>OX376661.1:11240000-11957500 GCA_947386135.1 Melanchra persicariae | reverse complement strand
AACAAATACTAAACTGCGATTTTATTTTTTCATATCACATCAATATTTGTATGCAGTTAACTTTAATAAACAAAAATACACCAGACACATGCGGCTTTACTACAAAACGAGTTCTAACGTTAGTCCAAGCCTAAACTTTCAAGCCCGTTATTGCATTTTGAACTATATTCCGACTACCATAAAGTTATTAATACAAAAACCTATTTTAGATCCCGGTCTATGTTGTCAATGTGCATTCAAGAACTTTACGGCATTTGGAATAAAGTTCGAAATTCAAAAATGACTTGTCGGTTTAAACCTGGGTGTAAAGTTAGAACGCGTTTTGTAGTAAAGCCGATGTTGTTTAAAGATGGTGGAAATCGTTGAGATATTTTCTTTTTGCTTAGTATTTTTTTTATCTACAAACCAAGCACAGACTTCGATTTTTTTAAGTATTAAAGCTAATTGTTCGTCCGTTGCGTCAGATGGGCGAGTCCCCCCTGCCGGCCCCCCCGCACCTAGTCGTTCCGCCGCATCATCAGCCGCTGCGTTTGTCGCCTCTGCCGCATCAAGGTAACAAACTATTACTATTTACTTATTAATACATGCTAAATCTATGGGAAACTGCGCCTTAATGCTTCTCTTTTCAGACAGTCAGTTCAACTAACTTTCAGGTTAACTAATTCAACTCTCCCACACCCCCTTCCACTAACCTGAGTTATTTTTAACTCACGAATTAGTTTTAACACGGCATCATTCAAAGCTGTCACTTAGTTCGCTGAAAAATCGGCGCAGTTAAATGAAAAGGCTAGGCTTTTAATTAAACGGCCGATTAAGCTAGTTGGCTGTGAAATATTATATATCTGGAATATTTGGTATTTAACAACCTTGTGCAAGCAACTAACTCTCTTGTTTTAAGTTTTTGTCGCAATTGGGTTTTACTAATCTAACATGTGAAAAATTATTCCTGCCTAACATATTATCACAAACAGAATTATTAATATTCTGACTCTTAACTTTTTGAAAGCTCAAACAAGGAATAATGAAATGGATCATCCCATTTTAATAATTATCTTTATGCTGCTTGGAATAAACACTATGTGGATTTAATTTACTATGTAATGTGCATGAGCAGGAAAAATAAGTGGCAGCACAATAATTGTCAGAGTCAAGTATTTATACAAAAGTTCATTAGTTACATTGTGCACTTTGTGTGCGTAAGTTTGGGAGCGCTCAGTGTTAGTCGCTCCCAAGCTTGCAACGCTATATAATTTGCAACGCTAGATGGCGCAGTCTACGCCCCGCACGTTCCCTATCAACCTTTTTTTTAACCAGCTTCAAAAAAAGTCTTGCCTTGTCTATACTAATACACAATTCTAACCCATCCTTTGTGTAACGGACGCAGCGTTCTGTGTGTCGCCTATAATGGCCACCAGTCCCAACACGCTAGCCGTGCACCACCCAGGTAGTATATGTTTCATTTCAATCGCTTTAACGGGAATAGCCCAACGGCTCGGTTGCTGAATGAGTGGACGTGAGTTCGATTCTTACTACTGAAATGTTATACCTATAGGACAGCAATATTAGTCAAGAATATACACTTAGTTGCTTGTAGTCTTTACTAAAACAGAAGGTTATATTAATGAAATGGCTAAGGGTTTTACTCCTTTACATGAAATGATGATAACATGGCCAGTGGCTCAAGACTGTAGTCTGTTGTAGTTAATGAAGAGTTTAGTTTTTTTTTTTGTTTTATCATCAAGTACAGATTTTTTACCAGTTGTCCAAAACTCCAAACACTTGGAAGTAATGTAAAGATGGTAGCTGTCAGTGGCAGTGCTAGATTTTCACTTCTCTCATCTGATCCGCCAGTCTGCAAGATTGGTACTGGCCGACTGTCCGGGAGCTTCTCTGTCCGGGTCCTACTGGGATGCTTATGGGCTAGTTTGAATATTTTTATTTATTTTATTTATTTAAACTCTTATGTACAATAGTGGTACATGGGCGGACTTAATGCCAACAAGGCATTCTCTACCAGTCAACCTTTGGGTCAAAAAGACTACACTGTGGTAGTAAATAGAATATTTTGCATTTGAAGTTCAGAATGTGTCAAACATTTCTGTTATGCCAAACTTCTCAAACTTAAGTGTTTCAGGCTAGAGTTTGACAAATACTGACTTCAAATTCTTAACTCAGTCATTTGGGCTAAATCAATGACCAAAAGTTTTGATGGTTATCGCACCAGTTACTTTTCGCAGTGTTGATTTATGTCAACGGGAGCCTTGTACAGGTAAGTCCAGTAATCATCTAGCTAGCAAAATGCATTTTTTTGCTTCTATGGATGTCGAGTAACTAACAATGTGGCATGGAAAGTCTACATTAAAGGTAAAGTTATAATTTGCGGTTGATCGTCGTCGAACATTCGATAAGGATCAACTTAATTTCCGTATTTTTGATGCACAAAATAATCTTAGTGGGACTAAGATTATTTATCTGTCAAAAAAATTGTGTTCGTCAGAATCGCGGGTGTATGACTTCCAAATAGATAAAAAATAAACTATCTTTTTGACGTTGATGTCGCTTAGATGAGATTGCGTCTAGATTCTGAACGTTTTTAAATTTCGGCACTTGGGCCTTGAGTGCTAATCTACAGGAATGAATACTAGTTACTAAAAGAGTACGAGCTGTGAAAAGAATAATAAAATCGGCGGGAAAATATAGCCTGTAACTTACAGGCTTGTGAAGTTTCTATCCTTGTCACGCTAAACGTCGTTTGGACTGGATGGCGTGACTAGCGAGTGACAGTTACCTGCATCTTTGTCTCTCCTCGGCTTTGAAATTAGTCTTCTGTCTAGGTTGATCAGTAGCGCGTTTCTCATTGTAAACATCTTATCGTATAAACTAAGGTGGAGTGAAAATGAAGAGCTGCCATTCCATACAAACAATGACTGAAATGACAGTTCACTTCATGCTCACACCACCTAAGGTTACACGGTGAGATATTGTCAGCATGGACCGGCAGAACAGTCTATATTGTTGATCGACCGCAATCTTTCCGCACCTTTTCTTCAAACTTATCAGTATTAAAACCGCCAATGTTGTTCCACTAAATTAATGAATGAACCCTTCCTGGCAGGCGTGCCGGCCCGCATTCCTTCGCCGCGCGAGTTAGCTGCGCACACCCAGTCCATTATGCAGAATGCCCTCATCAAGAAGAAGCTGGAGGAGCAGCGAGAGAACTACCGTCGCCGGCAGGAGATGTCGCAGCCCAAACAGTCCACTCCTATATCATTCACACCCACCTCGGTGAGTCTTTATATCATTTATTTACAGGAAGTAAATCAGAATGAACTATGAGTATTATGCGCCTGGGGGTACCAAGCTTTGTGCTACTCTTCAGATTCCAATTAAACAACTCGCACTTATTAAAGAATACTTACATCTCCATCTGGCTTCATCTGGCTGGCTTCAAGTTCGCCCTACTAAAACATTAGTTGTCTTAATTAATCATATTTGAATATCTTTTATATTTTTTCACCTTTCTAAAGTTCCATTGACTAACTTATCTGCCAGATACTTGCAACCACACAGGTTGTAATGTAACAAGTACCTATGTAGTTCTTACAAGAGCTGATTGCAGTTTGCAGTCCAGGAAAGTACTACTACGATACTTTTCCCAGTCGCCTAGCTGAGAACTAGTATAATCCGAGCTATAATCATTGCAGTGTACAGTGCATTTAAAATGTAGACCAATGTTCAAGCTTTCAGTAATAGCACTGGGCATGGTTCAAAATACCTTGAAACTTAATTTTTGACACAGATTGTTTTCTGTCGATCATCAATAAATAAGTACTTGGAAAATAAGCATACCTCTGATTTGAAAGTCACGAATATAGTTACAGGCACTGATGGCATTTTGGAATAGTCTTTTAAATGGCAGCGCATCTTCATTGCCATCCACTTACAAAAAACTTAACTCCGATTTGATATAACATCGATTTTGGGACCTAAAATGAACCCTCATTGTGTTATTTCAGGTATTACGTAAAATGACTGCAGAGAAAGAGTCTGATGCGCCAAGTCCGAAGCAGCAGCAATGGACGCAGCCACCCAAGGTGCCTCAAGGCAGGCCTATAGTTAAGGTAAGCCCGCATCAAAGTGCGCCCACAACACGTTACATTTTGAAATATTTACTGGGTTGAGAAGTTATTCCGTTAGATTTCAATTGAAATGATGAAAATTGAGTTCGTAGCAATAAGTCTGCGATTGAACTTAAATGACTATCACCAATAGCATTTTTAGGATTCCGTAACCAAAGGGTAAACGGGACCCTATTACTAAGACTCCGCTGTCCGTCCGTCCGGTCCGTCTGTCACCAGGCTGAACCGTGATAGTTAGACAGTTGAAATTTCCACAGATGATGTATTTCTGTTGCCGCTATATAAAAAAATACTAAAAAACAGAATAAAAATTAATATTTAAGGGGGCTCCCATACAACAAACGTGATTTTTTTCGGATCGGTGGTATCCAAGGCAATTGAATCGTTTCTCCAGGACTCGTCGAGCTTAATTAACTCGCCATTTTTCTGGGGGTCGCTACTGTTGATTCTGGCTTTCAGGAATTGCAGTGATGGGTATAGTGAAGTGTAAAAATAATGTATCAGAATTTTAGTAGGTTTTTTTCGATCGGGTAGTTTTTATACAAGCCATTTTTATGAAGCTAATGGCCTTATGTGGTTGTTTCAGGGTAACCAGAGCGGCACAGCCCCGACGATGGGCTACGCGACGCCCAATGATTACCAACAACATTATATCAGCCAGCAGCAGGTACGTTATTTGTAATTTTATGTAGTTTTACAATTAAATTATCGTTTTCGTCTGGAAAGTGATCATTATGTGGTTTCTTTCTACAAAATTAATCGGAATGTGACAGATACAACATATTTTTGGCAGAAAACTGTTATTTTTTTGTATCACACTGGAAATCACAGTACATTTATATTGAAATAAAGCTGAGAATCAGCATATTTGGACATAATTTCGTAGAGTTAAATTGTGTTATTATACTGAAGCCATTTTAATAGGTCTCATTTGACAGCAGGATACAACATTGCTTTACTAGTAAGTATGAAAGAGACATGAAATTTCTCTTTCGTACTTAGGTGGTAAAGCGATCTTCTATACCTCTGCTCAGCTGTCAAATCCGACTTCTTAGATTGTCACGAATTATGTAGTGTGGTTATCATTATTCATTTGTTTTGTAATGTTGCAGCAAATGCTGGGTTCAGTTCGTCCCTTCCCTCATCCTCCCCAGAGGCAACAAGTACCAAATTCGGTAAGTCTTTCAGAAACAGTACTAAAGTCTAGTTGTTGTATGCAAGAAGACCAATGAGGGTTTTACAGGAAAACCTTACCACCAGTTGGCGCCACTTAGGCAAAAGGTCCTCTGGTTTGAAAACGTTTCCTAAGACTTAAACATGACGTCCACTAATGTAGGAAAACAAGCGTTTTAACAGGTGTTTGAATCTGACGGTTTAGTGCTGCTACCTGGTGCACGCAATAGGGAATATGCATGATTTTTTTTATTTACAAAATGAAATAAGAACTTATTTGCTTTAGAAAGCACATGAAATATTTTTTTATATAACTTCATCGGCAACGAAGTTATAAAGCTTCAAAGTGGTCATTTGAAAGAGAAGTCCGATATGGACTTTGACGTCAAAGTCTATAACACCTATACAGCTGCCATACAAAAGGGTGTTTTCGCGAGAGGGACAGATATATTTGTTTAAAATAGTTATCTCGTTGGTTTTCAATCAATTTTGATTCTATTTTCACTTTTAGTATATTTTGAGATAAACTGTGTAGTAAAATATTTTTTTCATGCAAATTCCCTATTTAATTAAATTTTTGCCATATCTACGGTCAATCAGTATTCAGCAGTAACCTATCGTCAAATAACGTATTTTCTACAATTTACAGTACAATAACATGAATAATATGGCCCGCGGCATGGCCGGTGGCACCTCACTCCACAAGCTACTGATCCAGTCGCATCAGAGGAGTCTTAATGGTGAGTACATATGTCTAATTCATATTTGACCTGACTAATCCATACTAATATTATAAATACAAAATTTTATCTGTTACCTTTCATGTCTTAACGGCTGAACGGATTTGTATGAAAATTGGCATACATGTAGATTAGGACACAGGATACTTTTTATCCCGTGAGAATCTTCCCTTGGGAATATATCCGACTTTCACGCGGGCGTAGCCGCTGGCAAATGTCAAATGAATAAAAAATTAGCGTCCGAATCGATAATTCGAAAAAGATATGATTTCAGTGATATGTCATCATCAGTGATCGGATAATCGGGCGCTAATATACGTAAACTTCAGTTTTATTCCCACGAAAGTATAATACGGACATGCTTTTCAAAATCCCGGATCCCGGAATTGTTCGAAATTCCTGAGATTGCTAAAAATGCCCATACAAAATATAGTTAGAACTCGTTGTGAACTCTCATTGTATTTTTTTTTTTAATTTAAAAAGTCGGTTTTTTATCCGGTATTCCATTTGTTTTGAATATAATAAAGATACTAAATCAAAATTACCACTGCTATAATTTCATTAAGTTTGTTATAGTTGTTTTTACAAAATAATTTTTCAATCTCGGGAACCCGGGATTACTTATTTATTCAGAAAGGAATGTCCCTATTATTCTGTTACGGAAAGAAGTTTAGGTATATAAGCGCCCGATTATCCTATCATTAGTCATGATTGTGGCTTGTTCTACAATGTAGTATGAAATGTGTTCCTTTATATTTATTTAATTTGGAATGCTTAATGTTTAATGGAGGTTATAAACCAAATTGATAAGCATAATATGTGAACCATGTAAATCTGTTTGTTACCTAAATTCATACTTTTCTTCAAATTAATGTTTGCTTTCTTTTCGTGAATGTGACCATAACTTACATAGAGTAATAAGCCAAAAACAAAAATGATGTAACGCGCTGGTAACTTCGCAGACATGGGCGGCGCGGGCTGCGCGGGCGGCACGGGCGGCGGCGACAACCAGCTGGCGCGCTGGTTCTCCCCCGAGCTGCTGGCGCGCGCGTCGGCCGGCAAGCTGCCCTCCGTGCACGTGCCCAACGCGCTCAGCCTGGAGGACCTGGAGCGCCACCACCACAGCTCGGCGCCCGTGCACAACTGAACACCCCCCATCAGCCGCCACTCACTTGTGACCGTGAGACGTCGAACGTCTTGTCTATCCGTACACATGCTCAATGCGTCTCGGCATTTCTACAAATTATACAATGAAAACAACATTCATTTTCTTGCTCCATGAAATGCTCATTTAAAGCGACCCTCGATTCCTGTAATAGACATAATGAATTTGACAAATTCTTCATTTAGAAAGTAATATAGTATTAATCTACTCCCTTTGTATAAAAGCTGAGATAACGTGAGTATTAAACTCGTATTGTGCGCAAAAAAAGCGTTTAGGAATGACGTAAAAGATTGCATTGTACTGATAATTTTATGCAAGCATAGTCCAAACTTCGAGATTTAGATCTGAAATATTGGTTTTCGGTTCTATAGATTTGTCACTTTTTTCGTTTATTTGGAACATTATAAAGAACAACATAGTTAAACCCTGCTTTCAAGATATCGATGAGTGGGATAACTTACCCAGCAATCTACTATAATAGAAACTTAAGATATTGAGCTGCTAATAATCTCGAGACATCGAAATACATTGATTACCTACTGGCACGGACGAAGTATGAAATATGTAGGAAATAGTTTAACGTATATCGTAAGACCTGATTTTGCCTGTTAGTAGTATATTGAAGTTCATCAATACGTCCGCGTCATGTAAACGTAACGTTGTAGAAATCTCAAAATGAAACATTTTATAAAACAAATTAGGTTGTCGATGTTCCCTTCAAATTGTAACACTGGACAGGATTAGTAATGACAAAAAGTAGAAGCTGATGGCGAGTAACAATTTTGATGTATTCATTTGTTTAGGCTGTTTCGACTGGTAGTCATTATTTTGACCCGCTGTCAGCTCCCTAACTTCCGATTGACTTAAATAGTGTAGTAGGAACTTCCATGACACTCATGGACGAGCGCTGAACGCAAGAAACAAACGGCCAAATTGAAAAGTAACCTCATTTCATCTGGTTTTCTTGTTTTCGGTGCTACCTTAGGTCGGTTGAGATGTGAGCGATTGTGATCGAATGAGTGAGTGAGTGCATATACGTATGTCTACGGTTGTGTTTGTAAGCATTTTTGTTACTACGTCGTTTATGTGAGGAGAAGGATTTTTGTTGATAAAAATAATAATAGAAGTATTGTCTTTCCCCGCGTCTGGACTCAGCGAGGCGGGGATCAGGCGTAGTTAGGGCGACCGTTTTAGTTCCGAATCGCGATTTCATTTTGTAACGATTTTGGAATTTATCACAAGTGTAACAAAAAAAACAAACATTTGTGTTTTAAATTCCTTGAATATATTTTTTTATGAATTTTACGATTCGCGTGCGATTTTAGCGATTCTTTTTTCATCATTGAGACCTGAGCTAGAGGCATGTCAATTATCATTTCGGATAGCCGCACAGTAGGAGCGTATACAGACTTGGTACTCAACAGTAATGATATAACCAACCTGTTTTAGTTGAATGTTCCCTGTGTACGCCCTTACGACAAATGTAGAGTATTACCGTCCAGAAAGCGTATGTCAATCTCTTTGTTAGAAACTCAAGCAATTATACTACGTACATTACATAACGACAATGCCTATTAATTTAATTTAACTATAATATAAAACCCTAATGTTTTAGACCAGCCGCATGAGTTGTTCAGAATGGACATAATTATTAACCAAAGTTTTCAAATATTTTAAAAAATGCAATGTGTAAAATGTTTTATTTATCTATATTTAGTCTGTTGTATAACTGTCAAATATATAATGGAAGCTAGTCCAGGGTCCATCTGAACGTAAACACTGATCGTATAGCGCAGGTTTCAAGGCATTTTGATGACATTTTGAGACGGATTTGACGGACTCTAATCATGAATTGATGATTTATTTGTGAGGGGACGTGGTGCCGTGAGTCGCGCATGAGATGCGTCGCTGGCGACACCGACGTCTACTGGCCAAATTTTAGTTTAACGGGATTGTGAGCCGTGGCGATAGCACGGCGGCACGCGCAGTGCCCACGCTTACTTGTAACAACACGAGAATGTCTGTAAGCTTTAAATTATTGATTAAAGAAAAAATTGAAAGTTCCTCTTTGTTTTATTACCTGTGGCTGTTATGCTAACATCTCGACGTTTTTACGTTCAGTCGAGTAAGGTCGAACATACTGACCGTTAACTTAGAACTCATCGAGAGCCAAAGCAAGATTCACTTGGCTTTATTTATGTTTGATGATACTTGCTCGTCGAACATAAACGTCCGTGTAGAACCTCTGAAAACACTTGAATCCTCTTCTCAAAGTTTTAATCCAAACTCTTTTTTCAAAGTAACTTTTGCTCATCATTTTCAGATACGCAACTTCCTCTTCTATATTTCAAAACATTGGATAAGTTGGATGTTTTCGACCAGTCAGTGCCTGGATGTGAAAATGTCTTCAACATTGAAAATATTGCTTCAAGTAGGTATTTTATTATTCTAAGAAAACACTGTTAGCTCTGATGAAAAGTTACAAGAAAAAAAAACAACTTTAAAATAAGCAGGATATTTCATGCACAATTAAAAACATATTACTGTCATCTAAAATCTTTATTTGTTACGAAGTACATTATGTATAAACATTTACAAAGTTAAACGTGGGAAAACCTTATCTCGCCGCCTGATTGTGCTAAATTAGATTATATCATTTTATTACAGGAAACAATGCCTGAACAAAGTCAAATGAGCTTCAAAAACAAACCAAAAGATAATACAGTACTAGGAAGGCAAACTACGTAAATGACATAAGTAACACTATACGCCCTTATCAAAATCCAACACTGAAGAAGAGTGGTAATGTGCTTCAGTTGTTGTTTCAAACAAAATAATCTGAATAGCTTTTCATGGTTAGCTTGTAACTACATGAGTAAGCACTTAACAATGTCGATATTAGCAAGGCTGATAACGACTTATTAGTAGGTACTTTCTAATAATAATTTAGTAGCAACCACTATACGTGTAAAGGGGAAACGTACCCAGCATCAGTAGCATTAGCAACTTGTTTACAGGAAAACACCAGTTGCATGACAACTTGCCAAGTAAATACTGTCAATGTTTGTTTGCATAGCTAGAGACACAATAGTTATTGTTTAATAAATTAGGTTTGAGCCAATTACTCTCAACACTTCTTGAACTGTGGTTATAAAATTAATTAAACATTAGAAATACCCGGTTTTACGGAAGACCTTCGTATGGGTACTTACCAAAAAATAACATGAACGTAAATACAAAATTTCAGCTCAATCGGTTCAAGATATCTGCTTCAAAATTGAGTTGTAAGAATCCACCCGAACAAACATGGTTACATGCATAGGTAGGTACATAATTACATTGCAAGTTAAATAAAAGCTTGTAAAAATAAAATAAAATTCCATAAAAATGCTTGTAAACTGCTTCGTGTTGTTCTAGCTGTAATGTAAAATAATATTACCGCGATGAGGAAAATCCGCTGTTTATCGAATTAACTGGCCTTGGAAACCATTAAACAATGTATTTAGAGCAAGATAAGCAATTCATGGATAAATTAAAATAATATCTCTCTTTATAACCCTAATTACGTGTAAAACTAAAAAAAAACCTCAAAAAACGCACTGTATTACTCAATAATTGAACAGGAAAACACTAAAAACTCGTAAATATTTAATTACAACTCAATCGATATTCCGTTATTGATTTATACAATTTTGACAACATTTTACATGTATACACTTTTAGTATTTAATCCACGTAGGTACCTACGAAATAAAACGTTAAACTCGATAAGTACAAAGAAATTGAATTTAAAAGGCGACACGGCCGCCCCTCTCTGTGGCTATGAGCGTACTGAATTGTGGCAAGGCGGACGCCCGCATTTAGCTATACTATACCTATGTAGTACACTCGCGCTCATTCCGCTGAACTGGGTGTCGTCATCGTCACACCAGCAAGGCAACAGACATGCGCGCGCAGATAACATAGGTAGGTATGTACCTACCTACTCGGCAGTTGGTCGATACAGAAATAACCTTGTAGATAAAATGTTAAGCGATGTATTCAAGAGACGAACTTTACAACAGAGATTGAAAGCAAAAGTTCGCGTTTGTTTTGTAATTTTATAACAGATCGTGTGACAAAATAGAATATTTTATATCAAATATGAAATTTTATTTGATTTTTAGAGTACCTAACTTCTTCTGCTTCTTTCAGATTATTTCAACTGGAAGTACTGGAACTAAAAGTCTTAGAATAAGTCACTACTGGTCCTACCCTTGTTCAATGTTGTTTGGGTTCTTTTATGAGGTCAGCAGAAAATGCCGAGCGCGTTTACCTTGAAATCTAATTACACGGGCACCGTTAGGCACTTATTGAGCGACACACCGTCACAGACGTTTGAGCAGAAGGAATGTTATTGATAGTAAGAAATACAGCCTTTTGTAATCCACCATACTGAATTTTGTGGGCGGGAAGAAGCGACCAATGCAGGCCATACGCCTACAATGTCAATTTATAAACCAGAAGTTGTCGACTGAGTCGTTTTGAGATTACAGTTGTTCAACATTTTTTTCTCGTGAGATAAAATTAGGATTCTCGACCACCGGTCAGACATGTTTCAAAGATCATTTTTCTGAAACATGAATTGCTGAAATATCTTTGAAGTTAATTCAAGTCGTCAAAGCGCACACATTGCAATCCTTCTGCAGTAGCGGAAATGCACAGACTGCATTTGATCCTAAGTTAAACATGTTTCCTCATCCAAACCTGATTATAGTTCGGAGAGTCACGGATGTGTGAGCCTACTTTTTATCTAAGTATATCTACCTATATTTTTTTCCAGAATTCTTGTCCGACACTTCAACTATTGAGCATTATTGGGCAATCCTCAGTGCCTGAATCATAGTAATTACTGCTTTTTAACAGAATAATACAGGTGCTCGTTACGCCGTATTTTGATATCTGAGAGACGACGTCAATTAATACGACCTTGACGAACTCCGCTGGCAACAGAATTTGGGCCAATTGTGGAGCAATTATATAGGATTCACGGAATCACGGGATATAGCTTAAGAATCGTATTTCAGTGACTGCATGTGTACTATTGTGCATGTTACTTATGGAGGCTGAATAAAAGCCGAACCCAACAAGGCAGTCAAGTTTGTTTAAAATAAAGTAGAATAACTTGTCTTGCAAGACGGTGATTCTATTATTATCTTCCTGTTCCTACCCTTGTTCAATGTTACTTGGGGTCGGCCAACATAAATATTTTCCACTCCCGACCCGTGGTACAACTGCGATGTCAGTCCACCGAGTCGGGGTGCCCCAAATCCCGAATACTTCTCCGTAGTACAACCAGTTGGACAATCGCAGTTGTACCACGGGTCGGTCGCTATATTTTCTTTTTCCATTGCGTCCTGTCAACCGTAACGCTATCACGACACCCTTGTTACCCTACTACGGCAAAGCCAAAAGGAAGGGATATTTCTTCATATCATTCCTCAGACAGTTTCTGTTTTTGAATGATAGGTATCCGCATCTATCATTTAATATTTTGCCCAGAAAATCCCGAGGCATCGGAGTGATCGACTATGTCTATCTGCAAAATTTTGTAAAAGCGGTTTTTAATAATTATTATAAAGCCGAATCCAATGGTATCGTCGTTATACGATTATTACGAGAAACACATGGATTCTGTAAAGCTTTCACCCTAAGAAAATGGTCATAATGTTAGATCGAATGCACAGTTGGTACACCACCGATAGGCTGCATCGGGTTTTTGAGTTTCTCGTTCTTGGACCTAGGGAAGGGCAGGGCAAAATTAAGGCTTGCCAGGCTAGAGCAGCGGTATCCCAGTGCATTGCTAGTTCGACTAGTTATACATTCGATTCACTCAAATTCACTGTGCCGGGCGCTGGGGGCACGACAACTGATATAAAGTCGACAAGTTTCGTTCCTTTTTAGGTCATACTTGGCGCAAATACTCTTTTTTTTTCAAAAACCGTGGAAAAATCCCGCTTTTAGATATTGGTTAACTAGGCTTCATGGCTATTTAGTTTCTTTTCGTTAAAGACTAGCTAATCAAGTTTTATTATAAAGACTAGGCTGCTCGGTACGTGTTCAGTCCGTCCAGTCTTCCAGTCTGTGGGAGAGCATATCCAATTCAGTTATTTGATACTAAAAGCCAGCCAAAATTATAAGTTGTTTAATTCTTATTTAAAATGAACTTGATAAGTATTATATTTAAGTAGATTTAGACTTAAAAACTCAAAACTTGTATTATTAAGTATATATATTATAATTTATCTATACTTTACCTATTCATCATCTGCCATCAGTCAAACCAGATTCAAGCTGAATACCAGTGTTTAACTTGAAGCGGCTACCTACCAGACGTCCACAACCCATTTAGGTAACACGGTACCTACTTCTTGGCAAGTCTGGTGTCAGATTTTTTGGCTTCTGACAATCCATAACGACTGCCAAAGATCAACCTACAGATGACAGCCGGGACCAACGGCTTAACGTGCTTTCCGAGGCACGGAGGAATCTCGATATGTTAAGATGGTCACCCATCCACAGACCGAACTCTGCAAGCGTTGCTTTACCATGAAAATCGATCCGTGCGGCTATTATTATTTAGCCACGAGCTCATCAGCTATGTATACTTTATTGCACATAATTAAAATAATTGTTACAAATAAATTGATGAAAATAGCAAATTAATTAACCGCTTCCCGCATAGATCTGACAATTCCTATCTTTTCTCTTCTATTGGATGTACATTCCAGGTGTATATTTTCGATTTCATTGGAAAAAAAAAATCTCTCTTTGAAAGGCTCTCTTTTTTTTAAACCACTAACATACCTATATTATAATTAACTTCTGATCCACTTAACAGAAGTAATAATTCATCACGTCCATATTGCAAGTTATTATAGGTAGCGATTTTTTTTGTCTACTCCCAAAATGCTCGTTACCAGTCTCGGCTGCTCCCTCGGAAAGTTGCGGCCAATTGACGATAGTGCATGTTTAATAATTGCGGGTACCTATCTACACTTATTCATATTATAAGTGCCTACCGTAGGTATCATAAGGTTTATTTGCAAACCGTAGCCAGTTTTGGTACCTACATCAACCTTATAGGTAGGTACTCGCTTGATACCACTTCTGCTGATGCGCTAGTCCGTTTTTGTTTATACTCTGATTTAAAACCGCTTAATGAGCCTTTTATATACCTACTCGAAGAGCTCTCTTCTTGTGATTTCCGTTCAAGTTCTGTAAGAAATAAATCTCGATAACCACGGTTCAGGGAATACCGAATAATTCACTAAGTAATAAAAATCACTAGTGCCAAGAAATAAAATATTTTAAACAAAGGGGGGAACGTTTTTCTTCAGAGATCGATTTACTATAGTCGGTAGTTTATTAAGAAGAATTAACTCTACGCGCCAGTATAACTGAATAACTATGATACAAAAAAAGTGACAAATTAAAAAGAAGATTAAGTAGGTATCAACTGCCAATCTATATTATTAAGCATAAAGTAGGTACTTACCTTTAACTACCTATAAGATTCCAGAACGAGAAAAAGTCCTAACAGACAACAAAATTTTAAAATTTTTGAATGGATCACATACTTATGCGTTAAGAATAAAAAATGAACAAGAACTTTATCAGTCAACTTTGAAGACGAGTAACTGACAAGATAATATAACAGCAGCGATCGAACTTACAAGTAAGACTGAGACAATTCAGTGTCATTACTTAATTGTATTTTAAAAGAAAAAAAACTATATAAGTACCCTCATTCAAAAAATAAAAAAATAATGACTTATGGCCAGCTTTTAGCTTCAAATATGCGCCAGACGTGCAAGCTTGCAAAATTATTATAATACTTGAAAAATTTAATCATTGACCTACATTTGATTACTGCCCTAATTTGTAACGTGACCTAACCACCTACATAAAATTCTATTATTTGCTCAATGCTTGGTGCACTCGTATTAGTTCTTTGTCAGCTAAACAGTGTTCAATATTTTATGTAGGTACTAGTTAGGTGAATACGACGTGTTGATGTGCTTTGATTAATTTGGGCTACCTATATGTACTATACACTCAATGTGAAGTGAGTGGTCATATTGGTGATGTTGGGTAGCTGATACAGTAAGGAAAAAATATATAAAACAAAAAATATGAGTCTACCTATTAAAAAAACCAATAAGTAAGTAGGTTCCAAAAAACGACCAAAAAATTCCTAAGAAATGACTTTTCAAGGAGTCTGATGAAGTTGGTGACATCAAATCTTAGTACTTAAATGATAAATTTCTTTGGAACTTTTCAGTCTTTTTCTTAAAAAAGTATTTTTTTTTGGTTTGCTATAATTATTTCTCTATTGTAAGTAGGTACCTATATCAACTACCCATGACCACGCACTTCTGCATCAGCGTGTCATACAGTTCGCGTCAAATAACTGTGCCCCTCTGAAGTTAGCCATTTATTTGCAAAGATCGCGGAGGTGCTGTCACGTAGACGGGAGCAAGCGGGACGCAAGCATGCATCGAACGTAAACGAGCGACTGAGACATAAAATCGCGCCGCCATAATCCCCGCCCCGCGCATGCGCAGTTGCAATTTGTTCGTAATTTTGACTACTACGCAGCCACTCGTAGCCAACTTCAGAGGGGCACAGTTATTTGACGCGAACTGTACCTATACTTAGTACCAGTTTCTGCACTTACAACTTTACATTCTAATATTTTTTTATGGTTGGGAAATCATCAAATAAGTCTCTAAGACTATTAAGTTCATATAAAGTGAGAGTCTGCAGTAGAATTAACAGGCCACCATATTTTTTTTAAATGAGACAAGCCCTCCACAGTATTCCCAACCACAGTATCTCATAAAAGCCAGAATAGTACCTAGCGACCACCGCAAAAGCCCGAAGTCCAACGAGTCCTGGAGTAACGATTCAACTTTCTTGGTTGGTTCCCTCAGCGAAACAAATCAGAAAGAACAGCGCAGCGGAGGTGTAAGAAAAAACAAAACCATATGACCATAAGTAAATAACATTGTATCCATATTATTTGTGCAACATCCGGTCAGTCAGAACCAAAATCGTAGGTATCAGTCTACTTCCTGCTTTGGCAAAAGCCTTGACCGATTGTAATGCCCGCAAAAATTGTTGGATCAGCGTTTATTCAAAAAACAACCACGTTATGTACCTTTGTCCGTTTCCAACTAAAAGCCAGCACTCACTAGTGTAGTGCATGCCCACCATCAGCTGCCCTACCATGTATGCATATAGGGTGTATAGCTCCATCCCTCCTTCTCGCTCGAACTACTAACGCTTTAACACGTCATGGTAGGGCCGCTGGGGGTTTTAATTATGATGATGAGAATGATGACACAAAAAAAAATTCAAAATTAGTCGCCAAATATCAGAATTTGTCGGTCACTGGTTCAAAAGTTATAAACTTAAAACGGTTTATGGTGACCGAACTGGAGTCTCCCCAGTCCCCAGCTTGGCCCAATTTGAATCTCAAAAACTAGGGCACGTAGCGATCTGTTTTCTCCCAAATAATTAGCGACTAGCTAATTAGTCGGAATCAGTTGCCAAAGTTTAGAATCTGTCGATCACTGGTTCAAAAGTTATAAGCGTTTAGATAGGTGGTTTTGGGGAGAATCTCCCCAACTTGACCACATTAATTAGGTAGTGATTATTGAAATGTGGGTAGTGTCAGCGACACACCCGTGCAGCAAATCGGTGCGGGCATGACTCTGCAAAAGATTTTCATAAGCGTAAAGGATTTTGAGTCATATAATATTAGCATTTACATTCGTTCATATGGTAAGTCTCCTAGACTTAGCAGGCTTACGGCCGCTTTCTATAATATATCTCAATCCCAATCTTGATCCCGATCCTTGTCTGTAACCAATCAAAGGTGAGGATTGTGTGGTGAAGGACACAAACTCGGCCGTTGATTGGTTACAGACAAGGATCGGGATCAAGATTGGGATTGAGATATGTTATAGAAAGCGGCCGTTAGGCATTAGGCATGGCCGATGCCGCCATAGAAATGGAATGTTGCTGCATAATTGCCGTACCTCGCCGCATCGTGCCGCCTAGCTACAGTAGTGACGCCTTGCAGTTTAATAAAACTACTCGGAAAAAGTGCTGATGCGGTGGCGTCGTACGTACATATGATTTTATTTCTGCCGTTGTTGTTGGCTTATTCTGCATAATATGTACTTACGTACCTACCTACCTAGGTGGGTAATTTGTGTCATTTAGATGTGTCGTCGTTACAAGACTGGTTACGTTAGGTTTATAATGTGGACCTTGATGGTGAGGTAAGTACCTAAATGTTGGCGGAAAATAATAATTTTAAATTGATTTAAATAAAAAAAATAGGTATTAGGTAAGTAGGTACCTATTTATTATACTTTTTTAATCCTGGGTATACCTAGTGTAGGTACCTACTTTAGGCATTATTACTACGTAAAAGGGTCATTGGCCCATCATACTGCTCGTGAAGTAAGTAGCTTTCTAATAAAGAGAAGAAAAAGACCGCGTAGGTACCTACACCTAGGTTGATCCCTTCAGTCAGTAAGTAGGTACAAATCTTGGTTAAATCACTGGTTATTTCAGTCTAATCTACCTACATCATAGATACCTACCTACCTAGGTACCTTACGTACCTACCTTTCTAATTTTACTTTTCTGCTTTCAGTCTCCTTGTTGAAATTAGCATTTTAGGATCTCCGTTCTTTGATCATAACCTGATTGGGCTTAGAGCTTGGATTTTGGTGGCTCTGCGGCCCTACCATAGTTCGCGCGAGAAGGAGAGATGGAGCTATACACCCTATTTAGCTTAAAAACCTAAAATTGCGAAGCGCGCCGAAATGCAACACGGCACGGGAAATTATGTGTCGTTCGTAAGTAGTATGGTCTTGATATTTGCAACGTCGACAAAATGATAGATTTTAATAATTTATCAAGTTAGGTACTTGCATAATTGATAAATATATAGGTACCTAGGTAGGTACCTATATTATATAATCAATTATACCAGGTACCTACTTATGTAAGTACCTACTTATAAATATAATTTGTTTAATAAAAATTGTCAACAAAACATGTCATCGACTCAAGGGTTAGGTAGTACTTCTACAAACACGATACGATACGATGTTTTAATTTATTTTTTTAATTATTCCTTTTTAATTAATTTTAATAGTTTAAAACCAAGCGATGCCGCAATAATCACTTTAGTACCTACCTACTTATCACACGACCTATTTATTTACGTACCTACCTATCTTTTCTAACACAAATATTTTACAAATAAATGACACAACTTAGCAATTTGGCATCACTTGACAGGTAGACTTTCTTTAGATTATGTGGCAGCCAGCCAGCATCAATAATTATATAAGTAATATACACTTATAATAAGTCTGTGGCAACTTTGGACAACACTGTCATCTCGACTTTTACGTTTTCTTATTTTATTTCTTGTTTTTACCTATTAAAATATTCATTACATTATCTTTTATCTTTACCACCTTGGTAAATTGTTAAAATACCTGCGCGAGTGCTGCGCAGTTTCGAACATTCATCGTTCATGCCGTTTTACAATTTGATTCTGGCTGGTCGGCGACAAAACAATCGACGTCACGGAAAAAACTCGCGAATATTCTAGAACGTGCCACTATTTCTCAGATTCCGCGCGATTGGGTCAGAGAGTGAGTGCACAAAAATGTACCTAATGGCGACGTGGCGGGCAAAGGAGGAACACAATAAAGGACCTAAGTGAACGAGCTGCACACCCGGCGTGCCAGAGCGGCGGCCGTCCGTCGAATGGTCGAATGATTATAATTTCAAACGCCGTTGGTGGAGCCCTAGTCGACGCGGTGGGGCGTGGGTCGGTCGCCGTCCTTGCGCCGTCGCGTCGCTACTAGCCCGCCAGCAGTCGCCATCCGCGCCCGACAGACGAACAAAGAGAAACAGGAATCTAAAACTAGTCGGTGTTAATGCAATGCATTGCATATTCAGACTAAAATAACATCAAATTCCCGAAAAGAGTGATAAAGAAGCCTAGGATTGTTGATTTTGTTTAAATTTTTTGAAAGGTTAGTAGTGCTTCTTTGAATACCTACGTAATACGACCAGATACCTACGCGTCTTTATTAACACATGCATGATGGCGCCGTGAACATTTTCTTTATTGAAATAGGAATCATGTAGGCTAGTGCATGACGCGCGGTGTAACGCCTAGTGAGAAACGCATTTAAAAACACGATTAGTAGTTGTGATTGATAAGTATTGAAATTGTAAATAATTAAATATACATTTACTTAGTAATAACAATGTAATAACATCAAACAAATGTGAGTATTGATTAGCTAGCCAAATATTCCATATGCTAGGTAAAGTCGGTGAAATTATCAGGTACCTATCCGATAAACATTACTTATTGTTACCTAATTATATTTTTTGCTATTTATTAGCTGCTCAAGCGGATCAAGATTGGCCATCGGCCGTATAATAAAATGTCTTGGATAAAAAGGTATGTACCTAAGGCAGAGATAAATTATTGAATGTTTTCATTTCCAACGACTGTTAAATCTATATAGGTACATTTTTATGGTAGGAAAGCATCACTTGCATCACTTGTCTTATAAGTATTAATATTAGGTACGTACGGGATTAATGTGTACAAGAAAGAAGCGAGAACATTCACAAAGGTTTATCATACCACTTTTTCCGTTATGTTGGTGAACCTGATAAAAATTAGAAGCAGTTTTACTTACATATATATCTCAGACTTATAAAATATAATTGTTTTTTGTACATAAAAAATATTGACAATATTATGAATGTAACATACTTTTATTCTAACGCATAAACAAAGAAAGAATAAGTAGGTATGCTCATTGATTCACACTGGTATAGGGCGCCATTTTGTTTCGCGTCGCGTTCATTTCTTGCGGCGGCACGACACGAAGGGGACGCTCGCATGGGCGTGCGGCGTAGAGCGCTTCGCCTGAAGTCGCCTGTGTATGACGGCCATTATTGTTGCGAGGAATCACGGTTTTGTTTTGAGAAGTGTGCGAGTGTTGTTTTTTAAGTTGAATTTAAAAACGTTTACTTACTTTATTGATATTAATTGACGAGTGATTTAATCATTACGTGTATTTGAATAGAAGGTAGGTTATTAACTTTGATTTAATTTCTCGCGAGATATTGCATAATTACTTACGTGTGTTCTGTTATTTGACTTTTTCAGAAAAAGTCACTCCGAATTTTGTTAAGTTATTCCACTTTGGTTATTCGAATACAAACAAATATCTACGTCGTTTATGTGTAGGGAAAGAGTACCTACCTAACATTTCCGAGTACCCACCTACTTTTCCAAGGCAAATATTATTGTTTGGGAAATAAGTGAAGACCGGATGACCTATGAAGATGAAGATGAATGTGAGTGTGACGCGTATACTTATTTCAGACCCTAGGCACGCCACTGTTAATCCACTTTTCAGTACGTAGTTAGAAAACGAGTGACTGTTGTTTATTGTGTATTTGCATGTCTGTAAAACTCGCTTTTTTTTTTTTGAAGGAATGCTAAAATGTACGTCAGTTTTTTTTTTCTAAGTATTAAGTTTTGTGTCTGCTAGTTTCTGGTACATTTTGGTTCATTTATAATACCGTGACCGAAGTCTTACAATTTTAGCAAACACGTTGATACATGTTGAGGAGTATTTTTCAATACAAGCTAAGCAGGACGCATTTTTTTTTTACATGGCAACTTTGAATGGTGATGTCACGGTGTAAATCGACTAATATTTTCACTCGTTAAGAATAGTAAAAACGTTATAACGTTTTAAATGTATTATTTTATTTTTAAAGGTATTATTATATTTAACATGAAGATAATTCCAAATATTAGGATTCAACTTAATTAGTTGGACAATATTGTTACGTTAAAAAATTCGGCAAGTAGGATTTTCTCCGATGTGATTTTGGTACTGAACTACCGATAGTGACGAAAGGTCATTAAGACAAAGAGACCAATTTATTTTCGAAGCGTCAATCCGAGTTGTCATTTTGGATTAACTATGTTTGTCATGGCAAATATTCTGCTCCTTTTTGCAGTAACATTATGATTTGTGCACATTCTCGCGACATGGATTCATATTCACAATGTATTATCTAGTTGTAAATGTTAATGGGTGGGCTGAGTCAATCGATCTTAGCAGTGATTGTCATATTTGTACGTTGCATATTAAAATTTAGACATTTATACGATATTGAAATGTAAGAATGTAATTATAATTTTGATGAAGATTTTCCGAGTCGGTTTTATTGCCAATTTGCTCAAAAAATAAATTACAGCATTAAATATTTAGGGTATAATAACAATAACACCTATACGATCTACGTCGATGGTACTTATACAACCAGGATCATTTCTGCCACCAGAGCGGCGCCACCTTAGTGGGCCGATATTGACACTTCTCTGTGATAGCTGCGGAAATGTTTAGAATTAGTTTTTTCTAAGGATTATTACAAACACCGTGATTTATAGAAAATCGTGGGGTTATAAATTAGACTTCAATTATAATTAAACGCCTGCAAATTCGGCAGTTTAGAAATTCGTGTCTTGCCGTAGGATTGTGAGATAGTTAGGTAAAGGAATAAAATGGGCCGATGCCCGAGTTGTAAGACACACGGGTTTTTTGTCCTCGCAGGCCTCCGCCTGCCATTACTTAGTCACTGAACAGAACTAACTGGTGGTATAAATATTTTGCGGATGATATTGCTAACTTTTTCTACATTGATCAATAGTAAAATTAATTCGATGCTTCGCGAAACAGCTGTGCAAGCGCCGCTTTTCCGCTGGCGCCACCGATTAATCCGGGACAGATTCCCAATCGTCTATACAAATTAATGCAATTTAGTGCCTTTTTGTATGTCAAAATAACATCTTTTTGACAAAATATGCATGAATGTTTAAACGGAGCTAAAAAAAACATCTACCTGTCTGTCTGTTCCTTATCTCCGAAACGGCTGCTTTTATTTTAGAAAAGTTAGGGTTTAGCTCTAAAACTAAATGATGATCCTATGGTTAGTTTCGAAGTCGCGGGTGGCAGCTAATTATAAAATGAACGAAAACAGTGAGTTTAGTGTAGACCATTTTGCTGTCAATGGTTTATTGCAATGATCGATTTAGCATGCAATCGATCCTGCGTCGATCGTACTACGGGCGTAGCAATAGCTTTCATAAGGGGGGGGGCGAGGTTCCAAAAAATTACTATAAATAAACTAGTTTTTGTCCGGGCTGCACGCAAAATTTTTAACGCCAATATCCTTCGAAGTGCTGAAAGATTATACGTACGCTTCGTAAAATTTTGATTAGAGATTTCTTTTCGTCGTATGCTAAGGGGGGCCCTGGACCACCTTAAAAACCCCCGTATATATGCCCATTGGATCGTACTGTATTGGCGATTGATCAATGATGAACATTCAGGGTATGGTCTTAGGACTAGGTGTTTATTTATTTATTATTATTATTATTTATTTTATACTTTATTGTACACCTCATTACAAGAACAGGACAAACATTTATAAAAATAAGTGTACAATGGGCGGTCTTATCGCACAAGGCAATCTCTTACAGACAACCTTTGGATGGACTGAACGAAAGGAGATAGATTTAGGGTTGTCAGTGTACTTATTTTTTTTTGAGAAGTTTATTTTAGTTGTTGAGAAGATCATTTTGATTCCTCCCTATATTGTTAACGCTTTCTGTACAAGCATGATCAAGGCATAACCGCATGCGGCGATATTGATTTTGGGGTGTAATAACATCTTTAAATGTGGCGATGGAGGACAGAGATGTCTCCTTTGAAAAACGACGATTCTCCTGCGGGACCGGAGATTTATTCTGACGGGCCAGCAATCGTTGATTGTAGTTAAAATTGCGCGGTGTAGGGTTGTGGGAGGTCCGTAGGTTCAGGGTCAAAATGTCCAATTCTGAAAACGTCCAACGGTGTCAAAATGTCTAATTCTCAAAATGTCCAATTTCCAAAATGTCCAACTCTAAAAATGACCAATCTTTGAACCTAACCTCAAAACACTTTAAAGTTGCCGAAAAGGCGTACTGATTACAACAATGTTACTACTGTTACTAGGAGAACTTAGGATGCAAGAGCGAGCGAAGTGAGCTTAAGACTTTGGGCACCCCGACTCGGTTATTTTCTTTCGAACCCTTGAGCCCCGCAAAGCGGTGCTCCGACTACTCCTTTTAGGCAACTTGTTTTGAGGTTAGGTTCAAAGATTGGACATTTTGGGAATTGGACATTTTGAGAATTGGCGATTTCGACCCTGAACGGGTCAGTACTAGTAGTGGCCACTCCTACAATTTTTGGTTCGTCAAATGAGCATTTCTGGTTATGTAGCCATGGAGTGAGTGTCTGCAAGGTTTAAAGGAACCTAACATGAATGGCATGACGGGAGTTAAGTTCGTTAGCTTCGCTCGCTCACTCTAGCTCCCATTCGAACCTAACCAATCCGTGTCGGGGTGACTTAAATTCCCTGTGCCCTATGTTCCGCTACTTGGCTAGGCAAGTCATTATTTAACGATATTGAATAAAGTCATTTGCCTTGCTGTTCAATTAAATGCCGGGATGTAACTTAGGCCGCTGATTAAGCTAGTTGTTGGAACTAAATCTTTCAAAGCGGCGCGGTGGCGTATCGACGATACGCCCGTTTATTTGTGGGCTTCACTTTACTAAGCCGCTTTGACAAACACGAAGTGCTCATTCAATGCGGCGTACATCATTTCAGCCGAATTGAAATCCGGCTGAAAAGTAACACGGGGTGTTATATACGATATGGCTGCGACATCTATAACGAGTTTAACTGAGTAAAGGATTGTATGGTTCCGTACGTAAGAAAACCTGAATCATCATTATGGGTTTTGACTATAAACTCCGTATGGTATCCTCCGAAATCGGTTTCTCTGGTACCAAACCGTCCAAACCGTGGCATGATAGTGAATCGTGTCTTTTTTTTAAATTTGACTTCTATTTCTTTGAATAACGATTCAAAGTTGTAGATGGTTCTAATCGTCGGTAATAAGTTCCAGTTTATGTTTCAATCCACTTAAAAGCATCACTAGGTCATAAAAGACTGAAAATGAATTAGTTGGTTTTGGAGGAGAAAGGAACATCCTTTCCTTGAAGATCGCGATGACGCTGCTTTCTATAGCAGTGACGGCATGTAATTCAATATAACCCCTTGGCCAAGACTAACACGCTTAAGCGATACGCGACTTGCGACAAAGTAATGAAAGAAGTTGTTCGGAGCGTACCAGTCGCCGCGATTTTACTTCTATCTACTTAAATTGGCTATCAAGACCCTTTTACAAGCTTTTATTTAACTTGCGTTGTTAGTAAGTATAAATGGGTGTATTTAGCTTTTATCAAAAACAAATTAACAACTTGTTATTTAACAAAATTGAAATTTTGGTATTTTATATTTTTAATTTTTTGAAAATACTACTGTGGTAAGCGCCAGATAAACTTGAAATCTTTCCCTAATATCCCTTCGTAGATACACGAACAATAGATTAACCGTTTTTCATTACCTACAAGAGAACGTAAAGGATCACGATAGAAGTCGATTTAAGACAGTTTTGTCTTTATTGCTATTTTTGATATTAAGAAAGTCTATAAATGTATGTGGGTCACTGTCCACTGACCGTTATTGCACATAATAATCTGATAATCATGATGATTTAATCTGATGTCTACCATATAATAACATAACCATAAAAAACTGCGATTCTGACATTACCTAGGTACATACGGGTCGAAATTATAACCTTTTTTTGAATTCTGTTAAAAAAGTCACTATCCAATATCAGGGGCTTAACCACCAACTATATATAGCTCCTACTACTTATAGCTCCGTCTCTTTCCCACTGGAAGTAATATTATAGTAATACTGCTTTAAGAGTTGGTGGTTTAGGCCCAGGCCGGACAGCATAGGAAGGCTAAATAGCGTTTTTTTTTTATCTAGTTTTCTCAAGTACTTAAATAGTTATTTATCATGTGTGTTTTGACCTTGATAAATTCAACGTGTAACAGAATAAACGCAAAATAAATCATCATATCAACTTTTACAAGAGCACCAATCCCGAAATCGCTAAACAAATCTCTATATCTGCTGTTTAGTACATTTCATCGAGTTATGCGCACATAAACGTGTGGAGCAGTCGATTTTATTTACGCGATTTCAGTGTTGGACCCTTACTAAAAGTGGTTCATAATGATGAGTACAATGACCCCTTAAGAGGTATTGCGTTTATTCTGTTAAACCTAATAAGAATTAGCGATAGGTACGAAGTGCCTAAGATACCAGTAACGAAATGAATAAATCTGCCGCGATAAGAAATTGGTTGCATACTTCTGTTAGTAGATAGAATCGAAAAAGATTTTTTTATGTTATGTATGTGATTTTTATGTTTTTGTGTTGTGTATGTGTTTTCGCTTATAGTTGAAACAATCTCTATTTGCCTTTAAGTGCATACGAGATAGAGACACTGCTTGATTTACTAAATAACGAAACATTATAGGTACAATTATTGTTTTGCAGTCGCGAAAATGGAAGAGACAAGTCCAGAATACGACAAGAAGTGGGAAGAGTTGTTGAAGTATATACCATTCCTGAATAACATGATCAGGAGACTGCAGTTGAACGACAACGGGATTTCCAATCCTCGGCAGGCACAACTCGATAAGATTCAGTCCCTACGATCATTGCTGTCAAACAAGAACAAAAGGTTATTTGGTTATACATAGATCCATTGCCGTTACTTTTCTGAGCTTCTATTTATTATTTATCTAAATAGTAGTGAGATATGTGAGTTTGTCTTGTGTCTGCTTTAAGAAATGTTAATTACCTCAATTCAGAAGACAACACTTTTGTACTAACATTGGTGAAATATTTTATGGGCAATCACCTCCAACTTTAACACTTAATTATAATAAAAATTTATTTAATTCAGACTAATATCAATCATATCAAAATAACATGGACAAATTAAAATGGTTCCACACAATAATAATAAATTAGTAAAAGTATATAATTATTACATTAGTAAAATAAAATAACATTCAATATAAGTACATACATATCAAAACCTACTGCCCTTTTATGGTTTTCATCCATTTGTATTGGATTGGACAGTCAGCACGAGAAGCAATCATCATCAGGTTACCGTTGCTGCTGTCCCTCACACGTCTAAGGATTGAAACGACTTTCTTACGAATCCACTTGAACACCATCCGTGCGCGCCTTCGTAAGCTTTCCAGATGCTGATTTTCAGTAAGGAGGCAGCCGCAATAGCATCCTAAAGATTTTATTATATTGTACGCGCAAGACGTTGGTAGCCGTGTGTGATTCACCCATAAGCCGCTCGAGTAGAGGGACTTACAATATGCCGTAAAAAGAGTTATTTTAATTTCTCTCGAGCAGCGTGCAAATACGAGCAAGCATATTTCCCCTGACTGTCAACGCCTTACGTTTCCGTTCCAGATCGGCGTCATCTGACAGGTCTGCGGTTACAACGTGACCCAAATACCTAAAACTGGTCAATACCCGCAAAGCGTCCCCATTCAGCCTAATTTGTGGAACATGTCATTGTGTCTGTCACTAGCACTTCGCTCTTAGTCGAGTAATATTTAAGCCCATGTTCCACAGCATACGCCTTACAAATTGCTATGAATTGGCGAATCGCACCTATTGCGACCCAGCGGTACCATATCGCCCGTGTAGCTTATATTATTGACGCATACACCATCAATGTTACAACCAGTATGCTTACTGCTGAGTTCGCCGATAATGTGATGAATGAATGACAGCGAAAAAATCAAATCAAATCATTTATTTGTAACGAATGTAGGTTATATTAACAAACAGGTGAATTAGAAAGGAGTGAACCATGTACATTCTGCTTGGAAGGTCTACGAGTCCTCCTGTCTCCTGCATTATTTTGTATGGTTTTATCTGTGTTTTTATGAAATCGTCGTCTTTCACTCTTGTAGTGGATAATGTTCGGAGGGTTATTTCCCATATGAAAATCGTATTTTTGGTTTTGACTTTTTTTACTTTTGGATACAATCTTGTTAGAAGAAAACATTATAATTTAGCTGCGACACAAACTTTTCTCCGCTCACAGACATTATGACCTGAAAAGCCAGTATTGCTGCTGCTTTAGGCCTATTCAAATATACTTTCAGTAATTTCTAGTAATATATGGCTTCTATACAACGTGTAACAGATTAAACACATTACCTCTTAAGGGGTCATTGTACTCATCATTATGAACAACTTTTACTATATATAATCGCGAAAAAAAATTTTAGTGCCCCGTACATTTTTGTGCGCGCAGCTCGACCAAATGTACTGAACAGCAGATTTTTTTTCTTCGCGATTTCGGGGTTGGTCCCATAGTGAAAGTTGTTCATAATGATGAGTACAATGATGACTTAAGAGGTATTGCGTTTATTCTGTTACACGTTGGAATTGGTATCATGTTCTATGTTTTTATAAAACGTTTTTGCGATATATTTTTGTAACTACAATGTGCTGTTGTTTATTTTTAGAATGAAGGTCGAGAACTTAAAAAAATGTGAACAAGTTCTTCTTAATTTACATGCCAAAGTGGAGAAAGTAAGTTTACTCAAATAATTTTTAATTCAAATTATTTTATATCCGTGCAATTGGGAAAGTTAATATATCATTTTTATCCATTGCAGAGAGACTTAGAGGAGTTAGGAGTATTTTTGGATCCAGGATTTTCCATAGATCCTCCAACACTACAAGAGAAGTTAGATTTAGAGGCTGTAAGGAGTAAACTCAAAATCGTAACTAAACGTCCAGAGGATGCCCAGGAAACATTACCAGAAATTTTGAGGGTTAGTGAAGTTGAAGAAATGCACACCGCAGGATCCAAAGAACCAGCTCTGTTTCAGAGGAGGCCAAATAAAGTTTCACTATCGCCAACACATCGATCTCCAACTAAATCAAAAGAAGAGAAGGTTTCACCTCAATCGACTTCGAAACGAAATTATACTCGAGTTTTGGTATCACCCGATTCTTCTGCACGACGTTGGTCTACCCCTGACACAGCGGACGATAAACCTCTTTTTAGCCGGAGGTCACCCCGCCGATCTCCGAGAAGGTACTCTCCTTCTTACCATAAAAGAGAAAGAAAGAAATCTTTCAAAGAATCGGCACGTAAATCCAAAAAATTAAACATTACTTTGAATGTGCCTCAAGAAAGTTTAAGCAGTTTGAATACAAAGGATATATTCACCAGAATTATTAATTGTAACGACGGTGACGTAGACATCGATACATTACGGGAGTTGCGAACGAAAATACTTAGTGAACTAGACGCTACTGGATCTAAAGATGACATATCTGACTTAATATTAAAGTCTTATAATAAGAGGAAGGAAAAACAACGTAGAAAAAAGCAAGAAGTAGAAGAGGGAGAACTATCTGACAGTGAGAGTGAAGTCATTGAAAATGTATATGGCAGTTTGAGCGGTAACTTGGTACTGGAAGATCAAAATCAGACCGAAACTTCTACGGATAAAGACAAAGCGAGTAAAATTCAAATTTGTCTTGTGATCAATCGTGATACGAAACCTGATTCTAATACCAATGCTAATGCAGATACTTTGGACTTTTTGGAACTAGAAATGTACGATAAAGAGAGCAAAGACATGAGTAAAACTGATTCTAACAAGGAGAAAAACAAGTCGAACGTGATACTATTTGACGATGGTAGTGATTGGAAAACCAAAGCCTCCGATATGAAAAATAACGTAAAAGAGAATGATAGTAAAGAAACAAGTAAAAAGAACGAAACAGATGTAAAATTAAAACAAGCACAAGAAAAGGAAACGAAAGTTGTTGAAAAAGAGCCAGTCAAAAATACAGCCAACTTTTATAAACCTATGACTGATAGTTCTGAACCTGTAATAGAAAATAAAAGAGAAGACAGCAAAGATGCCAAACATGCACAGGCCGAAATTGAAAAAAAGACGGGCGATAAAAATGAAACTACCATTTCGGAAACTTCTAAGACCAGCAAAGGTATGTGTTTGATTGAAGCGGAACTAGAGAAAATGGAAAATCCCGTTGAAATACCATTACTCAATGAGCCAATAACATCCGAAAAACCAATTGATAGTAAACTTTCAGAAATAGACATACTACAAGCCCTCAAAAACGAAATATTGAGCGAGGCTATAACAATCCCGGGCACCGAAACAGGCACACCTCTTTTACACCAACCTAAAATCAATAAAGTAGCTAGCGCTAAAGAAATTTTGCCCAAAAAAAGGATATCCATAGAAAGTTATAAAAAGAAGACAGACAGAGATAAAATAGCTAGTGATAAGATATCAAGTTCGATTAAGTTTTATTTTGATGATAATGATAATAATACCAAGAAACCCAGTCTTAAATTAACAGAAAAAGAATGTGAAAGGTTTAATATCCAAAAGAAAATGTCTTTCGATGATGACAGTTCAGACGGTGACGAGGGTGGAGATATTCAGGCAAGTGACCTGTATAGCGATCTTGCTCCTATATCGCCTGACCGTGATGAGTCTAGTAATATGGCATTGTCACCTCCAGTCATAATACCTGGTGATCCTGTGAAGGCCTCGCCGGTACTTCGCAACGCAGATGTAGATATGAGAACTTTGCCGCCGATTTTATCTCCCAATGAAATTAAAGCACCTACGTTGTTCAATAAAGTTACAGGACTTTCAAGTAATGCAACAATAAGTACTTCAAAGACTGATACAAAAAATGATCAAACTAAAAATCAAAACAGATCTGTGCTATTTGATCCTCGTGTCAGAAGGGATGTAAATTCTAGCCAAAGTCCTAGTCCGCATACTGTTAATTCTGATAGGATGCCAAGACCAGCTTATACTAATATTAATCTAAGTCCTGCCTCAAATGCAGTAGTGACACCTAACGCTAGGTCGTACGAAATGACACCTAATCACCAAATATTTGACGTCGACCAAGCAAACAAGAAGCACGTGTATGTCCCATCGTTTACTATGAGTGAAAGAGAAAATTCACTGGTAAAAGATTCGAAAGCGGAGCCATCGCGTGAAAGAAAATCGCGTTTTGAGGATGTTGGAGACACCAGCTGGAGTTCAAGTGACGTGTCGAGTAATACACGTTATACCGACTCATATACCGGAGAAAAATACGTTAAAGGGCAAAGAAATGATAGATGCAGTCTTGACAACCGTGACACTTTTCCTTACAAAAAAACAGAATGTCCCAGGACACCTCTTCCATCTTTTGGAAGATCAGAGGTTCCAGTTACGTCGACCCAAACATTTAGTAGATTAGAAATGCCAATGACTCCTCTGCATTCGTTTGGGAGGGCTGAGTGCCCTACTACACCAGTTCACTACTTTGGCAGGTCTGAATGTCCACCTACTCCCATTCATTCGTTTGGTAGATCGGAATGCCCTCCCACCCCAAGCCATTCTTTCGGAAGATCGGATTGCCCTCCCACCCCAAGCCATTCCTTCGGAAGATCGGATTGCCCGCCCACCTCCGGCCACTCCTTTGGAAGGTCAGATTGTCCTTCCACACTGAGTCAACCTTTTGGGAGCCATACATTTAACATCAATGAGCACCCTCTTACTCCAAGTCACCAATTCAGTGCGACTGACTGCCCACCAACGCCATACTATGGAAGAAATGAATGCCCGCCTACACCGAATCACGGATTTGGTAGGTCTGATTGCCAGTCGACGCCAAACCAACCGTTTGGAAGATCCGATTTTAATGCACAAAAATATGTAAAAGATCCTAGACTTAATAGAAAGTCTGAGTACGAACCAAATTCTTATCAAAACGAAAGAGACCGCGGTTATTATAAAGAGAGTGGCTACAATCGCGGGAGCTCTTACAAATCTCAAAAACCGTTTAGCGGATTAGATACTTATACGAGTCAGGACAGAGAACAAGGCAAAAACAAGTACAAATATTATGCACCGGAACAAACTGGACGTCAATTAAGTAAAGATCTATCCAGACGTGAACGCACCGTTAGTTCAATGCCGAACGATTATGAATGTGACCGAATGATTTCAAGAGAATATGGACAATACAATAGCGAGTATGAAGACATTGCCTTGCGACGCGGCAACCAGGGCGAACGAAGTATTGGGCGTAGTGTCCCAACAGAAGATAAACGAGGAAGCATTGTTGGACGGAGTGCTCGTGCAGCCGAAGATACTTTTACAAGTTCATCGTCACGAGGACCTAGTATAAGAAAAAATTCTTCTATTGAACCAGAAAAGAAATTATTATCATTGAAACCGTCCGCTGGACGCTCATTCAAGATTGACTCCAGTGTTAACGAAACCTTCCAAAAGTTCCTTGAGAGTGGCAAAGGTATTCAAGTATTTGAGTACAATGTTGATGAGAGAAGACAAAGAGCTACGAGTGTATGTAGAGCATTAGTCAAGGAATCCCATTGTGAACATGTATCTGACAGTTCCAAACAAAACACTGAAATTTGTAATAAAAAAGAAGTGTTTCGTAGAGCTGCGAGTGTGGGTAGAGATTTGGCAAAGTCTGCTTTAGACGAAAGAAGTTTTCAAGAAATTAAGGAAGATTTTAAAACTTATAAACACCCTGCAAAAGAATCCAGCAAATTTGACACTGGTAAAATACGAATTATTGATACGAAATCCAAAACTAATACGGAACATATTGCCCGTAATAGAAGAGAAAAAGAATACTATGAGAAATATAAGGAACAAAAGCGCGTTCAAAGTTCTTCAAAAGCTACTTACTCTCCTAAAAAAAACTATCGAGATCCAAGAATGCGTAAAGAAAATAATATTAGAAATAAATATGAAGATCCCCGTGAAAGGAAAACTGGAATAGTATACTCGAATGACAATATTGTTAAGGGTGCAATTTTGGCTTCCGGTTATGGAGTTAAAAATTACAAGATTCCTAAGATTAAACGTGCTGTGGAGGAGAAAGTGGTAGACATACCTAAAAAAGAGGAGCAAAAAGATAAAGATAAACGAAAAAATATCGAAAAAAGAAAAGATGAAGGAGGTATAAAAGAAAAAGCGACGATAAAAGAAAAAACAAACGATAAAAGCAAAGAAAATAATAAAGCAATGCCAAAACAAAAGAACAAAGATGTACCCAAAGAAAACTTCAACGAAAGTCCTAAACATAAAATTAAGGAAACACCCAAGGAAAAAATTAAAGAAATAATAAAAGAAAGCGATACCAAATCCGATTCTGAAGCAGAAAAACAACTACAAGTTGATGATATTAGTGAGTCTGAAGAACGGATTGGAAGGAGATCAACAAGATTGAGCAGAAAACTGTCAGTGACAACCCCCGTAAAAGATATAGTTACAAAAACTAAAAAATCGAAGAAATCAGTAATTAGTGACTCTGATTCCGAAACTGATGACAAAGGCACAGAAATAAATCCTAAAGCTGGCGAAAATAATTTAACTATTACGACACATGCACCAGTGGCACAGGTAACTAGTCCCATCAAAGAGAAAATTGTACCGAAACAGCCAAACGCTGTCGATATTCACACTAACTTTGGCTTGGAACTAGAAATGTTTACTGATAACGTTACATCGGACCCTGTACTCGATAATATCAATGCGCTGATTGCAGACCTTGATAACGACCTTGATGCGACTAAAAACGAATCTAGTAATAATTTTATGAACGAAATAACGCTTGAGAATATGATGCAGAATATCACTTCTCCACATGAAAATTCAAGTGAAAGTAGAGATGAATTCGCTAAAGTACTCAAGGATGTTCATGAGTTGTCTAAAACAGCTGATAATGAAACAACCGAAAACGCTTTGCTAGGTTTAGATGATTTAAATGAGGTTGATAGCAATATTTCTCATTTTAATAGTGTAGTTTCACAAGAACGTATAAATACTGAAGATTCAAGCTCCAAGACGAATATTATTTCAGAAAGTTTTGACAACCTACTTGCCTCCATAAAATCTTCTGAATTTGTATCTACACTAAATGAGGAAACGGAAAAGAATAAAGATGAAGCTTTGGATTCAAACAACCTACCCATAAACAAACCTAACGAGGAAATCGTTTCCACTACTGAAATAGAAAAAGTTGCGATGCCAGCTGAAGATAAATTAAAAATAGATGAAGAAAGTATGGATGGCTGTTCTACTCCGGACAGTACCATCAATAATGATGTCTTAGACAACAATAAAAGTGATGAGTGCATAGCTGATAGCACAAATGAAGAGGTGCACAGCGAAACAAATGTGACTTCTACAGGTTCTACCGAATTTAAACCGGCTTTATCACATAAAGGAACAGAATCTGATCTAGAATTAGGTAATTTGTTAACAATGTTACAAGATAAATCTAAAATTAAAAAATTGTTAAGCATGTTAGGTGATCAATCTGGTGACAACAATAAAATTAAGAAAAAGCTTGAGAAACTAAGCGAAATAGTATCTGACGACGAAGTGGAAGAAAAAACGGTACAATCAGAGAGTAAAACTGAAAATGTTCTCACTGATGATAGAAAATCCGATAAAAATCAGGTAATCGAAGAAGAGGCATCAAAACAAACAAAATTTCTTGAAGACCCAACACAAACAAAAGTCGACAAAGAGGCAATAAAAGAAATGAAAGTCAATGAACAGGCAACGACAGAAACGAAAATTGATGAAGAGGTAACAAAAGATACCGAAGTTGAAGAGGTTACAAAAGAAATGAAAGTCGATGAAGAACAAAAAGAAACAGAGACACAATCAGTTCAGGATGAGGAAACGAAAGTAAATAAAGACAAGAAAAAAAATAAATTAACTGACGAAGAGGAGAAACAATTAAACAAAGATGAAGACCAGGAAAATGATGGCGATCAGGACAAAGATGAAAGCTTTGAAGATTTTACTGGTGAAGATGCTGCCGAAACGGAAGAGACAAATCCTCAGGTAACGAAGACTAAATATAAAAAGAAAATGACCGGCAAAAAATCTAAATTCTCTAGGAAAGGAAAAGGCCGATGGGCTAAAAAACCTTCGTCAGCTCCTGAAAAACGCGTCACTCGGGCCACGGCAGCGGTCGAGACCATTAAAAAACCTAAGAAACCACCACGCGAGTTACAAAAACTCCATGAAGATATAAAAGAAATGTTTATCAAAGATGATATTTTAAGTGCTACCGGCATAAGAATGTGTCGTTTAGCAAAAATGGTTGATGAAAAAAAAGAAAAAGTTGAAGAAGTGGTGTCACTGGAATCGGAGCCCGTAGTTGTTTTGGAAAAGTTCAAGAACTCTGCTGGCAAAAGCCGTGATACTCCTATTCCTGAAAAAGTGAGAAAGAAGCCTGGACCTAAACCTAAACCTAAAATTTCCATTGACAGTCTTCCTGAAATAGAAAGGTCTGAAATTGAAAAGCCAAAATACAAACCGGGACCTAAGTCAAAGACAAAAAATAATTTAGACCCATATGCATTTGAAACCGAGTCAGTAGGAGACAATACTAAAGAAAGGCCAGGCGAAGATGATTCTGATAACAGTTCTGATTCCGAAAACTGTTCACTAGCGTCTTCAAAAAGCTTTGGTAGCAGCGAAGTTTTAGCTGAAATGAAGAAAAAGAAACGTAAACGAGGGCGTGGCTGGCAAGACGGAGTGATCAAACCTAAGAATAAAAAGAAAAAACTTGAAACTAAACTAGAATCGGCTCTAGAACTTCCGGATGGTAACTTAAAAACGCCAACAGAAAAACAAGTTGCCCTTACAGATACGGATTGTTATGTTGATAGAAACTACTGTTTCCGTAAAAATGAGTCACACTATAAATGTCGCTTATGTGGGTTCGCTGGTACAGACATCGTACATCATTTTGTAAACGAGCACCCGCACGATGAGATCCCGATGTGCCGGATGGCTCCAGCGCTAGCTCAGGAAGCCATTGAACAGTGCAACTACGTAAACTTTAAGTCATTTCGCAAGATTTCTTCCGAAAAGTATGTTTGCATATTCTGTTTTCAAGAATTTCCTTATAACTCCTCGGTTTTGGAAACCTTCTTTTGGCATATAGTAAGCATGCACACAGGTGAATATAAGCGCACTTGTGGTCAGTGCTCAAATGCAAAGCGGTGTCAATCCAGTTTCGATATTCCACCACCGCCAAAAGAAACCAAAGGTCAACTCATTGGCTACATTTGCGTAAAATGTAATTTTACTCAATTGTCTCTTGAAAATCTTAAAAATCATGTCATCCATCGCCACAATGATCAACAAACCGCTGTTTATACCATTAACTTATCAGTAATGTCTAAAAAAACATTAAAAGAATTTATACGTACTAAATTACCTAAGCAAACATCAAGAACCATTAGTTCACGAGAGATACCAGTCAGGCCTGTTAAAGGACCGGGCGATGACGCAGAAACTGAGGCGCAACTGCGTGAACCTGCGACAAAGGGTCGACTAGCAAGTATTAAGTCTAAAATTACCTTTGAAGCTGATGACAATGTGAATGAATTATCGGATTTAACGAGCGAAGAACCCATTGAACCCGAAATAAAAATTGAACGTGTTGAATCGGTCAGCACTGATGAAGTTTTGCAGGACGAACCTCATCCTGTTGACACAAGCGAAATTACTCAAGCTGCCAAAGTAGACAATCAACCTGTTCAGCCTCTATGTCAAGAAGACGAACAATCTAGTCTGGAGCCGCGACTAGCAGATATGGCAAGTCAGCCTTCTAACGACATTGTTGACTACCCACATTTTAAAATCAACATCACTGAATCGGGCGCTAAAGAATACATTTGTTGTATCAATGGGGATCACCACTTCAAGACGACACTCTTGATTTCAATGAAGAAACATGTCCAACTGAAGCATTCGGAAAACTGGGACGGATATTGTTTCGTTTGCAAAGTCATCGTTACTCCGCAAGGGGCACATCAATTTAAAGACTGTTTCCAACACTATCTTGATAAGCACATGGATAACTTTCCTATCTACCAAAATGAAGTTTTGCCTGAGTCTGCACCTGAAGAAGTTCCAGATAAACCAGTTAGACAAACTGATAGCCCTACTCAATCAAAGCCGTTCATCAATGTTCGACCTATTAAGGACCTTATAACTACTCTGCCTGATGATACGCCGAAGGAAACTTCAAGCTTCCCGATTATCCAGAGTGTTGTGAGCCTCGGAGCGGAGTCTCCGCGGTACCCGACAGTCAGACAAAAGACAAAGCCAACTGAAGTCAGTTTTAAATACGAGGAAGTACAGGCTAAGGTGATGTTGAATAAACACCGAGTAGTTCTAGAAACTATGATGACTCGAGACAAACTAGTTAAGGTGTTCAAATGTGCGGGTAGATTCTGTTCATTTACATCGGACTCTGTGGAGGACGCGTTGCTGCACACCTCTACGCACAAGCGCATCGGAGGCGTCGACGCTTTGACTTGTTCCTATTGTGACTTCGATGCCATGGGGAACGCGATCGACCTGGTGATGCACGTGTTCAAGGAGCACGCAACCTGCCAGTATGCCTGCGGACAGTGCTTCTACCGAGCGGCGGCCAGCCAGTCGGTCGTGGCGCACGCTGCCAGGGTGCACGGGGTGGCCCAGTCCGGGACCGTCGTGCTGCGGACCACTGGCGCAACTACTGCTGGCGATGGGGGCCGCATACTGACTCGAGAGCAGGCCGTGCCATATTATGTTTGTCATCACGGTAAGTCATTCAAAAAATCTGTATTTGAATATTTTTAAGAAATAGTGCACACAATAGTATTGCACTGTTTTGTTTATGTAACTCAAAGCTATCGCTAGTACCTACTTGTACCTATTGTCTCATACCTTCTTCATGTTTTCATTATTTGAAGATCGCATACTACTTTCAAAAAATGAAACCTTGCCATGCGACAACACGTCGCGGCCACTTGCGGCTTTGCGGCGACTATTCGCACCAGCATTGCTTTAACGACACATGACGAATTATTTTATTGAAACTTGTTACATCGATTGACGCTTCGCGTAAAATTATTGCTCATCATTCGACGAAACGTTACTTCGATGTAAAATGTGCCAGTAAAGGTCATCCATCAATCCTATCCGTGTTTAGGAAGTTCCACTATTTATGGCTCAGGCTATTTTAGGCCGATCGAGTTTGCGCGTGCGCAGCGTGCGTGTTTCAACTAATGCTTACAAGAGTATCTATATGTATAACAATAATTGATTTCCTATAAATTTATGGATGATCTTTAACGACATAACATCTTACCGCCCTACCTAGCTTGGCCGAAGCGCGCACCGCATTCTCACAAAGCGGTGATTTCTTCCTAACTATCTTACATGTTTTAATGTCTTGTTTTCCAGCTGAGAGCGGCAGTCGCTGCAAGTTCCGTACCTACACTCCCGATAAGTTCTGCGAGCATCTACAGCAGAAGCACGCTGGCACCACCTCACATCCTTGCTATGTAAGTATCACCATAATAAATAAAATAAACAGCCTAATAATATATCAGAATAAGACAGAAATCTTTTGTATGGACTTCAAAAGAGCATCTAGCTTAAAATGACCAAAAAATATTGACGTTTAAAAGTGTTATGTTTAACCTACTTACAAAATAAATATCACCCCATGGGATAGGGCTTGTGTTTATAAGACAAATTACAGAACGCCATCTTCTACTCCTTGCAAAGAAAAAAAAACTATAATATCAGTAGTACGTAACTGTTAACGAAGCAAAACGAGTTCATCTTTAATTATTAATTTATAATATATTTGTTAGACTCGGCATTTTTGAGTAAATTCCGTAAGTAGTAATTTTTACAGAATGGGTTCAGTGTGTTCGTGATTAATTGTTTATTTCGAAATCGGCCCTATAACTTTTCGTCATTTCTATCAACAAAACAAAATAAAAGTTAAACACCAATTTAAACAAGTATTTCTGTCAATAAAGGTCATTGGGCACCTTAGTATGGAAACCATACCCATGGCGGACACAAATGAAATTAGTAGAGTGTAATGATATAAGGCTCTGATTTACTATGGCATTAGTCACATTAATGTGAGCCACGGGAATCTTGAAAATTTCAAGTGTTATAAACTGATATGAGGAATATGAATAAAATGCTAGTTCATAAAAATGTTTTTATTCAATTTGATCCAAATCAAGCATAAGATCATTTAAGAAGGCAGCAGGTGCGTCTGTTGCTTCCTGATGTCTGGGCCAAGACAGATAATAAACTATGCTAGCGATATGGGCGCAGCTCCCGACAGTTCGGCGGCCGTGTATACATGAGCAGTAGTACTCTTCTATACTTTGTCGTCCGTGTTGTGTTGGGTTTAACAAAATATATGTATAGTACTGTTTCGATCGGATATGACGTGACTGGATTCGCCCTCTGATCAAAATCTTATTATCAATTAAATGTTGATGTAGATACATTTCTATTAAATAATCCCCGTTTGGTCTTATGTGCTCGTGACAATAAGACCTTGCGATTCTCAAATGGTATGAGCCCAACGTGAATAAGATCAAATCTTCATAGGTCAGCTGTGGAAAATCTTCAAAGTCTGGACTGTTTCCATCTAGAGGCACGAATGCTACTCTTTGTCTGTTCAAGTTATTTGTTGATACGTATTCTGCTAACTCATTTTCTGTATTTATATTTTGATTTATAATATCGACAAACTGATCGGCGTATATATTATCTTCATATGGCCGTCGAGAAGCGTTGATAACTGCCGCGGTTATTTTGAAATCGGTCATCATATTTCGCATCGCAACATTAAAATATGTATGTCGAAATATTTTAAAATCTTTCTTAAATCGTCCATTAATTGTTTCGATTACCCAACGGCACATTGTAATTAATCGAGATTTGTTAGCGTCAATTGTTGATAACTGTTCTCGTACAAGATCCCGGTACCTTTCGAGAAACACTCCATTAAGACAGTGTTTTCTTCGACGTAACACAGATCGATTGCATGACACACAACTGTTTTGTCTTTCCATATCAACGAAAATTCAATCCAAAAGCAAGTAACCAGAGTCCATAAAACACGCTAACGTAGTCGATAAAACAATAAACAAAACAAATCAGATAAACGTACAGGTCACAACGATAGCTAACGAAGGACTGCGCAGAGGGCGGTGAGTCAGTGCGCGAGCGCAACAAAACTAGTTTGGCCTAACTAATGTGCGAAAGAGACAGCGTATACATGCCTCTCGGCTCATCAGTGCACCATGCTGTATGCTATCGAAATTCTTTTATGCCTTTAATGATGGAATAAAATCCTCTGAAACCGTTTGTTTTTTATTTTTTTAAACGATCCTGTACATTTTTCTCCATCGATTTTTCAATAAATAACTATATACAATGAAAGGTCATATTATTCCCCTTAGTTTAAAACTATTTTGATTAATGTCCGCCACTCTTCGCAAAGCGGGTCAGATACGCCCAATGACCTTTACGAGTAGGTAGGTCACAGCTATTGCTATGCTAAAATGATTGGGGTACAATAAGAATAAATTCTCCAATCTTTTCTTCACAGGTTTGTCAACAAGAAGAATCCTCGCCAACGGAATTGGTCCAGCACATGAAAACCCACGGCCTGAAGTTGTACCAGTGCACCTGGTGCATCCTAGGAGCTGATAATGAGGGAGAACTGCTGGCCCATGTGTCTACTGTACACCCCACGAAGCAGCCTCAGGCTTACTTGAGAATTATCACTAACAAAGTATGTCTGTTTGTACTATAGTACTATATTTATGAACGCTAGGGTTGCGGAATTGTTCGAAAGAGTTACCGCGGCCCTGGAAGGCAAAGGGTATTTGAAGAAAGACAGATAGGTTTTAGTCATAGTCTGACACTCCCTGCTTCGCTTAGAGCGGAAGAACTCATTTGATAATTTTCCATAAAACATGTACTCTTTGAAGGAATGTAAGCAATAAAATATATACCTACTTAGGTTACAAATTTAAAATCCCTTATCTGAGTTACAACGATAGATGCACTTGTTTCCACTTACTTCTTGTAACTCGGAGAAATAGTGAAAATAGCACAATCTAGGATTGAATGTCCTGAGCTTCTTTCTAAGCTCTCTCTTAAGGTTCCTCCTCGACATTCTCGTTAGCGATATCTTCTTCATAAGTTCCTTACGCTTGCATAGTTCACCGTAGCAACTCCTACATGATTCGCTCAGCCAAAGCATTCAACAAAATTGTTAAGAATGAACATCTTTCAATAGATTTGTTTGCAAGCAGCTTATCGACCATTAGTACTATTTTATACAAACACTATATGGTTACAGATGCTTTTTAATAGTGGTTCCACATGCATTTCTACCTACACAGGTACTTAATTCAATAGTAAAGTTTATGTTAAACTTAGTGTTAGTGAATAGTTAGTCGATGTTACAACTTGTATGTACAACAATACTCTATTGCTAACTGTAGAGGCTTGTAATTGACTTTTTGTGAATTACATTACTATTACTCTTATTTAATAGCTGTAAGCCACCCAAACATATAAAGTAAAATAAAATGTCAAACCGAACAGATGGTATTTCGAGAAAACGCTTTTGAAGTTTACACTGTTGAGTGAAAAGCATTGGCATGGGATTTTTGTTCAAAGGACCGTATCTCAAATCACTTGAATGTTGTAAAAAGTTCAATAATGTAGGCCAATTCGTATGTTATTGCTTATTAGCGTCATGATATTGTTTTGTGAAATCAAGCTTAGCTTTGCCTTACTCCCCGGTTACTGATTTAGCAAAGCTTAAGTAATTTTTTTATTGTGGTTTGCGGTCAGCCTAGTAGGAAAAATTAAGTCAGCTATGCAAGTTAAGCTTTACAATAGAGAATGTCAGACTGTTGAAGTTATCGGACGATTAAAAATCGGCCCTTAATTTCTTATAAATTTGAATGTGTTTCTGCTTTTTCTCATGCTTAGTTTTTGCACAGAAGTATCACTGTCACACGCGGTTTTTATAGAATAAGCTTTAAACTGAAATAATAACGTTGAGTGTAATCACTTAACAATGTCACATACAGTCTGTTAACTAATGTTTGGGTTCATAAGCCTTTCATGTTCAACATTTCATGTAAGTCTTATAACAAGTATTTTCATGTACAATTTCTATTTCAGGAGGGTTCTTCCGAGCTGAGGGTACTTCCACTCGCCTGCCTGAACAAATTGAAAGTGCCCATCGATGATGTGACCCCGAGCGCCACCAAGGAGAACCCGGTGCGCGAAGCAGAACGCTCCATAGACCTGGAGAAACTCATCGGTCTCACTACGATGATGGAACCGCAGCTCAAACTGAGCGAATCCACCCCGGCAGAACATCCTCAAGCCATCCCTGAAGCTGTAGAACAAACAGCTGCATTAATCGCACCAACAGCCGCAGTCGCTGAACTACAAACCGGCCTTGCCCAGGTCTCAGCACCAACACTTGTTTCATTACTTGCTGGTCCTGTGCTCACAGGTACTACAACTCAACCACCCGCACTTTCGCCCACGGCCACTTTTACAAGTGAACCGTCGGTAACTATAACAAAAGTACCCATAAAAGCTGAGGCCACAGAAACACCAACAAGCCAGCCTAGCGCAGTAGTTGTGCTGGACAGTGACGACGAGGACATCACGGACACAATGGACACCACGGACACCACGCACACCACGCAATCCGTCATAGACCTCTCCGATGAAGAGACCACCCCTAGCAAACAAAAAATACCAATGCAGGTGCACAACCAGAGGGTGCCTATCGAGCTCCTCAGCACATGCCCTAAGTGTAAGCAAATATGTAAGTCCTTAAATGGCTTGAAGAAACATTTCTTCTACTGTTACCCCGACAAAGACGAGGGCTGCAAGTGTCCGCACTGCCCGTACGTGGCCAGCAGCCGCGACAACATCATGCACCACTACGTGCAGGACCACTGCGACCGCAACATCTACCAGTGCGGCGTGTGTCGCACCAACCTCGTCAACCTCACCATGGTCAAGCGCCACCTGCGCTACGTGCACAAGGAGAAGGACTTCATCATCACCACCACCATGGAGAACGGGATATCCTGCTTCATCGTAAACGTATCCAAGCGGGAAAAGGAGAAGAAAGAGCTGTCAAAGGAGAAAAAAGAGCTGCCGAAGAGGAATTTGAGCTCCGGTCCCACGGATACCTTGAAACGGCGGTTCTGGCCTCAAGAAATAAATCAGCTTCCCATAAATCCTATTTTGGATCAGTTGGTTTACTGTGAGATATGCGAGTTCAGTACGAAGGTGCGGCTGAACATGGTGCGGCATCTGCAGCTGCACGCCGAGCAGCAGCCGGTGGCGCAAACCACGCCCGTGAACCCCGTGCCGCACCTCGAGACCAACGAGAAGCACTTCGACAAGATGGTGAACCTGGCGTCCTCGTCGCTGCTGCCGCGCGCAGACAAGGGGCCGGTCGAGCGGGCCGAGCGGGCCGAGCGCGCCGAGCGGGCCGAGCGGGCCGAGCGGGCCGTGCTGCAGTGCGTGCCGGCGCCGCGCGAGATGCTGCATCTCTACCCGCGCCTCATTTCCGCGCGCGCGCGCAACACGTGCGGCGCCCGGGGCTGCTCCTACACGTCGGTGGACGAGGCCATGCTCAAGCGCCACTGGGAGGCGCTGCACTCCGGGCCCGCTGGCTTCAACTTCCGCTGCGTGCACTGCCCCATGACCCAGACCACGGACATGACCAAGCCCATCACCGCCGCGCGCGTCTTGCAACATCTCAAGATGCACGACGACACTCTGTACGCTTGCTCCCAGTGCCACATTTATCACTACAGACGCGATGTCATGGAAAAGCATATAATGGACATGCATCCGAGCGCTCCGATGTACATAGTGCGAGAGAGTGCTAGCGCAGCAGCGGCAGCGGCGGCTGCGGCTGCAGCTACGTCTACATCTGCCGGGACAGCTTCGCCCAGCTCGGCGCCCACCATGGACCTAAAACTCTGGCAGTGCGGCTTCTGTAATTTCAAGAGCTTGTTGCGCCCCGAAGTGGTCGATCACTGCTTCAAGTTGCACCAATCTAGGATGCAGTTCAGATGTGGCTACTGTCCGTACAGGGCGTCCGTGTTGGAGAATGTGAACAACCACCTGGCGCATTCACACGCTAACGAGCCGGAAGATGTGATCTACTACTACTATAAAGAAGGCTCGCTGCCGGACGAAGAGGACGGCACGCCGCGCTGGATGAAACAGAAGCAGAAGATGGGGGCTAACGTGCCTGAGGTTAAGACTGAGGTGTCTGCTGAACCCCAGGAGCAGACCCCACCAGTTCCGCTGTCTCCCGTCAACATCGACCTGAAACTAGTAAAGAAGGAAGTAGACGAGGCAACGGCTCCAGAGTCTCTGGAACCTATAGAGGATTTATGCAAGAGATTCGGAAACTTCTGTGAGCCAAATGGCATTAGCTTCAAGTGCCCACTGTGCAACGTCGTGTCTGAAGCCTCCAGAGAGGCCATGCAGTCGCATTTGTTTGAAGAACTGCAGTATAGAAAGTAAGCAAATAATTATCAACATTTTTATCTTATAATATAATGTTGTGATATTCACTAATTTTAATTTTATACCACAATTCAGTTTAATTTAGCTGTTTCATTCAGTTTTTTTTATAAGTCTGTTGTGTCCCACAGCTGGGCAAAGGCGGCCTTCGAGACTTCCTTTTTTGCCCAGTTCATAGATTATTGTAAATAGAACACTGGAATTCCTGCGCTTTTTGCTACTAACACATTTTCAAATAATTAGCTTTTTAATAGTGGCAAAAATCTGAATTTGATGCTTTTAGCTTTTTTTTATTGAAACTCAACGTCAACTAGAAACGTCAAAGCAAATCTTGTAAATCAAACCTACGCGCTTTGAACACACTCAGCACAAAAACACCCGCAAACAAGTAAACAGCATGTACAATTGTTCACACTTCACATAAAACATTTCAGATGGGGATGCGGCCTCTGCAACTACAAGGCTTTCCACAAAGAGGGTCTCACGGAGCATATGAGCATTGAGCACTTCAGGCAGTACGACCACATAGAGCTGCCCAAAGACATCAGCAAGGAGAGATGGGTCGCGGCTCAGTTGGACCAGCAAGCGGCCGTCATAGACAAGCAAAAGGCCAACTTGGCCAGTCAGAAAAGTACTGCTGTCGAGAGAGTTAATAAGCCTGTTCCGATCATCGCGCCCGCTTCAGTGGAGCCAGTCGACAAGTTCTCAGTGCCACAGCTGGAAGAAGCTTTTGGCAAGTTCGGAACGCCCAGCAACGTTATGTACTGCTGTCCCAAGTGTGGCACGCTGCTCAAAGATGAGGCGGCCATGCGAGACCATTTGGAGTTCGAGCTTAGTAAGATGAGGTAAGCTGGGTTGCTTTCTAAGATTATTGTGAAAATGAGGAAGGTTTGTAAGTAGATTTTTTAATGCCTTCCCAACCAGCAAAAACTAGGCTTATAACAATCTCAAGACTACTATTTTTTTGCTCTTATATCACTCCTATATAATGATATAAGCCTGGGTTTGGGCACTAATTATAAGCATATTTAGTTTAATATCGTTCTAATATCAGTCTAATTGAATGCTGTTTGCACTTACTGAAATCTAGCCAAAATTAATTTAAGCCGACTTAGGCTAATATTGCTTTTACGTAAGTATCTTGTAAGCTTGCATAGGCTTATATTGGTCTAAGGTTAGAATATTTTGAGAATTTTACGTCAGATCCAACTGAAAAGTTCGTGTGAGTGTTGGTTTGAAATTAAATGAAAACAAATTAAAGTTGCGTGAAGTTTATGTTCATATAAAGTGCTGTACGGCATTTTAGTATAAAAGTAAAAGTAGTTTTACGGTAAGTAATCGTATTGGAATTTATTATTTAATGTTAATTAGACCTCGTTTTACGCTTCAAAATTCATGCGCCTTGTTAAATAAGGTATTTCCTGTTCTCGTTTAATTATTTTATTTGTTAATTTGTATTGATAGTGTCGCCATTAGATAGCTGCATTTTCCAAGCGCGCTATTAGACTAATGTAAGATTGTTTACTCTCATTTTAGCATTCGGTATACTAAAGATAACTCCATATTGGAATAAATTAGGGTTCCTCGCAATTTTACATAAAACCTTAAATCGACAGAGAGAAAAATAAATTTTGAATTAAATATGGCCAGCTAAATTACTCTTTTAAACTATTAAAACTAGTTATTCCCAAAATCGATCTAAGATCAAACGCTCTTATATGGGTCTTGTCTTTTGTATTGTAAATATGTTGATCCAAAATCACTCTAATATCATACTTATCCAGTGCTACTGATCTTATATTAGTTTCAAATAAGATCAGAAATGCACGTACTCACAGTACTCTTATGCTATGCTGATATTAGTCTGACATCTTACAATAGCATTTAGCAAGTCTAATATAAAATCAAACGAGCTTAGAAAATACCCATATAAGAGCAAGTTTTTCTCAAGTGCAACTAGTCTTAGTAAATTCTCTTATTTACATATATGAGACTTGGTTATGAGACTGAGCGTTCTTGAGGCCATACCGGCTTGTCTAAAAGTAATATAGGATCGATGGTATGTTCTAAAACAAATATAAGAGCGCTTTAAGCCTACCACTCTTAAAAAGTGCGAGTTCTGAGACTGTTTTGCTGGTTGGGTTATTTTCGAATTGCTTTTATCTTTTGTTATGGTTTTGTGTGTTCTTTTAAGTATTTTCTGTTCTACATTATGAAGCTTCTATAATAAAAAATATTTTAAAATTTCCAGGTGGGGTTGCACTAACTGCTCAGACAAATACCAGACGTATCATGAAGCGCAGTTTCACTGTAAGGGTCACGACGGTCCGTCCAGGCCCAAGGAGACCGCGCGAGACCCCAGCATGCGCAACGCCTGGATCACCGGCATCATCCAAGCGCAGAAGAAGATCCTGCAAAGTGTCTCAACACCCACTGGCTCAGAGCCTCCAACTCCTGAAAAGGGTTTTACGGAAACAGATGATAATTCTCTTCTGGTCGTCCGGTACGAGGAGCGCGTGCCGACGCCCGAGCAGCTGCTGTCCGCCACCCGCAAGCGAGCCGCGCCCGAGAGCGACGACGAGCGACTCGTCATCGACGAGGCCGGCCCCCGGAAGAAGACTATGCGCCCATGTCCACACTGCCCCTACAAGTCGAAATACTACAACACGTGGAAAGAACACGTCCTCAAACATCATAACCTCAAGCCGTACTCGTGCTGCTATTGCAACTACTCCTGCTCCTACAGACAGGGCATCATAGGACACACAGAAAAAGCTCACCCTAATGAAATGCTGCAGATGAAGTTGACGGCCATACCCCCGGGTGAATCACACATCATTTCGCCGAAGAAGAGACCATCGCTAGAAGAGGAAGTGGTTGTACCCAAAGTGATATGCTTATTTTGCGAAAATTCAATACCAGAAACAGATGTTGAGTTTCATCTTCATGAAAATATAAGACCTGACTTTGCTAGAAAGGGCGATGTGGTGGTCAAATGCTGCATCTGCTTAGTACTGCGGCTCGACGTGAAGTCTCTGCAGGAGCACCACAACCTGGCGCACCCTCACGTGCCAGTCAACTACGCGCTGTTCAAACTGCATCATGACACCAGAGAAACGCATTTTTGCGGCCATTGTGACGATATAGGATTTAAATTCCTACGAGACCTGAAGACTCACCACAACGCTGTTCACCCGACGCTGCTATTCAAGTACACTACCGTGCCGTACGCACCTGCCGATAGTTACAAAGAGAGTAGGAAGAGGGAGGAGCCTCCTCAAAAAAGATGCGCCAGGAAGTCGACGACCAAGCTCCCGGGCGGTAAGACTGTCGCGAAGAAGTCCACCACCAAACTACCTTACAGTGTTCCTGATACAGATGACGGCTATTCTTATTATAAGACAAGGCCTGAACCTTTAGAAAACTATTCAAATGTGACTACTCTCATGTCATTCTGCAACACAATGATGCCATTCACTTTGAAGAAACTGAGTGAGATCATCAACATTGAGCCTAAAGTCAAAGCCATTGATATCCGAGCTGGCACTTCCAGTGATATGACACTGTAAAAGTGATAATTATGTAAATGTAAGCGTGGACAAAGTGTTGAACAATCTATGATTAAACTATAGTTGTTAGTAAGTTAGTTGTATCGTTTTGAGGCCAGAATTGTGTTAGTTTTAACATCGCTTAGCGATTAAAGATGCTCCACTTTCTTGAGACTGATATACATTGTAGTTAGTGCGAGTGATTAGATTTACTAGTAGACTAAGTACACTTGCACTAAACAAGGTATATGTACCGGGCGTATGTGCTTTTTATAATATATGGGTGAAATAGCCAAATTAGACTTGCCAATCATTTTTGACATAGGTACTTACATAATTTTATAAATATGTATGAAAGTTTCGTCGGCCAACAGTGTGAATATTAAAATTAATAAAAAAACATAATTATTTGAAATAAAAGCAAATATATAAGTATATCTTATAAATATACGCTAGGTACTATAACTGTTCACTTTCATATGCACGAACTAGCTATTTTACCCTATTGCAATTTATAATCACACTCCGCTATTTGTAATACATTCAAAGGGCACATATTAAACCTTAAACGATATCAAACATTTAATTAGTATGGAAATCTGTGATTTACGATACATTCTTGTAAGATTTATATGTTAGTTTAGTTAGTAAGTAGGTATATGTAACGTTAACAATTTTGAGCATTTATACCATCATATGCGGGGTAGAGTTCCTTTTGTTTGTTTGTTTTTAAAAAGCTGTGGATTAGATTCTTGTACCATAGTATTATTAAGTCCATTTGTAATAATAATCAGTAGAAGCACGCGTTGAAGTATCTCTTAAAATAATCTATGAATATCTTCTCTGAAATATAAAATTATGCTTAGTTTTATGATAAGTAGGTAGTTCATATTTTTTAGAAAACTTTAAATTGTAAATTTCAAGAAACAGCTTTATTTCGTTTAATATTAATTATAATATTGTCTATAGAAATAAAAATCTTTTGAATTTCGAATATTGTCTATAGAAATAAAAATCTTTTCCCTCTGGTCCACGGCTTGACACCTAAGGGCCGGCGCTCACTGCCGGCACGACATGGCGTGTCATGGCAAAAGATTTTATTTCTAATCAAGTTATTTTGAATCTTATTTCAAGGAGGTACCACGATGCCGCGGCATGCTGTGGCATGTTCATTGTTCATGTTTCATTCCACGGGATGCCGCGGCGCGACATTGCATCCCGCGAGACGTAATGGATCACTTTATGTCGAGGAATTATGATTGCTAGTTAGTTGAAATATGGTTGAAAACTTGCGCAGCGGTCATTTCGGTTAATGTGGTCCGGTCGGTGGAGATGGAATGCCGCGGGATGCCACGGCATGCCGCGCGATGCCACGGAATGCCGCGGGATGCCGTAACGCAACCTGCCGTGCCATGCTGTGCCATGCCGGCAGTGACGGCGCTCACTGCCGGCCCTTACTCAATTATTTTCACTTTTTTTTTTTTAAATTTGTTATGTGAAATGTTAATGGTTTAGATTTTCTGCCATCTCCAATAATAACCAGATGTGTGTTGAGTACAGACTATTGTGATTTTTTTTTGTGTAGAATTACAAAGGATACTTTATTTGCCAAATTATATTCGCATTCAGACAGGATAAAAGATTTTCGTAAAAACTTTGTTTTATTAGTGGTAGGTTAGTAGATACCTATCCCTGGACATGACTGGTATGGCATGGCGCCACGTGAGTAGATAAACGGAACAGACGCTTCATAAGAACGAAAATTGTTACCTATATTGGTAGGGTTGTCACAATAGGTGAAGACAAATTAAAAAAAAAACATTTATTAATTATAATTTGTCACAATGATTGAAATGGTGATTTAGTTTTGAACAAGATATAGACAATTTGTCTATGGATTATTGAAACCTATTGTGAGAGCCGCGAGCGGGGACGGCTGTGCGCCGGGCCTCCGCCGCCGCCGCGCCGGCGGGAAATAAGCTCGTGGCATAAAAACACGAGGTTTCTGCTGTAACGCGAACTCGTTGCTGGCAGCCGACGCAGACGATGGAGTTGCTGCTAATATTCCCTGTATGTGGGTTTCGATCCTGAATTTGCCCGAGGTAAGATAAGACCCACGTGGTTTTCTGTTCTGTTTCCCTCCCGAGGTTCTCGTGCGTGTTTCTGATTAGGGGGATTGTGTTGTTACAGATCTGGCTCTTTTAACTAGCCTGAATAGCCTGAATATCCTGAATAGCCGATATTCCTGAGGACGGACGCTGGGAGACGTGTCGTCTTGTTGTGTGCTGAGGTTAGATCAGACGAGGGTGGATGGCGTGCCGACCCATGTGGTGAGACACATGATCCGACCATCGTTCCATGGAAATCATCAGGTACAGACGACGTTCGTTCTAATTCGTTCCGGTTCAACCTTCCCCGCAGGACACGTCATCGTGTGGTCTACCCGTGTTTTGTCACGTGGTACCGATGCCAAGGGGTCTTTGTTCCGCCTGACTAAATATCTAACGAAACGCTATATGACGCTAAAGCTACTATCAGATCAAGCTTTTAGCCTAAAAGCTTGATCTGATAGTCTGCTAATGCTAAATGACTGATTCGCTAATGCTAATAGAAGTTAGGTACTTTATGTCAAGTTACATTTTGATAGAGAGAGTGTGAACCTTATGTTCACTTAGGATAAAAATATCTAGTAATTGAATGGTTGCTACTTGCTATACTTTGGAACATATTATAACATGTTTATTTTCTGCACCAAGCACACCTAGATATATCCATAACTAGGTACTTATTCGGTTGAGCTAGAAGTTGCTAGCGGTTCACCTCACGAATCCATTCAAGCGACCCTAAGAGTAGGTATTTATATATTTTATTTCTCATGCACATTTACCCACTCTGGTACACCTTGGTACGGAGACGGGATGTTCCAGGATTGGATTTGCGCTACAAAGTTTAGGGATAAGGAAATAAACCTATGTATTTGATGTAAGTACCTGCTTATCGTTTGATATTAGGTAGATACTTAATAAACTTTGTATTGTATAGTATGGTACTTGTTTAATTCAACTTATTCCCTAACTTATATACCCTATAAATTTACTGTAGCACGGTTAGTGAGTTCTCACACCCACGGGCCGGGTGACAGTATTATAATTTATTGCATGATATTTTTAACATAAAACCAGTGTGAACAATTGTTGGTGAACCAATTTAATAAATAAAGAAATGACGTTTGATATACTTTGTGCCAGATAAACTTGCTATAAAGTACATTGACCTTTCCCTAATATCCCTTCGTAGATACCCGAACAATAAGTACATTATGAACCATTTTACATTACTAGAGAACATAAAGGATCACGATAGAAGTAGATTCAGGACTGCTCTAAGTCTTTATTGTGTGTGTATTCCCAGCGGAAAAACGTCGATTTTCTTAATTTCAATTAAGCAGATATTTAGTGTATGACGTCGTGTAAATGTGTATGGTAAGTACGAATTTGTGCATCCAACCATTGGGGAGTTATTCAACAAAAACTGTTTCCGCTGGAACTACGTCATCCCAGCGGCACTTTTTTTTTCCTATGGACGTACAAGAAAAAAAATACATGCAATAATTAGTGTGTGACGAGAGGTAAATGTGTATGTTAAAATGAAATTTGTGTGTCTTAAAACTTCGAAGATATTCAAGTTTCCGCTGCGCTGACGTTTGGCTATTTGATGGAAATCATATAAATCGGTTTAGTGCAGAGTTGATTTTTTTTACGCACGTTGCTATGAATTTGTGTATAATGTTTGTGAAAACAAATTTTGAAAAAAGCATACTGTTTTCACACGTAAAGGTGAAATATGGTTATTAGGTCTTAGTACTTAAAATAGGAACTTTAGAGCCTAACTTTTAACGTTTATTTGTATCTTGTAAGGGTCTACAACGTCTTGCCAAGTTTCATTTATGTGCGCTTAGTAATTAATGAGCAATGGCATAATTTACTACGAATGGACCACTATATTTTATGACATCCGATTGTAGGACTTTTTAATGGAAAAGCAAAATAAAACATATTCCACTATTTAGTGTATTAATTCAACTATTCATATGTAAAATTTCAGCTCATTACGCTCAATTATTAAAGAGATATAATAAAAATACCAAAACAACCGAATTACATGGATAAACCGACCAAGTTTGAATGGCTACAAAAAAGCGGCCGTCCAGTACATAGAGCTAACGTTCTAGAATTTCCAGTATAGTATCGTTATCGTGTTTAATAGATTCGTACAGGCGCATACACAATCGTTTCGTAGAAAATAAAACAACTGCATTAACTTTGTACCTACTCTTAAAATTATTTATTAGTTACTGACTATTAAAATTAAAAAACTTAACAAAGTAATAATAACATCAAATAAAATCAAATTATTGTTAGATTTATTGTGCCGCTAACAACGCCACCACACATTGATATAAAGAATCAGTCTTTTATAAATAAGAAATACGTTGCCTACTGTAAAAGCTCAAATACTTATGTATAGGTAAATCTTAGTTATTAAGTACCTACTAGTAAATTTTCGGAAGTTGGTCTTCTCGTTCAAGCTTTTACAGCAACAAATAAGTATGTCTTACAATCACAGAATTACAGATCAGCACTAAGTAATTGACTCAATTTGAAGGTAGGTTTATAGTGTAGTGCAATACCGACCTACTTACCTACGTTCTAGCGCATATTCTAACGGGAACGTGAATACCTACGAGAACGGGAATTCCACCGGGAAAAAACGGGATATGCGCGTACGAAGTCGCGGGCAACAGCTTGTATTATATAAAAATGCGGGTGGAGCTTGACTGTTGTTCTGTGTTTCGCGCTTGCAATGCCTGACAGGTTAAAAATAAGTAGGTACCTAAGTAATATTATTGCGGGATTATACCTATTAAATTGTGGTTTGAATAAATGCAAACAAGAACAAACGAAATTCTCGTCTCACACTTCAAAGTACCTACCTAGAAAATAAAAGGTACCTACCTACACATATTATTCTTAGAAACAAGTTCGAATAAGAGACTGCAACTTTTGAACAGCTGAACCAACTTTCATCAAATAACTATAGGTCTTCCAACAGATAACATTTTCATGAGGTATTTTATTAGGAAGTACTTACCTTGTTTATCTTTTAATCATTCTCACTACTGGCTTAATAAGTATGTCACAGTCACTTACACTATGTCAATAACCGAGTCCAATAGGTACATAATATTACGTTGCGGCAAAATAAACAGCGCATACGCACGTTGTCCTTAGGTGCACATTTGTGGCTGATAATCAAAACAGAACAGGAAGCGCGCGCATAACTACTACCCGTACGCGTTAACTTGGCACCTGGCTCGACACATTTCGAATGACGTTTTAATTAAAATTGAACAATTCAATTTCGATGTACCTAAATAATATAATCGCAATGGTAACAGTGATGCCAAGTAAAGCGTTTCGAAACGTATCGAGCCAGGTCAAGAGTTGTGTTCAATAATGGTAAAACACTGGAAATTCTAGAACGTTAGCTCTATGTACTGCACGGCCGCTTTTTTGTAGCCATTCAAACTTGGTCGGTTTATCCATGTAATTCGGTTGTTTTGGTATTTTTATTATATCTCTTTAATAATTGAGCGTAATGAGCTGAAATTTTACATATGAATAGTTGAATGAATACACTAAATAGTGGAATATGTTTTATTTTGCTTTTCCATTAAAAAGTCCTACAATCGGATGTCATAAAATATAGTGGTCCATTCGTAGTAAATTATGCCATTGCTCATTAATTACTAAGCGCACATAAATGAAACTTGGCAAGACGTTGTAGACCCTTACAAGATACAAATAAACGTTAAAAGTTAGGCTCTAAAGTTCCTATTTTAAGTACTAAGACCTAATAACCATATTTCACCTTTACGTGTATATCTCCTAAACGGTATGCTTTTTTCAAAATTTGTTTTCACAAACATTATACACAAATTCATAGCAACGTGCGTAAAAAAAATCAACTCTGCACTAAACCGATTTATATGATTTCCATCAAATAGCCAAACGTCAGCGCAGCGGAAACTTGAATATCTTCGAAGTTTTAAGACACACAAATTTCATTTTAACATACCTCTCGTCACACACTAATTATTGCATGTATTTTTTTTCTTGTACGTCCATAGGAAAAAAAAAGTGCCGCTGGGATGACGTTGTTCCAGCGGAAACAGTTTTTGTTGAATAACTCCCCAATGGTTGGATGCACAAATTCGTACTTACCATACACATTTACACGACGTCATACACTAAATATCTGCTTAACTGAAATTAAGAAAATCGACCTTTTTCCGCTGGGAATACACACACGTCTTTATTTCTGTTTTTGATTTTAAGAAAGTCAATAAATGTATGTGGGTCACTGACCGTTATTGCATATTTATCTGGAATCTACTATAGTAAAAGTTAATTTTATTCTTTTTAGCGCATTTCAATAAAAGCTGGTTTTTAAAGAAGATTTTTTACTTTTTAGTTATCGCTGGACAGGTTTCTCAGTCTGTTCATCTCATTCAACGCATCATGTTCGAGTCCTTTCATTTGATACCCATATTGTAGGAAAGCATAAAAAACTTAGTCCGCCATCTTTAGAAGTCTACCTTATTCGATTTAGTGACGTTACTTTAAATTTCCAGTTATTCTCAGCAAGCCCTTTTATTTGATACCCTTATTGTAGGAAAGCATAAAAATCTTAGTCCGCCATCTTTAAAAGTCCACCTTATTGGATTTAGAGTGACGTCACTTTAATTTTCCAGTTATTCTCAGCAAGCCCTTTTATTTGATACCCATATTGTAGGAAAGCATAAAAAATTTAGTCCGTACCTACTCTTTAAAAGTCCACCTTATTGGATTTAGAGTGACGTCACTTTAATTTTCCAGTTATTCTCAGCAAGCCCTTTTATTTGATACCCATATTGTAGGAAAGCATAAAAAATTTAGTCCGTACCTACTCTTTAAAAGTCCACCTTATTGGATTTAGAGTTACGTTACTTTAATTTTCAAGTTATTCTCAGCAAGCTCTTTCATTTGATACCCATATTGCAGGAGTCCAATAAAAATAACAAATCCGCCATCAATGGCGGAACACACAATGTTCGGCCATGTTGGATTTAGGATGACGTCTCACAGCTAACCATTCAATATCATCCAAAGTAAACGTGAATACAAAATTTCAGCTCAATCGGTTTAATATAGGTACCTATCTGCTTCAAAATTGAGTTGTAAGAATCCACCCGAACAAACATAGTTACATACATACATACATTGCAAGTTAAATAAAAGCTTGTAAAATATCACGTTTTACATTAAAATATTCAAACTTGCAACCTCTAACAAAACAAACAACGTGTGTCGCACCGACTCTGAGATTGTCCACTGGCAATGACATTTCTAAAAGATGGTAGCTCCATCTGTTACTTGGGTGTGTAACGAAAACTATCATTAGTACTCATTTTTTTTACAGATGGCGCTGCATTCTTAAATATATTTGTTTCTAAAATATTTTAGATATTCAGTGTTTTTAAAAAAGCGTTCATTTAAAAAAAAACACAAATAACTTATTTAACCAAATAAATAAAAATATCATACATATAAATATTCTAATTTGTTACATAAATATTCTAATTTGTAACATTTTAAGTTGTCCTTGTCACACCACTTCCTACTTCTCAAAATGGCGCGATGGCGGCTACTTCTTGTGTAGTTCTCTGTTCCATTTTGTGTATTTTTGCTGTGAAAACCTCCCTCCCTCCAGTAAGTTGTCGAGTCGAGCCCTCTGTTCCTCCAACTTACTGTGTTTATTTATTGTAAAATCTATTTACAATAGATTTTACAATAAATTGTGTTGGGTTGGTTTTGCTACAACATGAAGAAGTCGCTATAGTACTATCTAGGTATAGGTAGGTATATATACTGTGATTAGTTTCGGATCCAATATCCAGATGGAGCTCGTGTTCAAACATGATTGCCTTAGAAAGCCTGAAGAGGGCTCTCTTTACCGATATTATTATTATACTCTTTGCCACTGGCTGTGCCAGCGTAAACCCGGTTTATTCCAGTCTCGCCGTGTACGTGACAAGCGGCCAGTGGTCACACACGCCGCGTGCTTGTAATAGTACAACTGATTCGCGAGGTTGTATGAAGCTCTGTTCCGTTTATCTACTCATGTGATTTAGCCTCCGTATCAAAAATCAAAACGACCTATTCTCAAATCGTCCTATTAGCAGAATGTCCTATTGATGAGCGTGACTACCGCAGGACCACGAACTCCAATCGCTTCCATATTTTGCAAATAATTAGTACTCAATTGGTACTAATTGGTACTCGAACAACAAAATTGGTAACTTAGTAGTTTTCGAGAAAATCGACTTTGAAGGTGGTCTTGCGGTAGTCACGCTCCTTTCAGTAGGACCACCATGAGCGCAGAAAAAGGGGCTGCTACAGGAAATGCTACAGCTATTCGAAGTATACAAATAATTAGTTCCCTTAAATGTGGTTCATTTCGTAAAAAAACAACTGAAATATTCGTATTTACGGAGGAATTAACGATGATAACTTTCGTGCGGGCGTTCAGCAGGACCACGACTTTGAATGTCGATTCCAAGTTTCAGGGGCTTCTCGCTTTCCTCAAACCTAGATAGAAAATTAGTACCCTGCAAGATGGAATTAGTACCCAAAATTCAAAACTACGCACCAGCCGCCGCAAAATGAGGAGATGCCCCGGGCGTCGGGAGTCGCTTGGTGATTCCCGGCCACCGTAGGCACGGGCCTGCGGACGGCGAGCTTTGGGTGGCTTGCCATCCCATCAAAGCCAGTCCCGGGTTGACGGCTGCGGTCCTGGAACGCAAAGGTTACTAGGAGGAGCACGGATGGGTCTTAGTCAGAAACTCTCGCTCTACCCAGCGAAGGGGTCATTTGATGTTTCCCATCCATAAAAAAAATAAAAAAAAGGGGTGAGTTGAGGCGAAGGATGGATCTGCGGAAAGGAATATGGAGCAATCTTGTGATGAGATATCTAGGAAGCTAGCTATGACCCCTAGGAGCCGATCAAAATGCAAAAAGGTCGGAAAGAACGCTAAGCGGACACGAAGCAATGTCGCGCGTGGGTTGAAACCGCGGGGCAATACTAAACCGTGTTGTAACTTTCACATTTTTCAGGATTACACATTTTTAATTTCTCTCGGGAGTCTGTTCGAAAGTTCACGCTGACGAACTCGAGAGCAAAAGCTAATAAAAATAGAAAGAGTTCGCAGGGATAACAAAATTCTAGTTTCACGAATTCAAAACCGCTCGAGCGGTTTTGAATTCGTGATTCGTGATTCGTGATTCGCGGCGATTTTTCTAGAAGTAAAATATGGTTTCAAATCCATTTTTTTCACAAATTTCCTGTGGATGGAGGTTAATGCATTGCATTGTGTAACTGTTTATTTTTTTATATTCATGCTCTTCTTTTTATCTTTGCTAGACGCTTTTTCTCCCGTCGCTCCTTTGAACTTTGAGGGCCACATATTTCCAGTTTGAATGAAATCTGAAAATAATTTTAACCAAAAAAATTAACATAACTGATGTGAGTAATTAAAGAAGGTAAAGTATAAGACAGTCAGAAAGTATGACGATGACGTTGGTATTTTTAAGCAAAAGGGATACAATTGGCACAACAGCCCAGTTTAGGGTGAGATAAGCTGTTAAATTGGCTACGAGAAAACATACAGAAACACATTTTATGAGTCGTTACACAAAAAAATTAAACACACTAATGCATAAAAATATGTATATAAATACAAAAAACCTTACTTTTGAGCTTCGCGACAATCAAGTACATGCATCTGCAGCGTTACAAAAAATCTATAGTTATTACCTATACAATGGAGATATTAACTTTCGTAGTGAGCTAGCTACCTTTCGTGGACAAATAACCACGAAAGTGGTGGCACGAAAGTTACGAAAATTTCACATTTTTGAGAATTACGATAAAAATAATAGGTAAATTAACGAAAAAAGTACTTGGGAATAATCTCGAAGATCTATCCTATTCCTTAATTTAAAATGATTTAGAAAATTATAAACATTATCCTTCAAAATATGGGCATGAAAGTTTCTTGACCAAGGCTACTTGAAAATTTTCAAAGAATAACTTACCTCAGTATTTTTTTGTTTAGAAGCGAGGAATGTACTTGTCTCGCCCACTGACTCTGGGATACTACTGAGCTCCCGTGCATCTAAAATTTGTTGCGAGAAGTTGGCGCTCTTGGAAGATAGGTGCAGTTTTGTTGCGCGCTCGCAAAACTATCAAAATCGTGTGACAGAGACATAATGCCTATTAAGTATTTTAACTTAAGAGATAAAATTAACTTTCTTAAGTCATTATGAAGCGTAGTTAAATACGGTTAATTTGATGTATTACATTATATGCTTATGCATTGAATACAAAAGTTATCAGTTTTCCGTGAGCGCGAACAGAGTGTGACGCGCGAAGAACACCGAGTTTGCTCCCGTTTTCGACATTACATAATATTTTTTGTAAAAATTATAAACAAATTAATATGTTTAATGTTGAAATTCTACACATATATAAACAAAGAGTAACCTGCATTTGGTCCTAAGACTGTATGTTTAATAGGTTAGGAATAAGGACCGTGTGACCGCGTTTTGAGGGACCTCGAAGAACTATATAATAATTACAGATAAAAAAACCAACTCTCGCATATGAGAGATGATTTAAATAAGATTTGCAAAAATAAAATCAATACCAAATTAGGGTAAACACTTACCCTCTTATTAATAAACACGGAATAAAGTTATTCCAAGTTTAAACCTATGAAAATGTATGGTTATTCCTTTGTTATTCCTGGTATTAACTTTATTCCGTGTTTATTAATAAGAGGGTTAGATTATATATATAATCTAAGGGTAAACATTTATTCAAAAGAAAATAGATGTCCATGAGAATGTTAAAAATATTATTTAATTAATTCTTCATTGTATTTTATACTTCAACAGTCATTGCTGCGTTCTGTGCTTCCAGCTTGTTGAAAACCGGCGGCACGATACGAACGTTCACTCTGAGGCATGCCACCGAGACATTGTTTTCATCCAAAATACTGAACTGGATGGGCAACTGTGTTCCCTGTAATTAAATGAATATCTTAGTACTGGACCGTCAGTGAGAATCAGGCAAAAACAAGTGCGACAGCTAACTAGTCGAAAGCTGACAATAAGTACCGACTCCCTAGTGATCAATGAGGCCTTCGAGAACCAAAATTGCGGAAGAGAAATTTGGGACCTTTTGTGGTCTCTGTTTTTAAACTTACAGCTGGCATGAATTCCTCGATGGGCAACCTGAGCGTGTGCACAATGAGCTCTCCTTCTCTCACGGGACACGACGTGTTGCTGAGGAAGTTGCACGTTTCCGCGTTCTCACCGAGGTCGTACGGTAAGTGTATAAAACCTAAGAAAGCTGTAGCCGCAGTCCTCATGTGCTGCATGGCGCGAGCTGGAAGACAAATAAGTGATGTTGAAGACTATGATTTTAGCGGTGCAATGATTAGCACCTACATTCGTGATTCAGTTCATAAACTAGTTCAGTCGTAAAGACCACACTACACTAGTTTCTGCCGACGAATTATGTAAAGGATGGATAGTCCAATCTGGAGAGAAGGTACCCTAAATACCCACTATAGTATTAGACAACAAGAACACACAGTACAGGTAGGCTAATTCTTGAGGCGCTGTATTCTTAGTACAATAGAACTGAATTTTATTAATAAAACGCTTACGTGCTGCGAAGACAATGCTGACGACGGCATCCTGGCCCTGAGGCAAGTCACACAGTGGTGTCCTGCATCCCTCTATGACCGTCAGGAGCGGGAGGGGACCACTGTTGGCAGTAATGCCTGCAAGCAACAAATGTATAACGTAATCATTAAAAAACTAAACCAAAAGCTGTATTGTTTTGCAACACATTCTATAGTTAGAACATTTTGTAAAGAAAGTCAATTGGTACTGTTACTTATTACTCACACTGGTTAACTTGAGTGATCTGCCCTTTGGTAAGAGCCAGCACGGCACAAAACAATACCACAACACGAAACATTTTGACTCCCTCACTGTTGTGTTCGACTGTTGAATGAGGAGGAGTGTGGGTGAATTATGTTTAAATACTAAATCTGTTATCAGAACGTAAACTCATAATCTACTAACAAGTCGATGTGGTACCTATGACAAAGGGATTAATTGATGTTACTTTTCAAACAATCAGAATTGATAATTAAATCCGAATTAATTGTTCTACTGAAGAGTTGTCTTCCAATTTTGATTCAAACTCAGCCGGAGTTCAGAACCCTTTGACTATTTGGTAAAATTCGTCACTATATGACGAATTTTACGGATCAGTTGTTTTATCCTTCTAGCGTAAAAACGATCCTTTCTTCATTTCTTGGCCTATACCTACCGCAGGAACCGAAGTTTTTATCAAGATAAAAAGTATGCATTGCGTATGCCACTCATCCATGGTGTAGCGTTCTCACAGTGAAATTAATTTCAAACCGACATGTTACAAACAAAAACAACCAATTGAAAATGAGGAACAATAATCAGGAATAGGCCATTAATTAAACCCGTCTTCACCGTTCGTCTCAACTGCCTGAATTCTTTTACTTAGTGATTCTGTAGTAGTGCAATTGTCTCGCGGAGATTGTAATCGAATGCGTTGGACAAATCGCAAAAAAATACCAAAACATCGCTTTTATTTCGCATTTTTTCCATTGTAGGACCGTACTGTTTACAGTTTTCTTTAGACCTAGAACAAGTAGTTTAAAACTTATTTCATAAAATATCATAATACCGGCGGATTATTTTCGCAACGGTTGGGATCGCAGAGCTTACCTTGGCTTGCTTTGGGAAATAGAATATTTTTATCCCGGTAGTACCTACCTTCCCTCGGAAAAAGTTTTGATTTTCGCGCGAGCGAAGTCTCTGGCAAAAGTAAGTTTGACAGTTTGCACATATTTTGTTTGGGTGTTATTAGAGGTAAACGACACTCAGGTTGTCCATAACCATGATATGGTAAGTACCTATTTTCTTCTAACCTTTCGTGGTATTCATTTCGGGTGAAGCCGCTGGGAAAAGTTAGTAGGTGCTAGAGACTAGTATCTCCGTTGTAATCAATGATATAAAATTATATCGCTTCACAGCTGCTGTTACTGTTAATCAAGATTATTATCAAAGGATCCCAATTTAACCACGACAGTGCATAATCTAAATCCTCAACGAACATCCTGTAAGTGCTAAATTTTGAATATTTGGGGTCAGAGCCCATTCGTCCCCTAAGATTCGCACCCTGTGCCCACTCGTCCCCTGGAACTTTTGAGGGGCCCATTCGTCCCCTGAAGAATATTTATTTTTATTCATTCTTCTAATATAAGTACATCATTCATCATAGGTCTTTTTTCAATGATCTGTTATGATTTAATAAATTAATTCCGTTGATAAACTGTTCACAAGTGTACTATGTTAACCGTTTCTTATGTAAAATATAACTAATTTTATCTCAGGGGACCAATAGGCACCTGAATAGGTGCCGAATCTTTAACTTATATTGTATATATATTAGAGGGGACGAATGGGTACCTTAAAAATAATATTTTTTATTAAAATATTAATTGGTCCCCTACTAGGAGACCAATGGGCACCTATATAGGGGCCGAATCTACAACTTTTATGCTGGGGGACGAATTTTAGGGGACGAATGGGCTCTGACCCAATATTTGACGAGTAGATGGATAAGTAGGTAGGTACAATTATTTGATAGATCTCGCGGGATAATGCGCGGCAATGCCTTTTAATAAGTCAATTCTGATTTTTTCGAACATCTGAAACTTCTAACGACCCTATCCCGATCGTTTGTAATATCAACCCCAAATGTATTACTTAGTTTGTATCACACTTGGGGTAAATAAATAAATAAAATAATTAAATTCCAAATCCTTCCATATATTCTTCAATTTTTAGGGTTTCGTATCCAAAGGCCAACATATCACTAAGCCTCCGCTGTCCGTCCGTCCGTCTGTCTGTCAGAGGGCTGTATCACATGAACCGTTATAGGTAGACAGTTAAATTTTCACGGAGAGTGTATTTCTGAACAAAAAATATGTAATTATGATACTAAATTAAAAATTAAAGGGGCTGGGATTACAAGAAAAGTGTTAAAAAGTACCTACATAGTATATCTTGTAAGATGGTACGGAACCCTTCATGCGCGAGTTCAACTCGCTCTGGGCCGGTATTTTTATTTATTTAGGTATTGACACAAAGATGGTTGAAAAGTTGGTTAACTTGGCCGCCGAGCTTGCAAGATCGGATGGCAAAGTCTAGACGTTTAATTAATGTTCGTGAAAATGATTAGCTAAAGGAGCTCGTGGCCAAATAATAACAGCCGCACGGTTCGATCTTCAAGGTTAAGCAACGCCTGCCGAGGTCGGTATGTGGATGGATCTTAACATACCGTGACGAGACTCCTCCCTATGCCTCGGCAAGCACGTTAAGCCGTTGGTGCCGGCTGTCATTTTTAGATCTTTGACAGTCGTTACACTTGCGCATCAGCCAGTAAATCTGACACCAGTACCTAAATTTTCCAATGAATAGGCTGTAGAGGTCAGGCAGGCAGTACCTCCATGTACATACTGGTACGCAGCTGCTTCCAGTCAGACAGGACGCCGACTCCAACATTGCTCGGAAAAGATTGATTGACTGGCTTAGAGTGGCGCATGTATTGCGTAGGTAATGTCTGACTTACAGACGTTTTATCACATAGACGTTGACCCGGACTTCTTTAAAATGATTAAATCAAAACATTTAGTTTAAGTACCTACCTAAAAAACCCTCGTGTTATGTGAGTCATTTATGCACATGTTTTTATCAACGCAGAAAGCCTCTTTCCTCAATCTAATAGCCGAAAAAACAGCTGCCTTGGTCTATTAATCGATCACATATGACTTAAACACCTGCTTTATCACGTATGTACATAGATATGTTTACGGCTGTATGTAGCTGATATCTCTCTCAGATCAGTTTATTTTCACCCAACAACTGTCATACATAGGTCAACAGAGAATTATTTACTAATTAATACTTATATGATATGCTTTCGAAAGTAACCGTGTCGTATGACTCTTATGGCTCTCTATAATATTGTGTTCCGTAACTTGTTTATCCTTAGTCTAATGTGCCATCATTTTTTTTGCCCTAATCATCATTAATTGTCCGAATGATAACTTGCCCGAACTTAATGACACATATCACATGCCATAAAATTGAAATCCTTAATTCAGTACGCCCCAAAATTTGTTTGTCATAATATTACAATCATTAATATACAAAAGGCCTTAAACCGTTTTCATTAAAAGTCGGTAAAAGGCTTAATTAAACAACAATTGTTTATTATTATACCAAATGCAACCGATACTGTCAATACATAAATAGTTAAGATGCTAAAGCAATATAGCTTTGGTCACGGCTCCGGCGCTCAATAAAACAGTTGATTGTGAACATGTGGTTTTTATTTCCTTGTAAGAAGCATACAAACAAGCATACACCATGCATGCAAGCGAGCATGCAACATGCAGCAGGCATGGTTTCTGTCACGGTTGGCGTGGCGGCGGTCCCACACGAGCGTATCGTCGCAGATGGTTTAGCACTCACCACCGCAGCTTCCTCCCCCTCCCCATATATTAGAACTGAATCAAACGAAATTTAAATCTTGTATGTATATGAATAATTTATATTTCAACAAGAACAATGTATATAACCACAACTTTGTATCAGTTTATTGATTTAAAAGAGTGTCCATGGAGTTTCTTGCACGTTCTTCTCCATTGAGATCTACGCTTTGAAACGTGCAAATAGCTTCACCTCTTTGACTGACCGACCGCGACCTAGACAATTCGGAAGTGCCTGTAAATGGTTTAATTGAAATAAATGCTTTGTTTTGCGTTTTTTTTTTATTTTGAAGTAGTTTTAGAAGTAAAGACATAATATATATATATATATTTTATTTAGCCCATACTGTCCCACTGCTGGGCAAAGGCCTCCCCCAAGTCTTTCCAAGAATTCTTTTCACGCCACCTCGTACCAGCCCTCATTTTTTTTAGTAGGCGCCGGTCGTCTCGCCACATCTTTTTGGGCCTGCCTCGGCGGCGTCGTCCATCTTCAGGCACCCATTGTGTGGAGACTTTTGCCCAACGGTCACAGTGCATGCGGCTAACGTGACCCTTGAAAGATAATTAAGTAAAACAAAATTTCGAATTTTTGAATTTTATGGTTACTGAAGCAAACGTGTTATGGATAATGATTTTCGGAAAAAAAATTCGTGTCGTATGCTTGTTCCGTTTTCACGATAACCCCGCCCCAGGTTCTTTGGGGACTAATTTGAAATTCTAGGCTGGACACTTATACATAGTAATCTACTATCGAGAATCGTACAAACTTATTATTACCTACGTTATAACACAGGCCAGTCATTAAAAATCTCTAAGGCCGGAATTAAATGGAGTGTTCTAGAGTTTTGGGATGTTGTTAGCATACATATGTAAATTAAACGTATTACACGTATTAAAGTTAATTCGTACACTTTCAAAGTTGTCAATTTTTTCTACAAATTGAGTGAAACCGTAGCTCTGTAGGTTTAATAGATGTTGCTTACCTATGTACACAGGCGTATCTAGGGTTTTTTTCCAAAGGCCTGGCCTCTAACCTCGGATGAATTGTTTTTTCTCATAAAAGTAGAATTAACTTTGTTAACTGATTCAGGAAAGCTTAAGAACTAAGAGAGTGTAGAATGCAAGAGCGAGCAAAGCGACCTCGCAAAGTTTGACACATTATATCGGAGAAGTCTGACTTTTCAGTAGCACACTCGCTGCGACCTTCATGCATCATGTGCCTCAGTAACAACAGATCAGTAATGTATTATACTCAACGGACGCTGTTGATTGGAGATGCTGATCATGTGTGTGTGTGGGTAATGCAAAACCTGTATCCTGCCGATTCCTGCCCGACGTTGATGACGAAGACATCATAGATACGGAGTTGGTCGTGGCACTTGGTATACCGAATGAAACGCAAAAAGGCGCAAATATTGCAAATCCTATATGCTATTTGACTAACTTTTTGTAAATGTTAATAGTTCTAAATAATTATTACACATTACACACTGCTTCTAAATTTAATTATACTTTGATTTTAGTGCTATGGCCTCTTATTTTCTCACAGTAGGTGCGAAAAGTAGAGTATCCTCCTCTGGGATAAAGGTGTCTTTGCCTTGGCCTAGCTTGAATCCCTCGCTGCATTCAAGATTCTTGTATTAAGTTAACTCCTGAATCCTTCATTGCGTTTGGGATTCAATACGAAGCCCGTGACTTAAGACACTGCTTTATCCCCTGGGTGCATAATCTACTATTGTCAACAACTACAGGGTTATAACTATTCTATCACGTAGGTACCTTAAGAAAATTGAAAGGTATCTCGGACTATAAATTGACAAATTATAAAATCAAATTATGATATTAAGGGTGCCCTGTGCGGGTCTGCGGACGGCGAGCGTTGGGTGGCTCGCTGTCCGATTAAAGCCAGTCCCAAGCCGACGGCGCGTTGTGTTCCACGCGCGCCTCAAAGAGATGTCAGCATAGGAGTAGGGGCCCGTTAGGGCCAGTGCCTACCAGGGTTGCGGATATTGTTCGAAAGAGTTACCGCGGCCCTGGAACGTAAAAGGCCTAGGAGGAGCATGGGTGGGTTTTAGTCAGTAGAAGTCTGACACTCCCTGCCGCTCCACCCAGAGCGGGAGGGGTCATTTGATGATTTCCCATCCACAAAAAAAAAAAAGGGTGCCCTAGTCGAACGGGGGAACTCATTGACAGGCGCGGTTAAATGCATGCTATCCCATCCAATATCATTTAAAGAACGGAATTACTGCTGTGATGAGCAATACGAAGCTAGTGCGCACACACATTTATAGTTTCATATAATTTAAAATGATTTCTTACGAAAATGTGCTTGTGAAATTTATTGAAAAACATTTGGTAGTCAGTATATTAAGAAAAAAGTGCTGAATGTATATCTATTAAAATATTTTTTTTATATTTAATTTAGGAAATAATCTGTTCCTGTATGGTGTTAAAATTTGGAAGTTTCGACACTAATAACTTGCACATAATTTTTTTTTTCTGTTTTGTTTCCATACAGGGCTAGATAATGTCGAGATAAATAAATATGACTTTTATTCTGAACGTACACCGTCAATCAGTACAGTAATCGCCATACTACGTTTGTATGAAACAATGACTGACTTAACGAGAAAGAATACGGCTTTCACAAAAAACAAAAATACCTCAGAATTATTGAACTAATTTTTAAGCAACATTCGCATTCACATTCTCAGTCGCAATCTGTCAAAAAAGCCTCAAATTTAAAAGTTGCGCATTTGTTGAATTGTCAAATTGTGAAATTCAACTCTATCATAAGAGAAGAATTATAGCAGTATTGCAAAAGTAAAATAAAAACAAAAATAGGGTAACAAATTTAATGATTCAAATGTTTTAATTATGTTTTTATACATTTCATATTTCAACAGTCATTGCTGCGTTCTGTGCTCCCAGCTTGTTGAAAATCGGCGGCACGATACGAGCGGTCACTCTGAGGCATGCCACGGAGACATTGTTGTCATCCAAGATACTGAACTGGATGGGCAACTGTGTTCCCTGGAATTAAATAAATATCTTAGTACCTAGCCCGTTAGGCAAATACAAGTTTGACAACTAACTAGCTGAAAGGCTGACAATACCGACTCGCCAATGATCAACGAGGCCTTCGTGTACCAACATTACTTCAGGATTTTTGACCCTCTTTTGTGGCTACAATCTATTAACTTACAATGGGCATAAAATCCTCGATGCGCATCCTAAGCGTGTGCACAATGAGCTCTCCTTCTCTCACAGGACACGACGTATTGCCGAGGAAGTTGCACGTCTCTGCGTTCTCACCGAGGTCGTACGGCATGCTTATAACGCCGAAGAAAGCTGCAGCCGTAGTCCTCATGCGCTGCATGGCGTGAGCTGTAAGAAAAATTAGTGAAGTTAAAGACTATGATTGTGGCGGTGCAATGATTAGCATCTACATTCGTGGTATAGTTCATTATCAAGTTCAGCCAACCAACACTACACCAGCTTCTGCAGTTGAGTTATGTTAAGGATGGATAGTCCAATCTAGAGAGAAAGTTTATTGAATTCCTACTATAGTATTAGGTAACAAGAACACAGATAGAGTGCTGGTAGGGGAATTCTTCAATCTTAATCTATTCTATTTTCTCTCTCTCTCTCTTTTTGCCAATTCGTTATAAGCACCTCCAATCGCATTGCATTTCCTTGCGTCAGCTTTTCCCAGGCCAACCACGGAGACCATCTTCACGTAAGTAAGCTGAGTAATGATTAGCCGCATGCAGAATTGAGGCGCTGTGTTCTTAGTACAAGAGGACTGAATTAATAAAACGCTTACGTGCTGCGAAGACAATGCTGACGACGGCATCCTGGCCCTGAGGCAAGTCACACGGTGGTGTTCTGCATCCCTCTATGACCGTCAGGAGCGGAAGGGGACCACTGTTGGCAGTAATGCCTGCAAGCAACAAATGTATTATGTAATTATTAAAAAACTAAACCAAAAGCTGTAAGTACTGTTTTACAACACATTCATCGTCTCATCAAGACCCAGGATGATCGATGATTAGGTACAGCTCAAATAACTCTTTAACAAACTTGTGCTATCCTTCAACCAGCATCAACCAACCAAGTTCTGATGTACACTAAGAAGTAGATATGCAGAGTCTACGTGGCCGTTGAAACGGCATTAAGTTCCTACACATACAGAGCGAGGAAGCCATAGGAAGCCATACAAAATAGTAGTTTATGCAACGACCATATAAAAAGGGTTATTAAAACACGAGTGAGCATCACACAAGTGTTTTAATACCTAATTATATGCCGTTGCATACACTATTTTATCTTCACTCATACAGTTGAAATAAAATAAGTGGAAAAATAGTTAATTCCAATATGGCGGATATTCTCATTGCGTATTCGAATGACTGCGCAGCGCGCTTAAACATAGACAAAGATAAAAGTTGGCTGACTTAAGTCAATGAGCCCGCGCCAAAAATTAAAAAGAAAAAGTGTGCTATAAAAATTAAAAAGTTATTTTATGATGCAGTTGTTTAAAAATCGAAGGAAAATGTTGAACTGTAATGGTTTTTTTTTAAATTTTACCTATCAAAAAAAAAGTATGCATTTATGCATTCGTTTTTGAACTCATATTTGGAACATTACGACGCGTTGTGAGTGTAGATAATAGTAGTTTATGCAACGACCATATAAAAAGGGTTATTAAAACACGAGTGTGGGTTTATCACACGAGGCGTAGCCGAGTGTGATAATAGCATCACACGAGTGTTTTAATACCTAACTATATGCCGTTGCATACACTATTTTATCTTCACTCATACAGTTGAAATAAAGTAAGTGGAAAAATAGTTTATTCCAATATGGCGGATATTCTCATTGCGTATTCGAATGACTGCGCAGCGCGCTCAAACATAGACAAAGATAAAAGCTGGCTCATTGACGTAAGTCAATGAGCCCGCGCCAAAAATTAAAAAGAAAAAGTGTGCTATAAAAATTAAAAAGTTATTTTATGATGCAGTTGTTTAAAAATCGAAGGAAAATGTTGAACTGTAATGGTTTTTTTTTTTAAATTTTACCTATCCACGAAAAAAAAGTATGTGTTTATGCATTCGTTTTTGAACTCATATTTGGAACATTACGTTGTGAGTGTAGATAAACCTATTTTAGATCCCGGTCTATGTTGTCAATGTGCATTCAAGAACTTTACGGCATTTGGAATAAAGTTCGAAATTCAAAAATGGCTTGTTGGTTTAAAACCTGGGTTTAAAGTTAGAACGCGTTTTGTAGTAAAGCCGTACCTAATAGTTAATATATTTGTAAGGAAAGTAGATTAGTACTGTTATTAACTTATTACTCACACTGGTTAACTTGAGTGATCTGCCCTTTGGTAAGAGCCAGCACGGCACAAAACAATACCACAGCACGAAACATTTTGACTCCCTCACTGTTGTGTTCGACTGTTGAATGTGGAGGAGTGTGGGTGCATTATGTTTAAATACTAAATCTGTTATCAAAACGTAAACTCATAATCTACTAACAGGTCGATATGGTACCGATGACAAAGGGATTAATTGATGTTACTTTTCAAACAATCAGAATTGATAATGAAATCCGAATTATTTGTTCTACTGCCGAGTTGTCTTCCAGTTTTGATTCAGCCAAACTCAGCCGGAGTTCAGAACCCTTTGACTATTTGGTAAAATTCGTTAGTATACATGACGAATTTTACGGATCAGTTGTTTTGTATATAAAGTCAAAGTCAAAGCATTTATTTCAATTAAACCATTTACAGGCACTTTTGAATTGTCAAGGTCGGTCAGTCAAAGAGGTGAAGCTATTTGCACGTTCCAAAGCGTAGATCTCTATGGAGAAGAACGTACAAGAAACTCCATGGACACTCTTTTAAATCAATTAATTATTACAAAGTTGTGGTTACATTGTTCTTGTTGAAATTATACAATGCAAAATTAGTTCGAGTCTATACAATGAAAAATCCATGTTCTTTCAATATTCAGCGGGTCTCACAACTGCTAAAAATAAAAATAAAAAATAATTAAATAACTAATTTGTGCGCCCTAGTGGCTGTGGAGCAGGACCAGCATTGAGCCAAGCATTTTTATCATCAATGTAATCCCCCAACTTATTATATGCTTGCCTGCATAGTGTGCGCTTAACACAAGATATATTATATCCTTCTAGTGTAACAACGATCCTTCCTCGCGACTTCATTTCTTGGCCTATACCTACCGCAGGAACCGAAGTTTTTATCAAGATAAAAAGTATTGCGTATGCCACTCATCCATGGTGCAGCGTTCTCACAGTGAAATTAATTTCAAACCAACATGTTACAAACAAAAACAACCAATTTAAATTGAGGAACAATAATCAGGAATAGGCCATTAATTAAGCCCTGTTGGACCTCCCTTCTGTCTACAGACCCGAGAGATCTTCATCGTTCGCCTCAACTGTCTGAATTCTTTTATTTAGTGATTCTGTAGTAGTGCAATTGTCTCGCGGAGCTTGCAATCGAATGCGTCGGACAAATCGCAAAAAATATCAAAACATCGCTTTTATTTCGCATTTTTCCCATTGTAGGACCGTACTGTGTGCAGTTTTTTCTTTAGACCTAGAACAAGTAGTTTAAAACTTATTTCATAAAATATCATAATACCGGCGGATTATTTTCGCAACGGTTGGGATCGCAGAGCTTACCTTGGCTTGCTTTGGGAAATATAATATTTTTATCCCGTTAGTACCTTCCCTCGAAAAAAGTTTTGATTTTCGCGCGAGCGAAGTCTCTGGCAAAAGTAAGTTTGACAGTTTGCACATATTTTGTTTGGGTGTTATTAGAGGTTGTCCATAACCATGATTATGGTAAGTACCTATTTTCTTCTAACCTTTCGTGGTATTCATTTCGGGTGAAGCTGCCGGGAAAAGTTAGTAGGTGCTAGAGACTAGTATCTCCGTTGTTATCAATGATATAAAATTATATCGCTTCACAGCTGCTGTTACTGTTAATCAAGATTATTATCAAAGGATCCCAATTTAACCACGACAGTGCATAATCTAAATCCTCAATGAACATCCTGTAAGTGCTAAATTTTGAATATTTGACGAGTAGATGGATAAGTAGGTAGGTACAATTATTTGATAGATCTCGCGGGATAATGCGCGGCAATGCCTTTTAATAAGTCAATTCTGATTTTTTCAAACATATGAAACTTCTAACGACCCTATCCCGATCGTTTGTAATATCAACCCCAAATGTATTACTTAGTTTGTATCACACTTGGGGTAAATAAATAAATAAAATTAAATTCCAAATCCTTCCATATATTCTTCAATTTTTAGGGTTTCGTATCCAAAGGCCAACATATCACTAAGCCTCCGCTGTCCGTCCGTCCGTCTGTCTGTCAGAGGGCTGTATCACATGAACCGTTATAGGTAGACAGTTAAATTTTCACGGAGAGTGTATTTCTGAACAAAAAATATGTAATTATGATACTAAATTAAAAATTAAAGGGGCTGGGATTACAAGAAAAGTGTTAAAAAGTACCTACATAGTATATCTTGTAAGATGGTACGGAACCCTTCATGCGCGAGTCCAACTCGCTCTGGGCCGGTATTTTTATTTGTTTATTGACACAATGATGGTTGAAAAGTTGGTTAACTTGGCGCCAAGCTTGCAAGATCGGATGGCAAAGTCTAGACGTTTAATTAATGTTCGTGAAAATGATTAGCTAAAGGAGCTCGTGGCAAATAATAACAGCCGCACGGTTCGATCTTCAAGGTTAAGCAACGCCTGCCGAGGTCGATATTGTTGATGGATCTTAACATACCGTGACGAGACTCCTCCCTATGCCTCGGCAAGCACGTTGAGCCGTTGGTCCCAGCTGTCATTTGTAGATCTTTGACAGTCGTTACACTTGCGCATCAGCCAATAAATCTGACACCAGTACCTACATTTTCCAATGAATAGGCTGTGGAGGTCAGGCAGGCAGTACCTCCATGTACATACTGGTACGCAGCTGCTTCCAGTCAGACAGGACGCCGACTCCAACATAGCTCGGAAAAGATTGATTGACTGGCGCAGAGTGGCGCATGTATTGCGTAGGTAATGTCTGACTTACAGACGTTTTATCACATAGACGTTGACCCGGACTTCTTTAAAATTATTAAATCAACACATTTAGTTTAAGTACCTACCTAAAAAACCCTCGTGTTATGTGAGTCATTTATGCACATGTTTTTATCAACGCAGAAAGCCTCTTTCCTCAATCTAATAGCCGAAAAAACAGCTGCCTTGGTCTATTAATCGATCACATATGATTTAAACACCTGCTTTATCACGTAAAACATATCTATGTACAATAGATATGTTTACGGCTGTATGTAGCTGATATCTCATAGTACTTAGATCAGTTTATTTGATGTGATGAGGTCATTGATTTTAGCTGATTGTCTGGAATATAAGACACTATTGAATAAATTACAGTAAAATGGTTTACGGGGTGCATTCTTAGAATGGTTTCTTAACTACCATCAAAACCGCTTCACGTCGGTGAAAGTCTCAGGGTCATTAAGTAGTATGATTCCAACAGATAATTAAAGGCACAGCACAAGGTTCGATTCTCGGGCGACCGAATACTAACTGTACGTTAAAGAAACGTGTAACATTTTCACGGAAGGCTCCGTGTACCAATTTGCTGACGACACATGTCTGGTTGCTGTACACAAAGACATACGTGAGGCACAGAGAGTGATGCAGGGTAACGTCAACAAATGTAAGTGGGCTCACGACGTTGTCTTGTAATTAGTGCAAAAAAATAAACTTGCAGTAGTTTAGTCACTTACATAAGCCTTGCAGCAAGCCTCGCAAACCAGGACAGTGGGGAGCCGCGTAGCCTAGGGCCCAGCAACCATCTTGAATGTATGGCCAGTTCGACTCTGTCAATGACCTTTATACGTTTTTATTAACTGTACTCGATTTCATTTTATATGATAAGAACTATTTTCTACTGAGTTTTCCTTCATATCCTTTTCGAAAGTCTGGCAATTCGCAAGTTCCTTTTTTCAAACTTCAATTTCGAACTTTTTGGGTAAAATGGCTCATGATTGAAGGGCTGTACCGCAATACCTATTAAACCAACAGAGCTACGATTTCACTAAAATTGTTAAAAAAATTGTCAACTTTAGAAGAGTACCGATAAACTTTTACGTACAAAGCAACGTTTAGTGCTAAGCCAAAATTGAAAAAGCTACCGAAAATTTTAATGATTTCCGAACACCACACAGTGTACACTATTGGCATCTATATATTTCATCAAACCCTTCTGGGGTGCACGGAGGAGATTCTATATCGCCATAGGCGTATAATGGAGGGGTCCTTTTGTACGCCTATGGCAATATAGAATCTTTAAGAAAACATCAACATCAACATACAAACGTACGCCCAGGGTAAATAAGTGTCCTTTGTTTGTTCTCTGAGGTCCAATCTATCTCGATTCCAAAACTCATTAAAATTTGTTGCGGGTTTTGTACGTGAAAACGGAACAAGTATACAGACATGGTTACATTCACATACATATCATGTAAGTATTGATTAGTTAATAATTCCATATTGATCTATTTATGGCAGCTGCCGGGTGAAAATAAACTGATCAAGTATGAGATAACAGCTACATAAAGCTGAAACATACCTATGTAGATACGTGATAAAGCGGTATTTAAAGACCGATAGCTGTTTTGTTCGTAATTAGAGTGAGGAAACCACCTGCTTTCTGCGTTGATAAGAACTCTGCCTGACTCACAAAACACGTGGGGTTTTTAGGTACCTACCTACTTAAACGAAATGTTTTGATTTGATAATTTTAAAGAACCGGGTCAACGTCTAATCTTCTTGTCAAATATTCAAAATTTAGCACTTACTGGATGACCATTGAGGATTTAGATAATGCAAAATTGTGATCCTTTGATACTTGATTCACAGTAACAGCAGCTGAAAAGCGATATAATTTTATATATCATTCATTTCAACGGAGATACTTAGTCTTTAGCACCTACTAACTTTTCCCATTTATCACCCGAAATGAATACCACGAAAGTTTAAAAAAAAAACTAGGTACCATAATATATCATGGTTATGGTCAACCTGAGTGTCAAGTTTTCCTCTATTAACACCCAAAGAAGATATGTAAAAAATTATCATATTTACTTTTTCGCTGCGCGAAATTAAAATATTCTATTTCCCAAAGCAAGCCAAGGTAAGCCCTGCGATCCAAACCGTTGCGATAATAGTCCGCCGGTATAACGATGTTTTAGGAAATGAGTTTTAAACTTATTCTAGGTCAAATTAAAACCACAAATAGTACGGTTCTACTTTGGAGGTAGCGGAACAGAGAGTAAAGTCCCGCGTACTTCCGTTGAAAAGGGAGGATCCTCCGACCAGACGGTTGTTTGTGTCCGGTAGGCAACTGTCCGAGAGTTGATATTCGGGCTTTGAATATGTTCGATTATAACATATTCAAAGCCCGAATATCAACTCTAAACTATGATAGCACGGTAAACTCTGATATCACGATTTAGGATTTTATCAAGCTAGTTCGCAGCTGTCGAGATAGATGGCGCTGCGAGTCTCATTTGTTGATTCTGCTACGTTGATTTTTTGTGGCGATATTAATGTCGCCTACACTACAATGGAAATACAGCGAAGATTAAAGCGATGTTTTGGTATTTCTTTTGAGATTTGTCCAAGGCATTCCATTGAGATCTCCACGAGACATTACTACTATAAATAGGAAACAGCACTACTACAGAATCAGGGAAACTATTCTGGATCTTCTTACTTAATACTTTAGTAAAATAATTCAGACGGTTGAGACGAACGGTGAAAGATTTCCCGGGTATCTGTTTACAGAATGGGAATCCCACAGGGCTCAATAAACGGCCCAGTTTTGTTCCTCATTTTGAATTGGTTATTTTTATTTCTAAAATGTTTGCAAAATTATGGTAAGTTCTGAAAGATTGTGAAATTTCACCGTGAGAACGCTACACAGTGGATGAGTAGTATATGCATACTCTTTATCCTGATAAAAACTTCGGTTCCTGCGGTATAGGACACAGGAGTGAAGCTGCGGGGTAAGGATTGTTGTTATACTAGAAGGATATATTATAGTTACAGTAGTACAAAACGTGTTCCGTATGGTGTCGGACGTAAAAGAATAGCACCATCCCATCCCTTCCCGTGGGTGTCGCAGAGGCGACTTAAGGACTCACCAGAGAATGGGCAGCAGCAATCTCTGTAGGTACATTGCTAAAGCTACACTGCGATCGCCAACCCGCCTGCCAAGCGGGGCGATTATGACAAACTTGTTGGACATAGGCCCCCATTTGAGGGAGGCCTATGTCCAACAGTGGACGTCTATCGGCTGATATAATTATGATGATGGTGAGTACAAAACTGCTGATCCGTAAAATTCGACACATGTCACCAATCAAGGGTTCTGAGGTATCTTGGGTTGAGTTTGGCTCAATCAAATTTGGGAGACAACTCGGCAGTAGAACAAATTATTTGGATTTCATTATCAATGTTGATTATTTGAAAAGTAACATCAGTTAATCCCTTTGTCATCGGTACCATATCGACCTGTTAATAGATTATGAGTTTACGTTCTGATAACAGATTTAGTATTTAAACATAATTCACCCACACTCCTCCACATTCAACAGTCGAACACAACAGCGAGGGAGTCAAAATGTTTCGTGCTGTGGTATTGTTTTGTGCCGTGCTGGCTCTTACCAAAGGGCAGATCACTCAAGTTAACCAGTGTGAGTAACAACAGTACTTATTGACTTTCTTTACAAATATTCTAACTATGGAATGTGTTGCAAAACAATACAGCTTTTGGTTTAGTTTTTTAATATTTACATAATACATTTGTTGCTTGCAGGCATTACTGCCAACAGTGGTCCCCTCCCGCTCCTGACGGTCATAGAGGGATGCAGAACACCACCGTGTGACTTGCCTCAGGGCCAGGATGCCGTCGTCAGCATTGTCTTCGCAGCACGTAAGCGTTTTATTAGTTCAGTCCTCTTGTACTAAGAACACAGCGCCTCAATTCTGCATGCAGCTAATCATTACTCAGCTTACTTACGTGAAGATGGTCTCCGTGGTAGGCCTGGGAAAAGCTGACGCAAGCAAAATGCAATGCGATTGGAGGTGCTTATAACGAATTAGCAAGAAGAGAGAGAGAGAGAGAAAACAGAATAGAAGATTGAAGAATTCGCCTACCAGCACTCTGTTTGTGTTCTTGTTACCGAATACTATAGTAGGAATTAAAGAAACTTTCTCTCTAGATTGGACTATCCATCCTTAACATAACTCAACTGCAGAAGCTGGTGTAGTGTTAGTTGGCTGAACTTGATAATGAACTATACCACGAATGTAGGTGCTAATCATTGCACCGCCACAATCATAGTCTTTAACTTCACTAATTTTTCTTACAGCTCACGCCATCCAGCGCATGAGGACTACGGCTGCAGCTTTCTTCAGCGTTATAAGCATACCGTACGACCTCGGTGAGAACGCAGAGACGTGCAACTTCCTCGGCAATACGTCGTGTCCTGTGAGAGAAGGAGAGCTCATTGTGCACACGCTTAGGATGCGCATCGAGGATTTTATACCCATTGTAAGTTAAAAGATTGTAGCCACAAAAGAGGGTCAAAAATCCTAAAGTAATTTTGGTACACGAAGGCCTCGTTGATCATTGGCGAGTCGGTATTGTCAGCCTTTCGGCTAGTTAGTTGTTAAACTTGTTTTTGCCTGACGGGCTAGTTACTAAGATATTTATTTAATTCCAGGGAACACAGTTGCCCATCCAGTTCAGTATCTTGGATGACAACAATGTCTCCGTGGCATGCCTCAGAGTGACCGCTCGTATCGTGCCGCCGATTTTCAACAAGCTGGGAGCACAGAACGCAGCAATGACTGTTGAAATATAAAATGTATAAAAACATAATTAAAACATTTGAATGATTGGTTACCCTATTTTGGTTTTTATTTTAATTTTGCAATACCTACTGCTATAATTCTTCTCTTACAATAGAGTTGGATCAATCAATTTAAAAAATGTGATTTAACAATTTTCACAATTCTACAAATAAGCAACTTTTGATTTTGGGGCTTGTTTGACAGATTGCGACGGAGATGTGAATGCAATTGTTACTAAAAAAATTGTTCAATTGGCACTGAAAAAGACGAAGTCAGCCGATCTTTTTGGTGACAAACACTATTACCTACCCCTCTGTTACATGAAAACATTGTGAACAATGTGAAAGCCAATTGCTTTTTTTTTTTCGAAGAGCCGATGGTATGATTTAACTGAACTGTCAAAATGAAAGGCATCGCTATATTGACTGTGTGTTATGCCAGTACCGTAATCGTTATTGGTTCACCCTCTGATTAACGCAGAGCTGTGCTGGTTTTTTATTTAACTACTTTGGTTTATTTGAGTTGAAGGCAAGTAAAACTGAGGTATGTGATTTATTTAGTTATTGTATAAAAAAGAAGGATATTTATTATAACAAAACCTTTTACGACGTCTCTGTCATGTTATATTTTCACCATAGTTTCGACTTTCGACATATTTACCGATCGGCTACGGACTGAAGTCGGTCGATAAGTCCGAAGGCCACCCGTACACAGTCAATCTCGAACGCGATCATCGGATCTGATCATTGATTTTGATCGTGAATCGCGATTGAGTTTGGAGAGACTTCCCACCCTAAATATTAGAAAGAAAGAAAGAAAATTGTGTGTATTGGCATTGTAAAAAACAGAAACACCTTAAAATTAAATAAAATAAATGAACAAAACTACTCATGCCAAAAGGGCCTCAGCTCAGCATGATCCCAGATGGCAACACAAAGTATACCACCTGATGCTGATTTTCAGCTGCAGCCCACGATTATTGCCAAACGTTCGAAAACATAATAGTAGATTATGCACCCAGGGATAAAGCAGTGTCTTATGTCACGGGCGTCATATTGAATCTCGAACGCAATGAAGAATCCTGAATGCAGCGAGGGATTCAAGCTAGCCCAAGGCAAAGACACCTTTATCCCCGAGGAGGATACTCTACTTTTCACACCTCCTGTGAGAAAATAAGAAGCCATAATACGAAAAACAAAGTATTTTAAATTTACAAACACTAAGTAGAGATATGTATTTAGAACTATACTGTACACCTACTTAAAAAAAGTTAGTTTAATACCATACGGATTTGCAATATCTGCGCTTTTTTTGCGTTCCACTCGGTATACCTACAACATAGCGGCCACGACCAACTCGATTTTCGTATTTTTTTTACTTCTCTGTGGAGTAAATATGTGCAGGCCTATTGTTAGCAACCTAATACCATTTATGTGTACACAAAGCTTTATAATAGGTCTTTACCTATGAAATTGCCGTTTTGTATGAAAAAATTTAAACGAATTTTTTTCATGTATTTTTTATTTGTATTAATCGAAGTAATCACCCATGCAATCAATGCATCTTTGCCAACGCAGTGGCAGTTTATTGATGCCCTTCTTAAAGAAATCAGCTGGACAGGAGGCAACAAATTCTTCAAAGGCATTTTGTACTGCCTCTCGGGTATTGAATTTTTTTCCCGCCAAGAAGTTATCCAAATTCTGGAAAAAGTAGTAGTCTGTAGGCGCAAGGTCTGGTGAGTAGGGCGGATGACGGAGAGCTTCCAACCCCAGTTCTTGCAACTTGGAGACCGTCTGCTGTGCAGTATGAGGTCGCGCGTTGTCGTGCAGGAGCAGCGGAGACGAGCGATTGACCAATGCTGGTTGGAGATGTGCCAGCTTCTCCATCATTGTGTTCAGTTCTTCACAGTACACATCTGCAGTAATGCTCACCCCGTTTGGTAAGAAGCTGTGATGAATCACACCGGCGCTAGACCACCAAACAGTGACCATCACTTTTCTAGGGGTAAGTTTTCGTTTAGGGCATTGTTTAGGTGCTGAACCAGGATCCAACCAACTTGCTGAGCGCTTGCGGTTATCAAACAGAATCCATTTTTCATCGCAGGTAACAATGCGGTTCAAAATTCCTTCATTTGTGTGTCTGTTGAGCAGTGCAAGGCACGTCTCGACGCGTACTTCGCGCTGGCGATTATTGAGTTCGTGGGGCACCCATTTGTCAAGCTTTTTTACCTTGCCAATTTGACGCAAATGGACCAATATTGTTTTGACGCTAACGTCGAAAGCTGCTGCTAATTCAGCCGTAGATTGTGTATCATCAGCTTCCACAATCGCCTTTAATTCGTCATTGTAGACCAAAGTCTTCGGAGGACCGCGAGGTTCATTTTTCAGGTCGAAATTTCCAGAACGGAAGCGAGCAAACCAATAACAGGTGGAGCGTTGGTTTGTAGTGTTAGCTCCGTAAACGTCGTTGATGTTGCGTGCCGCTTGTGCCGCGTTGCTGCCACGACGGTACTCATATTCCATAATTACTCGAATTTTTATCGTATCCATGATGACGAAAAAGATTGAAATTCGATGAAAATGTAACACTAATCAATAAACAAATGACTACTTTTGGAAAAAAAAACCATGTTTTTAAAATAAAATTAATTTGAAATTAGAATTCTTAGCCAAACAAAAATTATTTTGATTTGAAATGGCCAGTACTGCAGAACGGCAATTTCATAGGTAAAGACCTAATATCAGCTGGTAGAATGGGTTCGGACGCTTGGCTGTATGCAATTTGAATTTAGAACGTCATAGGCTCGAGAAAATAGTTTTAAATTAATAAATCGACTAAAAATGGGTTTTAAGTGTTATTCTTATCCTTTTATACAATAATCCATACATAACCAATTAGTCTTATAATACTGTCTTCAATCCTGGACCCTGGTCAATCCTTATGATTTTGTAGAAATTCGAGAATATCATCCCTAAGTAGTAAGAGTATCGAGAATATCTTTCCTCTTTCTGGAACAGAAAGAGAGAGACAGAGACAGAAGGCGTTGTAAGTACCTAATATACCGCCAATTGAGCAGACAGATGAGGTTCCAAATTTAAATCACATTATTGACCAGCGGGTTATAATGAAATCCAGTACAATATTATTGCCCGGCTGTGCCACCGGCCAAAAATGACACACTTTAGGTTAGGTTGGCACAAGGAACTTCTATTACAACCTGGAATGTGCACAGGCTGTCGATACGCGGTCCGAGGGAGATAGCTTCGCGAGAGCCCTCTGTCCCTTTCATTACGGTGACCAACCAATATAATGTAGGTTGAGACTAATATAATAGGATATAATATATTAATCAATAATTTGATTTCATAAGTTAATAATAATTATGCTTTAAGGATGGATTAAAGTAAAACGCATTAAACTATGATTTATTATATCCTGGGGCCTGAAATGAAGACTGCAAATAACGGAATAATTTTTGATATATGAATGACTTGGAATGACATCAAGCCATTTTTTCTCCCTTCTTCTTTTCTTTTTTTTTTCATTCTTTTCCAGACAGTCTGAAATTATATTTTTTAAATTTATTTCAAATATACTAAATTACGAAGTAACACACCCAAATCAGCGATTAATATGGGAAGTTGAAACTTTTTTGCCATTTGCCTACAATGTTCCTCGGGAAATGTGAAATTTCATGATCACGTCTTTTAAGTATTCGGTACACCATTCCATATAAAGTTTTATTATGCTTACGTTGAAGACTACCTCCTATTTATATGCTGCATTGTGTAAATAATCTTATAATTTCGTTCATTATGGGCACCCTACTTCAAGAATTGCAATATACTTACTTGAAGAAAGAAACACCGCATCCTGCATAGGATTCGCTTTTGCAACCGAACAGCTTTTGAATCGCACACTTTTTAACCATCTTTATTAAATCCGAATAAAGAAATTGATTGTTTTACAACAAATAAATATGGCTGGTGGGTTACCAGTCTAACTTATATTCTACTAATAATCTTTTCTTTTTTAATTACATTTCAATACAGTATCTAATTTATTGCTAAAAAAAATGTTCTCATTCTAACAGATAATTTAAAAATATTAGAAATATATCAGAACGAAAGTTAATGTTTTTTTAATAAGACACGACAATATTATTTTTTCCTACCATTCCTACTAAATTCGGGAATAATCCTCCTGGCCACACTTTAGAAAGGGACACAGGGCTCTCCAAGCGCTTTCTCCCTCGGACCGGATTTCTCTTTGACCAAGTGATTGTCTGTAATAGAACTTAATTTCATAAACATAAGGTTTATTTTTATATTGGTGTCAAATTGACAATGCTCATTCCAGGTTCTAATAGAAGTTCCTTGGGTTGGCATGACATAATTTGACGTTTTCGATCAGGTGGTGTGAAAACACACATTTTAAAAGTCTCAAATATTTTGTACAAAAACCATGTAAAATAAAACGACTCTTAATTTTAAAAAGAATAAATAGATAGATAATAAAGATATTAAAAGATATTGTGTCACGTCATTAAAGCGGGGGCGGGTCACTGGACTAATATCATTGGTATAAATGCGAAAGTTTGAGAATGTGGGTAGCTGGGTGAACAGATTTTTGTTACTGAACCACGCTGGAACGGCTGGACGGACCTAGATGAAATTCGGCACCGAGATAATGTAGATTATAATCTTGGAATAACATGGGGTACTTTTATTCCGGGTGCATGTTTCCTTGGGTCAAATTCCGACATTCACGCGAGCAAAGCCGGTGATAGAAGCTAGAGTTAAATAATTAATAGATCACGTCAATTAAAAAAATAACGGTTTAATCAGGTCTCAGAAACTCTTTGTTATTTTCCAATGGATATCTGATAAAAGCAATTAATTAAGATTGTGTGTCAATTAATGAAGTCATTTACATTTTAGTAAAATAGTGTAGTACTTAATTTATCAGCTTTCGGCAAAAAAGACAGCTGTAAGGTGGGACCCAATCTAAGGGGCGAGAATCCTTTTTGAAAAGGATGGGCAACTCACCTGTGGTACCCTGGTATTGGAGACGTCCAGGCTGCTGTGACCGCTTACCGTCAAGTGGGTACTTATTGGCAAACAAGGACTGCTACAGGTGAGTTGCCTATCTTTTTAAAAAAGGATCATTCACTTCAATATTGTTGGCGGTCCATGTTGTGGCTCTGGACCCCAGGACCGGGCCCGTTTTGGTTGTGTGTGACCACGATCTACAATGTGTGGACCAGAAGATTTCGTCATCTTCAAAGCAGTATTTTGACCAATAAATTAATTGTAATAGTATGTACTTAACGAGACTTGACCTCTGAGTTTGTTCCTTGTTCTTCTCAGGGTAGTCAGCTATGAAACACCTGCCTTATCTAGTTAGATTTGACAAAAAAATGTTACGTAACATATTTGCAAAATTAATATGACATAACTATTTTATGCCCGCGACTTCGCTCGCGTGAAAATGGGTTTTATTTTACAATAGAAGTCTAAGTTTAATTTACTCTTACTCTTACTTTACCAATTTTGATGAGCAGAAAGCTGATGTTATACATCAGCTTTCTGCTCATCAAAATTGGTAAAGCCGCTTCGGAGATTATCCGGAACAAACAGACACTGTATTGTTGTTATAAGTATCGTTTATCACTGTTTTCATATGCATTTAATAGAAAGTTGTAAGAATACAATAGAATATCATTTAGTTGCATAAAACATGGTAGGTATAGAAGATGGTACAAAAATTAATTCAGAGCATACGTACATGTTTTTGCTTAACATTGCATGCTTTCGTGTATACAATTAAGTATTTGTTTTTAACCGACTTCAAAAAAAGGAGGAGGTTCTCAATTCGGTTGTATTTTTTTTTTTTTTTTTTTTATTTTTTTATTTTTTATGTTTGTTACCTCAGAACTCCGTCGTTCATGAACCGATTTGCAAAATTTTTTTTTCCCCTTGCTTGATATGCTTCCAGATTGGTCCCATTTTTTTCAAAATCCAGTTCTGATGATGGAATCTATGAGAAATCGAGGGAACTCCTCAAATATTATAGGCAACCATATAGTTATTTTGGTATTTTCATCGAGAACTTAAGCATCTACAGTCAAAAAGTAACATTTGATGAAGTGGAACTGGTGGAGAAGATCAGAAACCAGTGGCCAACGGAACTTGACACTCGCATAAATATCACAATGCAACTATGTCAATGCAAATAAACAAATGATTCTGAATAGTTATGTTGAGAATGGTATCATCGAACTGATCTGATGATGATGGAGCTGGATGGTAGGCACCGGAACTGCGTAATTAATCAATGTATCCCAGCCGTGTTTGGGCTTATTAGAATTGTCATGAGATGCACTTTGGCTATAAGGTATAGTTTTTTTATCTAACGAGTGCGGGCGAGCCATAGTTGAGCCATAGTTGAGCTTGTGTCAGTCGCTCTCAAGGTTACGCACACTAAGACAATGTGCACGTACATTTACCTACACAACTATGGCTCGCCCGCACTCGTGAGATAAAACAACTATACTATGAGACTGTTCTGATGATGGAACCGGAAGGTAGAAGGTAGGCATGGGAACTTCATAATAAAACAATGAATTCTAGCAGTGTTAAGGTGAGAAAAATGCCTACTGAGTACTGCTAGTTTTTCGGTTTTTCGTAAGGCGAGAACTAATTCGAATTTGTAACAAAGGACATTTTTTTTATTTGAAATAGACACATCGATAGTAGGTATTTTATGCGGCGTATCATCCCTTCACGGGAATAAAACGTTTAAAAAAAAACAGTGTACAATATTTACGACATGGTACCTTTTTCATAAGAATATTCAATGTAGGAACGATGTTAACTTCGTTGCCTTCATTTTAATAAAAAAAAACACTAACCGGCGAGAAATAAAAAAATTTTTTACAAAAAAAAAACCGCCTTCAAAAAAAACAAACAAAAACCGTTCCCACTAAAAAGTTGAAAATAAATATTTGAATTGCTTTAAAGAAACGTAATTTAAAAGTAAACTTATTTGACATTAATATTTTGCAAATATTTAAAATTTATTACTTCTTTTTGGAGTCGGTGCCAGCCAAAGCAAGAAAATACGAATAGGCAATAATTCCTAGAAAAACTACCTCTAACTTAACTATAAAACTACCAAGATACCAATTGCATACACATATTAATTAAAAGACGAATACGGACTAGACTAAATTCGAAAAAATTTAACCAATATGCACAATAATTTGTTTTAAACGAAAAAGATATACTTATAAAAAAATTCTAGCCACTTTTTAAGTAAGTACTTTGACATTTTTAGCATTGTCTTTATGCATCTGTTTTTAAATTTTGTCATTGTGGATCAAAAAACAAAGGCACGGGATATTAAATATAACTAGATACTTATCAAGTTCCAACAATAAAGCTGCTGGCACCGGCTCCAAAAAGAAGTAATAAATTTTAAATATTTGCAAAATATTAATGTCAAATAAGTTTACTTTTAAATTACGTTTCTTTAAAGCAATTCAAATATTTATTTTCAACTTTTTAGTGGGAACGGTTTTTGTTTGTTTTTTTTGAAGGCGGTTTTTTTTTTGTAAAAATTTTTTTGTCATAACACTTTTACACAATGAACACGATTAGTGTACAGCAAATCTTACAATTTACATTTAAATAATCTGGTAGGTACATGTATTTAGAATTTATAGGTCGTTCGGTATCTTATTAAATATTTCCATACAAACAGCTTTTATTATATTTAGCTAGCATTGGCATGACATCCAGTACGAGCCTCTAAGGGTCGCGCGGGTTTCGAAGATGTACATCGTCTACTTTTGTAAATAATTCCTTATGCTTCCACACGAACTATAGGTAATATCTCATTTACAGAATTTTTATAAAGTGTGCGTCTGGGTATTTAGTCTGAACGGCCCAAACCGAATGAACCGCGGGCCATTCGACCGTAAACAAAAATCGTCTACGTTCAAAAATTGGTAAACAAATTCAGTGTCATAAACTACATCAAGTACATTCGGGTGCAAAAGTTAAAGAGTTGAAATAAAAGTTTGTTTTTTTTTTAGATTTGTATTATCTTCCTTAGAAAAACAATCAACAATAATATAAATTTATAATAATAATCCAAAAGTTAAATTTGGTAATTAAATAATTTTAAATGAAAATCAGTCTTATTTTATAGAAACAAATCAACAAAATAAAAAAAATTACAATTAAACAAGAATTAGTAAAAAGGTCATTGTTGAGCTAGCTACCTGAAGTCGTGTATTCTGTTTATTTAGGTGATATAATAAGAGACTATTAAAATGTATGCGACTGTCCCTTTAAATTAATTTTGAAATCATTTCATCACCGGTCCTTTGGAACGTAAACAATTTTTGTTTACGGTTGAATGGTACTGGTTCGATTTCTGGTTGGGAATACCGCTTTGCATTTGTTTTCACTTTTAATAATACACTTGATATTTGCGTTCTTTTTTGAGTTACTGTTACTGTTTTGAGTAGGTACTTATTGAATATTTTTTTTCTCATATTATATAATTGATAACGTAAGAACCGTTTCGTTTTACTTTCTTTTTAGTCCTTTCCTCATCCAGTTCTGTTTCTTTTTTTTCTATTTTTGGTGTCTACCTTTATTTTTGGGAAACATAAATTAAAGAACAGGCGCAATGTATCATGAAAAGAAATAAATGCTTTATGTACTTATGTCCTTCTCTGCGTAAGTTTGGACCAAGACAAATTTTGTAAGCTCTTTTGTACGTGATGCATAGCACGTTGCTTGATTTGATGTGTTGTGTCTCACGGGGAAGCTCAATATTTGTGCTGTGTCATGGTTGGTTAAAAGGAGTGGCATAATATAACTGTACCAATAGCATCAGGAATGTAACTGAGAATATGGTCGATACAGGAATACTTACGAGTTGGTTCATTAATGTGCAGTTTAAGATTATAATTATAAGCTAGATCTTGTAACTGATTATATTGCCACATGGTTGGCGCAGTGGTTGAGCGATTGACTGCTGCGCTGCGTGTCGCGGGTTCGATTCTCGCACGGAACAAATATTTGTATGGCCTACAGAAGGTTGTTCCGGGTCTGGCTGTTTGTGTATGTGAAATTATATGTTTGTAAACGCACCTACGGAGAGAGAGGAGAAATTCTGAATATGGGGCAACGCAAAAAAATTAAGATGGGTATTTGTTTTCGAGTTATATTTTTGAAATACATGGTACAAAAGATAGTTTAACTTGATAAAGAATAGGAGTTGAAAAAATATGATTCTATTTAGTCCGTCAGTCAGATTATCGAAAAATGTTGGACACGTATTTTTTGCTGTAAAAAATCAATAACAAATGACGAAGATAAAATGCATCCAAAATCAGGAGTGGGGGCTCGTGACGTCACTTTTATGTTTAAAGTGTACCATGCCGTGACGTCACACGAGTTTTCAACGCACTGTAAGTATCAACTTAATTTTTTGCAATGTTTTTTTTGGAAATCTATCTGACGGACTTATTAGCTTTTTTTAGTCATACCCTATTGGGTGGGGTCGGATTTAGGTGTCCTATAGATACATAAATAATAATATCAACTTGTGTCAGGTAAGTTCTATGCCACATACTTCGAACGTATTTTGTATTGCATGGTTATCATGAATTTTGATATAAGTTATGTTCTGGGCACTTTTGTCATTGACAGCGATGTGGATGAGTTTTTTGATGCCCAATGATTTATTTTATTTTTAGTCTAGTTTCTAAATAGTTAAGTTAGTTATGTACATTTATTGGTTACTTAAAATAAATAAACAATGATATAAGTTCAATTGCCTTTTTTATAAAGGTTTCGGAAAGGCATATTACATCCGGGCTATTCTGTTCTTCGTGTAGTTCCTGTGAGGTTAATTCAAGTTCTTTTTTGGATAAGATGCTATCAATATTTTGATGAAGTATTTTAAAATTATGTCTCCGATGGTGCAGTGTTATGCTCGAAAAAACGTCAAGTCCACACAGTTCAATCACAGATCTGAGGCCACAAACTGCATCAGACTGCTTGAAAAACGACTTGTTTGGAACTTTTTAGTCGTTTTTAGCGGTCGAAATTTTGACAGTAATTTTTTTGTTATTGTTATTTTTGATAAGTAAACAAAACAAAGCAGACACAATTTTATGTATTAAATGTTTTATTATTAATGTAATTAGGAAGATAATTATCATTAGGCATCAAATGTGACTTCAGCAATGAACGTTTTATTTACAAAAAATGCGAGTTACAAACTAATTGCCGGCACATCCCATCGTCTCAGTAACATTAAACTTCGGCAGTCATCGTTGCGTTCTGTGCTCCCAGGTTGCCGACAGATGCCGCGACCCCTGCTGTGACATGAACTGACACTCTGATGCACATGATGTACCGGTTGTTGTCATCCTGGATCCTGAACTCGATGGGCAACATAGTTCCCTGAAATAAAGCAGAAAAACGGGTCAAGAACAATCTAGGATCAGCCGGCCGATTATGTCGACATCTCACGGTGTACACCTTTTTTTTTTTTTTTTTTTTTACGTGGTGAAATCCTCATGGATGTCCTCCGCCCTGGGGCGGGCGGAGGGGTCTGTCAGACTCCTACTGACTAAAACCACCCCGGTGTTCCATCTTCCACCTTCGCCGGGGATCGACAAGTGAGCTGTCATTCCATCTTATTTGTATGGTTTGACAACTCACCCGTCGTGCACCCCGCCCCAGTGTTCACTTCGACATGTTTACAGAATCGCCCGTCGGATCTTCTGTCGTATCGGATCGAACTAACTTGTCTATGTTAACCAAACAGTAAGTTACCATACAGGACTCCCTGGCAACACCAGAGTTGAAAAAGCATCTTGTTCAGTCACCTTAGAGGCCATTTTAACACGGATGGGTTAATTTTCGTCATTTTGTAAATTAGTTGGCACACGAGGCCTACCGCTAGTTGGTAATCAAATCACACATTAATTCCTTCAACTCACCACAGGCATGAATTGCTCAATAGGCATCCGGAGCGTGTACAGAATGACTTCGTCCTGCACTACGGGACAGTACGTGTTGGACAGGTAGTTGCAGGTCTCTGACTTCTCGCGGAGGTCGTACGGCATGCCTACGGGGCCGAACAAGTACGCGAAAGCCAATGTCCTCATGGTGTGCATCGTGTAGGCTGAAAAATTACAAAGATGTTAGGCAAAGAACGTGGCGACGATGACCTAACTCTTTCCTTCCGACGACCTGACGAACAATAGTAGTTTATGCAACGACCATATAAAAAGGGTTATTAAAACACGAGTGTGGGTTTATCACACGTGGCGTAGCCGAGTGTGATAATAGCATCACACAAGTGTTTTAATACCTAATTATATGCCGTTGCATACACTAGGTATTTTATCTTCACCATACAGTTGAAATAAAATAAGTGGAAAAATAGTTTATTCCAATATGGCGGATATTCTCATTGCGTATTCGAATGACTGCGCAGCGCGCTCAAACATACACAAAGATAAAAGCTGGCTCATTGACTTAAGTCAATGACCCCGCGCCAAAAATTAAAAAGAAAAAGTGTGCTATAAAAATTAAAAAGTTATTTTATGATGCAGTTGTTTAAAAATCGAAGGAAAATGTTGAACTGAAATGTTGAAAATGGTTTTTTTTTAAATTTTACAGATTTTACATATCCACGAAAAAAAGTTTGTTTATGCATTCGTTTTTGAACATATATTTGGAACACTACGTTGTGAGGTGTGAGAGAGAAAACAATTTTCTACCAACGAGCAATGTACAGCGTGGTTTCCATACTCTTCTACCCTACTCTCTCTCTCTTTTACCCGATTTATTAAGTAAGGTAAGTAGTTTAGCAAGTAAATTTTGCTATCCGCTTATCGGTACAAGCGCTTAGGTTTGAACAGTAGGATTACCACCGTTGCGGAATTTATTCGAAAGATTTACCGCGGCCCTGGAACGCAAACGGCATTAGGAGAAACACGGATGGGTTTAAGTCAGTAAGAGTCAGTCAGAGCGGATGAGGTATTTGATGATTTTTCATCCTTAAAAAAAAGACCGCATACCAACTCGGTTTTCACGCGTTTTTCTAAAAAGGTCAAGTTTTATCGAATTGTGCAAGTTTATTACCGATCGAAGAGATGTGATTCAAACCAAATACTAACGTGCTCTGAAAATGATTTCGACGACGGCATCTTGTCCCTGTGGCAGATCGCACGGCTGTGCAGTGCAGCCTGCGATGTACGTGTTGAGCGGTAAGGGACCGGAAGAGCTGCTGAGACCTGAATGAGAAATAAGACATTAAAAAAATGTTTTATAAGTAACGTCAGGGCGGACCACAAGTTTCATTGACGGCACAAATTGGCTTGCAATTGGCCCATCTTCACCCTAGCGAACTCGCCACGCGGTCGCAAGTCTTTGGGAGCGGTCGTGTCCGCGAGACATTAAAAATTGATAAACACACATATCAGCCTTGCCGGTCTGAGTCAGGAGTCTCAGGAGTTCAAAAAATATCGGTGCGTATATTTAATATGAACTCGTTCATACACTCCCGGGTCTGGGCCGTGACACAGACGTGTGTGAACCAGTTCTGACGGACTTCGATCCATCCACGTCCAGACACGGCCCTGATATGTGTTGATCAAACCTAAAAAGTTTCGTGTCTCTTGTTTGCTGCTTACGCTGTCGTTGGGTATCACCACAAAGCCTTGATCTCGTTGTCACTGCGTATATTAGATGATTGCAGCACAAATGAAAATTAAACAAGAATGTGCGCGTCTAAACAACAATCAACCAAAATGATGCTCAGCAGGTATGTCATATTATATTACTCACACTGGTTAACTGGGGTGGTGTTCCCTTTGATAAGAGTCAGCACGGCACAGAACAATATCACAGCACGAAACATTTTGACTCTGATGTGTCTGACTGACTGATTAATTACGGCGATTAGAATTATATTTAAACACACAATCAGCCATCAGTTTGATTGATAATACACACGTGTGCTGAAATACGCTGAAATCGATGATAAAAAAGAGATTACGGTTTACAGCTGTCCTGATTCATGGCTTAATCGAAGGATTAAATATGAACAAAATGGTGTGATTCGAAATTCTTTATTACGAGTATGTTTGAGCAGTCTTTTTCGAAAAGCGGATAGATGTTTTCTCCTTTTCCAGAAAATTATATAAAAGCTCGTATTGTGAAGGGCTTCTGAAAATCCGTAACGACTGCTAAAGATCTAAAAATGACTGCCGGGACCAACGGCTTAACATGCCCTCCGAGGAACGAAGGAGTCTCGATATGTAAAGATGGTTACCCATCCACAGACCGACCCCAAGCAAGCGTTGCTTAACCTTGAAGATCGACTCGTGCGGCTGTGATAATTTAGCCACGAGCTCTTCCAAAAACCTCCAAAATCACTCGTCTAAAATCTGACAGCAGTAAATTACCCAATTACTGTGTTGTGGAGGTCAGGCCGGCAGTAGCTGCATGTATAATACAGCAGCATCCGGTCAGGCTGACAGCCGACTCCAACATAGTGGTGACAAGGCTAGGGAGGCTGACTGATTGCTGCATTTCAAGCTTTATGAAGACTTTGACCCCGATTTTTTTTTGGGATAAGTACATAAAGGAGCTTCCTGCACCTTGCAACTTGTTCCATCAAGCACAAAACTGAACTGAGCGCTTGGCGCATCCTGGACTGTCTCACCTACTACCTTATGAGACTGGCCAATCCTTTCCCTGTGGTGGTAGGGGTACCACCCGCCTGGTTCGCGACCACCCTCCCACCGGAGTACGGTGTCAAGCAGCCTGCTGTGTTTCGTCGACGCGTGGGAGTACCAGTGCCTTAAGGCATCTTCCGAGCACGCTTGTTCTATCATAGACCTCATCCATCGCTTTCCATCAGGCGTGATCGGGGTCAAGAGCTAGCCCATTACTCAAAAAAAAGGAACCACAATAAATTACGAAATCAAAACATTTGGTTTCGGTGCCTAAATATCCCACGTGTGGTATGAGTCATTTTGGCCAAGTTATTATCAGCGTAAAGAGCAGGTGTAGGTATTCCCCAAACCATCTGGTAGATAACTACAAAGGTATCACGAAAACACGGCTTTAGGTTCAGCTGTTTTCTTTTATCAGTTAATGAACATCCGCTACCTAGACTAGTTTACCAAATTAATGAATTATCTAACACTAGCTGTCTCCCGCGGCTTCGCTCCCGTCAACTGGCTACCCTCAGCTACCCTACACCTACCCTACACATACATGCATGCAAATAATTCTACTTTATTGAGGTATTTCTTTCCGACTTGCTAGATAAAAGTTGTGATAGCTCGGTTAATATACATGTTATAAAAATAATTTATAGCCTATAGCACTCAGGAATAATGCAGCTATCTACCAGTGAAAAATTTTTTAGAATTGGATCATTAGTTCCAGAGATTACCCCCTACATACAAACTTACAAATTTTACCTCTTTATAATATTAGTATAGATATAGATATTCGACGAATTCATAAATAAATTCGTCATTATTATCAGTAACCTTTGAAAAAAATGTTCTGCTACCGGAAGTTAGCAGATCATATTTTCATCTGACTTTTTTCCGGGAAAAACGCCTGAGCTATTTCAAAAAAGTATCAGGAACTCTAGAACTATGCTGCATGCGAATAGAACTCACTTTTTTTGTGCTCTGCTGGAATATGATCTGCCAAGTTCACGTAGACTCTACGGTGTCCCTTTATACAACGTGTAAAAGAATAAACGCAATAGGTACCTCTTAAGGGGTCATTGTACTCATCATTATGAACAACTTTTACTATGGGACAAACCCCGAAATCACGAAAAAAAAGTCCGGAATTCTTTAAAATTATCGGAGTATTTTCGTCTGTCTTTGTCATCCATCGACAAAAATCCCATTTGACTTCATTCGGAAACAGACATTCGGGGACAGGTGGGAATACTCCAATTATGAAATCGAAACATTTAAAGTAGGTACCTAAAAAACCCACGTGTAGTATGAGTCATTTAGGCAGAGTTTTTATCAACGCAGAAAACAGGTGGTTTCCTCAATGTAATAACAAACAAAACAGTTATCGGTCTTTTAACATACGTTTATAAACACCCACTTTATCCGGCTAGAAGCGGATAGATGCGGACTGCTCAAGGTGCTCAAGACCGGGATGGCGCTCTTTGGGGGAGGCTTACGTTCAGCAGTGGATGGTAATTGGCTGATATGAATCACGTACCTACATAAATACCTATGTTTGCAGTTGTATGTAGCTGATATCTTATAGTTGATCAGTTTATTTTTACCTGCCATAAATAGATCAATATAGAACAAGTAACGCCCATGCAGGTTCAGAATTGGTTCACTGCTAATAATTTGGTTTTAAATGGAAAAAAATGAAGTGCGTTAGATGCCTTACCAATTGTCAAAGGTAGTGATTGTGACATAGTGTTGAACGGGGAGAAACTGGAATTCGTCGATAGAACGGTTTTCCTGGGGATTACGCTTGACGCAAGGCTACAATGGGGTCCTCATTTAGCATCTCTTGAAGGACGGTTAAGCTCAGCAGCATATGCTGTTATGAAAATCCACCAATTTACGGATGTTGATACCGCGAGACTAGTCTATTTAGTTACTTTCATAGTATCATGTCTTACGGTATCTTACTATGGGGACGGGCTGCACATTTCGAGTCAATTTTTATACTACAAAAAAGAGCCATAAGAGCCATATATTACTATCTGCGCCGGCGCGATTCTCCAAGAGAATTGTTCAAGAATATTAACATCATGACGGTACCTTATCAATATATCTATGAAAACATCATGTACGTTATGTACGTTTTTTTTAACGGGAGGGAGTGTCAGACTTTTACTGAATAAAACCCATCCATGCTCCTCCTAGCGCCTTTTGCGTTCCAGGGCCGCGGTAACTCTTTCGAACAAAATCCGCGACCCTTAGAAAAGAATATATAAATAAATACATAAAAATGCTTGGCTCAATGCTGGTCCTGCTCCACAGCCACACACAAATTAATTAATTAATTATTACAATTTTTTAGCAGTTTTTAGACCCGCAGGATATTGTAAGAACATAGAATTTTCATTTTATAGACAATTAAATTAGCATTGTATAATTTCATCCATTAACGGCGCATGTGTGAGTACTGTGTACCTTCAAGTTATACTATCATTTTTTGGGTATTACTTTGACTTGAATATGGCTGTTGAGAGTGTCATACTCACTCAAAAGTCTCTCTGATGGTGGCGTTTGTGTTTCATTCATCATTTGGCTCCCTCAGCTGGGACTGGTCATCTCTCAACTGCCACGGTTTGTTTTAATTGTTAGTATTTTGAATTGTTCCTTTTTTGTTCCGGACGTTTTTGTCGTGCACGTCTTTCTACATCGTTCTCACATAGGTAATATGAATAATATCAACAAGAACAATGTAACCACAACTTTGTAACAATTTATTGATTTAAATGTGTCCAAGTCCATGGAGTTTCTTGCACCTTCTTATCCATAGAGATCTACGCTTTGGAACGTGCAAATAGCTTCACCTCTGACTGACTGGCCTTGACTGCTGATATACAAAATATATTTGTTTTACAAAAACGTGCTGTGCGAGCAATATAGCAACTTTTTAAAGATATTGGAATTCTCACTGTAGCATCTCAATTCATTTTTGTAAACATTTTATAATTAGGCAAAATATACACTGATACACATCCACAACTTTAACACCCGAAACAAGCACAAGCTACATGCTCCTTCCCACCGACTTCGTAAGGTCCACGACTCATTTGTGGGGCTCGGTATCCGCTTTTACAATAAACTTCCACTTTCTTTTCTTTCTTTTCTTTTAACTCATTTAAAGCTAAAGTTAAATCTAACCTTTGCTCAAAGGGATACTATTCTATTAATGACCAAAAAGACGATAAGAATAGTTGGTCGCAGTGTTGAACGCAAGACAATGTAATTTTAACATGTTCTTTCTCTATTAGTTAGCTTAATATAATTTTTTATTAGACTGAATGTCAATCCGAGTTTTACTTATTGACTTATTCTACACATTACAATGTTTAAAAATGATTGGTTTATCACATGTGGTTCGAGTCACAGTTCTATCGCAAAATTCTACCATTGCCCGTTTTTAACCGACTTCTTTTAATGGTATAATGAAGTGTGCTAGCTAACAAGTTGAAAATAATATTTAATTTTATGATTTCTATGTTGTTGGATAATATCTATTTTTGTTTCTGTGTCTTAAAATACTTTGCATACTATTGTGTAATTCAAGTTCTTAAAACGTAACAAACAGACGTGTTGCTGGGGAGTTTGTTGCGCCACTTCTTCTTCCCAGCTAAAACACTAGGAAGTGGTGACGGGTGGGCGTTTTGGGGGACTGTCTTTATGTAAAATTTGACGTTCAAAATGTGCTGGCACGCAGTCTAATTTGAATAAATGACTTTTGATTTTGATTGATTTTGATTTTGACAGTTAAAAAGTGCCTGTAATAAATGCTTTGAGTTTGAGTTGAGTTTCATCAAGTGAACTGTCATTCCATCTTGTTTATATGGATTGACCACTCACTTCATTCTCATTTCACCTAAGCTTGCACGGCGAGATGTTTATAGAATCGCGCTACTGAGACGATGTGATGTGTGGGCATAATTTTCGAACGTCGTTTAACCTGCCTATATACAAACATCTATGAGTAGGACAAATAAATGAAATGTAAGTATGTGTTTCTTCAAAATAACAGCTTTTTACTAAATGCAAATGAAACTATAGAAGCATGAATATGATACTTGTAACAAAAATACAATTTATAATTATTTTCTTTTGTCTCTCTATTTGTTCCGGCTAGAAATGGATACCAGTTCATTCCGTAAAATGAACGGTCTGGTAGGATAGGCCCCTGGACCGAAGTTGTGGGAAAATCAATAGAGTTAAAAGAGAAAAGAAAAGCCCATACATAAATGCCTAAAGAGTATTTAATCACGAGTTTGCTTTACAGTTATACTTTCAAAATAAGATATCATTGAGTTCTTAGGCAACGGGTTGGACGATCAGAATGGGTACGCGCAGGCACATGAGGGAGTTATTGTTGCTCTCATCTACCACACGGAATTCGATGGTCACTCGGGTACCCTGGAATAAAAAAAAGAAACATCAGAAACAGTGGCTCTTAAAATACATGGCTCATATCTATCTTCTGAACGCGCCCCTACGTTTGGATAAAACTACCAGTATCAATTCTCGTATTATATATATATGTTACGGCTAATAGCCGAAGTGCGGCTACACCTAGTTTTAGCCGGCTACAACTAGGTGCAACCCGGCTACAACTAGTTATAACCTAACACTTTAAAATTCCTATTTCTGTGTGGTTTAAAAAAAAATAACCACGAAGGGGATGGCGGGGTCTGTGTTCGAGTTGGGGTGCCCAATGACCCGGCTAAAACTAGGTGTAGCCGCACTTCGGCTATTAGCCGTAACATATATATTTAGCATAGTTTTAAGATAATATTACTAACAACTTAAGGACATTTTATTAGTCTGAATTAAACGTATTTTTTTATATGTTAGTACCTATTTCTATTGCCAATACCTATATAACAAAAAATACTTTTTAAATAGGACGTTTTTAATTGCATTGGTTAACTTTCAGGAGATGGAAGAACTTATTCATGAATTTTAACTTTGGTATCAACTTGGTTATTCGAACATTTATGTTCTACTAAAAACAGGAACAGCTGATTCTATTTTTAAATTAACACGGTAATTATCAACGTACCACTGGGAAGAACGGCTCAATAGGCATCCTGAGAGTGTACTTCAACAGCTGACTTCCTTGCACGGGGCACGAAGCATTGGTCAGGAAGTTGCACGTTACTGAGTTCGCCTCCAAGTCGTATGGAATGGGTATGGAGATCAATCCAATGGGTAGGTATGCAGTGGCCAGGGTCTTCATGCTCTGGACTGGGCCGGCTATAAAGAAAATATGAATATTCGCTTTAATGCTGATGTTTTGAGGTTGTACCTGAATGAAAGATAAAGATAAAGATAAAGATAAAGATAACTTTATTTTGCAAATATGGGTAACCTCAAAAGATGACAAAAAACATATAAAAGTACAGCCATATTTTACCACGTAGGCATGCAAAAGATTTAAAAAATAACAACTTAACACTAAAAACAATTATAAAATTATTACACATTAAATTCAATTTTAAAATACAGAATTATTAATTATACAGAATTATGCACTAGCTTAATAAATTCTTTTCAATTAGGAACTCCTTAATATTATAATATGCTTTCGCCACTAAAAAGCTTCGGAGTCTCTTTTTAAATAATGTAAGCGGAAGCTCTTTCCATGTCTTCGGCAATTTGTTAAAAATGACTGGTGCCATGCAGTAGACACTTTTGCGCATAAGTGCAGTCTTGGCTCTCTCCAGACATAGCACACTATTATCGCGTCTATTGCGGGGTGCTACATCTGATAGTCGTCTAAATCGACTCGGATTTGTCTTTACAAACACAGCGACTTCAAATAAGTACAGACACGGCAATGTTAATATTTTGTAGTTTCTAAAGTATGGTACACAACTGTCAGTTTGTTTAAGTTTAAACATCGCTCTAACACATCTTTTTTGTGACTTGAAAGCGGTCTCTCTTTCAGTAGAATTTCCCCAAAATATGATTCCATACCGTAAATGTGATTCTGCTATCCCATAATAGGCAGTCAGAAGAGCATCCGTGTTCAATATAGGGGATAGTGAGAGTAGAGCGTATGCAGCCTTACTCATTTTCTTGCATAAAATATCAACGTGTGATTTCCAATTTAGTTTTTTATCTATTTCGAGACCCAGGAATTTTGTATTTTCAACTTCTTCTATGGTATCATTTTTATAGTGTATATTTAAGTTAATACTAGAGGTCTGTTGTCTAAAATGGATAACTTTGGTTTTACTCAAATTTATTTTTAAATTGTTTGCGTCTAGCCAGTTTACCATCTGTTTTAAACTATTATTAATTTCATTCTCATAAGTTTCTATATTTTTACAAGCTATTGTGATCGTGCTATCATCTGCAAATAGTGTAATAGGTCGTTCAATATATTTTGGTAGGTCATTTATGTATAAAATAAATGCAAAGGGACCTACAACACTCCCTTGCGGTACCCCAAATAATACTTTACGCTCCGAAGACCGGAATATCTCTTCACATTTACTTACCATATTAATTTTATTGACTTCAGTAATTTGTTTTCTATTTTGTAGGTACGAATTAAATAAATTAAGGACATTGCCCCTTATCCCGTAGGCTTCGAGTTTATCTAAAAGAGTAGCATGATGTACATAGTCGAACGCCTGGGTCATGTCGCAAAATATGCCACAAACAGGATTCCGTTGATCTACGTTTTTAATGACATTGTATATAAAATCATATAAAGCCATATTAATAGTCCTGTGTATCCGAAATCCTTTCTGTTCCTCACACAGAATATCATGTTTATCTATGAATTTATAAAGTTCCCTATAAATATACTTTTCAAAAATTTTTGAAATAACTGGAATTAATGATATTGGTCGGTAATACTCCATTAGTTCTCTATTTTCTTTTTTGAAAAGTGGCTTAATTATTGATATTTTTAACGCATCAGGGTATACACCTGCGCCAATGCTTAGGTTAATAATGTGACTTAAATGACCGCTTATTTCCATTGACACATGTTTTAGAATTTTTGTAGCAATCCCGTCATATCCTACACTATTTGAATTGTTTAATGAGTGTATGATTCTCTCTATATCTCGTGGTATACTAGGGGCCATGAACATTGTTTTATTATTTGTGCCAATTTTGTGACGTTTAGGTTTGCTAGTCACATCAAGTTTCCCTTGAACTTTATTGATAAAATAATTGTTAAATGCTTCAGCAATGTCATTGGGATTTGATAAAGTACTATTATTATTTATAATTTTAGTGATACTAGATTTTGGTATGTTATATTTTGCACGATTAATAATTTGCCACGTGGTTTTAGACTTATTTTTCGAAGATTTTATTTTATGATTATTTTGCGCCTTTTGTGTTAGGTGTATAATTTTTTTGTGTAAACGAGAGTAAGTTGTGAAGGAGTACTTATTATTTTTGTTTGGGTTTAATCTATATTGCCACAAAAGTTTTCTTTTTTTTTGACTACCTAGCTTGATTCCTCTTGACAACCATTTAGGTCTTTTTACAACATCTATTTTGATCCATTTAATTGGAAAACACAAGTCGTATACTAATTTAAATAAATCGAGAAAATTGTTATAGGCTTCATTCGGATCAGTTGTGTCATAGATCTCTGCAAAAGATAGATTTTTTAAATGATTTTTAAACTTAGAAATATTGTCAAGGCTGTAGTCACGTTTAGCTGTGTACCAGTAATTTATGAGACATTTGGTTTGAACTGGACAATGAAGCAGCTGTGCCGTATGATCTGACAGTGCCCATTCAAATACATCAGTTTTACACACTTTACTAAAATTGTGAGCAAAGTTGTCTATGCATGTCATACTGGCTATGCGAGTCGGTTGCTTTAATGCTAGTTTTAAGTTAAAACTCATTAGAAGACATTCGAAAGCATTCGAGTGGCTATTAGATTTAAGCATGTCTATGTTAAAGTCCCCAGCTATTACAATGTTTTTGTACCGTGTGCGTGATATTTCACGCAGAAGCGTTTCCATTTTATCAAAGCAGTGATTGAGATTATTTATATTTGGTACTCTGTAAATACAAACAACAATTATCTTAAAATAAGTAAGTTCAATTGCACAACATTCGAATATGCCTGATGAAGATAATTTCGAAATTTTTGGTAGTTCCTTATATTGAAGACCGTTTTTGACGAGAATACAAGCCCCTCCTCTTTTTCTCCCTTCTCTACAGAAATAGGCAGCTAGACTGTAATTTGGTACATACAATTGATGTTGGAACCCCTCCATTATGAAATGTTCCGTTATGCACAGAACATCAACATCTATCTTTTTTTCGGACAACTCATCTAAACATACAGTAAGGATATTTGCTTTATTTACTAAACCAGCAATATTTTGATGTAACATTTTAATATACTTATTAGAGAAAAAAATCAATCGTGTTATCTTTTGTGCATGTTGGAGAAATAGGGGGAGACTTCCCATCATACCGATCAGTTAAGTGAAAATCGTCGCGACTACTGATTTCGTCAAGCATTAAATTAATATTTTTAAATATGTTTACTAAGCCATAATTATTCACAGATCCACTTCTTGGAGAAAACATTTTAAAATCATAAGACAAATAAAAGTTGGTATCAAACAAATATAGCGAATAACTTTTCGCTGCTGAAATAACACCTTATGGTCTTTGCCACAGAGGTTTATTCTTATTTTTTTTCCAAATATGAAACGTTCTTTTCCGTTACAGTTCGATGTTCCATATCAACATACCATACTTTACATATCCAGCCGATCTTTCCTGTTAACATGTCACCGTGAAAATCTGGGTGGAGTGAGCGTGAAGTGAACTGTCATTCCATCTTGTCTGTATCAATTGACAGCTCACTTCTGGTTCACTTCACTCAAGCTAACACGGTGAGAGAGACAGAGGTTACAGAATCGCACTGCTGTTATAACAACGTTTTTTTGTTCTAAGGATGGGCAAATCATCAAATGACTAAACTTCTTCCGCTCTGGTCGAAAACCTATCCTTTCGAACAAAAACCGCAACTGTTATTACACTTTGATTGTATCAATTGACAGCTCTCTTCTGGTTCACTTCTTCTTAGTTTTGACGGTAACAGATTCTAACAGAATAGCACTACCCTCTGATTGGATTTTTAGTGTTGTACTCATCAAATGGACTTCTTAGTTGATACGAATGTTTCTTAGTCAATGATACTAACGTGTTACGAAGTCAACGTTGATAACAGCATCCTGGAGTTGTGGCAGCGAGCAAGGCGGGGTGGTGCACCCCTGGATGTACGTGTTGATGGGCAAGGCTCCTTGGTTGCTCGTACCTGTCACAAATAACAAGGGAATATTAGCAACAACAACAACCACTGAATGTCCTGCCATTAAATGCAAGGTTCATTTCATGTGCAGCCTACGGATACTCCTCAAGTTAAAGGGAAAACTCTAAAAAGTCGTGATAAGATCCGTCGTACTATAAATATAAATAAGACTGAATATAGATGATAATCTTGAGATGGATGTTAGCGGCGACTAGAATGGATAAAGAAATGAGTATATTAGAGGAAATTTGCAGCTAGCGCCAATGATAGAAAATTTGAAGGGAAATGTTTGTCTTGGTATTGGCACGTTGACTTGTGATGAGGAGGAAATAATGATGAATAAGTAGAAATTGTGGATGGATGAAGGTCAAATAAAATATGATTGGATTGTGTGAGTAACGAAACGAAAGAAAAGAGAGTGAATGATAACCATGACTGTTGACAGGGGAGAATGGAAGAAGAAATATGATGAAAAAATGACGCTATGCGTGGGTGACTTTGACTGAACGTCTTGAGGGAATCAAATGGACATAAACAGTGTACATATAAAATCTTTTTAAAAAGTTATTGTGGAAGCTAAAACATATTTTCTCGAAGCTTTATATTTTTAATTTTAGAAAGATCCTGGTAAGTACATTGTAAATTAATAAATTTGAATACTTACACCGGCTAACTTCGGTGCTCTGCGCCTGTACAAGGGCGACCGCAGCGCAACATAGGACCACAAATCTGAACATTTTGCTTTGACAGAAGTAACTGACGAGTGAATGAAGAAACTACCGCAGTTCAGTTATTTATACAAGAAATTATTATCAGTTAATCGCGATAGTACACGTGTGCCCAAACAATTAAGGAGATTTATTGATAATACTTTTAATATCGCCAATTGGGAACAAAAATATGGTCTGATTACTTTGATTTAATCTAATTAATTCACAAATTTTTTTCTTTGAATTTCATTAGGGAAAATAAAACTTTATTTAAATATATTTACTGTCACGTAGATTTTTTTTAGTTTAGTTAATTTAGGGATAACCTAGGTATTTTGTTCATGGTTACGATATTTTGAAGATATCTTTACTTTCATTTCTAATTACAGATTAACTAAATGATTTTAAATATATCGAGAAGAAACAATCATTTTTCACGCAAATCAATTTCTAACTGAAAATATAGCTATAGGTTTAAGTTTCTCAGCTGAACATAGCAACGAGGCTACAATCATGGTAAAATGCTATGTCACTCTCCAATAAACAGGAAAAACCCAGTTCAAATCGTATTTGTTTGAAGCTATGTTTAACTCATTGCTGAACACCTGAATTCTTATCAGTGGTGCATCATAACACCTGCGGTAATTACCTACTGAGTCAACAACCACCTGGCGAGTTAAGATTTGGCGATAAGTATCGTATGTTTGAACAAACAACCAATGAGTTAGTAATGCCTGACTGACCCCGATCGAAGACGAAGGAAGCCCAAGGAAATTCAGTTCAAGATTGGCTAAAAGATAATATTTTTTTTTTTTTTTAAGTTTATGTTGACCGAATAAACAACATAACTAGATTGATTTAAAATGGGTTGCAGCTTTTTTCAGAAATCATTTCTGATAATGGCGGTCGTCCGGTGCTTAGCCCCCTGCGTGACGACGTCTGCTTCACTGTGTTTTCGCTATCTTTTCCTAGAAACCGTCGGCATCTGCTACGGCCGAAGGTGACCGAAGCCAAAGCCAAAGCCGATGGTTGGGTCGGGCACTATGAGTTATTTATTCGGTTGCTATAGGGAGCATGCAGGAACTATTATGGCAAGTATTCCTTACGTTGAAGTTTCAAATAGGTATGCAACACTAGATGGCATAGTCACCGGCAGGTTCCCTGAAGTGAAAGAGTGTGTTGCTGTGAGCAAATAAGTTCTTTTTTTAATATTATTGATAGGCACGCGCTTGACCACTATCTCACCTGATGGTAAGCGATGATGTGGCCGAATATGGAGTACGCTTGCCTAGAAGTAACCTATTCCCTCTTGACTTACGAGTAAACTAAAAAAATCTGTGTGTTGTTTGTGAGCGCCAAAGAATGGCGTAATAATGCATTATAATTTGTTCAATAAAAACGTTCAATAATAGGTTGGGGAAAAAGTTTCTTCGCATTTTTTAAGAAAATTCAAAACATTTTTTAATATAGTTTATTTACATTTAACTAAAGTATGTAGGTACCATTTTGTTTGATAACTTTTCGCCATCTTGTAGCTAGGGACATGATCCCATTGCTATAGAAATTTTAGGACTTCTGATCAAAATACCGCGACAAGTGGTTTTGGCAGTCCTCTCGTGATGTTAACCTGACACTGCCTAAAGAATTCTAAAGAGACCGAAACAGGTGGAAATCTGAAGGTGCATGGTCAGGATTATACGGCGGATGCATTAACACCTCCCAGCCAAATTCTCTTAATTTTGCTGAGTGGCTAAAGATGTGTGAGGTCTAGCGTTACCATGATGAAAAACCACACGCCTTCTGTTGCTTAATTCCGGCTGCTTTCTCTCAACTTCTTGCTTTAATCTCATCAGTTGTTCGCAGTAGATTTCAGAATCGATGGTCCTGCCTGGTGGTAACAGCTCATAATGAATAATGCCCTTCCAATCCCACCACACACACAGCATCACCTTGTTGCGAGTTAACCCGGGTTTCGCCACAGTCTGTGAAGCCTGACCGGCCTTTGACCACGACCTTTTTCGCACGTTCTTATCTTACGTGATCCACTTTTCATCACCAGTTATCAGCTTCTTCAAAAATGGTTCGGTTTTATTACTTTGTAATAAAGAATCACAAATGAGTACACGGTTCATTAGGTTTCTTTCAGTGAGGTACCCAAATATCGAGCTTTTTTGTGTACCCAGTTTTTTTCAAATGCGCCAAAACTGTTTTGTGGTCAATTACCAGATCTTCAGCTTTTTAAAAATGGCATCCATTGTATCCGTAATAGGGCGACCAGAGCGACGTGCATCTTTGACATCAAAATTTCCGGATTGAAAATGCTTAAACCAAATTTGTGCTACTCTCGCAGACACTGCACTAGGTCCATAAACATCGCAAATTTTTTTCGCGGCTTGCGTTGCATTTTTACCTTTTTGTGTACGAAAACAGTACGAAACACAAATGAAAATCACACATTTTCCTAATTTGAATTTGGAATTACGTTCTTTAAAATTTAAACTTTCAATGTTACCAAAACCAGCCAGATACAAATAGTATAGCCAAAGAGATTTAATTTAAAGTTCATACTATACTATAATGCGAAAAGACTTTTTCCCCAACCTAATATTATGAACTAGATTGCTCTCATTGCGTTGCTCCGTGGCCATAAAAACCAGTGCATTTTGTAAAAAAATAATAGCTATTGCGATGGTTTAGATTTTTGTCCAGAAAAAAAATTTAAGTCGTTTCAATGCCTTCAGAGATTACCTCCAATATTTAAAATAAAAATAAAAAAGTTTGTCAATGCAGCCGAGGAAGAATAGACGACCGAGCCGAAGGCGAGGCCATATACAGTAAATATATTAATAATAGGCGGGGGCTGAACAGCGCACTTTTCCGCACTAGTGCGAAATACAGTTCATTGCGTACCTAAAAGCGGTGGGGCAGCCAGTTTTCTAAAACGTGTGTTGAAAAAAATTGTTACCATTTTGTTGTTCAAAATGTGTTTACTAGATTGCTCTCATTGCGTTGCTCCGTGGCCATAAAAATCAGTGCATTTTGTAAAAAAGGTCATTATTTAATTTTTATTCAGCAAAATATTTTTGAAATGGCATTTTGATAAAAAAATGTAGAAAAGGAAAGGGTAGCCTTTTGCCCAGCTGTGACATATAGAGAGTTCAGAAAAGATTCGATTTTGGTAATAATAATTTATTGATTTGCAATTTGAAATTTGTAACTATTACTAAAATTGCCGACAGTAAAGCAATGTCCCTAAATGTTGGTAATATTCGTAAACCAATTTACGAAGTTTTATTCGCCTGGCGAAGTGTTGCTAGTACAAAATTAACATTTCCCTCATGTTACTGTGTGTCAAAAATGGTTTATTTAACTTGTTTCAGAACTTTGTTTATTGTGGTTTTTATTTTTCCGTTAGTGGTTTAAGCACTTTAAGGTACATCATATGAGTTGAATAAGTGTATAGAATTCAAGCTATTAATGTTCAAATTGGTCTGGTTAAGTAAACTAGGTTTAATGTATTGAATTTATAGGTTACTAAAAATGTTCACACATAAAAACTTTGCTGGACTTAGGGTGCGAACGCGTGTTACCTAGCTTACTGGGTTAGTCCGCCGCACATTCCCAACCCGCTGCAACTCCTGAAAGCTAGAATCAACTGTGGCGACCACCAGAAAAATGCCGAGTCAGTGAAGCTCGACGAGTCCTGGAGAAACGATTCAACTGTTTTGGATCCCGCAACGAAATTAATCAGAAATTAAAAGCGGAGGAGTAGGAAAAAAATATAATTTCCACTTTCCTCCTTATCTAGCAGGAGACAGAACAGAGCTAGGCCAAATAGGCACCATGGAATATATACAACTGGGTCAAGCACAGTTGCCAAGCAATACGGATTAAACATTAACACTAATAGTAATGGGTCCTAAATTGTGAGCTTCTTTTGATTCTAGTAATATGTATGGCAAAATCGCTTGAACGCACAGAAAGTTGTTCTGGTTTCAATGGGTTGTGGAGGTCATGTAATACTGGTATTCAGCTGCATCCAGTTAGATTGTAAGAAGACCCCAACACAGTCAGAAAAAGACTCTGTCGATTTTCGTGACCACAAGTAATCTCTGGTTTTGACAGAAAGTCAAAATCCTTTCAACACTTAGTCGAGGATATTTTGTATTCTGCAGGTATAAAGAAGCCCATGCCAAAAGGTAGCTGATATAAGTACCCCAAGCTGCGGCACGGTTGGCGCAGCGGTTGAGCGATTGACTGCTGCTGTACGTGTCCCGCACGGAACAAATTTTTGTATGGCCTAAAGATAGTTGTTCCGGGTCTGGCTGTTTGTGCATATACCAGTATCGTGGGTGCGTTTACAAACATATAAACTTATATGTTTGTAAACGCACCCACGATACTGGAGTAATTCCTAGTGTGGGGCAACCCACATTAGGAATTTCTCTAGTATCGTGGGTCGTTTTTAAAAAAAGAAAAATAGAAGCCTGTCTTCTGTGCCTTAGAAGTTAAAAAGCACCAAAGGGAACCTATACGCTGTCACCGACGATGCTTTTGGTCATCATCACCGTCCACAGCTAGACTTCACTCATTTTTAAGCATAGGCCTCTCTTTTCCTGTGCCCGTCCCTACGCTCCTATCATCCCTCATCAAGTGTTGGCGACATGTATTAGGGCATTAAAATTTAGATTATAGCCTATATGTTATTTCATCGATGCGAACAAGAAGCTGTTAAGTATAAAACACTAGCTTCTAGCCAGCGGCTTCACCCTCCCCGACTTTTGCAAACGAGCCAGCCCGCGCCGCTGAGCATTTAGCTTTAATAATCTAAATAATAAAACGACCCAGCCTGATTGTCCCTTGCTGTCCCTAACTGACGCCGCTAAGCCGAGGTCGTATTCCACAGGGAATGCCCTTAGTGAGCGGTCAGTAGTTTTTAGCTTGTAGCTAGTTTTGTTGCCTTGGCTGGGGGCCTTAAATTCATTTGAGGCCACCACAGGTTAGTCCGGTTAAGCAGTTGATATCCCAAGTGTGTTAACTTACTAGTGGTCATACCTAAAAAAAAATAAAAAAAAAACAGCGGCTTCACCCGCACGATTGTCCAAAATTGTCCCAAGGGAACAGATCCTGTCGATGTAAAAAGTCTCCTCATGATCATCTGCCTAGCCTTTACCAACTTTATTGGAATCGGCTTCCAGTCAAACCGGATTCAGTAAAACGTCTCCTATGTCCGAGATATTCTCTACCTACATGTGTTCTGTGTTTGGTCCAAAGACCTGGAGAGGTAACAAACATACAGTTGAGAATTACTTTTCGCTTTTATCAGTATTTTACGTGGAGCGGCTGCTTACCAGACCTCCACAATCCATTAACTGGGTAACACGGTATTACTTCTTGGCAAGACTGGAGTCAGATTTTGTGGCTTCTGACGATCCGTAACCACTGCCAGAGATCTACAAATGACAGCTGGGACCAACGGCATACCGTGCTTTCCGAGGCACGGAGGAAATACGGTACTTATATGATAATATGGTCACCCATCCACAGACTAACCTCGGCAAGCGTTGCTCAACCTTGAAGATCGTCCCGTACTGCTGTTATTAGCCACGAGCTAAATATTAATATTAAGAAAGATAAATGTAGTTCAACCGAATTGTCAAGAAAAGCAGATAAATGTCGCTTTTGAAACGTAAATAACGTCTAGGTATATAAAACTGTCATAATATTTCTCACAAAGCTTCATAAAAACGGTGTCGCACCTCTAGGTATAAGTAGCATCGGAGCCTAATCTTTATGATCTAGTCGACATAAGTGGGCTGGCTCCGCTCTATAGTGCCTTCGTTCGTGTCGTACGGGACGGGCAGGGTTAGCGATATTTTTTTCGAGGAGAAAATTATTTTAAATAGGTAACTGGTTATCTAGCTGGATGCCACTGGTATTGCATGCGCTTTTTATGATAATTTGTACTTCAAAAAGAAGTGGCCTCACGTAGGTAAGTATCCCAGCGCCCAGTCAAAGGTACTATAAGAACAACAGACGTTGGACGTTAAGACGTTACGTATTAGTTAGTAAGAGACTTACTTTTTTAACCCATCCATGAAAAACCGCGATAAGAGCAGCTTAACTTACTGGTATAGTAGGTACTATCGAATCTCTCAGGCTTTTCCCATATTTCTCTTTGAGTCGTCATCTCAGTCATAGTTTAATATGTCTCAGTGGTCAACTCCATTGTCAGCCAGATATTAAAACTCATCATTTGCCTATAGCCTTTTCCAAATTATATTGGGGTCGGCTTCCAGACAAACTGGATTCAGTTGAATACCAGTATTTTAGGTGGACTGCTTATCTGACTTCCACAACCCAATAACTGGGTAACACGGTATTTCTTGAAGACTGGTGTCAGATTCTTCTGACAATCTGTAACTAATGCCAGTAATCTGTGCTAATGCCAAAGATCTATAATCACAGCCGGGTCGTACGAAGAAGTCTCGGAATGTTAAAATGGTCACCCATCCACAAACCAACCTCGGCATCGACCCTGTTATTCTTTAGCCACGAGCTCCTCCAGATATTAAGAAAACTATTGCTCAGAAATTCATAAGAAAAATAGAGTTGAACTCTTCCGCGATACCCCTGAATGACATAGGGCGTATAATCTGCGCCATCAATCATAATTTACACTTTCGATACGGCTGAACGACGTACGTTGATAACGGGGTGTCTATGTGACGTGAGGTGCTATTGATAAGAGGATGCGACCCTTATCGCTCGAGTTCGGCTCTTTGGAGGGATGGGGGGAAGTAGTTATAGAGACAAGCGGGTTTTCGGGGAATGGATGCGTTTTCTTTGGAATATAAAATACCTTAGTTATACGGATCAATGATTTGATTAGGTATCAACAATCTAGATATTCATGTATACTTTATTCTATCCTACTTTCTACTAATATTATACCTACTGTCAAAGTCTCCATTTTTCGATGTTTGTTCGTCAATCACGCCTCAAGGGCTGAATGGATTTAAATAAACTATGGACCATGGGCTTGCCAGGGTTGCGGATTTGTTCGAAAGAGTCACCGCGGCTCTGGAACGCAAAGGGCACTAGGAGGAGCACAGATGTGTTTTAGTAAGTAAGAGTCTGACACGCTCCACCCAGAGCGGAAGGGGTCATTTGATGATTTCCCATCCATAGAAAAAAAAAGACCATGGCCTAGATTAGTTTACATGGCTCTTTTTATTCCGTTGGTAGGTTCCCGTGGGTTATAATAACTTCTTCAAACCTAACAAATCAAAAGAAAATCATATTGCATTAAAAACTGCTCCGCCTCAATCACTTTTATTCCCCGTCTTTTATGAGAATAATTGCATTTAAACGGTAGCGTCTTCAAAATAACCACCCTTCTTTGAAAATCCTTTAAAAATGATAAAGGAAATTGTTGCAGATTTTTTATAAAGAAAAAGTTCTTGCAAGTTTTTCTTTTCCCTCCGTTAAGTGGAGAACAAACAACTCTTTGAATTAATATAGGTATTGTTGTCGATACTTAACACACAAAATAGTTTTTGCAAACTTCGCAGGTCGTAAGATTTCAATTTGCATTATGCAAGTTTTGGAGTGGCGACCGCGTACCGGAAGACGCAGCGTTGGAAGGCCTCCCACAAGGTGGACCGATGACCTGGTGAGGGTCGCGGGTAACCGATGGATGCGAGACGCACAAGACCGGTTGTTGTGGCGACACTTGGGGGAGGCCTATGTCCAGCAGTGGACGTCTTTCGGCTGATATGATGATGATGCAACAGTAACCTTTAAAGAGTTCACTAATTAGGAGACGGTTCCAAACTTCCAACAGCAGCATGAAGTCATCGCAGATTCACAGTCCAATAAATGTCTTGTCACTTGAACAACGCAAGTTGGTAATGTGTCAAAGTAAATAAGGTACAGGGATATTTGACTAGATTTTTTAAATTACATTTCTCAATATCATAGAGAAAATATAATGTAGATTTTTGAGACTATTCATTTGACTAGTCTATTTACCCTATTTATCATAAAACTAGCTTTTACCTATCGCATATCCCGTGTCTAGGGTTCCGTACTATCATCTGCCTGGCCTTTTCCCAACTATATTGTGGTCGGCTTCGATTCAAACCAAACAATATTTAGCTGAATACCAGAATTTTAGGGTTCCGTACCAAAATAGTAAAAAGGAGGCCTTATGGTCTGTCCGTTTGTCACAGCTGGATATCTCAAGAACTACTAATGCTATCAATTTGAAATTTTGAAAAGATTTAGATGGCGTTTGCTCAATTATTTTGCAAATAAAAAAGAAGTATATAGGAATATATTTTTTTTGCAACGGACTGAAAGGTAGTCTTAAAAATTCGAAGTGGCGCTACTAAGGCATATGGTATATCACAAAAAAATACCAATTTACTTTAGGTATTTTAAGAGATAAAAATATTGCCTACTTACCTAAACTAAATGGGTATTTTTTATGAATGAAAGAAAACGAGAGGTGTCCCAAAATATACCAAATAACTTTCACCCAAGTGTCTCATTTCCTTGTAATTTCCACGAAGACTTCGTTCACGTAAGGTATACCTTTATCTATGGTATGGTATTACTTTTCCAATTGAGTCTTCGTCTCCTTTCCTGTTCATTGATCACTGGTATTGTGTGCTGGAATTTGTTCTCCCTTTTTGTGTTGAATGTTTGTTTTTATGATTTGTGATAAAATTATCCAGACTAAGTATAGATAATGTGAATGAACTTTGTTTTGGGTTCGATTACCAAAATTTAAGTGTGTCAAAAAAAAAGTAGTCACATATGACACATAATAATACAAAATAATGGGAACAATTTATGAGCTTGACCTTAATTTTATAGCAAAATTATACTTGCATGATATCTTTGGGATAGATCACGAGAGCGATGCCGTGGAAAAAAGCTAGGAGATAGTAGGTATTTGCATGTTACTACACATTACTACAAAAGGGGGTAAGTAGCCTCTTTTAATACTTATGAATCTAAGTTAAGATTTCTTAATGAATGCAGCTCTCTTCTTTTCAAGTTATAACTCTACACACAGTCCTCTCAGTGAAAATATATTAAGCCACATGAGTAAGTGGTATGTAACTAACTATCACTACTTTCTCCTCGACCCTTCTAAATCCCATTCAATAAAACTAATAACAAAAAATACACCTAGGAAAATTACTTTACCTCAGATCGCTTCGGACAATTTTTCAGCAATTTCCAGCTCATTCAGCGACCGGGCTGGTCGCCGTTTTACCTGATTTGGAATAATGCTACCAATTTCCCGCCACTTCGGGCCCAGATTCAGGATAAGAAAAGCACCGCTTAGTTTGAAATATCGTTGGCTCTAACCTGTAAATGCTCTCGTAAATGGGATTGTCAAAAGCGTGGCACGTGAAATAGGGCTGATATGGTGTATGTTTAACCCTGTTACGCGTGGGGAGTTGAATGGTGGTTTTGGTGGAACTATTGTTGCGAAAAATAAGATTTTCGTGTAGGCTTGAGTGGGTGCGGTGTAACAATGTCGGATTAATATGTCACAGTGTCTTTTATTGATAAGATAAAGGCAAAAGTCAAAAGAATACCGTACATACACACAAAGGGAATCTATTAAATAAAATTGAAAATGGCTCCACTACTTTAAACTGAATCGTTTAAGCAAAATTACTTATATATAGTTACTTTTTAGAGACTGTCATAGTGCTGATGCATGATGATTGATGACTTACGGCCGCTTTCTATAATATATCTCAATCCCAATCTTGATCCCGATCCTTGTATGTAACCAATCAAAGGTGAGGATTGTGTGGTGAAGGACACAAACTCGGCCGTTGATTGGTTACAGACATGGATCGGGATCAAGATTGGGATTGAGATATATTATAGAATGCGGCCGTTAATGAGTGATGACAGTAACGAATTGACAAGTCACTGGTCATCTTAAAATTCCTACTTTAGAGTCGAGTGCAAGTAATATATAATATGGACGATATGGGCTTTTATACCTAACTGATGGCGTAATAATCTCTTTCTTGTACTATTTAAGTCAAAGAGTACCTACTACTAGATTTTGAACCTGCAAGAAATTCTTTCAAATAAAATCGGGGTGCACGTAAAATCCAACATTTTAAAATGGTTTCAAAAACAACACCAATGTAACTTTGAGTTTCGATAGTCATGTAAACTGGAATTCAATTTACTTTTTTAAAGAAAAAAAATGTAGGAAAGCCGAAACCCCAGTGCGGCTGACATGTATTTTCCATTCGACGCTTCTAACGTTGGTGGCGCCATCTATTTTGGCAACGAGTTCATTCATCACGACTAAATCCGGATGACCGCAGACGCCATTTTGGAGTTTCAATAGACTTCCAGTTTTGAAATTGGATTTGGAATCATGGAGGAGTACAGATCTACGCTGGCATCAGTGTTTTTAAGATAAGGTTAAGTGGAAAATAAATTTAGTTTAAACCAAAACAAAAAATGCTGATTTTATTTCTATTTGAAATACTACAGCAAAAATAAATGCGGAAATGATGCTGCATTGACACTCATGGATATAATCCAATATCAATTTGGGAAATAGTGACGGGCAGCCATTTTGGGGCGTCTGACAGCTGCGACCACGGTTCGATGCGTTCAGAAATTTACGCGAATGATACATTTGCGTCGCGAATGCACCGAAATATAAACGAATTGTGGTGGGTAAATAAGCCTTTTATTTTTTATGGATGTGTCATTGAATTTAAAAAGGCATCCGCGAGGCAAGCGAGCAGATGGGACTGTAGTAAATAAATATTACAAGAAAGAATAAGTAGATGGGGTTCCGGAGTGGTTTCAAGAGGTAACGGGGCTCCTTCCATGTGCTGATGGTGATCACCGGGCCGGATTTAGTAAAGTAAAATTCTTACACTCCCTGGACGTTTACCCAAAAGTCCAGGCGCCTTATATAAAGGTTTTCCCACGACAAAAAAAGGAGCTACCGCAGATTATTTAAAAAAAAAGAACTCTCCTTTCATATCAGTATATTATATGAGCTTTGATAAAACTTTGGTAAGTTCTTTTGAGTTTATTATTAGAATAAGTTCCTTCCCGGGAAAATTGATATTTATCTGACAGCAAATAACCTAAGTTTCCTAAAATTTCCCAGATATTCAGAGGACGTGTAAATATTCACCATAGAAAACTGGTTTCGCAGACAGATTATCAGGCAGCGAGCTTTAAAATTCTGTCTTCAATTTAACTGATTGGCAGCCATTTTGGCGCGAGCAGCGACTGACAGCTGTCCGCCACGAATGGATGCGTTCGCGAATTTCCAAACGGATGACAAATAAACACCGCGTGGCACTGCGAACGACTGCGAGCTGCTATAAAATTGAGACAGGGATGGATTGAGGACTATGATTTCAGTACCTAGTTGGGAAAACTATTAAATTGCTGGGTGTTATTAAAGTGGAAAAAAGGCAACTTCATGGGTTGCCTATGATGTTGCGTTTTTCCACGTTTAACTACGATAACTTCGGTTGAACTAGGACTTTTAGATTTTTAAGTCCCGTTATTCCTTTTTAAATCAGTTATTTTAATTGGTTGATTTGGGTTTTACCACCTGATTGACGTTCATTTATGGTCCCTCCTGTGGTAACATTATTGCTATCCTATTATTTTTTTATGTTAGTCTATTTTGTCCCACTGCTGGGCAAAAGCCTCCCCCATACTTTCCAGCTAACTTTGCCGGGTGCCTTATCCGGCCAATCCGACAGCCGACAGGAATGAGTCTAAATCGTCACCGCTAGCGTTTTTTAGGCTTGCCATCACTCACCTCAAAATCGCCTCACCCACCGTGTGATGTTCTTGGCCCATCTGTCCTCATGCATCCTGTAAATGTTGCCCGCCCAATTCCACTTCAGCTTTGCTGATTATAGATAAATATTCAACCAAAATCAACTACTGTATTAAAAAGTTGGTACTAATCAACATTAAATACGTAATTTAAGAATGGTTAATAATTTATTGATACTATTATAGGTTTAATTACATGCATTCTAATTTTTATTACATTTGTCAAAAAAGGAGTTTTAACACTAACTCCTGTTTTTCAAATACGGTCCTGCATTGTCGCATACAACTGAAATATTGTCAGAAACAATAAATTTATATTCAATTATATTTTTAGCTGGCGTTGTTTGTTTTAATAAAATCCTTCGTCAACGTCCAGGAGTGAATTAGATTGTAAATATGTCTGAAATATTGTTTTGCGGTGACATTTTTATGTTGGCAAAGTTTCAGGAGATAGGTTTTCCGGATGGTGGTTTCTAGCGGATAAAACTGAATACCATTATTTTTTTAACTTTTGAACCTGGCTGTCAGTCATAGATCGTTGAGAAGCCAGAAATTGTGGCAGCAGTATTGTCAAGGTGTATCGTATTACCTAGGTACTAGTTGTGGAGATCAGATAGGCAATAACTCCATGTAAAATAATCATATTCAGCCACATTCGGTTAAACGGGGAGCCAACTCCAACATAGTGGGGAAAAGGCGATGCAGATTGATTTACTAGTACTAGATCAGGTTAGTTTAGTTACTATAGTGGTACACCTATACCCCCTTTTTTTTCATTATTTAAGGATGGGACATCATCAAATGACTCCTTCCGCTCTGGGCGGAGCGGAAAGGAGTGTCAAACTCTCACTGACTAAAACCTATCCGTGTTCCTCCTACTGCCTTTTGCGTTACGGCGCCGCGGTGACTCTTTCGAATAAATTCTGCAACCCTGGAAGGATTCTGCAACCCGGACATGATTTTTGGCCTTCTCCATTTTATTTTAGGCTGAATAGGAACCCTTAGTTAGTTACTATAGTTTCTATCGAATCGTCATTGGTGTCGTAGTGCAAGTAAACGTAAAAGAAAGTATTGTCAGAATCGTATTTAGCAGCGTGCTATGCCCTGTGCTGTCAAAGACGTATCATAACGATTCGTAGTTGTGAAGGTTGGAAAGGTAGGTTGTATCTAGTAGTGCTAAGAAATTAAACCTTATTACACCACCGAATCATCATCATCTCAGCCAAAAGACGTCCACTGCTGGACATAGGCCTCCCCCAAGTGTCGCCACAACAACCGGTCCTTTGCATCTCGCATACAGCGGCTGCCAGCGACCCTAACCAGGTCATCGGTCCATCTTGTGGGAGGCCTTCCAACGCTGCGTCTTCCGGTACGCGGTCGCCACTCCAGAACTTTTCGACCCCATCGACCATCTGTTCTGCGAGCAATGTGCCCTGCCCACTGCCACTTCAGCTTGGCGATCCTTAGGGCTATGTCGGTTACCTTGGTTCTCTTGCGGATTTCATCATTCCTGATTCGATCACGCAAGGAAACTCCGAGCATTGATGAGACCCATTGTGAGCGACCACGTTTCAGTTCCATAAGTCATCGCTGGCAACACGCACTGGTCATAGACTTTCGTCTTGAGACACTGTGGATGTCGATGCTGAATCGAATACGAACACATTTTACACAACAAAATATTCCATACGAGCAAATAAATCGGACGACCCATTATGTAAGCAACAACACACAACAACTTAGATTTGTGCGGAACAAATTTCCGCAGCTGAAAAATAAAATGTTCACAAAACAGTACCGTACACTTTTTGCTTTGGACTTTTGTGAAAAATAAAAGCGCAGAGAAAGTTTCTCCGTTCACATTTCAACGTCAGTGGCAGTTTCGAGTTCAGTTCACGAAATATAATATTTTTTTCCGGCGATCCGGTAAAGTTTCGCTTTTTGCGGGATGCTGCCCTCTGTTTTCGAGTGTGGAGTATGTATTTTCGTGTAGTTGCTGACCAAAATGGTTCTGTGGTGTGGGGAACTAATTTCTGCGAATTTTAGGGTTCTATTTTCATTGTTATACTGATCATGTTATGTGTCATAAAGAGCGCTGTTATCGTCCTAATATTAATAACAAGTACATTTTTGATATTCAGAGATAGGTAATCTCTTGGCGAACTCATCTGATTACGAAAATTCTTGATTTATAAAAAGTTCACTATCGTTTAGTGCTTATTTTCTTCTCTGTAGGATAGGCGATGGGTGCGTTGCCGCGGTAAAAGCTTGTCATCTATACATATAATAAAACAGTAACGAAAGAAAAACTGTACATTGAGAATTTTCGAGAAAAAATAAGTGGCTTTTGTTAGAAAAACGTAACTGATGACAAAAAGTGACTTTTTAGAATTTTTGTCTGTTTGTCTGTTTGTATGTGTGTATGGTACGGCTTCACGCCAAAACTACTGGATAGATTGAATTGAAATTCAGCAAAAATGTTCTTTGTAAACCAAGGAAGACTTTAGGCTACATATTATCACGCCGTATGTTATGGGAGGTAAGCAATATTGATTTTAAAAGCTTTTTGTTCGTAATTGAATGCACAAAATAATTGAATGCACAAAATGACATGTTAGTTTGCATAAAGATAATTTTTACACATAAACCTGATAGGAATTGTAGCAATCTAGAAGAAATCAACTTATTATCTACATAATTCAGATACCCGTAATGCCATCTGTTGACCGAAAAAAGTACTAACTATCAAAAGCATGAGAATTATAACAAAATATATTTTTAAGTTACTAATGGTACTTTTAAAACGTCATAAACAGTGATTCTTTTGATACAAAACTTACCGTTATGCATTTGATGCATAACATATAAAAAAGATTTGGTGGTCTGATTGCTCCACTGACGTTATTTTAATTTTTTTTTGAACGGTTAATTCTCTCCACTCAACCTGTAAAGCACCCTGGTTGCTTCTGTACACTTGGATGGAGCTAGGCCAGCAAATTTAGCCAGGACACTTTCGCACAACGGAGTCCATACTCTACTCTATCCGTTGCGGGTTTTTTTTATGGATGGGAAATCATCAAGATGACTTCTTCCGCTCTGAGTAGACTGGAACGGAGTGTCAGACTCTTACTGACTAAAACTCATCTGTGTTTCTGCTTATGATCTTTGCGTTCCAGGGTCACGGTGACTCTTTCGAACAAATTCTAACCCTAACGGGCCCCGTCTACTTAGCTGACATCTCTTGGAGGCGCGCATGGAACACAACGCTTCATCGACCCGGACCAGTGGCGCTATTTAGGGTGTATAGCTCCATTCCTCCTTCTCGCTCGAATGACTCACGCTTTAACACGTCATGGTAGGGCCGCTGGTTGTTATCGGGCGAGCCACCCAACGCTCGCCGTCCGCAGGCCCGTGCCTACGGTGGCCGAGAATCGCCTTACGACTTCTAACGCCCGGGGCGTCTTCTTCTGTTTCGGCGGCTAAGGCGTTACGTTTGCCTCTCCTTCACGCAGCCCGCCCCTTCCTTTACTGGCATTACTTTTTCGCAAAAGGAGGTGACGGCTGCCCACGCCTCCGCGCTCTGGACCATGGAGTGAACCAGAGCCGGTAGCGCGAGGTCGCCGTCGCTGATCGCCTCGACGAGGACACGGCGGTGCTCCGCCCAAGCAGGGCAGACTTTCACCGTATGCTCCGCCGTGTCCTCTGCGGGGGTTGACTTCTCTTCTGGTTGGTTTTCCCATGGACAACTTTATGTAGCTCTATCGCGTGTTAACAAACTTAGCAAGTTTCATCAACATCGTGTATCATCATCATTATCCACAGTCCAACTTCGCTCACTGCTGAGCATAGGCCTCTTTTCGTGTGCCAATCCCCACGTTCCTGTGAAAGCCTCATCCAGGTTCTACCCACGATGGCAACAATATCGTCCGCCCATCTCGCCGCCGGTCGACCAATACTTTTTCTTCCAGTCCTCGGACGCCACTCAGTCACTGCCTTACTCCACCTATCATCACCGCGCCTTGCCAAGTGTCCTGCCCAGCTCCACTTTAGTTCTACAATTCGTTTTCCGATGTTGAAAACCTTCGTAGGTCGTCGGATCTCGACGACGTAGGTACCTCTACCAAGCATGGAACGCTCCATGGCTCTCTGTGCAACTATCAGTCTGTAAACAGCCTCCTGCGTGAGCGTCCATGTAAGTAAGTCAGGGTGGGAAAAACACACTGGTTATAAAGGCGGGAATTCAGACATTGCGGAATTTTGGCAGGCTTCAGAATGACGTCCATTTTGATAAAAGCGGCCCATCCAAGGTGTGTTCCTCTCGATACCTCCGTTTGTTGATTTTCTTTGCCAATTGAAAGGATATGGCCAAGATAAACATATCGGTTAATCATCTCCAACAATTCATTTCCAGATTTGAATCGCTGAAGGTGTTTGCCATAACCTTCGTCTTGGTCATATTCATCCCAAGACCCAACTTAAAAGAAGCATCTTAAAGATTTTGAAGCATTTGCTGGGGGTCATCGAAATTCTCAGTGAAAACCACAAAGTCATCTGCAAATCTTAAGTGAGACAGTTGGGCAGAAAATTGACGTTATAGTCCCAATCTATACCCACATTTTTAACGACATCTTCTAGGACTGCTGTGAATAGTTTCGATGAAATGAAAGAAGCATTATCATTACAACGTTTCTCACGAAAAATTATTTGAACAGAAGAGGTGATACTCGACGGCGCGTTGTGTTCCACGCGCGTCACAAAAAGATGTCAGCATAAAGACGAGGCCCGCTAGGGCCAGTGCCTGCCAAGGTTGCGTAATTTGTTCGAAAGAATGACCGCGGCCCTGGAACGCAAAAGGCATTAGGAGGAACACAGATGGGTTTTAGTCAGTAAGCGTCTGACACTCCCTTCCATTCCGCCCAGAGCGAAAGGAGTCATTTGATGTTTTCCCATACATAAAAAAGGAGGCAAGCAATGATAGATATTGACTGTTAGTATTAGATATACGAACACATTGATCTTACCTAGCCACATCATTTTACAATACAAACACGCGAACGAAGTCGCGGGCAACAGCTAGTGCTATATATTGCTATGGTCGACGCCATATAAATTTGCAATATCGGTCATTGCCCTTTCCATAATATTTCTTTTTCGTAGGTACCTACATGGACAATATATTATGAATCGTTTTCCATTACTAGAAAATGTAAAGGATCACGATAGATGTAGATTCAGGACAGCTTTATGTCTTTATTTCTGTTTTCAGAATTAAGTTATGTCAATAAATTTATTTACTTAAACTTTATTTACATTAGTGGTACATGGGCAGACTTAATGCAACAAGGCATGCTCTAGCTTTTTTTTTTTTTTTTTTTTTTTTTTTTTTCGGTATGACCACTAGCAAGTTAACACGCAAGGGCTAGCAACTGCTTAACCGGACTAACCTGTGGTGGCCTCAAAAGAATTTAAGGCCCCCAGCCAAGGCAACAAATCTAGCTACAAGCTAAAACTACTGACCGCTCGCTAAGGGCATTCCCTATGGAATACGACCTCGGCTTAGCGGCGTCAGTTTGGGACAGCAAGGGACAATCAGGCTGGGTCGTTTTATTATTTAGGGGTTATTAAAGCTAAAGGCTCAGCGGCGCGGGCTGGCTCGTTTGCAAAAGTCGGGGAGGGTTTTGAATGGGGCGTCGCGACGGACCTCGGCGGCGAGGTCGGAATACGGAACGCGGTCTGTGTTTGTTTTTTCTAAGAGTGCTGGTTTCCCTACAGCTTTCCTGAATCGTTGTGATCTCGTCATCTGACTCGACGAGTGTATGCCGAGGACGGCGAATCTTGCTAATACGAGAGGGAGTGTATTGTGAGGCCTTTGAAATCAAAGGGTTGCTGTGTTTCTCAGCTGATTCAATAAAACGCTTTGTAAGACGTTTCATGAATTGTTTTATTGTCGGGATTTTGAGGTCGACATGAAGTCGTTCATTCCTAATAAACCACGGGGCGCCCGTGGCTTTTCGGAGAAACCGGTTTTGGACTACTTGCATCCTGTGGATTTGCTTTGACTTTGTGTGTGCGAATGTGGCACACGCATAAGTCATAATCGGGCGAATGCACGTTGTGTAAATGCGCAGTTTACATTTAAGGGACAGCTTGCTGCGTGCATTCAGCATGGAGTGGAGTCTACCTAGAGCAAAAGCGGCGCGCGAACGTACCGTTTTTGTGTGCTCAGCAAAAGTGAGTCTGTGGTCTAGTATCACACCTAGATATTTGGCTTGCTTTTCCCACGGGATCTGCTTACCAAACATGGTGATCGGACTCGGGCATGCTCTAGCAGTCAACCTTTGGGTTAAAAAGACCGATCGTTATTGCAAAATTTATCTTGCGTCAACCATTTAGTCCCTGAATGCTTTACGTCTCATTTCATTCTTTTGTCGGTTAACGAAAACATTTATTTCTTTGCTTAGGACTGTAAGGACCACAGACGTCCACAGACAATCCGATCTTTTGGTATTGAATGACTATGTAAGTATTAGTGGCTCCATTTTCCATACAGGAAATAGCTAACAGATCGACCGCGTCAACGCGCCGCACGGAGGTAGTCAATACCTACAATTTCTTTACATTTTTGTAAAAAAAATTGTATTGACTACCGCCTTTTTACATTCAACATTTTAAGCTTTCGATACTCTTGAACAACAAAAATGTACCTATACCTAAATCCAGTTATGTCAAGTATTTATTTTTGTACAAGTGATTTATCTTTAGAAATAAATAAATTCAAACCGTAAATAGCTACAATTTTTTCAGTACCGTATCTACCTGAAAGTATGGTTTTTGATGTGTTTATAATAACCATTTTTTGCGGTAAAGAGCAAGAATTTACATAGAGCTACACCAGCTGTTGGTCTATGCAAATTTATTTCTCTTTTCAGGGAAAAATTGAACCAGGTAGCGGCGAAGTTGATTGATGTTTCGGCTACACATACACTAATAAATTGAAGGCTATGGATAGAGATAGCCCAGAGAGAATGGCGACGGGTTTATGAGTGTTAGATAAGTCATAACTGTCATGAGTTTGATTCACAGACGTTCCCGGGAGATGATTTTCCGATAAAAGCTCTGTTTATATAGAAACTAGGTTTTGTCCACGAAATCCTGGTCAAAGTTATGATGGTTGCATTGCAATACAGACTCAGAACATATGGAAATTTATTCCAAAAGTAGTGGCTAAGAGAATCTGGAACTTGATATGATAAGTTTTTTTAAAGTGTTTTTAGGGTCCGTACCCAAAGGGTAAAAACGGGACCCTCTATTACTAAGACTCCGCTGTCCGTCTGTCTGCCTGTCACCAGGCTGTATCTCATGATCCGTGATAGCTAGACACTTGAAATTTTCACAGATAACGTTGGTATTTGTGTTACCGCTATAACAACAAATACTAAAATCAAAATAAAATAGATAATGGTACGGAACCCTTCGTGCGCGAGACCACTTCACACTCTACTAGCTTTTGGCCGCGACTTCGTACGCAAATATCCCGTCTTTTCCGTTCCCGAAGGAATTTCGGGAACGGAAAAGACGGGAGAAAGAAGAGTTTTATATGTATTAATTTATTAGGATACTCAATAAAATATTAAAATTCTACTCAAGTTCCTGTACTGAAGAGTCTGACAAGTTAACACGGTGTTTGTCGAATTCGATATTGGCGTGACTTTTAAAGAATTGGCAAAGCTACGTCAGTCGAAAATAAGAGTACTTAGTTAGTTTCTTGACTAGCTTTTCAAATTGAATTTCTATATGGAATTTTAATTCAGAATCTGCTAATCAGTACATATCTAAGCATAATTATGGTTAGGTTAAGTCCTGTAAACGGACATTAAGAATTATCAGTATATAGTCATCTACAGACTTCGCAGCCAATATTGACACTTCAGACCAATCAAAGCAACGCGACGTTGTCCTGTACGGGACATATCGTGAATTCGTGACATTATGGGGCCCGCGGGTCCGACCCGAGCGTCCCGAGTTTTGGGCCCGTCTCGCTGTGATTTATAAACACTGGACTTTGATTTAAGGAGCGTTTGGAATTTTGAATTCGTATTGGGGAGTTTAAATGAGGACTTCGTTAACACTGACTCCCTCAGTAAATTGGCCTGGTCTTAGCCCCCACTTAGTATGATAAGTTGCTGCCCATCTGACAGCCCACATGTCAGAGCAATAAGATATCACTGGACAAGATTGGTTGTCAGACATTCAGGCTTTTGAATACCCGTAACGATTGTCAAAGATCTACAAATGAGAGCACCAACGGTTTAACTTGCTTTTCTTCGGGTTTCGGTATGCAATAGATGGTCTCCCATTCACCACATACCTTAAATAGGTACATAAATATGTGCTTGCGGCAGGGAGGGGGAGGGTGGTGGTTTTCGGGTCTGGGTTCTCGTGGTGTAAATGTGGTATACCTACGCAATTATAGGTACCACATTTACACCCACATATCTACAGCCTACGGGGAGGGGTAGGGTTCGGACCACCAGGCTAGTAGTCATACATAATAAAAAAAATACACACACACACAAGTAAGCTTTAAAAGTAATAGCATACTATTTGCACCCACTTACCAAAATTATTATTGATTTAACAATCCCTAAAATCAAAGCCTTAATATTATTCCGTCTGTGTAGCCAATAAGCTGAGTATAACATCATTCCATCTGCTTTAACCCTAGGGGAGTGCCGTGATGATATTTTAGCTATACAAAATACCCCCTTTTCAATATTCCAGCCTCGTATAGCACGTGAGAAGCCTGTTGATCGTCAATGATTGATAATAATACAGACAGACCCCATCAGATTTGCTAATAATCTGCTTATTTGTTGAGAATGCAGAAATAATCTTGATTAGAATTTGGTATATTTAATCTGATTTATTTTAGTAGGCTATTTTTACTGACTAGAAGATGTGTCGGTCGTCTGGCGGTGCGATGGCAAACGAAGTAGGTAGGTATGTAGTTGCCCATCACGGGTTAAACTTGGATGATCACGGCACGTTGCGATTGGTACCAGAAAAGAGAGGTGGTGGGCGAAGTCAGGCTATGGATGATGATCATGATTTTTTTATTGCTGTTAATGTATAAGATGTTAAAAGTACTATAATTATTTCACATGTCAGGGCTCGGGCGGTTAATTGTTAGAAGATTTGAGACCTTTGCTGTCGCATTACATACTCTTACATAACGCGACAATACGACAACGATGCTGAAATGTTTTTTTTATAGAAATTGTTTTAAAAATGCTACAAGTTCTATGAAAAAGCCGTTTAACAACTATAAATACAATATGGTCCATCTCATAATTATCCAAAATACTTTAGTAATTAAATATTTACAACACAATCAAGTTTAAAAGTTCGTGACCATTGCCATTGTGTACTGTACGTAAATGTTCCCTTGTACAAAATGTAAAGGTTTTGTCCGCTAACTATTTAACACGATTGTGCTAAACTTTACAGTGAACATCTAAATAATGGTTTCATTTGAATTTGTTTATTATGGGTCTCTAAATAAATTACCTACTGTGTTTGTGTGCTAAATCTAATTATACCTACTATTGTTTTACCTTGTTTTAGGGTTTCGTACCCAAAGGGTAAAAACGGGACCCTATTACTAAGACTCCTCTGTCTGTCTGTCTGTCACCAGGCTGCATCTCATGAACCGTGATAGCTAGACAGTTGAAATTTTCACAGATGATGTATTTCTGTTGCCGCCATAACAAAAAATAATAAAAACAGAATAAAATAAATATTTAAGTATACATACAATAAACGTGATTTTTTTGCCGTTTTTTTATAGATAATGGGTACGGAACGCTTCGTGCGCGAGTCCGACTCGCACTTGGCCGGTTTTTTTTAAATATGGAAACTCATTAAATGATTAAATTCCGCTCTGGGCGCAGCGGAAGGGGAGGGTTAGGCTCCTACTGACTCAAACTCATTCATGTTCCTCCAAACACTTTCTTGCGTTCCAGGGCCACGGTGATTCTTACGAACCAATTCCGCAACCCTGGCAGGCTCTGGCCCAAGCGGGCCAACTACGCTGACATCTTTTTCAACAATTTTTTAACCTACATTGGAATACATAAGAGCTCGTGGCTTAATAATAACAGCCACAGGTCCGATCTTCGAGGTAATGCAACGCTTGCAGAGAGCAGTTGGTGGATGTCCGAGACTCTTCCATGCTTCGGGAAGCACGATAAGCCGCTGGTCCCGGCTCTCATTTGTAGACTATTGACACTTCGTTGGGCCTAAAGCCTGAATTTCTGAATGATTAAAATGCTGATGAAGTATTTTTTTTTAAATTAGCCCATACCTACTGTTAAAATTCTTTAGCAGCCCTCATAGTACAATGAAGTTAGATCGATAAAAATAAAAAGTAACTGCCAGTAGCACTAGCTCTATAATCAGACTAATTAGGTATATAGATTAGGTATTCTCGCAGTAGTCTATAATCATAAACAATGTTCCCCTCCATCACGTACCATCCCTGTACAAACCAGTTCCTTTCAATCTAAAAGATAAGTTGACAAAAGAAAATACCCTTTCGTTTCATCATAGTTTATTTGAAATATTAAAATGTGGCATAATAGACGGTCGGAGTGACAAAGTTGTGCCTCTATACAAATATATCCACATGCGAGCTCGGCTGATGTATTTTTATTCGTATTTCAACAACAATGCATTGTCAGAAGACGTACTTGTGTTTTCCGGGCGGCTGTCACACCGAAGCGAGCGCATTTTCCAATAAAAGTTTATATTTTTATTGATATACGAAAGTTTGAGCTGAGAAGCTTTTGCTTCATAAATGTTTTGTCGTTTCTACCGAATGCAGAATGGGTCTGAATTTGAATGGCCTGTTCGTTCCAGCTGGCGTTTATCTGTAGCTTGCAACAAATGGCAGGGACAGTGAGGTAGCAAATTGGAAGGGTTAGACAGAGTAAAGTCAGCTAGAAACTCAGGTTAAATTGCTGCCAGCTGGCTTTTACTTTGGGCAGAGATTAAGTATTGCCATTCAATGTGTCAATGCCGCCAGTCTCTTGGGCACATTACCTATGTTGTAATTTTTTGAAGCTATTAATTACTACTAACTGGCAAATGATTTCCAATGTTCTGGATTACAGAGTTGATAATTGAAAGTTTTTGCACAGCACCTTGCTTTACTTTTCAACCACTTTGACTACGAACACACACCGGTTTTAGAAAAAAATATGAACGATTGTTAAAATCCCATAATGAATGACCACACACGGTAGCGACAATCCCTTAATTAAAACATTTTGACATTCTTCGTGTTGGCTTTTTTGAATGCTTATCTAGTTCACAAATAATCTTACTTTAAGCCAAAATCAAGGTAAAGTCATTTATTTCAATTAGGCCTAAAAAGGCACTTTTGAACGACCACATTAAGAGTTTAAAAAATGAATTAAAATAATAGTGACCCTAGTTGTCCATTCGCAAAGGTAGATTTTTATGGAGAAGAACGGACAAGATGTCCGCACTCTACGGTGTGACAAACAGTCTCGTCTCGTACCCTCAGTAAATAACATGCAATTCTATATAAGGCGGGCATTTTTCCACGTCAGACGGACATCCCCGTGGGTATTGGGGCGTAATGATAGCATCCAGCATCCGGCCAGCCAGCCAGCACACAATGACGTCAAATTAGTTGATAAAACTGACGCATGTGTTGAATTTGTATTTTTTTTTGTAGATTTTAGGAAGTCGTTTGTTTGTTTTCGAATGTTACAAACGGGCCAGTAGCTTGAGTTTTTAATTCTTGTTAGCAGTATCTTATTTTTTGTGTGTTTTAACTGTGTTGATAATTACCGAATAGAACCGATACGCCTATTGTTTTCTCACTGAGTTTTTGTTTTTGATGTTTTCCAATGCCTTTCCTGACCGGTTACCGACGGTTTAAGAAATTGGGATCAAAAATGTGTTCCATAGTTTGGCAGATTCTTCGGCAAAAGTACAGCTGTGCAAATATTTAACATCAAGTTCATAACTCTGAAACCTCACCTCGATTTTTAATGTAAATAGTGTTTGTAAATGTTAATCGATGCCATATGAACTGTGCATTTTTCTTCCACATCGGTAGTGTATCGACACCATAACTCAAAAAAGGGTTCACACAATATTTTATACTATTCCTTCCTCTACGTTCCCCTTTCATGGGCAGGAAAACAGCTGTTATCATGTCATACATCACGCAAATGACGAAAAATGGCCGTTCAAGTCATTTGACGCCTTTCACGGAGACAATATTTTTTCTTCCATGTTGGCATAAAGCTATTATGACATTTGGGTTGTGAGAGGGTTTTTTAGGTTTCCGTAGTCAACAAGGAACCCTTTTAGTTTTGCTATGATCGTCTGTCTGTCTCTCCGCGGCTTAGCTCAGAGACGCTTAGCTCAGATACGCTTAGCACTAGAAAGTTGGAATTTGGTATTCATATTAATCACGCCGAAAAAGTGGTAAAATAAATCTATTTCTTGAAAAATATGCTTTGAAGTAAAAACTTCTTTAGCGGCGTTGTGCACTTTTTGGGATAGGTAAACAATGTTAAACTCGCGTCAGGACACGTGACCTGATCGAAAATTCGTAAGACGGAGGGAGGTGTTTAAAATATGGAAATTGAACAAAGTGCATGTTCAAGTTTTCACTTCTGCCGGCACTCCCGGAGTGCAACCCGTTGTTTTTTTTAACCCCTACACGTAGTGGCGATTAATTTTTTTTTATCATCTATCCCGTGGGGTCATTGAATAGGAAGTTTAAAAATATTGAGGGTCTACGAAAACCATTTTTCCATCCAAGGATCCGTTTGCGAAATATTAAGCTTTAAAGTGCAAATTTTTGTTAGAATCAAGTTTTGACAGAGGGAGGCCTCTGCCAACTAAACGGTTGTTTTTGAAGACGTGAAAATATTCATGGTAGTACCATAACGAATCTAAAAGGAACACTATCACAGCTAAGTAGACTTTACAAGTTAACGAGTAATAGTCGACCATTAGGCCCTATTTAATATAACCGATAATGCGACAAATATGTCAAAAACTTTCATAATTGTCACTATTTCATGCCGGTTTTATTGAATAGGGCCCTGCAGGATTATTCTGTCAACATCTCAGTCTTAACTAACGTAGAGTGAGCATGAAGTGAACTGTCATTCCATCTTCTTTGCATGGATATAAGACGCTATGTTTATACGACTGCTGTTTGCATTCCCGGAAAGCTATAGGCACAGAGTTTGTCTCTCCCTCTAGCTTTTAACGAGATACCGGGACTGACAGCTGTCAGAGAAATGTCATACGATGTCAGCCATTATTTACTTTCAGCCTTCGTTAGCCGAAAAATGCCAATTCTCATTTTTAATTTGTCTATTTGTTTTTTTTGTTGGTATTTACGGCAGCTTTTGTTTTTGACAAGGGTTAGAAGAGAGTGAGACCTCGTTAAAATAATTAATTATGATAATTAATTTTGTTTTGTTATAGTTCTTTTTGTTTGTGTATCGCGACGAATTCTAATGTGAATATTATTCTAGATTGTTCACTTGTTAGGAGGAAGGTAGTTAGGAAATAGCGTTTCTTCGTAAAATATCAGTGGATCTTATACCTACTTATCATGTGCAAAGACTTTTCTCAACAATGTTGTGGTCGGCGTCCAGACTAAACGGATGCAGCCACCACCACCACCACCACCACCACCACTCTATAACCCAGTAACTGGGTAACACGATACCCCTTTTTTATGAATGGGAAATCATCAAATGACTCCTCCCGCTCTGAGCGGAGCGGAAGGGAGTGTCAGACTCTTACTGACACAAACCCATCCGTGCTCCTCTCCTAGTGCCCTTTGCCTTCCAGGGCCTCGGTAACTCTTTCGAACAGAATCCGCAACCCTGGCACGAACACGATACTCCTTGGGAAGACTTGTGTCAGATTCCATGGCTTCCGACTACCGTAACGACTGTCAGAGATCTACAACGACAGCCGGGACCAAACGCTTTGGCACTGAAGCGGGTGCTTTCCGAGACACGGAGGAATCTCGGTATGTTATGTATGAGTGTCACCCATCCAAAGACTGAATTTGGCAAACGTTGATTGACCCTGAAGATCGATCCGTGCTTTTATTATTTTGCCACTAGTTCCTCAAAAAAGATAGAACACCAGGTATGTACTCACCTTATTATATTTTTCATGCTTTGATGCGGTCTACTCCACTGAGGTACGAAAATAGAATGTCTACGAGTTCAAGGAAAGTGAAGCTCTCATTAAAAGATTGCAAATTAAGTCTTGTTTACGAGTACTTATATTTAATAAGTCCCGTCTCCTCTAAGGGCATTGTACTGCTACACTTTCATACAACTTGGACTTGTGTAATTAAAATGCATTTCCTATTTGTAACATTTATATTAAAAACAAACCTTAGTGTCAATAAATACCTAAGTAGTTGTTTGTTTTTTTAATCAAATAATTTGTTATCAACGCCTGGTTTTTGGAGCGGAAATCAACTCAAAAGCATATTGTCAAAAGCGTGTAGATAAATGAACTGATTCATTTGATTGACTGTTGCAAGTTAACAAGGTGTCAGTTGGCTGATAAAATTGTGTTGGCTAAGTAATGTTTCCTTTATATTTTTTTAGTGATTTCACGACGAACCAAGCATCGAGATTTCTTCATAATAAGCGAAGAATGAGCTCTACGATAGAACGAACACGCCCAGAAGAGGTTTCCCAGAAGAGATCTGTTCACTCTATCTCTTTACGTAAAAAACAACTTATTTTTAAGAAAACACAGTAATCACATGTAATCGCACTCAACTTGTTTACTTCACTATCCACCCCACTTTATCATAAGCAACACATAAATTGAAGAGCGACAGACTTATCCTAACGACGCTCTCAGATGTTCATGTAACCAGCCATTACTCCAAGGTAACCGGCGGAACGAAGCCGCCGCTAGGTGGCAGCACTGACTTACTTGAGGTCTAGTAGGCTATGATAGCATGGATCTCGTAAAGCACAGACTGAATAACATAGGAGGCATGAAAAATACCCTAATTACTGCAATAAACGTATAAGATGTCTTCTAAATCGTAAGCTGTTATTCAGGTGCTCCATTTTCGACCACATCATTGCGTAACAACTCACGAGTTGTTACTATTTATGGGTTCTCATTAAACAACAATCTCACGAGATTGTTGTTTAATGAGAACCCATAAATAGTATTAAAAACATAAAAGTCCTTATTAACTCAAGAATATTAATACCTAACTCTAACTAAAGGATTAACTTTCGAATAAGAAAAAATATCAGCTGGACAGTCATACTTAAAAGTTACCTAACTTGACAAAATTTAGCGAACAAATCTCATCTTTTTTCGCGTTATCAGGTGGGTCTGTTCCTTTCTAAAATAAGGTCTTCGTTTAGTTAGAAAGACGCTGTAATAGACCATAGTTAACATCTTGTTTAATTTCGAACGCATGAAGAACTTCATATATTTCAGAAATCTCAAGCCCACATAAACCATAAAACACTATTGAAGGATTAAACGATAAACTTATTTAAAATATAATTCTGAGTGTAGCGATAACGATTGTCGAAAAGTCACAATTGTACGGAATTGACCTTGGGTCCTGCTAGGGCCAGAGCCTGCCAGGGTTGCGGAATTCGTTCGAGTCACCGCGGCCCTAGAACGCATAAGGGCATTAGGAGGAGCACGGATGGGTTTTAGTCAGTAAGAGTCTGACACTCCCTTCCGCTCCGTCTAGAGCAGAAGGAGTCACTGTATTTCCCATTATTAAAAAAAATGGGATTGAAATACGCTGCTTAAATGTCATGTGTGTCAAACATTTCACTTTGCGACAATTGCAATCATCAGTAGATTGTTACTTTTTCTTGAACCTCAGAGGAACAATTCCCGTATGTTAAGGAACGTTCCCATTTGCATCGCAGTCACCAACTGTCAAAACACCTTCAATTTACCTTCATTTTGACAAGTTTTCTACGGTTTTTTAGTACAAGAATTGGCATGTAAGGTCTCAATGTTAGTTCTTACTCCGAGTTCAGCTCTAACGAATGATATAAGTGGAGCCAAAGAAATGTGGAAAAGCTTTCAAGAGGCCTGAATATTTCAGAGTTTTCTTTTGAATTGAAAACGTGTTTGAAGTGGGAATTGGTGTTTGGGGAAGGTTTTTATGAAATGAACAGGTTGGACTGTAGGATATGTAATTGTAGACGATTTTTAAGTAACTTCGGATAGTGGGGCGTCTAACTGAAAAACAATAAAAAATAATATTTTGTCAATATGACTGTAAAAGGTTAGGTCTGGATTCGACGGAAAAACTTATTTCACTTGTTTGGAAGAAACACTCGGTGCCTTTCCTTTTGAGTAGGACATGCGAGCGAAGCCACAGGAAAAAGTTAGTTATAATAATAAGTATTTCAGAAATTCGGTCATCTTTAAGTTAATGGCTATTAAGCCTAGGAAAACAAGGGATGTTGTTCACAAATCTATAATTTATGTAGTTATGTAAAAAGCTGTATTTTTGTGAGGCCCATTTCTAACTATTCACATAACAACTTTGACCTGTGGAATGAAATCGTCGGTTTGACAGCTTTTGTATCAAAACAATTATGTTAAAGAGCCACGTTTATTCTTTAATCGAAAATTCAGCCCTATAGCAAATATTTTGCCTGTGGGCTTCACGAGAATGCTGAAATACAAAACCAAACTACAAACAAAAATATAAAATAGCCCAAACATTTTTCTTTTATTCCAAATCCAATACTGACATAACGGAAGTAAATAAAAATAGTAACATCCAATACTTCCATTATCAATTCAAACTGGATGAGTCTATTAGTTGCTGAAAAAAACTGCACACAGGCGAAACCTTGCAAGTGGCCTGTGAAACGACTGGCAAAAAGTTTTAGAGAAAATAGAGGAAAAACTCGTGTTTGTAACACACGAACATAGACCTTATTGCTTTAAAAATAAGTGCTGTTGGGAGTGGCAAAGATGTCGGTTGACTGGAAGTGGCAGGGAACGTTGTAGGGAGTATGGATTTGTTATTGAATTATGCAGAATACTACTGCTGAGCTCAGGTTGTTTTCGAATATAAATCTCATTCCTCATTCTACTTTGTAAGTCACCTGGATAAATCGGTTTAAAATGTTAAGCTGATTTTGCTGTAGATAAATCCATTGCACATAATACTCCTTGGTGCTTTGAAGAGCCAGTTTTCGGTAATGGCCTAGAAGTCACAACCTTTGGGGTTGTGACAGACCCGACACTAAGTGTAAGATTAAAATATCTGTTAATGGTAGATATTTAAAAGTTTTTTTTTGCAAATTTGACAACTTAATAACTCCCCTTTTAAAATTAATTTAGAAAGCAGCACAATTAGAAATAGGCGAGTAGGAGTGGAATTCCCTACCAGAGGCAAGCGTGCTCCATCTTCAACCACATCATCACTTACTATCAGGTGAGATAGCCAAACGCGTGCCTATAAATAGTAAAAAAAAGGCAAATAAATACGTCATTGGAAAAAGTCCGTTTTATGCTCGTGTTGAACAAGCTATATGGACCTCGATGACGCCTGATAGAAAGTGGTATATGAGGTCTATAATAGAACGAGCGAGTCCATAAGATATCTTTTCACTATTGTTTTGAAGGTTTACACTTTCCCATGTAGGTACTTATATTCATAAGTATCTTGTGCTTATAATATGCGTAGAATATATCCTTTTGCTTCATTTTCATAAATCTGGTCATACACGCACGCCGGTTGAGAGTACTACGCACCTGGCCTATCTGAAGCGCATTTGTGTACGTCCTTATAGGGCTTTTCCTCAACAGAAGACAATCGTTTATGAACAACTTATGATTAACATAAAAGTCTCTTCCAGCATATAGCAACATCTTTGCTCCTGCTTTGTAGCTCTGTCCAGCAGTTTTCATTTGACTTTTTACTTGAGGATCAAGTTGTATTACCCGGGGTAGTCGTAGTAAACCACTGTTCAATAAAACTGCATCGGGACGTCCGGGACGAATGTATTTTGAAATCATTATTCAAGTAGAATGTTTGTTTTGTGAGATCACTCGAGAATATTGCTTTCAATTTATTGTGTTGGAAAGGAAACTATGGTTTTATACTGTTAAGTTTGTATATTCACTTATAGTACTAGAGCCCACGACCAAAACCATGTCTCATAGCAATACGGCAAAAACCCTATAAAATCGTTAGATTGTATGATTCTGAACCCGACTAGGTGTGTAGTAACGGTCGAAAGTGTAGCAACTGCGTGGGAGGCCATTTCAGCAGTGTCAAAAAAAAAGGCAGTCGGTATTATAGCAATACGTCCGATAGTGAAAATGTACATAGATTTTATAATTGTATTACGAAAAAGTTTGTTTTCAGACATTTCGCGAGTAGCACATAGCCTGAGCGCATTTTTGAAAATGTCAACAAATTTAGCCGACCTGTATCATAGCAATACGGATAATTTTTTTTTTAACTTTTCTTATTGCTGCCATGATTACCAAAAACCTGTTTTCAGACACTAAGTGTAGCATATACTCCCAAAAACGAAAATAACGTTTCGGAGTCGCCTGGCCGACGCCTCTGTTAAAAGTTTTTTTAAATTTACAGCCTTCATAGATATTCAAGAATCTCCCTTGTCTATTATATGTACTTTGACAGATGACAGATGTCATTACTTATTTCTTTTGTAAAAGTTACTCAAGTGTGCTTTAAATAAAACCAAAACTATCAAATCAATCAGTATTTAATTTCAACAGCCTCAGCGCTTGTTGCGCTCCTGCCCCTTTCTTACTATTATACAGCTCACTCGGCAGCTGCTCCAAACGTTGGAACGACGCTCACTTAGTTGTCATGCGTTGTGCGGTTGTGGTGGTGTAAAATGTCGGACCTGAGTTGTGTGTTTTGTAAAGAAACAACGATTGAGAAAGGGAAAAAATTTACGTATTACGTTTAATGTTACGGTTTCGGGTAAATTCTTTGTTAATTATCATCTAATAAATTCAGGGTCGCAACGTATTCATTGGTTTGTAACAGAGAATTCAAGATGCCTCAATACGATTTTTAAATGATATCTGAGTATCGAAAAGTTGTCTGATAGAGAAGGTGCTACACTTAATTTGTCTGATATAAATTTTTTGCACATGTGGACAACTTATTTTATAATGTCCAACAATTTTCAGACATATTGCTATGATACCGATCGGTAAAATTTGTTAACATTTTCAAAACGGTCTCAAAATTTAATGCGTTCACATTTCCGTCTGAAAATTGTTTTGTTCGCATCAAATAACCAAAATTTACTAATAAAAAAGATTTTCAGACGTATTGCTATGAGACATTTTTTTTGTCTCATTTTTTATTTTTTTAAGCGATTTTACGGGTTTGCGCTACACCACTAACGTCTGAAAAATATGTTTCCGGTATCTCAGAACTATCATTCAACTACAGTCTGCAAATCAGACATATTGCTATGATGCAGTTCGGTAAAATTCTTTGTCAATTTTGAAAATTCGGTCAGATCAAACGCTACGCTGAAAATGTCTGATATTGGTATTTTCGAGTTCAGGATAATCGTATCTATCGATTTGATGCGGTTTTGGCTGTATTGCTATGAGACAAAAATTTTGGTCGTGGGCTCTCGTACTATTATTGTATGTTCAGCATATAGGTAAAGTTACGAACTGAGTTAACGTGTGTGAGCTTACTAGATATTTTCAATGTTATTATTTGGAAGTTAAAAGACGCGAAGTGAAAAAAAGTAATTTATTGGAAAATGATATAGATCAATGTCGTAGTTCTTATACCTACAGAACAGATTACTCACGTTTAAATTCACTACTTAATTTAATATCTATGAACAAAAATAGTGACTCTTATGTCAAACAAAACAAACTGACCTCTCAAAACAAATTTAGATATTAAAAAATCCTTTGCAAATTGATAAAAAAAACGAAATTGAGAAACAAAAATATTTTGATTGAGCGCTTTCCACGAATAACAAATTGACAATTATTTTATGAAGTCCCACCACGTAGTTGACGACAGCAGCGTGATAGAAAACAGAAAAATCTAATTTCATACAATACTATTTCTGGGCAAGTAAAAATGGGGACTTGCTCGGATGATGTACAACGTGTAACATAAGAAAACGCAATACCTCTCAAGGCGTCATTGTACTCATAATTATGAACAACTTTGACTAAGTTGTTGTCCATAATTATGAGTACAATGACCCTTTAAGAGGTATTGCGTTTATTCTGTTACACGTTGTATAACATATCGAGCTCAAAGGCCTGTAAAGATCAATGCGGTATTCGCTACCCAGAGCAATACCGAAAGCCGAGTGGGTATGCAGACAAGATGAAATAACCGGTCACTTCATGCTCTTACCACCTAAGTTTATACGGTGAGTTGTTTACAAAATCGCCCTGCTGCTCTGGTACCGAAAACCGCATAGTTCTTTGACAGAATAAACCGGCTCTAGCAAAAGCCGAATGGAGCGGTAATCCTTCTGTTTAAACTTAAGATAACCATCACGTCTACAGAAATTCTTTTAAATATAATTGTGTAATTAAATAAGGTTATTAACATTACTATTAATCGAAGTGAACATGATCTTACTCGGAATTCTGGAGTTATAGTTATCATGAATCAGAATATATCCAAATGGGAGGTTTCTGTCGAAGCCACGGTCTTCACGTCTGTTGATATTTCTTTTTCTGCTTGTCAATATAGGAGAAGTTTGAACGCCTTTGTTTTTGCGCTGGCTTTCAGTGTTTTCTTCTTCTGAAAAAGGTTCTCCCTGTAAATGAGGTTTGGAATGTTCAAACACTACACCTCAACACCCTCAGGACCTAATACTGAAACATTTATTATGACGAATACTACCACTATGGTGTTCTTTTACATTCGAATTTCTATTTTTCTTTCTGTCTCACAATCACCTGCTTTTCATGCCTTCATTTACAAACTCACGCATTTCAGAGTTAACTAATGTATCCACTAAATAGAATATTAAAGAGACATTTAAAAACTTACCATATCAAGTTCCAGATTCCCTTCGCCACTATTTTTGGAATTAATTCCCATATGTTCTGAGTCTGCATTGCGACCATCAGAACTTTGACCAGTGTCTTCTTTATCAGGATTTGTTACATTATCAAGAAGGCTCTCACTTGGAGGTCTACTCATCGTAATTCTTGGAGTCATTTTAAATATCTCTGGCTCTGTTCTATGTCTCTTTGTCGGTGAAAATGACGAATCTGTAATTATAAATTCTGAATCAATCTCTTTCGTCATCAGATAGTGATTTAGTTTACTTTAACTGAATTTGCTAGATTCGTAGAAGAACCAAGGTGACCGGCACTTACTCGCAGAGTAACTTCCAAGTTTGGAACTACACTTCACATCTAGCAACATACTATTTAACACAGATATAGTTAGACATATATAACGCAAGTATAACGATCTGTGTGAAAACCAAGCAAAATCAAAACGATTCAAAGAAATTGAAACGATTACACGTGTAGCACCTAACTTACCTAACAACCTACCTGACACCTAACTGACGTCCGACTAGAGTTATATACCGATGCAGATTGAGCGCGAAACTGGCGGCTTACGATTTTTGATCGTAAGCTGGGCACCGAAACGGGCACGCGAAGTAGTTGCTCTTGCGTTATCTATGTCTATCTATATCTGTGCTATTTAACCTTCACAAGTACTGAAACCTAGTTACTGGGTAACACTATATCCCGTTTAACCAACATCGCAGTTCTATTATTTTTATTTCCTTTTGAGCTATACTTTTTTTGGAAGCAATGCGTAAAGGTGATGAAACCTGTTTGTCTATCTTGATTTAAAGGTTTTAACAAGCAAAAGTAACACAAAACGCCGTTGCATTTTTTTTATTTTCCTCATGCCCGTGAAAAAGGAAGAGATATTTTGTAGCATTACTCGTGACAATAGAGGAAGGAAACGGCTGAATTCTGTCTCATTTAGCTAATAATATGGTGCGAACAGTAGCAGCTCTTTCTTTGTGTATTATAGGGAACGTACCTATACGGCGTTGACTATTCCATCAGTGTTGCATATTCGAAACTTTAACTTTAGAAATACTTGACATTGTGTCTTCTGTGCTGTTACCTATATTTCCTGCATGCTCCGTTTGAGGGCACGTGCACAAAGTAGACTCTGCCATAGCCTTGTAATCTCCTGTCACGGTCATTTGTTAGTGTTCCGTACCCAAAGGGTAAAAACGGGACCCTATTACTAAGATTCCACTGTCCGTCTGTCTGTTTGTCACCAGGCTGTATCTCATGAACCGATCACGGTAAATTTCAACTGTCTAGCTATCAAGCTAGCTAGACAGTTGAAATTTCACAGATGATGTATTTCTGTTGCCGCTATAACAACAAATACTTACTAAAACAGAATCAAATAAATATCCAAGTGGGGCTCCCATACAACAATCGTGATTTTTTTGCCGTTTTTATAGATAATGGAACCCTTCGTGCGCGAGTCCGATTCGCACTTGGCCGGATTTTTTCCCTTTTTTTAAACGAACCAATCTCGAAACCAATAAGAAAAATAGAATTGAAAATTACACTTCTGTTCTTGCATGTTCCACTTCCTACGTAACTACCGCATTGTGCAAGCATTTACAAAGAATTACTTTTGAACATCATTTTAGTAAAATAATCCTAAGATTGATAAATATGAGGATAATTTTAAAACTGTCGTAAGTAATTGATCAAAACGTTATGTTACGTACCTTCAATCCTCACGGTTGCTGATCGTCTCATTTGTTCAGGGGCTTCGAACATTGATTCTGCCATCGAGCCAGCACTTTCAGAAGCTGAAAAGCATATAAATATAACTTCCACAACTGCATGCAGCACATTTAAGCAGATGTAAAATACTAGTGTTTGCCCGCGGCTCCGCTCGCGTGACCGTCGGTTATCTCATAAAAAAGTAGCCATGTCCTTCTCCATATCCCAGGCTATATATCTGCCAAATTTCATGACGATCCGTTCAGCAGTTTTAGCGTGCAAGCGTAACAAACGGACAAACAGAGTTACTTTCACATTTATAATATTAGTAGGGATTGCAATTTCCTTGCAAAAAAACTAGAAAATGATCTCATGACGTATCGTAGGAACGGTTAGTCTAAAAATTTTTTTACTAGTTGGTAGAACTAATATCTATTCTAACCGCCTGAAGTTACTCCCGGGTTACTGGTAATAAACCTTAGATGTAACTGGACTGACCCAACCAAATGGTTGGGTTAGTCAGTCCAGTTACATCTAGTATCTATATAGTTTGTACAAACTACATTATCCATGTCCCTGATTTCCTTCAATTGACTTTCTAAGTTGTGATGCCGGAAATCTGCACTTTACGTCTCTCTTTAAGTGAGATAATCTGATTTGAACTTTATTTAGGACGCCATTGCCGTGGTTGACATTATACGACTTGACAGGACCTACTATCTACTAAGGACAGGGAGAGGCAATTCTACTCATTTATAAGCAACGTTCACATTCGCGTGTCAGTCGCAATCCGTCATAAAAGCCTCAATTTTCATACATTTTTGATACCCCTTTTTGATAGCTATCTGACTTTCATAACTCATGAGTTTATTTTATGAATTAAAATGTGTTTAAATTATATAAAAGTTGCTGTTTTTGTATTTATTATAATAGTGGCCACTATTTTCCGTTTTAGTGATTATAATAAAACTGAACAATTTCAAACTACCGTTTATAATAATATTAACGTATAATCTTGTGGAGCACAACTTAAATGGCATATTTTCTGCATTTTCATTCTAAAATAAAAGAAATAACCAAACAAACGATGAGGGCGCCACTGCGCGGTCGACGTTTGGTCGGCGCCCTCTTAAGGGGTCATTATTATTATTATAATATACTTTATTGTACACCTCGTATTAAGAACAGAACAAACATTTATAAAAACAAGCAACTTTCAATATAGGACCAACACTAAAATCGCGAAAATATAAATCGACAGCCCCATACATTTTATGTGCGCTTAGCTCGACAAAATGTACTGAACAACTGTTTTTTTTCACGATTTCGGGATGAGGTAGGTATTGCGTTTATTCTGTAACACGTTTTATAATTAATAAATATTGCAGTTTGATGCATTTTGTATATACAACCTGCAAAGAACCACACTATTTACCATTGAAAAAATGGCCCAACGATTTTCACTATATTTAGGTTATTTATGCATAATACAATATTGCTATTTAACATTTCGATCTAAATGGAAATCTCTCTGTTTCATTAAACGCGCTTGTCACTTCATTTAATTACAGTCATCATCATTTTTCTCAACCATGTTAGGCTCATGTTAGGGTCGGCTTCACTGTGTCTCACCGGATGCTGCTGTATATACTTACATTTCACATGAAGCGACTATCTGTGTAACACGGCATTGCCACAATATTGTAACAAAAAAATCGGTGAACATATACCTACTTAAAAAAATACATTTACACGAACATATAACCGCCTCCTTTTTAATTGAAGTCAGTTGTTGAACTTACATGAACTGTCAAGTCGTTCTCGTTCACGACGCCACCGTCGACGGTGTATGAAGTCTTCATTCAATTTTATGACATCTGCAAGTAAAACAGAAAAATAATAACAAATACTTACTTTTGCATTTATGAAAATAATATTATTTTTAGGTATTTTATCGCTTGATTAGCTTATATTGGTAAATACACTGCTAACCATATTGTTTAGGTATAAAGTTTCTTGAGCCTAATCCGCACCAAAGAGCGTTCTCAACCCATTGGACAAGCAAACTGAAGTGGAAATGGGCTGGCCACAATCATGCGAGGACGCGTTCATGAGAAGAGACCACGAATCAACGAACGTTGGATCAGCCATTAGGTTAGGTGGAGCGACGATTTGGGAATGGAATGGTAGCTATCATCTTGGTGACATTCTCCTTAGATCGAGTTTTATGGCGTAGACCCAAGACCGATTATAATAATGTTCGCACCCCTTTACATCCACCCTGTGACTTAAATCCCCTTATACAAAACACTTTTCATGTTGGATACAGCATAAAGTTGTTGCTCACCATCATATAGCTTGTCCAAGCTTTGCCTATACAGCTTGGCTGCCCCTCCAATGAAGTTAGATGAGGCTCTCAACGACAATTTTCTTTTGACAGATTGAGTCGTTACCAGAGCATTCAATTCCATACTGAAAAAGAAAATGGAATACCCACTTATTACATTGTTGTAGTCGGGTAGGTACTTATTATACTTAGGATATTGGTGAAATAAAATAATAGAAAAATGCAATGTCGACGACTCGGCGTGATTTGTGCTAATGTACAACTTTGAAGGCCTGAAACTTTACACACAACATTTTTTGCAAACGTAGGTTCCTACCAGAGTTTAGGCAAATTCGTTTTTTCCACATTTTCAATAGGTATGTTGTGAGCCAGCTTCCACACATCTATCATTTCACCATGCGTCAAGTTTTTATCACAAAACATACCTAATTATATAATTAAACTAAATAATAATAAAAATTAAAATGAATTTATTCCTTTCGACTTCTTTTTGCCGCGCATTGTGCAATTACCCACTTTTTCAGAGAGGGATATTATTTACATAGGAATTAGGTATACAGCCTAGTATTTTTGAACCTGATTCTTTTTTCCTAAGTAGTTATTGTTCTTTTTAAAGTTTCGAAGAAAAAAGACAGATAGAATTCTTATTTGTTGTGTAATTATTTGATAATTTTTTGAATTTCATTGTTTTGAAAACTTACTACACCGTCCTCGCCATGCAACCTTTTTGAAAACGACAACATTGCTATGCTATTTTTTTTTCTTTAGCTTCGCACTACTGGCTATTTACGATTAGTGTTTTTTTTTTAAATATTTTTTTCTTATTTTGGTAAATAGCCATCTCTCTTTTTTTTTAAATTAAACCGGACAGTCATTGTTGTAAAAAAAAATAATTACCAAACCTCCTCTAATAAAGTTATTTATACTTTTAAATTTTATTTAAAATAATAACTATACACACACTTATATAAAAGACTCAACTAAAACTAAAAATAAACTAAAACATGGCGTCGAAAAATTCCTCCGCATCGCAGGCCACTGGTAATGTACCCAAAAGGCTGGCAGCATTGCCACGTTGTATGGCAATGCTTAGTTATTTATTAGGTGTGTATGTAGGTTTGACCCTTTGACCTGTTGGATATTTTTGAATTGGAAGTTATGGACGAAACATAAACAGGTACCTAAGCCTGTTTATAATAAAAAAACTAACAATATGATTAAGTACTTAAAATATTGTTAGGTGGATTCTAAATTGAAATTCCCTATGGAAAATTTTAATAAAGCTGCTAAAGTGCTAATTAGAACTTAACATTTAGTTATTTATTTTTATCACTATATTTTTTTGTGCTTATGTAGATTTATTATTTTACTTCGTTATATGTGAAGTAAACGCAGTAGCAACAATTTCCTTTTAACTGCAGTCTTTCATTTTCCTTATTTGAAATGTAGGTGCATATTTTTATTTCATTATCTGTGGTAAACAGTAAGGAACGCGGCATGTTTATTGCTTCGTGTATTCTCAGTAAGGACTTGCAATGTGCGCATTCTAAATAAAAACAGTGTGTAGTTACAATGTTGTGTAACATGCTGTGTGTATTTAAGTTAGTAGTAGATTTTTGCTTTGGGTTGTCATAACTTTTGGAAGTGCAGTGCACTCCTGTAAGGGTTAAAGTTTAGAATCGCGTCCTCTGATTAGGGGGTGGGGGGTGGTAAGGGGGGATAGGGGTATAGGTTAGCCCCCCACCACTTCCCGCCGCCGGAGGTGCGTGTTTTTTTTTCATATTAATTTTTGAAGTCTAAAATTTTTTAGTGAATATTTTCTGAGCAAACGCCTTAAAAGGAAGGCGGAGGGTGGGGGGCGGTGTCTTTCCTCCGCCAAAAACCTCATCGTTTTCGTATGGTCGCGTGTGGTCAACCATCTACAGACCAACCTCGGCAAGCGTTGCTTAACCCTGAAGATCGATCCGTGCGAATGTTGTTATTTAGCCGTCGATTCTGAATCAACAACACGACGATCTTATGGAAAAGGCTACAGAGCATAACCACGTCAAATAGCTTGAGAGTTATATTCTGAATTGTTTTTGTTTTTATAGCACCTTTAGGCTGATAAGCGAGGTGTACGAATTTAAATAAGATTTTCAAAATCCATGTCAGATACAAGTGGTCTATCATAATAATGCGTGGAACCGGACTTATTTGATGAAGCCCTGGGCATACTTTTTCTATCATTTTTTAAGAACAAAATGGTTATTTTTACCATTTTATTTGTTTTTCTTGTAAACGTTGTATCATTGTGTGCCTATATGTTTGTACTGAATAATTGTACCTATTTTCTTTCTTTAGATGATGTTTAAGTTTTTCATTCCTCAGTAGATAGGCCACGTCGTAGTTTTCAATCGTTACAATGCGGTGTAAATGCAGTCAAAGTGACTCGCTCAGTGGGGGATACTTCACACATGCTACAACGTAGCTATATTTTTACGGCATGAGTAAAAATAACCTGAAAAAGTAAGCCACACGGGCATACTGTTTACTTATTATGATTTCCATTATGATTTATTTTTGTATAGATTTCCAGTGGAATTGTTTTTGCAAGAGGATTACAAATGGCTTTTATATGGAAGGTATTTTGTAGTTCTAAAAATATTAGCTGGCGTTTGCGGCTCCATCTGCGTGGAAATCATCACAGGGGGACATACTCCTGGGATAAAAAGTATTTTACTTATGTGATATTCCAAGTAATAAACAAGTGTGTGCAGTTTTTGCGTCATCCATCCTGAAAAACTTTCTCATTTATAAATATTAGGAAGGATCTCGTCAGCAGAACATTTAATTTCTAAAGTCGTTCGTTAGGTTGGCAAAATGTGCAGGCTGACAGCCTTTCGAAAACCCATCGAAAAATCTTTTCGTTTAAAGAAAAAGGAAAGCACTTTTTCACCGGTACGAGGCCTAGCTAAGTATTTGGCCAATATGTAGTTGTAGCTATGTTAGATGGGATAAATATGTATCGAACTATTTAATACGTATTATTTTGTTTCATCTTCTTACACTGCATAATCTAGAAACAATTTTTTTTCAGATATCTGTCAGAACTTTCGATGTCACCTAACACACGAAAAACTGCCGGACCGTTACACTGCTGTAACCACAACAATATTGTAAGCAAACAAATAATTGAATTAAATTCAGAACAAATACTCTATCAGCTGTTTCTAGATAAGTGCTACGTCGCCATTAAGACAAACAATGTACTGTGAAGGTTTCATAGAGCAAGAAAGCTACGCAAAGACATTGACTGGAGATGCCATTGGTTCTCTTCTCTTCTCTATCGATAAACAGTATAAAACAAAGTCACTGCTTGCTTCTGTCTGTTCTGTTATCCCGCTTTCTTCTTATAAACAGGTTGTCACTAACAGAAAAAGCGATAAACGAGGAACGTTCATCGCTAAAGATACCCCCCCCCTTCCCTATGTCACCCAATGTGGTCGCAGTAGTATAGTATTTTTTTTAAAACCACTCATATTTATGAGTGGTTTTAAAAAAAAATTGATCACAATCTCACCTGATTGTAAGCGATGGAGCACGTTTGCCTAAAAGTAGGTAACCTAATTCATTCTTGATTTAAATACCCCTAGGTCTTTAAAAACAAGAATCAATCAATAGGTGCATTTAAAATTATTCTTGCGTTACTAGTGACTGAGTGACTGACAGACAACGCACAGCCTAAAATCTGGTCGTAGAAAGCTGACATTTGGCACGTAGTGTTTATGTTGGCATGTTGTGAGTTATGTTCGTGAACGGACGCTGTCAGTTGGGACTGGTCATATCTCAGCTGGTATTGTTTATTTTAATGATTTGTCATTCAAATTGTGTTTTTTTTTACTCTGAACGATATATGTATGTAGGTATGACTTCAACAAGAATGATGTAACCATAAAATTGTTAAAAAAATTATTTAAAAGTGTCCGTGGAGTTTCTTGCACGTTCTTCTTCACAGAGATCTACACTTTGGAACGTGCAAATACTGACTGACCGACCTTGACAATTCTAAAGTGGCTGTAAATGGTTTAAAATTTAAATAAAAAAATGAGTTTTGAGTTTTTTCACGTCACTTTCGCGGCGCGTACGAATTCGCAGGCAAAAGCGAGTTAATAATAATTTTATTTATTTATTTATTTATTTAAACTCTATGTACAATAGTGGTACCTACATGGGCGGACTTAATGCAACAAGGCATTCTCTACCAGTCAACCTTTGGGTCAAAAAGACTACACTGTGGTACGTGTACAACAAATAAATAAGATTTAAAGTATAATTTTATTTTGGAAATAATAAAGAAATAATATACCTATATATAATACTAATAAAATACATACATATGCTATAATAATAAACTAATAAATATGATGTTATATAATAATATTTCTGATTGAGAGAACTCATAATAATAATGACGAAGACCAAACTAAGCATGACAGGCTTTTAAGTAGTGTTTTCGGATTTTATGCTTAAATGAAAACTTGGACTCAGCCTTCTTGATGTCAAGGGGTAGCATATTCCAGAGTTTAATGGTAGAGATAGCGTAGGAATTAGACATAAACCCGGTGCGGTGATAAGGAATATGAAGGAGTAAGTTTTTGGATGCTCGAAGGTTAAGACTGTGAGAACTGCCCAACACTTTAAAATATTGTTTTAAACAATCAGGAGCACAAGGATCATTCATGATAGTGAAGAGCATGCAGAGAGGTCTGAGGGATCTCCTTTGACGGATAGGCAGCCATTTAAGCTGAGAACGAAATGAAGAAATGTGATCATATTTACGAAGGCCAAAAATGAAGCGAATACAGTTGTTAAGAAGTCGATCCAGTTTGTTAAGAAGTTCTTGGGATAGATCAGAGTAGCAAACATCAGCATAATCAATAATAGGAAGCACAAGTGATTGGACCAAAGTGGTTTTAGTGCTTGAAGGAAGAAAATGCTTGAATCTATAGAGAGATAGCAGTGAGTAAGTTACTTTCTGGCTAACCTAAGCAATCTGCTTATTCCAACTTAACCTGTCATCAATGTTTAGGCGTGTGGCGAGAGAGGGATGACGGCATTGTTGAAAGTAAGCGGCAGTAGTTGACTGGTGTCCAAGTGACGCAAAAAATATGAACTGCCAATAAGGATAGCCTGGCATTTACTGACATTGACTGCTACCCCAAATCTGCTTGACCAATCACTGATAGCTAGAAGGTCAGCATTCAGCAATGAGATGCAGTTGTCCATGTTGTCAATGTCAGTTTGCGCGTAGAGCTGTAGGTCATCAGCGTACAGATGGTAAGAGCATTTGAGAATAGTGGTAATAGAGTTTATGAAAAGAGAGAATAAGAGTGGAGAGAGTATACCGCCTTGTGGAACGCTAGTTTTCAGGGCGCACCACTCAGAAAATATCTGATCAGCACGAACCGCTTGCTGGCGACCACGAAGATATGATGAAAACCAATCCCGTGCCGACGAAGAAACCCCAATTTGAGACAGAATAGCCAGGAGGATGTCGTGATCAACGGTATTAAAAGCATTAGAGAAATCAATTAAAACTAACACCGTTAATTTCGAGTTCTCCAGGCCATTCCTAACGTCTTCTGTAACCTTAAGCAAAGCTGTGGCTGTGCTGTGGCCAGGCCGAAAACCAGATTGGAAAGGGGATAAAAGATTATTCCTAAACACAAAAGTAGATATTTGTTTAAGAGCAACTGCTTCCAGGATCTTAGATAGGAAAGGGAGAATGGAGATTGGTCTGTAGTGATTTATTAAACTGGGGTTGGATATTTTAGGAAGAGGGATTATGAAGGCCTTACGCCAGATTGTGGGAAAAACTCCAGTTTGTAGGGAGGCATTGATAATGTGTGTGATAATAGGAAGAATATTTTTAATTATGAGGGATAACATAGTTCTGCTGACCCCATCACAGCCAACAGCCTTGGACTTAATTGCGTTGAAGGTTTTGAGGATCTCAGGGTCGGTCACAGGGGAAAAAGAGAAAGAGTCGGGAAGTAACATTGGCGTGGAAGTAATCTCAAGAAGAGTATTGTTTTTAACGGAAACCGCAAGCATATCCGACGATGAAAAATGCTTATTCAAATCACTCAAGGACACGTTAGAGGAAATGACATTAGAGGAGGACTTTGTTATGCCGAGTGATTTGAGAAACTTCCATGTATCAGCCGGTGAAGAGTTGAGGACATTTTCACAAATGTATCGGCGTTTAGAAGCTCTTACCATCTGGTTACAGCGGTTTCTAGCCACCTTATACAGGTTCCAGTTCTCCTCACTGCGATCTCTTCTATATCTTCGAAAGGCCCTGTCACGCCGCCTCATCGCCATACGAACTCCAGGGCTAATCCATGGAGCAGGAGGGCGCTTAACACGGACGGCCCTCAGAGGTGCATGTGTTTCAATGAGGTGAAGTACACACCTATTGAAAATGTCCACTTTCTCATTCACTGTCGATGCCTGTTCAGCATCAATCCAATCAACAGATCTTGCATCTTCATAGAGCTGGTCTTTGTCCATTCTCGCAAAATTCCGGAGAAACACAATGGCAGGTCGCTGCTTGGGAGGCTTAATTTTGTATGTTAGATAGATTAAGTCGTGCCAAGACAACCCAGGAACCGCAACCTGACCATGAAGCAAGCATGAGATCAAGCCAGGAATCGCTCGTGTCTAGATTATGATGAGTCGGACTCAGTGTGAGAAGAGATAGACTCGACGATTCAATAATTTTGTATGGATTGTCACGGGCCGTCAATATCTATGAGTAAACGGTGACTCCCACTTATACGATTGGTTTGTAGTGCCGTATCTAGCAGTTGCCGCTTGCCAGTGCCACCGAGGCGTCTCGTAGCTCTGTGGAAAGTTTATTGTTCAGCACAACTAGCGCAATTTCTTTTGTTTCTTTTACTATCAACGTCTTTGAAACACGCGATTGTTTAATAGATGAGGCTATTTATTTAACTTTGAGGTTTTGTTTCAGAAGAATATTGTCCGGTAGTTTTGTGTGTAAGGCTATTTTTTTTACAAGCTTTTGGTAAACTTGTCTAAATAGTTAGTATGTTATTGTTGCCACTGAATTTTAACACAGTTATCTCCAACCGATTGACCTGAAATTTCGCATGCATGTTTAGTTCAAAGATGGCAAAACTAATTATTTTTTATGCACCCCCGTGATATGGGTTATCAAATGAAAGGAAAACTTTACGAAAAAAAACTTGTTTCTAAACAGTTCATGTTTTCATTTTTTGTCTGGGTATCGTCCTGAATCTTATCTTACAACCTAGGTAATTATTATTTATATATAAAAAAAATATGCTAGGATGTTTTCAACCGTTGATCAAATTGCCTGTCTCAAAGAAATTGGTTTTCATTCACACTCACGCACACAGGCAGAACATAGAATTGGGTAAGATAAAAGAAACTGTGTTACCAATAGGTAGACCGTAGTAGGTACATATGTTTCTGTGGGATAATTTCGAATTTTCATATGGAAAAGCTGTTGGCAAATATTTGTGCACCATTAGCAGTTCCATACGAATGTATTGCTGTTAGAATGCTGTGCAATCTTAGAAACATGAATATCTTAATTGCTTGGATATAGTGTTGCTAATTAGTTCAAGTGTTAATAAGTGTTTTTTTGTCAAGGGAACATACTCTCGGGACAAATAGTGTATGAGCTATCTCTATGCCATATTTCATCCAGGGCCGTTCAGCCATTCCGGCGTGATTGAGTAGTAAACATCCATTCATGCAAACTTTTGTAACTATTACTGTGCTATTACAGTAGTGAGAAGATTAAACAATTAAATTAGATGTTACTTTCCTCCACTCTTCATTCCTTTTTAACCGACTTCAAAAAAATCAGGAGATTCTCAATTCGGTTGTATTCTTTTTTATGTTTGTTACCTCGTAACTCCGTCATTTATGAACCGACTTGAAAAATCTTCATGTGTATTATAGTATAGGTTTTTCAATATACTTTTCGATTGGTCCCATAGAAATTTCATAAAAAATTGGTTTTGTAGTTTGGTTTTTAAACCAAAATAGCGTATGCGCGTTGCGTATTTTGCTTTCCTGTACTTTCCAGTGGTGTTTTCGAAAAATAAAAAAAACTTAAAAACGAAGAAACAACCAAAAAAGATTTTTCAACACTTGCGCAAAAAATGCATTTACGAAGCCAGTATACATTGTTCGAAAGTTAAAATTTACACACCACTGTAACATATATTACTGCACGGTGCTATTGTATAGCGCCGTGCGGTAAAATATGTACTTAGGTATTCTTTACGGTTATTTTTTTAATTTCCACAAAAAATATAAATAAGAAGATCACCAAGGAGTTTCACAATCCTAGAATAAATAAGCTTAATGATCGAACCTCCTTGGAAGCGCTTTTGCTCAATACGTTTGTCTCACTTTAATACTAAAGAGAAAATGAGAGAAGAATAATAAAAATAAATAAATGAAAGATGTAGTTCTAATTTTCACCACGCGATTGTGGCGCCGTTTGCATATTCGCGCCATTTTCATATTAGAAACGTCAAAGATTGTTCGTTGTGGTCGATTGTTGTTGTGTCGACTGATATCTTAAACAAAAAGTTGGTTTGACTACCTATTGTACTGTTTTCTCGCAAATGTATTGAAAAACGTTGTATAACATACGTGCAAAAATTGGTTTTCACAAACTCGTGACTATGGTAGGCCCTCGACTTCGTCTCGGGCTTACATTCGTCTACTCGTTTGTAAAAACCAACTTACTGCACTAATATCATAAATAACTATTTTGGTTGTTACTCGTTTTTGAAACCGACTTCCGAAATTTAAGTTATTTTATACTTTGCAGTGTTTTTTATTTGAAAGTTGGTTGTATTTTTTTATGTAAAAAGTTTTTTTGGTTGTTACTCGTTTTTGAAACTTAACCGACTTCCGAAATTAAAGTTATTTTATACTTTGCAGTGTTTTTTATTTGAAAGTTGGTTGTATTTTTTTGTAAAAAGTATTTTTTGGCTAACATAGCCTACGACGTTCAATTTTCGCGTGAAGAAAGACGATAGTATAAAGGTGAGTCCTAGAGATTTTTGCGGCATAAGCAGAATGGTTCAGAGTGTAAGCGGGTAGCAGTCAGCGGGATGATTCAATGTAGGATATTCTTGTCGCGTGCTGACCACAGCTGGTAACTAGTTGAATACCGATTACCGAATAAGGAAACTATGGACTCGGAGCTAGGGACCCGTTTTGTACCGAAACTCATGAGGAAGGCGAGTAAATCGTTTTTATTTGAAAGGTTTTTTTGGTCACGTGTCCTGACGCGAGTTTAACATTTTTACCTATCCCAAAAAGTGCACAACGCCGCTAAAGAAGTGTTCACTTCAAAAATTAACAAAAGTTAACCTAATGAAGAAAACTCCACGCTCATTTTGCGTTAATTTGACCCAAACCCCACCTTCTAAGATGGATCATTCTACCACAGTATAAACATATACATTCTACCTTCTACCTACAAAATAATTAGTTTTAATATTTCCCGCGGCGCTGTAATACAACAGAACTCAGATGTAATTAGTGTGATCAATCCTGTTGTCAAACACTGCTCATCCGGCTAGCACAATCTTATCAGGGGACGTTCACCTCGCCGACCACTCTTGTACATGTTGGGATTGCTGGGCTGTGGAGCCATCTACAGATGGGATGTGTGTCGCGCGACCTGATGGGAAACGGCGGAGTTATCGGGTTGCAAAGTAGGTTCGACTTTAAAAAAAGGTTCTCAATTCGGTTGTATTTTTTTTTGTGTTTGTTACCTCATATCTCCGTTATTTATGAACCGATTTCTGTTTTTTATTTGGAAGTCGGTTTTTTTTGTAAAAATGTTTTTTTTTGTCAATTCAACAATATTTAGTGCTTTACGTTGTTGAGCAGTCGACTGATCCGAACGATATGATCAGGACTTCACTTCGGTTGTGAAAGATATTGTGAGTAGGTACATCTTAAGGGTTATTCTTGAAGTCATACCTAGCAAGGTACGAGAACAACCCACTTACTTCTAAACTATGATTGTTTGGAAATATAATACAATTTAATATTTAATCTTCTGTTTAGTTGTTTTTCATTATGGCCCTGCTTATGAAATAAACTTTGCGTACCTTTGCTATTCGTAAATAAGATTATTGAAAAAACGTGGCCGACGACGTAACGAAAACGAAAAAGAGTAACTAATTTGAGTACCTTTGTTATTTTTTATCCATCACTTACCTAATTTATTTTACCTAAGTAAGGGCTTATGTAGGTTATTACTGAGTGTGTCTAGGAATAGTTCATACATAGGTACTTAATACCGATTATACTTAACAAACTTAAAAACTCACTGACTTCCTTATTCCATTACCTATAAAAAGAAAACTATTTAGGCAAAAGTGTGCGCGTACTTACGGTAAGTAAACAGGTACTTACTAACACCCCTGCCTAACCTTTGGGGGTGTATACCCCATGGACATTATGCCATGTTGGTTATGTTTATTCTAAAATACCTAATCTTCCATTTTCAGTACACAGAAGACCTACCTTCCTACACGGTGCGATCATCCCGGTACCGTCTGAAGAGTCATCATACGACGGAAATTCGGCAGAGCCGGTAACGCGGCAGTATCTCATACCTCCCCCGTGAGTCGAGTTGGGAGGACGTGTCGGTCGGTCGGGAGCAACGCGCGACGCGGTTTTGTGACTGTGAGTGTGTGTACGAGAATGTAAGTAGACCTTTATTATTTAGGCTTGTTTATTTTTAAATTAAGAATCGAGGTGGCTTTTTTCGCGGGTTTTTTTTCTAGTGATTCTATTTTTTTTAATACTGTATTCGGGACGTTTTTAGAGTCCGAAGTTTGAATTTGGAATTCAGTTTTTTTTGTTAGTTTGAAAGAAAAGAAAAGTAATATTTGCGCCAAGCATAAAATACAATGTAAAAAAAAAGAAAATATTAAAAAGAAAATTGGGTGCGTTTTTCTGTTTTAACCTACGAGTTTTATCACACACTTAGAATTTTATCGGAATTTGAGGCATTTTATTTAAAAAAAATAATTTTAGGATTTCATTTCAATTATTAAGTCGTAAAAATGTAGTTGTGGCAATTCATAACATATCTTCTTATTTGAGCTTATTTACAAAAATGAATATTATCTTAACAAAACTGTACTAATGGGTTATTGCATTTATTTGTACTTTTCGCAGCTGTTTCACACTTACGTGAATAATATTTAGCGTAAATGAATCTGTTACAGAATAGGTAAATTAATTAATAATAAAAAAAAATGGTCATTTGTTTTACCCCAAATTCAAAAAAATACTATAATAATATTAAAAACCTACTAAGTAATTAATAAGATACTAGAAATGTCTCACTTTTCAAATAAAACAATATCTCGGACCTGATTTGTCGAAGCTCAATGTAATAAAACATAATAAGCTTTCTCAAGTTTTTTTTTTTTTTTTTTTTTTTTTTTTTACTTAATATATTTATTAATTGAATTAAACAAATTCGCTGCCTGCTTGTTTGTTTCGTTGCTTCGGAACTTCTTCTTAAACCACGCAACAGATTTTGATGCGGTTTTCAGTAATAGAATGAGTGAAAAACGAGTAAGGTTAAATAGAAAATACCATAACGTTATTTAGCCATATTTACTTGTTCTAGTCCTTTTTAACCGAATACAAAAAAAGGAGTTTATCAATTCGAGCCGTAGGTAGGTAATAATTATGTAATGTTGTCAGAATTGCACAGTTTTTGTGCATGTTAGGCTATACCAGCTTCCAAACGTTTGTGCCAAATTTCATAAAAAATGTATTTAATTTAAAAAAATTAAACCGACTTAAAAACTGGAATTTATTTAATTAATAACTAAAAAAAAGGGACGGATGAAAGTTTGATATTTCAAAACTTTAATTTTAAACGTTTTATATTTAAAACCTTTGGACTATGTCATTTCTTAACCGGCTCAGGCTTATTTAATGAACTCAAAGATAAAACGCCTGTCTAATTAAAGGGAGCGGAAAATAAAAGAAAAAAATAAACATGAACACTTTCAATAACTAAACACTAACAGTGTATCATTAATTATTATTCACTGTTAGTGGTCTCATCTAGCCGATTTCGGCCTCAGCTACAAAATTCTGTTCAGAGTTAAATTTTCCTGCTGTAGGTAATGCCCCCATGGGACTTGCATATCTTACTTTGGCCTAAAAACCTCTAAAGCACAGATCGAAAATGGACGATAACCTTCACAGTTCTAGTAGATCAATGACTTTAATCAATGACCACCTTTCTTTCATATTTTTCTATAACGACAAGTATCTAGACACAGACTAAGCATTCCAAATACCTTATAAAAGAGTACAACGCAAGTTGATGACGTAGACCCTATCCAATTCCGTCAATTTAAAAAAAGTAAAAATAAAATGTCAGGAAAAAGGTCTCATACTCTCTTATTCAATCGGACTTGCCTTTTCCGCATGTGAAATCGGCTTCCCGGGTTTAACCGGGTATTCAGATGCACCAGTAGGTAATTTACATGGAACTGCCTCCCTGATCTCCGCAACCCAGTTACCAGGCAAATATATCTCTTTGCAAGACTGGTGGCACGTTCTTTGGCTTGACCAAACTAGGCAAGCGTTGCCCAACTCTGACATTCGACCCGTGCGGAAAGGATGATGGGAAACCATCGATTGACTCCTCCCGCTCTGGGTGGAGCGGATGGGAGTGTCAGACTCTTACTAACTAAAACCCATCCGTGTTCATCCAAATGGTTGCCAATCGAAAACCAGTGCTGAGTGTCTGATGCCCAGTGAATGCTGACATGGTAACCCTTTCGGTGTGGGTACACTCAGCGACATTTTATTGTTTAACTTACTTATGTTATTGTTTTATTTTTTTTAAATTTGGTTGTTGCTGTTGTGTTGTTTTCCAGGGCATCTGCTACACCTTTATTTATCATTTTAATAAAACTAAAAGTTCAATATTAAATTATCCAACACCTATGCATTGACTACGTCAATCACATACAATTTGATCACACGATTCTGCAAACGATGATGAAGTGTCAACGGTTTTATGTTCTTATTGGTAGGTACCTATTATATTATCTCGCCATGCTCATAAAATTTCATTATTTGCTTAATAACATTATTTGTTTATTAATTTATATTATTAACTGTGACCCATTTCGTTTAGTGATAAGGAAATGATTCGTCTTTTTTTATGTTCTGATTGTCGCCTTAACTACGTGTTACTTTTGTCATTAGGAAGTTTATGAAATAAACTCAATTAAACTTTTACTTCATAATTTTAAAAGTCTTTCGAAACCATTTTTAGGATTGTGTTAAAAACGATACTACCCAACCAAAATTCATAATTTCACGCCTGTTTTCCCCGAAGGGATGGACAGAGGTATAAAAAGTCCTTATCTACCTACTATTAGTACACCCACACATTCGTCAGTAAAGTTTGAATCCCATGTAACAGGATTTGATTCATTGTCACCAACCAGACACTTCAGGCTGCTACTGAGAAATACCCGATAAAAAATACAAAAAAAAATCAAACAGGTCAATGTTACCAACACATAAACATTTTTTTCTCAAAACTTACCGTTAAACCACTACCATAAACAAAATAAAAAAAACCTCACATTTCATTTTATTTTTTCAAACGTTCCGATTCCAATTTTAAAAACTATAAATGAATGGTCGGTACATACAGCTGCTTCATTATTCGGTTCTTTCACCCAGCACTAGCTAGCAGCCAGCTCTGCCTAGAACTTGCCATTCAAAGGCCAAACGCTTGTTAGTCAAAGCAAAACGCGAACCGTTTGACAAGCTTCTATGTAGACAAGCTCGATGGAATTGATTTTACTTGAAGTAAATTTATTTTATTTAAGAATTTCTAGCCCGAATGTTTTATTATTAATCTATTCTGAGATTTATGAAAATTTCCTTTTGGGTCGTCGACCTTTAAAATTTTTAGGAAAAATTAAACTAATAAAAATTAATGAATGGTAGGTTGTCCACTCAAAGGATATACCTACTTACTTACCTATAAAATTAATTTAATATTTTCTTCGAAATCAGAACACTAGGTTAGGTAGTATGCAGATTTAACTAAAAAAAATCTGTCTTAAACCCACTGCCAACAATTCAACATTGCCTGCGTCTAGGGCTGTGATCGCCTAATTTTCCGACATTTTGACATCCATCCATCCAAACTTTCGCATTTATAACAATACCGCGGCTTCGCCCGCGTGGATGCCAGTTATCGCGTAAAAAAGTAGTTTATGTCCTCCATATTCCAGGCTATATATATTCGAAACTCCAAATGACGATCCGTTCAATAGTTTTAGCGTGAAAGCGTAACAAGCAAACAAACTCACTTTCGCATGGAAGTTAGGATATATATAAGTATGCAGTATGACGCCTTTTAAGTAAGTTACACATACCATACAAGTTTCAAGAAATAAAATATTTTTCTGTAAAAAATCAGTAAAATTAGATAGTCTAGTTCAATTACGAAATCTATTGGATCGAATACCTATTTAAAAGCCTTGTTCTTCTCTAAATTATTCTCCGTTTATCTCGATGTAAAACAATGATTTTAACTATTATTATTTGGCAAATATTTTCAATTAGAAACCCCTTTCTTTGTCGGAACAAATTGGTTTAAGATTAGGGAAGTTCCATTGTAAATTAAAACCACTTTAGAACAATGGTAAACTTAGTTATTTTTGGGTAAACAATATTTTGATTTGAGCTTTCGATTAAGTAGATGTTATTTTATTTTGATCATTTTAAATTGTTTTTGTGAAATGTTTTCTTTCACCAACTTGGTAAATCATTTTAGCTATATTTAAATGCACATCTTAGTGCTAAAAGCGGTTAATATCAGAAGGCCAAGTCTACTAATTTAAAATCAGACCATTTAGACATTGAACAACCTGTAGGTACAAAGTTCCTCATTTCAAATTCCAAATATTCAAATTCAAAACAACAAGGAGGTCCATTTTTCTAAAACGCAAGCACAATGCGGCCAGTTCTTCAGAACAATAGACAAACGGATGAACAAAAGGTGTCAACGTGGGGTTTTTACAGCCCTTTCTATGCTCTATGCCCATTCTACCCATCTCTATGGCCATTCTTTGGGAATGACTAGACAGTCCTCTTTCTAAGTCGTGAGCCGTTGTTGTCGCCCTTTCTAAATAATTGTTTGGTAATAATGCTTTTCGTGTTGTTGGCATGAATTAGGAGGTATTGTTATAATGTATTTCATGGTTTTGTCAATCATTGCCTGTTTGGGGCTGGTTGTTTGTTTGTTTGTATTTATGGGCACTTGACGATGAAAGGTATTGCGTCAAGTTTAGGGATATTGTTGGTTTTTGTTTACTTTGTTGCTCATAAGCGGTTCAGATTTACAAATTATAATTTTGCAGTACCTATTTTGTTTTTAAGTAGGTTGCATTGCATTTATTTATTTCAAAGTCAAAGTCAAAGTCAAAGTCAAAGCATTTATTTCAATTAGACCATTTACAGGTACTTTTGAATTGTCAAGGTCGGTCGGTCAAAAAGATGAAGCTATTTGCACGTTCCAAAGCGTAGATCTCTATGGAGAAGAACGTGCAAGAAACTCCACGGACACTCTTTTAAAAATAATATTTTGTTACAAAATTATGGTTACATTTTTAAATTTATACTTACCTACACGTATAAACTACATCTTGAAATATTTGAATTAAATGAACACATTTAAAAATATAAAAATACTAGCCCACCGGTATCGTATACGTATCGGTACCAGGTTAGAGGAACCAGGGTCAAAGGAAGGCTTTCTGAATCAAGCCCTTGATCCAGCCGCCTATAACGAGAGCCACCTTTTTTATAGATGTGAAATCATCAAATGACTCCTTCAGCTCTGGGTGGAGCGGGAGGGAGTGTCAGACAAACATACAGAGTTACTTTCGCATTTATAATATTAATAAATAGGGATTTATCCTGTCAGCTCCGTCTGGGCTTGCTGCAATGTCGCCTTTACTTATAAATAAGAAAGCTAGGTATACCTACCGTAGTGTATCTTATTGTGAGTTCAAACAAAGGTGACATATTTTATTTAATAAGAAATCAGACACCACGACGATATTTATAAATAATTTTATCTTTTGAATATTTCGGAATTTGTTCTCTTTTGACCTTTAACATGAATGAAATCGTCAATAGTCTGTCAGGTGTATTATTTCTTAGTTGAATTCGAAATTAAATATTGGAAATACCTATACCTACTTACTGAATGTTAAATATTTTCCCCATTTAAAAACACTTTTTTGTTCTTCATAAATCAGTACGCAATGTTTCCGATGATGACCGATGGTAGCCGATGGATGCGAGACGCACAGGATCGGTTGTTGTGGCGACACTTGGGGGAGGCCTATGTCCAGCAGTGGACGTCTTTCGACTGATATGATGATGATCATGATGATTCTAAATACCATAACCTTCCCAATACAATTTCTATAGCAATTTTTATATTATGTAGATGATGAATGAAATAAACATGGTTGAATATTATTAGTACTTTTCAAACTAAAATTCATATACAGGGTGAATATTTTAAGACCAAATTGACGAAACAATGAAAACAAAGCGAAAAATACTCAAACGATGCCCGGACCCGATTTAGATGAAATTACTATCCAAAGAAGTAGATTTCTCATTGTAGAAAACTTTTTTAATTTCAATCTTGGAGTCAATATCAAATTGGCCCCGAAAAATCTAAAACGTTGTAAATTAGCTCTAGAACTTATTATAAAAATAACCAGATACCTAGTTATATACGAAGGCATAGTTTTGTAATCAATATCAATAAAACTCTTGTGTTCCTGAGTGATTGAGTGACTGTCAGACAACGCACAGCCGAAACTGCTGGTCGTAGAAAGCTGAAATTTGGCAGTTCCTTGGGGACTAGGGGAGCACTAAGAGAGGATTTCCCGAAATTCATATGGGAACGGATAAGCGCGTACGATGTCGCGGGCAACAGCTAGTCATAACATAAAAGTTCACTCATACACGTTGGTAGGTAAAGTTATTTGACAGCCGTGACATTTTTTCATTAAGGGAAACGTCTGCATTCATAAGTTCGTGAAAGAAAATTCTAAAGAAATCATGCGAGGAAAACTTTTTGATGTAGGTAGTGAAACTCAGTTGTTTGGGTACTTTTATTTACCTATTTTTATATCTACGACAAATATTAGCTGTTACGTTTCGTAACGTCATAGCATAGAGAGGCTTATTTTGTTGAACTTAATTTAGGAGATGAGTTTTATTTCACACAAGTATCTGTCGTATGAATGTCGGAAATTGTATAGCTTATTATACATATACAGACTGTAGGTAATAATCTATCTCTCTGCCAAATTTCATCGTGATCCTTTCAGCCGTTTTGGAGTGATTGAATAAGAAACACCCATCAATCCATCCAAACCTTCGTAACTCACCCTGGCTTCACTCGAAGTAGAGTATACATAAGCTGCCAATCATTATGATTGTTTCGAAGATCTTGACCAATCATCGTCATATTTCAGCCAATTAACACAACACCTTAATGAAGTATGCACCTTTCAAACCTTCCACTTTTTTATAGATAGACAGACAGACGGAGAGATTTTATTTACGAACTAGCTCCTGCCCGTGACTTCTTCTGCGTGGAGTTCAAAATTAAAATACATTTATATCCCGGTAGTGTTAATGTTAAACTGTGCAATTATTTTTGTGCAACTTTTTCCAATTTTTCTCTTCATAAGAACCTTCCTCGAACTTCAAGGAATATTTAAAACAACAGCTAAAATTGTCCTGTTGTTTCTAAGTTTTGCGCTTAGCAACACGACGAACATGTGCTATAGTGATTTTATGAAAAGTTGCTTCATACACTGTTTAAGTACTTATTTTTGAAACAACGAAGTCCTGACTTGCACTTTCTAAAGTTCCTAAGCCTTCATTTTGATACGAATTCACTCTCAATATGTATCACTTTAACACAATATCACTTTACCCCCATAATCCTAAAGTGTAAATTATACACTTCGCATAATATTATCATTTTAGACCCTAGAGTCTAAACTCGTTAGTTTTATGATCTTTAAACTGGGGCCGTACCATGACGTGTTAAAGCGTCCGCGTCAGTCGTTCGAGCGACAAAGAGGGATGGAGCCATACACCCTATATAGCTCCATCCCTCTTTCTCGCTCGAACGACTGACGTTTTAACACGTCATGGTAGGGCCGCTGTAAAGTCTAAGTATAAACCGTCATAAACGCTTCGTGCGACGATGATATCATGAAACTGTTTAAGTTTATTAGGGATTAAGTTCAGAGGGTCTAGATTAGACTAGACTTAGTTAAGGTCTTAGGTCCAATAAGATTAATCAGGTGATAAGGAGTATTTGATATAAGTTAGGGAGTATTAAAGCTACGTACATAGTGACTCAAACGTTGTGTGGAAATCGGTTGTCTTGATATGAGAATGTTTTACCGAGGAATGAGGAAAATGTTATGAAGAAAGTTTTGAGGATGAATGTATACGTAGAAAGGTGGCTACAAAGGTGTAACAGAAATAACGCAAACATGAAAATATGTCATTGTACTACGAACAAAATATTTCATCAACACTTTTAACACCGAAAAAAAATTTGCTGGTTTTTACATTTTGTCGAGTTTCCATTCAAACCGGATTCAGCTGAATACCAGTATTTTATGTGGAGCGACTGCCTACCAAACTTCCACAACCCATTAACTGGGTTACACGGTACTTCTTGGCAAAACTTGTGTCAGATTTTCTGGCTTCTGACAATCCGTAACGAATGCCAAAAATCTACAAATGATAGCTTGTGGTAGAATAGAATACTCTTTATTATGTACACCATATAAGTTACAGAAAATATATATGAAGAAAACATTACATAGGGTGACACAATGGGCGGCCTTATCGCTAAACGCGATCTTTTAAAGACAACCTTTGGATAGATTTGAAGAGAGAAGGAAAGACAGTACTGTAGGTAGTCTTAGGTGTACTATTAATATATACAATAAATATATAAATAAATATATATACAATAACAATTATGAAGTAAACAGCAGAGAAACCAAGTAAAGACGATAAGAATAAGAATATTTAATTTTATAAAACATGGTACATTTAAGGTCTTAATAGAATTAGGATCAGACATGTTTCGCCATTTTCTGGCATACAAATATTCGAACAACAGATAATCATTCTTTTTTATAACAACTGTTAAAGGAATAAATTAACTGAATTATATAATGTCAGATTATAATAAAGTTTAATCACTTAATGTATCTGATATGTGCAAGAGTCTGATGATTGGTTCTTAATCAATACTAATAATACAAATATTATAAAGAGGTAAAGTTTGTGAGGTCGTAGGGGGTAGGTAATCTCTGTATATAATGAACCGATTTTGAAAAACATTTCTGATAGCCATACGGGAACTGGAAATTGCAACGGGAACGGGCAACAAAGGGATATACGCGTACGAAGTCGCGGGTAAAAGCTAGTTATTTGCTTGACCTTGATTTTTATATTTTTATAAAATAGGAGTTCTTTCAAAAGACAATTCTATTTTTAAACTGCCATAAATATGTATTATTTACCTATGGCAGTTTAAATGCTAAATGGAACAGTTTATTTTGATTCTGGCGACCCAATGAGGTTTATAGCGCGAATTATTACTCTTTTTAAACAGCTAGAGCTATCATAGAGCTCTTTGCTCTCATAAATGGACTAAAGTGTTCCGGAGCGAGGAAAAAACATTCCATTTTCTCGAAGAGAATATTAAAAAGACATTCTTGCAACTCTCAGTCTTGGAACAAATAATGGAGCTTCTACAGAGAATACATAATATTTGCCTATTCTATAGTTTTTAATAGTTTCGTATTTATAACTGGCTGCTATATTATAATCGTTGGTCTACCCATGTTTTTAATTTCATCTAAATCCGTTAAGCCGTTGAGGCATGATTGTTTAACGACCTAACATTAAAATTATCACATTTTCAATGTAAGTGGAAACTAAGAATTTATGCTGTGTAACAATTAAAATCCCAGGGTTGCCACATCAAATTTACAAACCAAACAATGTCGTCCAGAAATTAATTATTCGATCCAGAGTTCATTACACTTGAACAAGAAAAATGACCCATTATTAATAGATAAATGTTCGTGAATTAAAGTGGGTTGCTTATCTGAGGGCATAGGTGAGACGATAGGCCTCACTCAGAGTGAAGCAACTCTGTTGCTACATGTTGTCTCAGATACGTGGATGGCCTTTTACTTGCCACTTAGCTCCTGCCAGTGGCTTCACTCGCGTTAATTCAGATTTTTACAAAAAGTAGCCTATTTCTTAGTCCACAGGGTCCTACGAGTATCACATATAGCTACTTAAATTCATCAAAATCAGTTCAAAGATTTTAGCTGGAAAGCGTATTCAATAAATAAACTTACTTTCGCATCTATCTTTAAACTGTAATCTATTTATCTACATACCTACATACCTTTTTTATAGATGGGAAATCATCAAATGACCCCTGGTACAATAAAGTCTATAAAAAATAAATAAATAAAAGCCCATCCGTGCTCCTACCAGTGCTCTTTGCGTTCCAGGGCCGCGGTGACTCTTTCGAACAAAATCCGCAACCTACTTACTTTCCTACTAATATAATAAAGCTGAAGAGTGTTTGTTTGATTGTTTAAACGCGCTTATCTCAGGGACAACAGCCGGTCGATTCTGTCGACATCTCACGGTGTTCACTTAGGCGGAGTGAACGACAAGAGCGCTGTCATTCCATCTTATTTGTATAATTTGAAAACTCACCCGTCGTGCGCCCCGCCCAAGTGTTCACTTCGACATGCTTACAGAATCGCACTGCAGGTTCGATTTGAAAAAATATTTTAGTGTTTGATATTCATTAATCGAGGAAGGCTACATAACTTCATTTTCTTCAGACAACTACGTGGACAAAATCGCGGGCACATCTAGTTCATAATAAGTTAAAATTAAGTGTTTTAACGGAGGAATCGTTTTTTATTAAGTATACTCACATCAAAGAAGGAGTCGGTGAGATTTTTAGTTCTTCACCATTACTGGGGTGAAAACAGTGATATTTTTCACTTGATCGTAATTTTTGAAGTCGGTTTCTTATCAATAATTTTCTTATTTTTGTAATAATATAATTTTTCGAAGTCATTTTATTACGGATTCATCGAGAAATCAACTAAATCTTTAGTCAGTCAATGACTAACGACTGACTAAAGATTTGGGAAAATTTCGTTAAAATCGTTTAATGGTCTCAAATCGTCAACATTGTGTGTGTGAGTAATCGCGGTGATCAATTCTCGTTCCTTCTCTGTGTAACAAAAAGTTTGAAACTAGAATGAAAGCAGCGAGACGGTTACACGCTGATATTATTTTATTTATTATCTTAAAAACGTAGAATATTCCGCTAAAACATGTTGAATATGAATATTAGGTGAGATTAACATCGTTTCAATACATTTTCGTAATTTATTTAACCGTGCGTTAGACCATAGAGTACAAAAACTGTAGAGAAGTGCAGCTCTAGAGCTAGGCACTTTAATTTGTAAGCTACAACTTACTTCGAAACTCAAACTGTGTAAATTATATTTTTTACTAGCTGCCGCAAGCGGTTTGCCCACGTTAATGTCAATAATTATCCCAAGGCAACCTATTCCCGAGATAAAAAGTATTCTGTGTTATTCCAGGCTATAATTTACCTCTGTGCCTAATTTCATCAAAATCCGTTCTGGCATTCTGACGTGATTGAGTAACAAACATCCATCCAATCTTTCGCATTTATAATATTATTAAATACTAGCTTTTACTTGCGGCTCCGCCCGCGTGTATGTCGTTTATCGGGTAAAAAAGTAGTAGCGTAGCGTCCTTTTCCATATCAAAGGCTATATATACATCTGCTAAATTTCATGACGATCCGTTCAGCCGCTTTAACGTGAAAGCGTGACATACAAACAAATTAACTCACTTTCGCTTTTATAATATTATAATTATAGCTAGGATTTATAGAATAATACATACCAATATTATACGAGAGCGGAGGGCGTTTTCGGTTAGAGCGAACATGTTGGCTTCCAGTCAAAGTCACGCCCTTTCGAGCGTACTGCCGGTCGATTCTGTCGACATCTCACGGTGTAAACCTCGGCGGAGTGAACGACAAGTGAGCTGTCATTGCATCTTAATTGTATGGTTTGACAACTCACCGGTCGTGCACCCCGCCCAAGTGTTCACTTCGAAATGTTTACAGAATCGCACTGCTGTACTACATTTCATTATACAAACACGTGAAGCCTACGCCTAAGTACGCAAAGATCGTACAGTGCTCTCCACGTTCAGTATAATAACGCGTTTAGGTAACTGCTCCGCTCTGTAGTGCGTCGGAGATGTTCGCAGATGGATTGTTTTTACACAACAATGCGTAAAAGATTACAGATTAAAAAAAAGAACATTTTAAGATGTAAAAAAATAGTAGCGCACCGGTATCGGGAACAGGCTCCAAGCCACCGGCGGGTCAGGGCTCCAGAGAGAATAACCTCCTAACAATGCGAGCCGTGTCCAGAAGTACCGCTTTCTGAATCAAGCCCTTCATCCAGCTACCTAATGAGAGCCTCCTGAAGTGTTGGTCGAGGCTCGTGGCTATTAAGGCATTGGCTGACACGACTGTCGGTACAATGACTGTTGAGTTCACATCTCACATGTCGACCACCTCGTGAGACGAGACATTCTCGGCTTTCACGAGGTTCTCATGCGAAACGGTTGGCTACAATAGTTGCACGCCTCTCGATTTGGTCTACCGTGGTGGTAGACCGAATCGAGAGATAGATATCAAGCTTATTGGCAGCAATAGTTCTGCAAGTGATGATGGACCGTTCCCCGTACAATGTGATACTGCCATTATCGAGAACTGGGTCGGGCGCATATCTGTAGAACGGTACCTCCGATTCTACAATAGAGTATTTCAGAGCAAGTGCCTGATAAATATATACCTACCAGGCTAGATGTGGCGAATTGATTCTTCCGGACGTTGACATCCAAATTATTATTATAACAATACAGCACCTGCCCAAACTGAGTCCCTTTCAATAGTTGTCGCAGACTCATCTCTCCATGTAGCTTTTAAAATGAATTCAGAGTGGCCCTTCTATACATTTTGTACTCTATGGTCGTATCCAAAGAATTCACTGAAAATATTTGAACGACAAAATTGCCTCGTTACTTTTTCATGTGCCTAAACATTGCTGATGAGGACTGTAATTGAGTTTGTATTTCGTTCATTGCTTCCTGAAATACCTACATTTTTTATGTGGAAAAGTGTTTGAAGTTACCGTGTGTCTTAATAGTCATTATGGCGTTTATATTCAGAGTTGGATGTTTTTTTTAATGATTGTTGATTTATTTTCATGGACATGCCTGTACGGAAATTATGATTAAGTACTTGTGATATCTTCATAAATCTAAAAATATCAGCGGTTTTCTTTTGAGGAGGAACATGCTCGACCGTAACGTCGCGTCGACTCATTTAGTCGTTGCGCCATTGTAGGACTATTGTTTTAATAAGGGCTAGTTTTTCAATAGCCAGATATTTTTTTTTTTTAGAATAAATATGGCGGTTTGACGTATTTACTTTACAAAAGCTGTCAAACCGCCAATTTAATTCCCCATTTAAAAGTAATCTGACTATTGAAAAATCGGCTCTAAGGTGTATAATAATTATCTAAAGTATGAAATACATTATTATCAGCCAGCGCTTTGAAACGCTTTTGGCTGGGAGGTGTTAATGCATCCGCCGTATAGTCCTGACCTTGCACCTTCAGATTTCCACCTGTTTCGGTCTCTTTAGAATTCTTTAGGCAGTGTCATTAATCATCCCTTATTTTTTAAAACACTCACACAGGTATTGAACTATTGATCCATTCACGATCATTTTAAATATTATCAAAAAATCGTCATTTAAAATGACAATTCAATGAAATTGCCGTGAATGCCGTGTGCTATGTCTAGTTTTATTATGAAACAAGATTTTGAATTATTTCATAGGCCGTTCTAAAGAACGTTACAAAGTTTTTTACTCAGAATAGAATAGAAATAATCGTTAACCTAGCAATGAAGTAAAGTATACTTGAGAGAACGTAAAACTAACGATCCATAAATACAAAAAAAAAAAACACAATAAAACATAAAAACAACATCACTGATGGAACAATAAATACACTAACCCGTTCCAGCCGAGTACCGTTATATTCCCCAATAAATAAATACCTATAAAGTCGAGCACACACGCTTCGAGGAAAACTAAAGCAATTACGTTAACTGCTCTTAGTGACGGGCTTTTTCTTAACCCTTTGAGGTTCACTTGAGAGGCGTAAGGGTTAACACACACAGAGATGCGACGCGATGATGCGCGTTTTTTAAACAGCGATACAACAATACAACTTTATTTACGACACAAAAAGAAGAATTCGAATTTAAAATTCCGCGGTGTGTATCTGATTGCACTTTTCTAATCTTTTTTGGTAACCAACGGGACGCCATTACTAAGCCTCCACTATCCGTTTGTCCGTTTGTCTGTCTATCTGTCTGTCAGCGGTTTATATCTAGTAAACTAAAACAGGTAAACAGTTGTAATTTTCGGAATCCTTCGTGTGCAAACCCGACTCACCCTTGGCCGGTTTAATGAAATAGCAAATATCTAGCTAACTTTATTTGCCACACAGAAAGAAGAATTCAAATTTTAAGGTCCTTGCTGTATAATCTAATTATTTCATTCAAATGTGTACGTTTTAATGTAGTAAATTAAGTTATATAGAATGCTTCAGAAGTGCGTGGTCCTGGTCATATGTATGGATTGTGTTCTATATCTGATAAAGAGTCAAGAAACCACACACATCCTAAAATAACGTATATTGTATCGCTATCTTAAAAGAACTCGCAGTGTCGCGTCGCTTTTTGCGTCGGTGTGAGCTGACCCCAAGACGACCCTATTATGGTATTGGTATTTTGTGTTCCGGGATTTATAATTGTTTGTGTAATGTGTTGTTTTTGAGCTGTTCTGCTCGTTTAATTACGTGTTTTTGAGGGGTACTGTTATGTAGTTTGGTTTTATGGTAGATCGAAGTTATTTCAATAAGGTTTACGGTTAACTGTGGAGCAAAACGAACGTAATTTTGCGTGTTGGCGTTTCTTGCTGCATTCCTTATCATATTAAAGTCCTGTCAGAGAGAGAATAAAAAAAAATGCACTGAAATCGAATAAGTAATGAGTGGTGGGTTTATTATATCACTAGCTTTTGCCCGCGACTTCGCTCATGCTTGATCACAATTTCATGGTCGTTTATTTTTGTGCGGAACCGCAATTAAAATAACAAGTAAAAAATTAAAAACCAGTCGCAAGTCAAATAAATAAAAACTGTTTAATATCATAATTATGAAGTTGGCTTAGTAGTTCTTTTGCAGTTTAGATTTTATACTTGTGACTATCTTCTAACTAAGTAGGTACCTTGATAGGCGTGAGACTTGATACATCCTTGATACATCACGAATATCACGATACGATACAGTAGGTAGGTACCTCTATTTCGGAATAAGGTTTACGAGACGACTCACCTGTACTCAACCCTTGTAAATCACAGGTTATGTTTATCATAAAAATCGTATGAAAAACTCTCAGTACCTACCTCTAACTGCGATAAATATACTGAACCCATTCAAAGAGAGCTCGGCCGTTTCTTTTACAAACCTATACGTTAGTAGGTAGGTATACGATATAGTCTAAGCCTCTTAAATGAGGTCCACAGCTGTATTTGTGCTTGGATTACGGAAATATATAGGTTGACCCCCACTTAAAGAAAAAGTATGAAAGAAAAAGTTTGGTGTATTTTTTCGTACCAGGTTTAAGTCTCCGATAATAGGTTATGAAGGGTTGGGGTTGAGAATAAAAACGTTAGGTACAATTTTAGGGTTAGAAATTCAAGATCTTGTCGTTAGTTGCTCTACTGTATCGTTAATAATTTGTAAGTAGTGAGCAGGTGTGGCTAAATAATAACAGCCGCGTGGGTCAATCTAACCTTTTTTTTTTTTTTTTTTTTTTTTTTTTGGGCGAAGAAAATGCCTAACGCATGCCACGTCATCCGGGGAGATGACGTGGTTATGTGGGGCTTGCACCCACTAAAAACTTCGCCTGTGCACCTACTTTCGCCTTGATGGGTGGGCCGCGAGAACTGCTACGCATGACATTCGCGACCCACCCAGCGTGGCCCACTTCTGGGCTCCCTCTTCTTTGCCCGAGTCTGGACTACCTCCTCTATTAGCGATATCCGGGTGCACTGGGATATCACCACAACTCTAGGGACCGTGGAGCGTGGACGATAGAGTCCCCAATCTATCGTCCGCTGGCCCATTTTATGGCGGCATCAAGTCGGCATTTTGCCGCCTGCGCCGTCCTACCCTTCTGCGACGAATCGGGTCAGCGAGAGAGTCCTCCTCCCTGACCCGCTCCGCGGCTTCCTTTTGCGAGATTACGTCCTCGCAAAAAGACGCAACTGCCTCCCATACTCTTTCACTGCCGATCATGCCTCTAACAACGGCCGGCAGGGACAGATCTTCCCTAATTTCTGCCGCCAGAACTCGACGCTGCGTCTCCCAGGCAGGGCACTGCTCGAGAGTGTGCAGGGCCGTGTCCTGGCTGCATCCGCACTGGTGACACATGGGAGTCGCCTCCCGTCTTGCCACTGTGTGCAGGTACTTGCCGAAACAGCCATGCGCCGACAATACCTGCACTAAACGGAAGGACAGCGTCCCGTGTCGCCTCCGTATCCACTCTTCTAGGATTGGCTGGATAGCCCCAACAGTCCAGTGACCGGCGCTGGGAGTCTCTAGCCTCTCCGACCATTGCCTTACGATGGCAGTCTGCGCCTCTCTGCGCCACCTCATCACCACTTCAGGTGGTGGACCACTGCCACTCTCCGCCCGAACTTCCACACTTCTATGGTGAACTTCGGCAAGCACTCGCGCCTCGAGATACTACGGGGGTGTTCCTGCCAATGCGAACGCCGCTTCAGCTGAAATTGTGCGGTATCCGCGTATTACCCTGATTGCCATGACTCTTTGCGGTCGCCGCAGATGAGCCTTGTTCTGGGCATTCAGGGAGTCCGCCCACACTGGGGCGCCATACAGCGCCATTGAGCGCACCACCCCCGTGTAAAGCCGTCGGCAGCTCACGCTCGCTCCACCCAGATTCAGCAGTAGCCGACTTAGGGCGGAAGCTGTGCCGATCAGCTTCGGGGCAAGTCGGCAGAAGTGCTCGCCGAAGTTCCACCTACGATCTAGAACGAGGCCAAAGTATTTCATGTGCGTCCGCACCATAATTCGCGCACTTCCCAGAGTGATGTAGGCGCCATCCGGTGGTCGGCGATGGGGCCCATAAAACACCAGACACTCAGTTTTTCCAGCGCCATCCTAAGACCCAGTTCTTCGATTCGGCTGATGACCAGAGACGCACCTTCAATGGCCAAGCGTGCCGCCTCCTCAAAATTCCCCCCCCGGGCTGTGATGAGAGTGTCGTCAGCATAACAAATGACGCCCAGCCCGGCTGAGAGAGCACCGCGAAGGACCCAGTCGTAACCCACGTCCCACAGTAGTGGCCCTAGGACCGACCCCTGTGGAACACCACACGTGATAGGCCTCCGTACGATTTGGCCATTGCGTCCCTGGTAACTAACGCATCGCCCCCTCAAATAGTCTGCCACCAGCTGCCTCAAGTACATGGGTACCCCATGAAAACGGAGCGCCTCCTCGATGCAGCCGAATGGCAAAGTATTAAACGCATTGGCGATGTCTAGTGACACCGCCAACATTACCTCCCGTTGCGTTACCGCATCTTTTGCCTGAGTCTTGAGACGCATAATGGCGTCCACGGTCGAACGCCCACCTCGAAAACCAAATTGGGCGTCCGACGGGTCAATCTAACCCTGGTTCAACCCATGGTCCGGAGGGAGGAGGCATGGGAAGTCGTCACCTCCTTCTGCGAAGCAGTAATGCTAGTGAAGGAGGAGGCGGGCCGCGTGAGGGATAGACAATTCGCATGCCGCAGCCATCGCAACAGAAAAAGACGCCCCGGGCGTCGGGAGTTCCAGGGTGATTCCCGACCACAGTAGGCGCGGGCCTGCGGACGGCGAGCGTTGGGTGGCTCGCTGTCCGATTTGAACCAGGCCCGGGTGGACGTAGCTTGTGTTCCACGCGCGCCTCGAAGATATGTCAGCAAATTAGACGAGGCCCGTCAGGGCCAGAGCCTGTAACGCAAAAGGCATAAGGCGGAATACGGATGGGTTTTAGTCAGTAAGAGTCCTACACTCCCTTCCGCTCTACCCAGAGCGGAAGAAGTCATTTGATGATTTCCCATCCTTAAAAAAGAAATTATGAAACAACGCTTGCCGAGAACATACTGTGGATGGTTGACCATCCATTACTGCGTTGTGGAGGTTAGACACGTAGTAAGTATGCTGGTGCTTCGCTGCATCCAGACAGACTGGAAGTCTACTCCTATATAGCTTAGGCATATTGATTGATCAACTGAACTAGTTACCTGCTTCCTTTCCAAATCCTGAAAAATATTCTGGATTTGGAAACTCATGCATTAGAAACTTTCAAATAAGTAGTAAAAGGTTTCCCTGGAATTTTGTTTTGTTATAGCATTAAGGAATGTTAATCTTTTGTAGAAAATATAAGCCTACAACAAATACAACCATTAATTTAAAAACAAAAGAACTATTAATTAAACTCTGCATACCACGTTTTACATGTCACATATCGATTTAAAACACACAATAATTAATAATCCTTTCAGCTCGATAATAATAAATAGTCCGGACTGTCCAAAGCCTGCCTCACAACAAAAGGCCTGAAAACCCTCTTGTTTAAAATGTCACGAACACGATACATGGCCGTTCATTGAATCCAAAAGGCATAATGCACTGGTAGGGTTAGCGCACACTGACACGCGTTGTGACACGATGCTGTGCTCACGTTTTTTATATAGCGATAGAATAGAACTTTATATAAAAAATGGCTTATCTCAAAAACTTGATTCCAAACAAATCACTTTTCAAGCAGTCTGATGCAGTTGGTAGTATTTATTTTAGTTAAATCACAGGTTTATCACTTTTGTTAGCTTGGGTAAACAATTGTATATGTGGAAATACATACACATGGGTATACGAAAAACATTACACTTCTGGTACAGTCGTTAAATTCTGTAGGGAGCGAACACATTTCAAATGAAACATTTGAAATGTGTTCGTTTTGTGTAGTAATTGTTAATGTTATTTTAAATTATTTGTTGCTTTATTTAACTTAAATGTCGATATATTTGTATCATTTAAATACATAGTATTATAGAATCTGCATTATGATTTAATAATATTCTGTGTGTACCTAATATATAACATGCAGTTGACTCTTTACACGTGTTAGTTTAAACGGATAGTGAAGCGAGTTATATAAAGAGCTGTTGTTAATAAATAAATACAAAACACGCAGATTATCGCGTCTCGGTGTGCGCTCACCTTTATGCGATTCAATCGAATTTTCGATGTGTAATCTCTATAATCGCATACTGCATCGATATATCAGAATGATCGCTATAATAGTTTCAGTATGATTTGAGCATAGCGCAGGTTTCGATACTGTGTAATAGCGCAATTCAGGCAGTGTTTGTGCCGCGTAGGCACGGAATTTCGTTATGAGTTGTTTCGCTTTGTAATACCAGATTTTGCCCTATAGTTTCATTTCTGAGGGGTTCGGAAGCTGTGCGCTTTGAAAAATATATTGCATAGGGAGCGCTTCACCTACTACTTCTGGAACATAGGTAGAATGATCCATTCATAGAGTCACGCCATTTCCCTTTCTTTGTAGATGTTGTAAAGCTCTCACCGTGAAAACTCAGGTGGAGTGAGCACGAAGTGAACAGTCATTTCATCCTGATTAGGTACATGGATTGACAGCTCATTTCGTGATCACTATACCCAAGACTTCACTTCGACATGTTGACAGAACCGCACTGCAGAACGTCGCCTGCTACGATTTTTGCATTCAGCTTTGGCTACAAAAGGAACATTACTTACCAAAAAATACCATGTTGGTGGAATCTGAATGGCCTCAGAAACTACAGGTACCTAGTTTTTGAGGCCATTCAGATTCCACCAACATGAACTTTATATTGCTAGGTCTTTGTCCTGTCGTTGGCACAACATTAACTTAGACTGGCCCAAAATATTGCCACATCCACGGCATCGCTTTTTGGGACAAGCCCGCCACGCATTCCCAAACCACAGCAACTTCTGAAAGCCAGAATCAACAGTGGCGACCACCAGAAAAACGACGAGTCCCGGAGAAACGATTCAACTGTATTCGATCCCAAACGAAATTAATCAGAAAATAACAGCTGAGGAGTAGGAAAAAATAAAATTTCCACTTCCCTTTTTATCAAGCAGGAGACAGAACAGAGCTAGGCCAAATAGGCACCAAGGGACATATAACTGGGTTAGGCCCAGTTGCTAAGCACCACGGATTATACATTAACACTAATAATAATGGGTCCTAAGTTGTGAGCTACTTTTGATTCCAGTAATAGGTATGGCAAAATCGCTTGAACGCACGGCATCGTTCGTGGCAGCGCACAAGTCACTTTGGCTGTAACACAGAGGGCAGGATAGGTGGTGAAGCATAGTTTGTGACTCGGCTCCCCATCCACACCCTGCTGTTGATTCGTAAAGGTAGCCCCACTTTGTGAGTTGTACACCTTTTATTTTTTTATGGATAGGAAATCATCAAATGACTCCTTCAACTCTGGGCGGAACGGAAGGGAGTGTCAGACTCTTACTGACTAAAACCCATCCGTGTTCTTTCTAATGCCCTTTGCGTTCCCGGGCCGCGGTGATTCTTTCGAACAAATTCCGCAGTGTGAGTTACACCTAAAGATAGATAAAATGATGGCATTCTACCACCGATCTGATCGGTCATTATTCTTATACCTAAGAAACCATTGATTGACGGAGCTGTCTTCGTCGGTCGACCTAGTGCCTTTATCTTAGTAATAATAACAAATGGAAGTCAAAGGTCAGACATAACCGTATATGAGGAAGATAAAAATGTGATTCATTTTTTGTTTATCTTTTTTGTGTCTTGTTTTATGTCACGTTACTACTGGCTCTCATAATGGATGAAGTTAGGTACCTACCTCTCATAACTGTCTGTCAAAAATTGTATTAGATACAAGTTTCACGGCTTCGCCCCAGTGAAATATATTTTCATGGGTTTTTTTATTTCATGAAACCCAATATCAATAAAGCTGAAGAGTTTGTTTGTTGGTTGAACGAGCTTGAATCTCAGGAACTACTGGTTCGAATTGTAAAAATATGTTAGTGTTGGATACCCTATTTATCGAGGAAGGCTGTAGGCTATATAACATCACGCTACGACCAATAGAAGCGGAGCATAAATGAAAAAATGTGGCGCAGACGAAATTGCGCGGGTCAATTAGTTCTAAAATGAAACATGGCCAAATCGGCCAATCAGCGCATTCTTGGATTCCCTGATCTATATATATATATATATATATAAAAATGAAACCCGTTTTCCTTGGTCACGGCATCACGCGTGAATGGCTGGACCGATTTCACTAATTCTTTTTTTGTTGTGTTTGTTATTGTCAGGAGAAGGCTCATAAGAAAAAAAAAAAAAAAATTGCGCGGAAAATTAGAAAATTTAAGAATCCTTAGGGTAGGTGTAGGGTAGGTAGGTAGGTAGGTAGCCAGTTGACGGGAGCGAAGCCGCGGGGGACAGCTAGTACATTATAAAACTCTAAGAAGTAATAAAAAGCCGTTGAAAAAAGTCCCAACAAAAATATCAAATGGCAATGTTCTAATGACTTGTAAGCTTATCAACACTTCCTAGAATGATACAAACTTGCATATCATACGTGAGATAATCACATACTAGGAAATGTGAGTCAGATAATGATTGACTGATTCGACCCTTATTAATGAACAGAGTCCCAATTCTACTAATTTTAAAGCAACGTTCGCATTTGTATGTCAGTCGCAATCTGTCAAAAAAGCCCCAGTTTCCATACATTTGCGAATGCGAACGTTACGTAAAAATGAGTAGAATTGGCACTTTGAACATTGATATATACATAGGTTCTTGTTTGGTAACACCTATACTCCATCCGAGTAGGTAGTTAACTAAAGGTAAACAAAAAAAACCACGTGACTTAGTTAACCGACTAAACGTAATACCAGTCTATTCAGTTGTCATGATACGTTACAGTTGTACTCTTCAATTTAGCAACGTTATTATTCGTTTATAGCGTTGCTAAATTGAAGAGTACAACTGTGACGTAGCATGGCAACTGAAGTGACTGGTATTACGTTTAGTCGGGTAACCCTGTCACGTGGTTTTTTTTTTACCTTCAGTTAACTACCTACTCAGATGGAGTATAGGTACCTACCCCACTGTTTATAACATCATCAGCCTTTAGTCCAGTTGCGGATTGAACCACTTGGCAAGGGCCTCACATATTATCCTTCAACCCGTGATCAACTTGGTGTTTAGTGCCCGGCCTCTCACTTTCAACTTTGACCAAGTCGTTCGTTCAACAGCCTGCTGTGTTTCGTCGGAGTACCAGTGCCTCAAGGCATCTTCTGGGCACGCTCGCTTCATCATGGACCTCATCTATAGCTTTCCATCAGTCGTGATCGAGGTCAAGAGCTAGCCCATTCATAAATAAAAAAATATATAAACTCTTTTGCAAAAAAAACGGGCACTTTAGATTTTTTTCTCTACTTCAATGAAGAAGAACAAGAAATAGGTTTTGTTAATTTGACGATGTATTGGCATGTTTTTTGAAGCATCCTGGCATGATTCTTTACGTTCCAAATTTAAAATTTGAAAAGAAAAATAATGATTATTGTGGATTATTCTAAAATTGCTTTACTAATGGCGCGAATTGCTGAAACGATTTTTAACTGATTACGATATTTTAAAACTTTTTGGATATTTTCTGCAAATTAAACAATTTAATCTTTCTTTTTACATTAAATACCACTTTTTGATATGAGTGATAAAGCGATAAGGACCGGTTAAATTATAGCCCTACTTGAAGAAGGTTGTTCGCAAACTTACGTGTCTCAGCGGCTAAATGTGAGTCGTTCAACTGTCCAGAGGACTTGGCAACGGTATCTAGAGACTGGTTCGGTCAAAAGAAGACCCGGTTCGGGAAGAAAACGATGCACAGAACCAAGAGATGACCGCTTTTTGGTGAGTCAGGCGTTGCGTAATCGTAAGGCGTCAAGTGTGGACCTGAAGAAGAGCCTTGAAGAAGTAAGAGGAGTAGAAGTTAGCTTGTGGACGGTCAGGAGGAGGCTTTTGGCTGCCAATATCAAGAGTTACCGCCCAGCTCGGGGCCCTAAATTACTCCGTGAGCACCGTGTTGCTCGACTTCAGTTTTCTCGGAACTGCGCTTCATGGACTCTGGAGGACTGGAATAAAGTATTGTTTTCTTATGAAGCTAGAATCTCTTTGTGTGGAGAGGACCGACGCCGGCGAGTGCTGCGAAGACCACGGGAACGCTATGCGGAAGTGTGTTTCGAAGAAATCACTCCTTATGGCGGAGGCTCCGTTATGGTTTGGGCAGCAATTAATTCGACGGAGCGTACGGAGTTAATTTTCATAGAAAATGGAACATTAAATGCACACCGGTACATAATGGAAGTCCTAATTCCATATGCACAACCCACATTGACTGCACTTGGGGAAGATTCCATTTTTATGGACGATAATTCTCGCCCGCACCGTTCTGGCGACGTGGAAGCGTACATGCAAGAAGTTGGGATCCGTCGTTTAGATTGGCCAGCTCGAAGTCCTGACCTCAATCCAATTGAGCATGTGTGGGATGTTCTAAAAAGACGGGTAAGATCAGTGCAACCTGCTCCACAAAACATCAGGGAGCTAAAAAGAGTCATTGCAGAAGAGTGGGAACGTATTCCTCAAAACGTTATTAAAAACATCGTGGAAAGCATGCCCAGAAGGATTCAAACTGTGATTTTGGCAAGAGGAGGTCACACTCGTTATTAGGTTTTTACATTTGTAACTTTATTTAATTAAAAAAAGTAAAAAAAAAACTTGTCTTTATTGCCGACCACTTCTTATTGTTTGGGCGTGTACGTCGATTTTAAAGAATCCATCGTTTTTTTTTCTTTTAATTGCTCGAATTCACTTCACGCGCATTAATTTACACGATTATAAGTATACAGACTACGTCAAAGAAATAAATTTCATTTAATTAACTAAAATCGACCTTAGAACGTAAATTTCCTTAGGTGCCCGTTTTTTTTGCAAAAGAGTGTATATCATCCAAAGCTCCTATGGCAGTTCCTTTTCGATCCTTGGGAACTCTCATCCCGCGTCTATCAGCTACCCTGCGAAGATCTTCAAATCGTCTCCTCTCATCTATCGTTTAGAGTTTCCATTCACATACAGCCAGTCAATATGTTCGTCTAAAATTTAGAAAAGACGATTTAGTTCCACCTAATAATTTAAAGCATCCCAAACGTACGTAGTTACAACTGTTACAAGTTAAAAGTTCATCAAACTACAAAACGAAATAACAAAAACAATAGAATGTATCAGTGATTGAGTGTCAACGTTCCACCTTTCACACTGATACGAGAATACTGAGCGACTGATATCTCGCCAGCTATAGGTAACTATAGGCAAGAATAGCGGGCATATTTGATCGACTTCTATTATTATAAATTGTAGTTATGTGGTTCACGTAAAACATGGACATATATAATGAATTAACGGCCAATCTTTTTTTTTAAGCAATGTTCCGATTTGTATTTCAATTAAACTTTTTTTTAATGATTTTTTTTTAATTGATTTCTATCAACTTTTGTGCTTATGGGTGGCATGTCTACCATGTACAGTCAAAAAAGCTATTTGGTATGCAGGCAGCTAACTTGCAAGTACTTTTAAACAATATTGTGAGTGTCCTTATCCCAGGACATTGACTACACGCTGGCCAAGTTTCATCCAAATCTGTTCACCCGTTAAGAAGTTAGAGAGATTTACATTATTGGTTAGAATTTTTATCACCTACTCGAATGTAGTCTGTAAGGAGCTGCTTGTTGCGGAATTTGTTCGAAAGAGTCACCGCGGCGCTGGATCGCAAAGGGTATGAGGAGGAAAACGGATGGGTTTTAGTCCCTAAGATTCTGACACGGCAGTGTCAGATTCAAATGACTCTGGGTGGAGAGGAAGGGATTCCGCACCGCCCAGAGCGGAAGGAGTCATATCCCATCCTTAAAAAAAGGCTACGCTTTAGTTCAGGACTTGATATACAAAGCGGATAGGGCGCGTGGCCAGTGCTCTCACAACATAAAATGTATGGGTCAAAGGAACAAAAATATACATAGCGTCGCGGGCGCGCCCAGACGCCATACATTTTCATCACAGCGCCCTGAGGCCCTAGACAATGTGCCATTCAATTAGTGAATGCGACTGTCGAAATGCCAAAATGTAGAAATTTTATCACGTGACATTTCGATGGCATCTGTCAATTCCATACATTTTTGACGTACCTATTGACAATCGCCTTCGCCACGCTACCGCTGACAGAATGTCACGAGCCCCAAGGACGCGCGCCCACTGCGCGCCTGGGTCGTTTTGTTCCTATATTATCAAGTCCACTAAGGTTAAATGATGTGAAAGAGACCACATTTTATGATATTGTAAAGGCACTGATGGTGGACTGAGCTCGACTCCTACTGACTCTTAATCCCGGAAAAATGCAACCACAAGAAGCCGCAAGAAAAAACTAGCTCAACATCGTCATGATTACTTGAACTTACCGTGATTTATGTCACACCCACATAGCCACTCACTCACTCGCTAAAATCAAACTACAAAACAATAATTTCAAACAATTTAATACTAAAACAGTTATCACATTTCTAACGTATAAAGTCACCGCTCGACTCTCGCTCGCGACGTTTTACACCGCCCGTTTTATTAGGGTCCCTCTCCATTAGCGTGTCTCTGTCCTCAGTTAACGACGTCACCTTTATGAACCTCGGCTTAAAGGATACATCTTTATAGTCACAGCTATCCAGTCGAGTCACTTTCGAATGAGAAGTGATTAAAAATTATAGTTTGGGAAGGAAGAATTATTAATGGTTTGTTTGTAGGATTGATGTAAAATAGATTGGTTGAGGTTACTATTTATTTATACTCACAAAAAACATTGAATGTGATGAATTAATTAAAATTAGAGGGTTGGCCTCAATTTCCCTGGGATCCGATCATCAGATTTTGACTTGGTGATAACCGCCTCCTTTTTGAAGTCAGTTTAAAATATATGCTAGCTAAATCAAAGCCCTCAGCACAACAAAACTGTCGCATGACACATTAGCGTTTCAGCGTTACTTTGAGTTGACACTGCAAAATAAAGTTAAAATGAAATACTTTTTAAAACATTCACTAGCACGCATACGTTGTTTGTGTTCAGCTTTTACTCGTAGAAATATATTTTTAAAAGTATTATCTTTCATAGCTGCCAAGTATTTTACGTTATTAATTTTTTTCGTTCAGAAAAATGCGGGGAAAATATTGCGTTACAAACTAGGACCCTTTAACTGTCAGTCGTGCGAACAGCTACATGGATTTAGCAGATCAACAATATGACTTTGCTACATGTTTTATTACTGGTTGTGCCCGCCTCCGACGCGTGATGTTTTTGATTTTCCGGGATGAAAATACCTTTCTTTTCTTTTACAAGCTTCTTTGCGAAATCGCATAAAAGTTGGTTCTTTAATTTAACCGTAACTGCCTACGAAACAAAACCCCTATATAATGGACTTCATGCTAAAACAACTAAACTCTTTTGCAAAAAAAACGGGCACTTTAGATTTTTTTCTCTACTTCAATGAAGAAGAACAAGAAATAGGTTTTGTTAATTTGACGATGTATTGGCATGTTTTTTGAAGCATCCTGGCATGATTCTTTACGTTCCAAATTTAAAATTTGAAAAGAAAAATAATGATTATTGTGGATTATTCTAAAATTGCTTTACTAATGGCGCGAATTGCTGAAACGATTTTTAACTGATTACGATATTTTAAAACTTTTTGGATATTTTCTGCAAATTAAACAATTTAATCTTTCTTTTTACATTAAATACCACTTTTTGATATGAGTGATAAAGCGATAAGGACCGGTAAAATTATAGCCCTACTTGAAGAAGGTTGTTCGCAAACTTACGTGTCTCAGCGGCTAAATGTGAGTCGTTCAACTGTCCAGAGGACTTGGCAACGGTATCTAGAGACTGGTTCGGTCAAAAGAAGACCCGGTTCGGGAAGAAAACGATGCACAGAACCAAGAGATGACCGCTTTTTGGTGAGTCAGGCGTTGCGTAATCGTAAGGCGTCAAGTGTGGACCTGAAGAAGAGCCTTGAAGAAGTAAGAGGAGTAGAAGTTAGCTTGTGGACGGTCAGGAGGAGGCTTTTGGCTGCCAATATCAGGAGTTACCACCCAGCTCGGGGCCCTAAATTACTCCGTGAGCACCGTGTTGCTCGACTTCAGTTTTCTCGGAACTGCGCTTCATGGACTCTGGAGGACTGGAATAAAGTATTGTTTTCTGATGAAGCTAGAATCTCTTTGTGTGGAGAGGACCGACGCCGGCGAGTGCTGCGAAGACCACGGGAACGCTATGCGGAAGTGTGTTTCGAAGAAATCACTCCTTATGACGGAGGCTCCGTTATGGTTTGGGCAGCAATTAATTCGACGGAGCGTACGGAGTTAATTTTCATAGAAAATGGAACATTAAATGCACACCGGTACATAATGGAAGTCCTAATTCCATATGCACAACCCACATTGACTGCACTTGGGGAAGATTCCATTTTTATGGACGATAATTCTCGCCCGCACCGTTCTGGCGACGTGGAAGCGTACATGCAAGAAGTTGGGATCCGTCGTTTAGATTGGCCAGCTCGAAGTCCTGACCTCAATCCAATTGAGCATGTGTGGGTTGTTCTAAAAAGACGGGTAAGATCAGTGCAACCTGCTCCACAAAACATCAGGGAGCTAAAAAGAGTCATTGCAGAAGAGTGGGAACGTATTCCTCAAAACGTTATTAAAAACATCGTGGAAAGCATGCCCAGAAGGATTCAAACTGTGATTTTGGCAAGAGGAGGTCACACTCGTTATTAGGTTTTTACATTTGTAACTTTATTTAATTAAAAAAAGTAAAAAAAAAACTTGTCTTTATTGCCGACCACTTCTTATTGTTTGGGCGTGTACGTCGATTTTAAAGAATCCATCGTTTTTTTTTCTTTTAATTGCTCGAATTCACTTCACGCGCATTAATTTACACGATTATAAGTATACAGACTACGTCAAAGAAATAAATTTCATTTAATTAACTAAAATCGATCTTAGAACGTAAATTTCCTTAGGTGCCCGTTTTTTTTGCAAAAGAGTGTATATTGTTTACGGTTTTTATTACAGTAGTACTGTTTCATCCTGTCCCACATATGAATAAACAAGTTTAATTAATAAGTGAGTCTATAATAATAATTTATTCACAAAACTTACAGATTAAACTTATATTACAATACAATTGTAAGAGACTGTACAAACATTTTTATAACCCTGCCTCCTAAACTAGGATAACCTGTATTTTAAGAGACAGAATTTGAAGCTCATTGAACCCCTCATAATTCACAAAACATTATCTAAAACTGCACTCAGCTCTTTTGCTTCACCGCATCCGGCCCCAGCCTCTTCGAAATAATTGAATACGTAAAACAATTCATAAATAACTTTGTCCTAACTTCGTTTAACAACCCTTTGTGGAGTACCTTGGACGATTTACATACAAATCGCATGCATACACTCTAATTACTTTTAAAAGTTATAATTAATGAATTATACGTCGGTTTTCGGGGTTTTGGGTGAATTAATTTGTTTTAGAATTGTGTGAGGATGTTCTGTTGTATGGTGGTACTCGAACACTTAAGTTGATTGTGTGGTGAAACGGAGTGTCCTCCAATGTAAGCTCAAGTTTATTGACCAGAGAGCTGGCTCGTTCTTTGGTCAAAGAATAAACATAAATGATATTTAATTTTAAAATTAATTATTTTTTATATTGAGACAAGCCCGCCACACATTCTCAAACCACTGCAACTCCTGAAAGCCAGAATCAACAGTGGCGACCACCAGAAAAAAGTCGAGTCAATGAAGCTCGACGAGTCTCGGAGAAATGATTCAACTGTCTTGGATTCCGCAACGAAATTAATCAGAAAATTACAGTGGAGGAGTACAAAAAATTAAATTAAATTGGTTACAAAATAACACCTACTCAATCTTTTTGGTCAGTTTAAACTCGACGACGCCGGTGTTTCCTGGCTGACTAGTGATTACTCAACCCGACTCATTTCTCTACCTGACAACGGAAAAAACTGTCGAGTCGAGGATGTTAATATCAATAAATAGCAAGCTATCACTTTGACTAAGGGAGGTTGTATCCTGTAAAGATCTCCTCTTCAAAAGTTGCAAAAATTGGACCAAGATTTCCACAATACCATTCATTAAACAAATCAAAATAAAAACTATATTCAAATTAGAATGAAAGCCAACAGTATTTGAACATCATAGTTTTATTTAAAGACTATCTCCCCAAAACACTCGTCCTAGTATTTTAGCTGGGAAAAAGAAGTGGCGCATCAAACTCCCCAGCAACAATATACTGCTAGCTTTTTGATGATTGAAGTTTATTATAACTACTAACCCAGAAACACGTACAAGTAGAGATGATAGTATTACTCTGTTATAATGTTGCCCCCTGAGATTTGCGGTCAGACTAGAAACCCAATCTTCATAACGTATGGCAGACCGGGGTCTTGCAATTTATACTAGACATACGCCACTAGATATTAATGTAGGAGAAACAACGTAAATAGAGTATTATAATTTCAATACAAATTATCGTATTTTGTTGTGGTTATTATTACTATCCTGATAGTTTAATAACCGCGCAAGTGCGAGTTTGATTGGTCAAATACTGGTATTCAGCTAAATCCGGTTTGACTGGGAGTCGACCCCAATGTAGTTGGGAAAAGGCTAGGTAGATGATGATGCAAGTGCAAGTCTGACTGGCATACGAAGGGTTTCGTACCATTAGGAGAACTCGTCTATTGTGAAAAAATACGATTCTAGGTCAACGGCAAGTGCTCTTGCAGGTTTTGCGAGTATCGAAAAAATTCCAGTTCAGCATAACTACCAGAAGCCTGGTTTTCAATTGAACCAGAGGTGAAATAGAAACCTACCCGATATATTATGCCCGAGATACGACAAAATCACAACTAACCGTTCACATAGCAAAGCTTTTACTACAATCAACAAGCTATGATCTCATTTAACATGCAAAACTAATTCCAATACCTACTAATTTGACGGGCTCATTGTCTATGGCCATCGAATTCCCGCCATTTATAACTGTCACTTAATAAGAGTTGATCGACTAGTTCGAAACTCGAATAGTTTTGATTAAATTAATCGAGTCACTCGATTCTATTCGATTGAATCGATTCATATCGCCGCATTGAAATTCGTGTTCGTTGGCGTAGAACTTTGGCAGGGGATAGATTGCTGCCGTTTTGTTAATTCACCTGTATTGAGTTCCTTGCGGACGGAACCCAGAGCCAATTAAGGAGTATACCTAGATGTACGAGTACACTTGCGAGCAATAAACTGGAATCACTTCATCGCGCGTTGTTCAAAACAATTTTTTACAATTTCTATGCACTGAAATAATGGTACCTACATCATTTGAAATGTAATTTTGTTAGCTTTCAACCTCTTTCAGTATCATATCAAAGATTATTCACCTAATGTTATGGAACGTAAAAACAAAAGACCTCCATTTTTTAATCATAATACAATATTGTTTGGTAGTCCTGAAACCCCGTAAAAAGCGGTCGTTTATAAAATTGGTCATCAGTCCAATGTCCCACGTCACTGGGAACACTAAAGCTAAAAGAAAATGGAAACCACACCTATAGAAGCCGCTCAAGTCATCCTAATCTAGCAAGGGTTGTCTCTGCGTACTATCGCTCGCCAGCTTCATCTGACGCCCGATGAAGTGATTCCAGTTTATTGCTCGCGAGTGTAGTTGCCATACCTACCGTCATTTATAAAGGCAGTTTGTGAATGAGTTTCATAGCTCGGGTTTGGCTACTCGGACGAAATGAATACTTGTATATCTGTGAAAGGAAAACTATTAATAGATTTTCGCGGAATCGAGAACGAGAAACTTTCAGTAGGGGAAAACATCGAAGACTGTCATAATAATAAATACGGAAATACTTTCTGATGGGAAAAGAAATATTGACAATATTTATTTACTTACTATTATTTATTAATTAAAAATTTAAAAAATACTGTACAAAGGCGGACATGATGCGTCAGACATTTTCTATTAGGGGTCGATTGGTAGAACTTATAGTACAATTGTCAAAGAACTTCCAATGACATCGAAGACCGAACGGTCAGTGTTCGTGCCTCGGAAAGGACGTTAAGCCGTTGGTACATGTTGTCACAAAAAGTTCTTTGAAAATCGTCAAGTGTTCTTTCCGAAGCTAGGAGAAGTCTCGGTACGTGGATGGTCTCCCATTTACGAACTTATCCTCAAAGATCGAACCATGCCACTGTTATTAGGTATTCAGTCACGATCGCCTCAAACAAATCTACATATTATAAACATCTCAATACAAGTCATACATCAGAACAAAATTAAATGGCGCGTGAAAAACAAAGTCCTGAACTTGATAACACGTTAATAAGTTAATCATTGCTTAATGAAGTGTAATGAGTTGGCATATCAAGTTGCGCTTGTGTTCTAACTTAGTTGTTACGCTACAACTTTAAGCTGAGATTTAAGCACGCGTCGGTGGACGTGCCGGGTTGAGTTATAGGCGGATGGCGATTTTGCTCGTCCTCTTTTTCGAAAATGTTCTTTTCTAACTATTTAGACCTGGATATTTAGCGTATACATACCAAGTTCCATTTAAATCGGTTCATTCGTTTCGGAATAAGGGCTTGAAAGTTTGTTGTTTGTTGTACCTACATAAGATTTAAAAAGATATTTCTGTTGCCTATAAAAGTCTAACAGAAAGCTGGGTATAAAACATCAATGACAGTTTGAAAAATATTTGTCACATAAATGTTTGTCAAGTTATGTAACCTCTGTGTCGATGACTCTCCTGATCAGTCAAAGTGACAATCGTCAAAATGCTAATGCAATGTGTGAATAAGGGTTTTCTGAAATGACGTACACCAGACTGCCAATTAATTTTATCAAAAATGTACGAAAATTTTAAAAAAAACTGACAGATTACAACTGAGATATAAATGCAAACGTTGTTTAAAATTGTAGAATTGGCCCTCAATTTGCAGCAGCTCCAGGTTCCTGTCAAAACGCTTATGTTCCTTTACACTAGTGTAATTGATGTCAACGTCATGATTACGTCAAAGTTACGTTTACAAAGGAGATGGCCTCTCGCCTAAGTGGTAACAATTCTCCTGAATGGTTAAAAGAGCTTGGTACACTTGGCACTTAGGTACTATTGTTTAAGAGTTCGACAGTTCCTGATTTCGTAAAATACGAGTAGGATCCTTAGGCTAACTTCATTGCCTTCATTATGTACACACGAACACATACAATCTAAACTATTAGTTTCACACGACGCTCTCCTCTCCTTCCTTACACATCATCCCACAGGAACCTCCCCGATGTTATGATTAATAATTCAGAAGGGACCGAATATACCTATCTTAATCTCACATAATGAAATAAACTTGTGCCAAGTTATTTGTTATCGTAGCATTACATGCTAAGTTCGAACTTAGCCGCAGCATCCAACACTAAGAATTTTCATTATTAACTTGTCCGTTAACTTGCGATGAGGAATTTCATTAAATATTTTTGGGAGTTTCTTTTTGAGGGTTTACTTTGTGGTTGTAATAAGTGGGTTGGGAAATCATTAATGAATAACGGGGAACCACCGGTGTGGTAAGGCTTCTTATGTGAAGAATGGGTTTTCCTGATTTTATCCTAAATTCTACCGATTTGATGCTTCGTTTAATGTTTGCTTTGGCACTGAATTCTTCTCCTTATCGCGTCTGCCGACACGATAAGGAGAAAAATTCAGTAGTAAGGTCTAACAACCCCACACACCCTAGTGTCAAAGTTTCTAAACCGCCTCAAGGGCCTTTGACAGATAGTAATAAATTATATTTATTTTAAAATCAGGTTAATGTAATATTTTTACAAGCTCATATTTTTGTTTTTTTTTTGGTCGTCTATCTAGCTGCACCACTCTGAGCAGAAACACCGAATCTCACTACAGTCTCTTTTAACGTCCTAACAATTAATTTATTAGATAATGTGAGAGATTTTGGACCGTGTAGATTATTAATGTAGGGTGTATTTACAAAAAAAAATCCTTATATGAAAAGCATGAAAGCGGATGAACTCGAGTTCATCATCAAGCACACGGCTGTTTTCTAAATAAAAATATCTACTGACGTACTATAACAAAAAGCGTGCCACATATTTGAGCTCGACTCGATCACGGAGGTGGATGGTACTGCCTATTTGACTAACAAATTCCGCCATTGTTTGTCTCGGATCAATTGTTTGCGCCACTCGTTAACAGAATGCCGTAGCTTCCAGTTTTTTTAGAAAAAAAAAAAGTTTTACGGGTCTCTATAAAATTAAGTAACAGTCTGCGACCTTTTTGGATCTGTATTTTTGAATGTGTAATTCGAAAGGTTATGAAGGAATTGGATTTATCTATGAAGCACGATACTTGTACCTATTCATGGGCAATTGAGATTTCGATAGGTAAGAAATATTCATACTGATGATGAAGCGTAAGGTATGTACCTACTATTAGGCGATCAATAGGAACTTTGATATCAAAGGTACTGCCCGATTCAAGGTGGAGGATTTTCGTAACGCATTATAACTGGGACTATACTAAATCTCTCGACATACTAAGAGCGGATTTCACCAATGAAACTGAACGCGATCAGTTAAACTGCGTTCAAGAGCTGGCAGCGTCAATATTCCATAGAAAAATAGTGACACTGACAGCTCATAAACGAGGTTTATACGCTGATCGCGATCAGTTTGGCTTGGTGAAAATGGCCCTTAGTAGGTAGGCAGGAGATATCATAGTTCAGAAGTCTGTGCGCACCCAAAAACTTACTTACATCAGATTGACGGCCTGTTGGCGCAGTGGTTGAGCAGTTGACTGCTGCGCTGCGTGTCGCGGGTTCGATTTCCGCACGGAACAAATATTTGTATGTTCTACAGATAGTTGTTCCGGGTCTGGCTGTTTGTGTATGTGAGTTTATATGTTTGTAAACGCACCCACGATACAGGAGTAATTCCTAGTGTGGGGCAACGTTTTTTTTTTAAAAAAAAAAAACACATTTAGCTCGATCTGGGAATCGAACCAACAATGGGCAGAGATCAACGGGGCAGTAAGTACTAAAAACAATTGAATTCCTGTAAAAAGTCGTGATGTAAAATCGTTTAAAGAAATCAAAGCCAGTTAAACCTGTTCCACCACGGACACGGCACATACTAACGCAGTCATTAAAAGGGTCGTTATACAGTTTTATGGTCTTCACACTGCTAAGTCATTAGCATTACCATCATGTTCTATTGTGGCGTTTGTCGGCACCAGGCAGAACTCATTTAAACTTCTGACCTTTATTTTCAGTGTCGGAGAAGGTTAACTCCTATGGTCTGTTGGAAAGTGGGTATGGTCACCTATATGAACTATGCAATTTAGTTAGAAAATCCCATTTTGGGGAAGCCCAATACTGGATTTTCTCACACAAAATTTTGTTCACAACAACATTCAAGTGCCTGATTTGTTTGCAACATTCAAGTGTTTATTTGCAAGCTGACGGATTTGTCATTGATTTCAACTATAAATAAAATATTGTAGGTATTTTATTTAAGCGTTTATTTGCAGTGTGTTGTAAAACAGACATTATGGTCGACGCCAGATAAATTTGCTATAACGGTCATTGACGCGCCTACATTTATTGACATTTCCTAATTCCGAAAACAGAAATAAAGACTTATAGCTGTCCTCAATCGACATCTATCGTGATCTAATATTTTCTAGTACCTAATGAAAAACGATTCATAATTTATTTTCCAGGTACCTACGAAGAGATATTAGGAAAGGCCATCGATCGCTTTGGAAGGCCTCCCACAAGGTGGACCGATGACCTGGTGAGGGTCACGGGTAACCGATGGATGCGAGACGCACAGGACCGGTTGTTGTGGCGACAATTGGGGGAGGCCTATGTCCAGCAGTGGACGTCTTTCGGCTGATATGATGATGATGATGATGATGATGATGATCGATCGATCGCTTTGTAGATTTATCTGGCGTAGACCATAGCTGTATGGAGTCATATTATATAGGTACCACACAAAAAAAAACAGTCCATTTTAGAACCTTCACCTTATTTTGAAGCCGGCTAAAAAGAGTTAGCTATTTTATTTTGTATCCATATAAGTACCCACAGTAGGTACTGGATAGTGTTAGAAGTCGATATCACTTAATGTAGGTAATTATGAAACTCTGTTATCTATTTAAGGTGGAGTTATTTTGCATTACTTTTAAATAATCACAGTCATTTATTTTCAGGTTACAAATACCCATAGATAAATACCTTAACCGAAGTAGACCTACATTATAAAATAACCATTGTGTTTGTAAATAAAACTTAAAACTATAATGTTAGAAGTACCTACCTACGTATTATTATAATAGCACAATTGTAAGGTAGAAATATTTTATTCTCATTTACCTACATATAGGCAATCGTGCAAAACCTACCAACAAATTTTAAGGTTTTAACAAAAGTTAGTGGATACAAAGTAATTATTTTTTAAGCAAATTAGTTCAGTTTGATTTATTTAAGGCGTCTAAGATAAGAAAACCCATAAACCGGCACGCTAAAAAGCCTTTCTGTCATAAAACACAAGCCATGAATTTCCTTATCTTAAAAAGCATTAAAAAGTTTAATAAAAAAACTTTATATTAAGGATTCAATACAAAAATCGAACTCCTCGGCTATAAACTAGCAGTTATCACAATAGGAGAGTTAACCGCATCCCCTTAACTTAAACCCGACTTATCAGTTAGCTTGAACCAGTCGGTTAAGTTCACCGAGGTCAACAACCCCACTCCTGTATGCTTCTCGGTTTTTTTTCTTTTGTTATCTTAAGGCATTGCGACGTTGGTAAATAGTATAGTAACTTATTTTTTTTTTGGGTTTGTAGTTGTTTGTGCGGGTTTGGCCAACTGTGGTCTATGAGAACTTTGCCAAATATTATAATTTAATTTGCAATGATATATTTACGTGGTGGGCGAATTATAATGTTATTATTTTTTACCCGAAATCGTCGAAATAAAAGAAGGGTTATGAGTTTAGCTGTCAATGTTTTACTATTTTGATAATTTGTTTTGTATGTATGTCCTGTAAACTTGTGCGAGGTAAATAAATGAATGTTATGTCTTTCTTTCCTTTCAATCTTCTAAGAATTAGAGTATCATAAAAATAATTATTTATTTTTAAACTTTTTATAACATTGTAAAGTTAGTCGTGGATAAGGAACGGTTATTTCGCGACTCATTCGCAAGCCTCTTTAGCTCAGTGGTAGAGCACTGGTCTCGTAAACCAGGGGTCGTGAGTTCAAACCTCACAGGAGGCACAAGTCGAAGAAAACTTTTTGGAACTTCTATCAAACTTTTTCATGTGTATTTTTTAAATTTTATTTAAGTATTATTTTAAAAAAAACTTTCCTCGATTTCAAGTCGGATAGATATGAAAAAAAGAATCACTTGAAAAAAAAAAAACATAATTAAAAACAACCAAGAAAATAAAAATTTGTTTTATGTACATGAAAGTTGAACAAAGAAAAAAGTTAGGAAAAACGTAAAAGAAGCTACGCTCGAACGCAATCCTGATGTAATTTTGTTTTTTTGTTACAGAACTGGCAGTTCGCAGAAATTCGAATTCGGAATGACATAACAACGCGACTCCAAATTTAAAAATTTAGAGAACACCCGAAGGAATTCTACAAACCCGCCATCTTTTGTTTTTTTAAAGTTTGCACTAAAAGTTGCTCACTTCAAAAAAATAGCTTTTTCTCCAAAATGCTGCGGTATTGGTTGTGTTTCGCGAGTGCAGTGTGTCTGGCGGGCCATTGCGGGGCCAATTACTGTAGGGACGCGAATTTATGTTGCCCGGGGCGGGATAGTTCGTGTGTCATACAGAAGGCGCATCAGAACGCCATTATCGAGGACTTGACGGACAAGCCTTGCTACTGCGACCATGCTTGCTTGAAGCTTGGCGACTGCTGTCCTGACTTCCGGGAAACTTGTGGAGGTAAGTTTTTAAATTAACTTTTTTTTTTCGTTGGTGTAACGGAAAGGTCGTTTCTTGCTCGACGCTGATTAATAATTAGTTTTCAGGTTGCATGCTAATTGCCTGTACTTTGTGCTGATCGATAACCGTATTTTTCAGTAGTGAGATATTATGTAACTTTTGGATGAATAACAAAAATGGCGGTCTCGTTAATTATCTATACAAAAGCTGTAAAATGACAATATTTAATCTTCAGATAACAGTTATCTGGCAATTGAAATCGGCCCTTAGTCATATCTATGTCATACCTATGTAGTTAGTAATTATGTCGTAGCCATAACGTAGAATTGGTTTGGAAAAGGTTAGGTTGGGCTTGACAACTTTACCCCGACACGGATAGGTTAGGTACGAATTGATGACATCCTCATTATGTGATCTTTTCATTACGCGACCTGACCACTTTTTGAAATGGCCAATTTTACGATATGACCATGACATAATTATACCTAACTAGCTTTTGTCCGAAACTTCGTACGCGCATATCAATTTCCCGTAGGAATTTCTCGTTCCCATAGGAATTTCCCGTTCCCGGTCTCACGAACCACTATCATAAACAAAAAGATTCCAAATCCGAGTGACGAACTCTTCAGCTTTATATATTAGTATAGATTGAAATTACTAATTAGTACGTATTCTGAAAACCATGTTACAATTAGAATAAATGCCATTAGTGTAGGTACCTATTCGTATTTTTTTTACTCTATTTGTTTTGGGGCCTTTATCTAACCAGTTATGCCAACCCCATCGTACCCTTTAGCACTTATTTATAATCAACACAACAGTTAAACAATATAATATGTAAGTATAGTAATATAATACTTCGCCATGTTACCAGTAACATGGCGAAAATGGTGCATCCAGATGCTAGTTAGGTACAATGTTTTGGTCTGCAAAGTACTTACGCCAACTAGCCACAGAATTAGTTCATTCAAATAATTACTGGATTTCCGGTCTAGTTTTTTGATTATTAATAAGTAGGTAGGTATAGGATAAAACTGACTGGTTTCATATTTAATACAATTTAATTTAATAAAATATATACCTACTTATGCCGTTGGAAGATCACAGTTGCGGGTCAACACACCAATACAGAGAGGTTTGAAAGGAGAAAGGGGAGGCTTTTGCCCAGCAGTGGGACACAAGTTAAACTAGTAAAAAAAGAATGAGTACTCGTAGATATATATATACACCTAGGCATATTTTTTTTTTTGACCTGCATCTATCTGTGGCCTTAGTGTGAGTCTTTTAACGTTCTCGATCGCGTTAGCGTAAACGTCAATTTGTATTGAAATTGAATAAGCGCCGTCTGGTGACACTCACGGACAACCTGTTTTTTCTATACAATTTGACATAAGCGAACGTTTACGTTAACGCGATCAAGTACGTTAAAAATCTCACACTAAGCCCTCTGTAGGCCATACAAATATTTTACTCGGACGGGAATCGAACCCGCGACACGCAGCGCAGCAGTTAATCACTCAACCACTGCGCCAACCGGGCCGTCAAATATTAATGTGAAGTTCTAAGTTTATTTTTAAAATACACTAAGAACATACGTTTAAGTTACTTTAGAACATACATTACATTCACATACAGCTTAGCTAGTATCATCGATAAGCAAAAAACCATCGATATTAAATTTCTAATTTTACTACGATTTAAAAAGGTAAATAAAATCAAAACGGAAAATACAGAAGAGCCTGCCAGGGGAGTACACAAGCAAATTAAATAAATAAACAAAAAACAAACATGTAGCAAACCCATTTTCATAATACAAATGTACTTAATTTTCAACCACAGACCACGAATTTGTGGCAAAGGCATGCAAAAACAAACAGCCAGAGGTACAGTCAGCCACAATCGAAACACAAAAATAGCTTGAAAATCCCGCAGGCCTTTTAAATCCTCAATTTAATCCCTTTCATTCCCTTATTCGGTTCCAATTACGCGAAACTCCACGAATGATTAATTTTTAATCTTTACTCTTCAATACGGGGGTTAAAAAATAATAAATCTGTTTCAAAGAAAATGAATTTATTAATATTCTTTCGAGATTAAGAGATTGCATTTTGTAAACGAAAGTCGTTTTTTAGGCAGTAAATTAATGATGACGGTGAATGTTTTGAATAGGAGACTTGCCTTTATAAGAAATACCTTTTTTGTTTCGATCAATATTGGTGTTGATTGAAGTGTTAAAGAAAAATAGCTGGGTACTGGTAAGCGCAAAATACATTTCGTTATTTTTAATTGAGCCTTTTTATTTCTTAAAAAAAGTCTTGCTTATGAAATCGTGCTCCACAAATAATAGTGTAGATAAAGTTAGTAATGAATACGCTGTCAACAAAAAACTTGCTCTAGAGACGTAAATGTGGTCGTATCAAAAAAGTTGCTAATGTAATTACTGTTTGCAACAAGAACTTTGCGTGTTATTACTGAACATAACCTTCACTTGTATATAATTATCTTTAACCATAGTTATACTCAAATACGATTGAACAAAACATCGTAACACATGTAATTTGGGCACAGGTGTTCATAATTGCAAATACGCGAAATATGGACAATAAAGGGCAATAAAATTCGATCATTAATAATGCGAGCTGATTCTCTTTTGTCGAGGGAGTACCTACTAACTTAGGCTTAGGTATTTTGAAAAGGTTTGTAGCATTATTGGTGGCGGTTTACTCTTCTATGTATTTGTATCGATAAGAATTATAATTAGAATAAGAATAGGATGTATTAAGAATAGGTTATAATACCATTTAAGTTAAAAATATTATATAATCAGTAAAAGACAGTGTGGTGTGTGGTTTGCTGCCTAGTTGTTACAAAATTAGTGGTTTTTATTTTAATAACGTAAACCACGTTTATGAACGTTAGGTATAAAATACGTTATAATTTTATGTAACACTGGCTTTTGCCCGCGACTTTGTACGCGCATATCCAGTTTTTTCCCGTTCCCGTAGGATTTTCCGTTTCCGTATAGTATTTAGCCTTGCTCATAAATGTGGTTTATCCTACCAGTCGATTTTTTCCAAATTCGACTGGTGGATTTTTATTATTATTGATAGGCACGCGTTTAACCCGATAGAGCACGCTTGCCTGGAAGTAACCTATTTACTTTTGACTTAAGACCCAGGTGGTAGCTATCAAAAAACCGTCTCCGGCACGAAATTACACTCCTTACCTGTACCCACATGTACATGGCCATGTACTTTTAAATTAATCAGCAATTAATATGTTTGTTTTCTCGTATTCCCCAAAAAGGGTTGATTTTTAGTGAGAAAAGTAAATAGGTACATACTGCGATTCCTAAATCACACGGACGTGTCGTTCCCCATCTTCCATAACCAGATCAATATTGATCCTCTAACAAGGTTCGCTTCATTAAGCGTGTCGCCTCCATCATTGTTGCAATCGCTGACAGCAATCCCGACGGAATAAGATTGGATTCCGATGTAATAAGCAAAGTAAACGGAGCGGATGATCAGGAGCTGATAAAGGGTTTACTTCTATTGTTTATGTTTTTTCTACTTACTTATGCGTCAATCACTAATTGATTGACTAGACTAGATCAATTTTTACGTTTTAAACGAAATGATTTTATTGTTTCTGTTTTTTTTATACAGCTGTTGTGTGCCTTAAGTTTGTGTTAATTAATATATTTTCTTTCTTTCTCCTGGGACTCCAGACAAAATGTAGAAAATTTCTAAAATATATATGATTGACAAAGGAGATGATTTTTTTTGGTACTTTATTCTGAGATCATTTAACCACTGTAAAGAAAATCATCAAAAATAATACTGCACAATAGACTGCCTAATCTCAAGTTTCGAGCTGGAAATTGCCAGCATTTTCGAGAAAATTATAAATAAAAATGTAACAGTTATTGTAGATGTAGTGAAGTTTTATTAATGTCAATAGATGGCGCTGTGCTGAGTTTTGGCCCAATTATAATTTATTAATGTTCTTGCGATATTTTTATTTCTTTAATACAGATGATGTGCTCTATTTTATGGCCAGTGCAAAGGCCAAATTATCCTATATAGCGACATCCCTAAGGCCGCGGACACGAGCGGCGCGTTTCAATGCATAGACGTAACATCACTAAATAGTATAAAACAAAGCCGCTTCCCACTGTCTGTCTGTCCCTATTGTATGCTTAGATCATTAAAACTACGCAACGGATTTTGTTGTTTTTTTTTAATAGATAGTGATTTATGAGGAAGGATGTATAATAATATAATACATGCATTAGCATTGCACCTGTGCGAAGCCGGGTCGGGTCGCAAGCAGTATTATAATATGGAACTGGCTTCGAAGCCAGCGGTGAAGGGAGCAGCGCACGAGCAGTGCGTTCCAATGAAGCGGTGCCGGTGCTTGGCATGATGCGTAGTACTTTAATCAAATGGAACGCAACCACAGAATCACAGATTATGTTGTATTAATCGGAAAATTGTATAGTCTTCTGACTGATAAAATAGGTAGGTACCTAGGAGATGAGGAAATAATATTAAAAAACAAAACAAGTACATTTTTAAATGTTTATTTATTCATGAAAATCCTCTCTTACTAATATTCCATCTAAAAAAGGTGCAGGTGGGGAAATATTGTCTTGATACCGTGCCCATCCCAAATACCAAACAATAGTAACAACATGAGCACAACTACCGACGGTCCTCTTGCCTATAATGCAACTACAATAGTACGCACAGATGCTCTCTTGCCAGTCATTTGACACTGTGTCCAATAATTATATATGTGTAGTACAGAGTGCGGCTGTGGTGACGTAATGCAGAGACTTGCAGAGACACCTGGTACATGAACAACATTCAACTCTGTACTCACTTCTACCATAAATGAGCCATTAGCTCGGATATTTTCCCCATAGTATGACCTAGCTTGTTTGATTTGATATGTTCCCAAACAAAATAAAATTAAATCCCACATCTGCATCATGGGGAACATATCCAGAGCTGGTATTTGGGAATTAATGATTACAAAATGGGCACGGCGTCTATTTAATTGATGTTCAATTACATGGTCGGCTAAATAATTGGGCAAGTTTCGCCTTTCTAAAGCTCTGGTTAAGATCAAGTGAGCATCAATACGGTCGGTTATAACGGGATGAAAGTGGTTGATGATTGCTGCTGCATTTCGAAAATCTGTTATAAGATGTCTTGACATTCTGTTAAAATATTCTGTTCTAAAAATCTTGTAATCCCGTTTAAACCGACCATTTACAACTTCTACGACCCACCTGCACATTGGATGTGACTAATATGGATTCATTTGCTTGTCTTGTTGATAATTGATTTTGTCCTGCATCCTTAGAGAGTGGTTTATATACAGAATAACCAAGAGAAGCAAGTAACATTAGGGAGTCCCGAAATCCTCTGTCCAAAATGAAAATATCATTAGGCTGGAAATATTGCCTTATCTCCGATGCCTCATTACTAAATAGATTATTCATAATATCGGCATCAGTGTCTGTTGCAGCATACGGCCCATACACATCTATTATGTGTCCATCTGTTGTCACAAACATCATTGGTTTCACCAAGTTTTATATTTATGTAGACTATATGATTTTTTTTTAATAATTTGATGACTTTTGCATATATATATAACTGCCGTCACATATGACGATAGGGTTTCTCGCCTGTCTGTGTACCAAAAATGCTTTGAGGAATTAGCAGATTTCTAGTCTAAATTCCATCTCTGGTAATATGCTGAAGCCCTAGGTGCAGCGGTACATAATGTTCTTTCATACAATTTCTTACATTTTTTACATATGTTTGCGCCATTGATTTTGACAAGGAAAACATACTGGCGATTCTTGCAAATGAATCGCCAGTTCTAAGTTTAACTAAATCAGGGCTTTTTTGGGCCTTTTGCACAATGTGTTAAGCTGCATTTGAATTATATTAAGAACTGCCAAAAACTTAATTATAGTCAAACCTGTCCAGTATTGACAGACAGTATCGCTCATGTGCTCTACATTTTCAAAGTTAATAATATCTTCATTATTTTGTGTCAATTCTAACATATTTTCTATGTCAACATTACTGAAACTATGCGACGTAAATTCAAACTGGTCTAAAAAGTCCCAATCGTATACTGCAGAGTGAAATGAGCAAATTCTAGAACCTCCTGTTACAAACAGTTTTTTGTTGTTTAATATTTTTTTTCTTATGTACATGGGCACACGCAGACGTTCAGCATTATTACACTCTGGCACAAAACAGTGGTTAGGCGTATTAGGAGTGCGACAATAGTTTCGTAAATGTATATACTCCCTTTGGGGCATTTCATTTTGGTCAGCTTGGGCCAACACTGGTTCAGGTGCAGTTACAACTTGGCCAGGTGCGGTTACAACTTTTCAGGTGCGGTTACAACTTGGTCAGGTGCGGTTACCACTTGGTCAGGTGCGGTTACCACTTGGTCAGATGCGGTTACAACTTGGTCAGGTTCGGCTACTGCTGCTTCTACTTGGACAATTGGTATATTGGCATGGGCACACTCGGGCATTGGCAGGAACCTGGAATAGAATAAAATATTTGGTTCTATAAACTGAAGAAACAATTAAAATCATAATAATATTTTGTCTTTTTAAATCATGTTCATTATTTTGTACCCTGATACCCTGAGCAGTGCTCTTAAATCAACAGAATAATACAAACCTGACGTGGATGAATTGCCAATGCAATATATTCTCTCTCCGGTCTGGCTATTGGTATCAGACGAGAACGTCTTCCTGTTTGCCGTAATAAAGATATGTCACAACAAATGCAGTGGTTTGGATTTTCATTTACAGCCATGTTTTGTCTGTCCAATTCACGAAGAATACGGTCAAGGCAATTTTGACATAAAGTGTCACCATCATGAACCTGAAATAATAGTACCACATTGTCATGTCACATGCTGACTAAAATTAGTTCTTGGCAATTCAAAATATTGTATTTTTATTCAAAACAAACCTCTTCATTTCTCCATTCTTCAACGACACCAATAATATCAGGTCCCATGTCTAGAACATGATAAAGTACTTGATTAGCTGCTGGAGGTTCATTGCAATTGCAGCAATCCATAGTGAACAATCTGAAATATAAAAGGCCAGTTTAACAGAGAGCCTTATTTGGGTTGACACAACATGAGATGATAGACAACATAGATTCATTTTTATATACCTTACAGAATAACATATATATGATAAAATACAAAAAGTGATATTGTGGTACTTACGTCCAGCAAACAAAAACACGATTTTGCCAATCGTCGAAAACCAAGTCATGAAGTTAATCGTAGTCCAGTATAGCGAGCCGGTAGGTTATCGTTCACAGAATCAATCAAATACAAGGAAACAAGCCAGAGTCGTGAGAAAATAGGATGAGATCAAATGCACCGAATAACACACCGACCGAACAGAACGCAAGCAGTCAAATGACTGTCTGACTAGACGTGAGGCATAAATATTGGATTAGGTATGTTGATTAGGTATTTTTCGATGCGAGTCCGTACCTAATCCAAAGCGTCGAGGATTAGGTATGGCATAAAATATTTCTACAGTCTACTACACACACAGAAGATATTCCGTACCTTAAAATGTGGGGGTTAAGTTTCAAGTTTAATTAGCACTGCCGCCAGCGCAATCTATGTAGAATACCACTGGACTTGTTAGTGTTCTAGCGATATATGTCGTAACGAATATACGTCGAAATACACCTTTTGTGTGAATCTACACAAGATGACAGTCCTAAGCCTGTGAGAATGACTAATAGACGACATTTTAAGATTCTCCGCCGTGGTGCGGCTCATTAACACAATGTGCAGATGCATCTTTAAGTATGAAGGGTAATTTTGATCGCTCTAATAGACGTTATAAACAAAGTTAGTATTCACGTTTGCCCATAAAAATACGAAATTTATTCCACCGTTCCACAATTTATCAGAAACGGAACGTCCATAATCCATGCCGAATATTTCTTACCCAATCCACATACGATACTTAATATCGGTAACAGGCCAGTGGATTGAATAAAATTAAATATTCGATCCATGCCGAATATTTCTTACCCAATCCACATACGATACATAATATCGGGAACAGGCCAGCGGCTATATTGAATAAATATTAGGATTAGGTAAATGGATTAGGTATTTTTAAATACTAGGATTAGGTGGATTAGGTATCGTTTTCACCTAATCCAACCCATGTCTATGTCTGACTCTGACGGACTTATCTAACGTGACACTGACATTTAGCTTTTTTCAAATGTCATAACCATTCTTTTAAACGTAAAACATGGTGTTACCAAATTATTCCTGTGTTGCATAGGAAGCGAATTTAAAAAATGAAGATCTTTATTTTGCAGGATATTTACGTGACTAGGATATAATTAAATTAAACTATATTTTTTTCGCTACCGATCAATACAGTATAACCTGTGGTTGCGTTCAATTTGAATAAAGTACCAAGCTTCATAGTATTTCAGTTTTCTCCTTTACTGCAATGTCACCTGGTCAATCCGTTAGTCGATCAATAATCTTGGTTTCTCTAATTGAGAAGAATCTAGCGCCAGTACTGACTGACTGAGTTGGTTAAAGAAAAAATAAAATAAATATTGCTTGCGTAATTCCCTCATCATTAAAAAAAGAAATCTTGCAATCTCACAAATTACCAGTCCCTTTTCCCTCATACATCAGCAAACCGTCATTCATACTTATTTAATAAATAAAGTACTCCTGTTATTCCGTTCAGAAAGCCCATAAATATGGTTGGTGCCGTGTTAAAAAAATGTACATTTAATATTTTGCCAAGGTAATAACAGACTAATCCTCGGGTAATACAGTCTGAGCCCTGCACCACCCTTACCTCCGACCTCTCACTCCCTTACCCCCTTAGAAGGCTCGACTCCCCTTTTATATAAATCCTGGTCGTTTGCATACACCGGTGTTATGACGCCCGAGTTAAGTTTCTTTGAAAAAAAAACTTGGTATTGGCGAGGGAAGAATTTTTTGCTTATTACTGAGTAAAAGTTTGGTATTTAAAGCCGTGGCGATCATTTGGGAAAATGGGACTTTCTCTTTTTAAAATTTTTAGTTTATAATAATTCGATTGGGATATGTGTGTTTTTAGCTTTTACTGTTTCTTCTTATTAGATAGATACTACTCTGAAAAAGGTTTAAAATTACTAAAACTTCTAACTCCTAGGAGCCAAGCACAAATGAAAAATAGTAGTTATTTTTTTGCTTAGCACCAAACAAAAAAAAAGTTGTATGAAGTGCTTTTCTAATCTAATACAATACCGTAGTCTAAGCGCGCACAAAAAATAAAACAATCAAAAACTCACACCATACTTAATCGCATTGACCACGAAACACTTTACTGCCCCACTGTACCAACACCGGTGCGAAAACACCGAGAACACGAGATTACATTTAATAATGTTTTTAATATCACTGTACTCGAGCGTACCTAGATGTTCGTGCTCGGAATACGATGGTTAATCCAAAATTTGAGGGATTGACTGTTCATCATGTTTTCGCGTGGGTGTGAATAACTAATGTTCTTACGGTTTACTTTGTTTGTTTTTTTTTGTAAGAATATAAAACATTTACAAAATTCAGCTGTTTTTATGGAAGGACATGCGATCATTAGGTAGGCAATAAACAGAACATTCAACTTTGTCAAGAATGGCTTTTGCTTTTTATTTAAACGAAATATTTATTTGTTATCTGGGTATGTTACTTAATAAATTAATCGATAACGAATATTAAAGATCTATAAATGACGGCAATACCAATAGCTTAACGTGTATTTGAGGCATGGAGGATCACGGAAGATCATCCATGGATGGCTTCCCCATCCGCAGACCGATCTCGACAAGGGTTGTTTAACCTTGAAGATCGTCATGTGAGGCAGATATTGTTTGACCAATAACCCTCGATGTCTAGTTACAATATTATCATCTGCCTAGCTCTTTCTCAATGGGGTCGGCTGCCAGTCAAACCGGATTCAGCTGATTACTAGTATTTTACGTAGAGCGACGTGCCTATCTGACCTCCATGATCCAGTAACTGGGTAACACGGTACTTCTTGGTAAGATTCTAATTATCCGTAAATACCTACGGCCAAAGGTCTACGAATGACAGCCGAGACCTTCTGAGGAGTTCAGTAGGTATGTTTAGATAGTCACCTATTCACAGACCGACCTTAGCAGGCGTTGCTTAATTTTGAAGATCAATGCGGTAGTTTTTATTTAGCCACGAACCCCCGAGGTTTAACTATTACAAAAAAAAAAACACCAAGTTTAGTGATCCACCAGAGGCACAATATTGCACTAAGAACTTTGTGCAGAAGTTTATAAGTCTGTTACAGTTCATGCTTTAGCCTGCTATTTGTACCGTCAGCAACAAAATCAGGTTAGCATAAACTAAAGTTTCAGAAAAGATTTATTAAGATTGTAAACTTGCTTGGTTATTCTTATTTGTTTAAGTGAAGACTTGGATGACTAATACACATGATATTTTTATCGTAAATGTTACGGTAAAAATATCATATTAACTATGAATAAATAAAGAATGATTTTTATATTTGGGACTCGCACAAAAACAAACAAAAATGTAAAATAAATTAAAACTAACAGTATTAAAAGTTAATTAACAAAAGCTAACAGCATGTATTTAATCTGTACGCGTCCAAAAAGGTATAAATAGAGGTTCTATGACATAAAATAATAATTATCAAAAACTTTTGTCGATAACTGTATTGGTATTTCATAAGTCCTCCGAAATCTGTGTATCACAACGTTTAAACTTTTAAAAGCCTTTGTCCTACTCGTATTATAAATGTATTAATTTTAGGATGTTAAGACGTTTGGATGTTTGTTAAACAACCACTCCTCAACGCCTGAACGGATTTCGATGAAATCGCCTGAATAAAGATAGAACATCAATATTTAAATATAAATTTTTAACTCGTAGTACCTACGCTCGCGTGGGATAATCTTCGAATACACGCGGGCTACAGCTAATCGTTTAAACTAAACATACGTTATATCAACACTTTCATGTTTTGTCCCATTTGTTAGGTTCTAAAGTATTAAGGCAACTCAAATAAGCGTAGGAACCAATGAGTAATGTCCCTCTCACTTACACTTGTAGCCATAACTAACGACTCACCGCGGTTTCGTGTTATTCCTTGCACTCTGTCACGCTGTGGTAACTTTAGTTTGCCATACATTAGTTAGGAGTTTAGTTAGAGCTGATAGGTCAAAGCTTCTAGTTGGTTTTAGTGGAACACTTGAATATTTGTTTTTTATATTATATTAATTTATTTATTTATTGGTACCTACACCAATAATTTGTTCACACTGGTTTTATGTTAAAATATAATGTCGTAAATTATTAAACACTGCATGCTTAAGGAAATATTAGGTTACATCAAGAGATTTAAATAAAGAATGGTTTATGACAAAATATTACATGTATCCGATTCTATTACGATGAACACATTTCCTTCCACGCGAGTTAATGAAATGTCATTAAGAGACATTTTTAAGAAAATTGTCTTTCAATTTGCCCAAACTGTCAAAGTGGAAATCGATTTCATCACTACAGCTTTAATTGACCTTGCAGAACCTCGCAAATGGAGGATTAACGCCCAGAACCGTTCTTGTCTACGGTGGGCAGAAAGGTGTTATTTGACAGCGAGGAATTCTTAAGAGGCATGGAAGTTAAAAAGTTGCAATATTTGTAGACAGTCAATTTGTAGGCCATTGCTTTGCACACAAACATTGCGTCTCTAATGCGTCAGCGTTTGTCTAGCGAAACCATTCTAAGTAGGTACCTCCTATATATTTGTCTTGTTTAAATGTCTGCGTAGGTTGAGGAAACTTCTAAGAAAATAAGTTACAAACTATTTTTAAAAATATTTGTATGTTTGTTAAACAAACACTCCTTAACGTCCAAACGGATTTGAATGAAATTCGTAACCGACACGGGTAAGCCATAGCCTAAAAAGGACATAGGATAGCTACTTTCTACTCAGTAATACGCTCATACGGGATCATTTTCTGGTATCACGCAGGCTACACTTAATAGTAATCTACTAAACATACATTTTATTAACATTTTCACACATTGTGCCATTTATTAGGGTTCAAAGTATCAAGGGAACTAAAATAAGGCGCAGAAACCAATGAGTAATGTCGGGGCTCACTTACACTTGTAGCCATAACTAACGACCCACCGCGGTTTAGTTTTATTCCTTACACTCTGTCACGCTGTGGTAACTTTAGTTTGCCATACATTATTTAGGAGTTTAGAGCTTAGATGACAAAGCTTCTTGTTGCTGAAAAAGTTTGAGAGATGTTTTAGTAGAACATTTGAATATATTTGTCTAGTTTGCATGTCTGCGTAGGTTGGGGATAAATTCAAAGGAACGATGTAGAAAAATGTTATATTGTGCAGGTAGCCTTCCATCAATACTAATAGATTAATTAATCCATACACCGTGTAACAGAATTCATGTAATACCTCTTTTACAATGGGACCAACACTGAAATCGCGGAAAAAAAATCGACTTCTCCATACATTTCTGTGCGCACAACTCGACAAAATGTCCTGAACAGCTGATTTTTTTGCGATTTCGAGGATGGTCCCATAGTAGTTGTAAAAGTTGTTCATAACGATGAGTACAGTGACCCCTTAAGAGGTAGATATTGCGTTTATTCTGTTACACGTTGTAGATATGAGAAAATGGATTGTTTAATTATTCATGTCGCAACATCCGAACGCAAGTGGATTACGATGGATTGATTAGAACAAAAGTTAGTATTTATTCCAGTACAACGTTCCTTTGGGATAATTTTCGACAAACACGTTGACGTAGTCGCTAGAAAAAGCTTGTACAAAATAATGTTTTGGGTTAAGAAAACAAATTAGGTTTTGGCACACCATTTTTTGCTAGTCACGCTTCCCAGGAGGTCCAAAATATAAGTTGCCTTTGAGATAAAGAACCTTCCTAAGTAACAAAAATAAGAGATCATGGGTGGGTGGGTCAATGTTTACCTAGAATTTACTACCTACATATACCTAACAGTTACCTATAGTATTTCGCTCTTTTATCAATTACTAGCGACCCGCCCCGGCTTCGCACGGGTGCAGCACATTTAATGTGCAATGCTGATACTAAATAGACCTACCTACTACAGAATGTTCTTATGAACAACGTTTACAGCTTTTTTGTCATTAGACAATACAACGCGTCGCCGCGGCTCGCCGCACCGCTATGTGCTGCATTTTAAATCTGTAATATCTTCGGAAATATTCATTTAAATTAAATGCTGTAAAGGACCATACTGATCTATATTAAATGGACAATGTGTTTAAGGTACTTAATTGGATAAGGATTAATGCTGTATTGCTTAAAATCCCTTCATAAATAAGCCATTTTTTCCCGTAAAATGTAAATATTAAAAAATGGTTATTTTGGGTTATCCAGACGGACTTTTTTGTTGACCTTTTTAAGGTGTACAATACTGTAGTAAATTTATCAATGTTTCTCCACAATATTATGCATGTATGATACATTTAACCTTCCTCTTGAATTGAATCACTCTATCTATTTAAAAAAACCGCTTCAAAATTCGTTGCGTAGTTTTAAAGATTTAAGCATAAATATGGACGGACAGACAGCGACAGCGACTTTATTTTATACTATGTAGTGATAGTGATTTTATAATATGTAGTGATTGGATTCATTTCGGCCGAAAGACGTCCAGCGCTGGACATAGACTTTTCCGAACTTTGCCACATATACCAGTCCTTGCTTTGGTCTAACTGGCTTGTATTCGAGATACTTTGATTCATCTTTGTACGTGTATTTTCAGCGAAAACATGAAATATCATTGTTCTGTTTCCCCTATTCACTAAGCATTATCTCTTTGTTTGTTAGTTTAACGTGAAAATGAGAAATTACGGCTATTTGGCTGAAAGGACAGTGAAATGTAGCAGCCATTTTATATTCTTTTTAATGTTTTTTGTATGTAAAGTGTAATTGATTTATTATGTTAATTACGAAAGTTTGTTTTTAATTAAATTATGTAGTCTGTTCTCTGTTGACAGATGGACGGAAAACATGGTTCTTTACACTGAGGGTAGATTTTAATTTATGAACACAAAGAGGTACCTAGGTACACAATATTTATGTCCTTCAGTGTGAAGGTATTATTTTATTATGCTGTAGTGTAACTTGTTTTCTGAAAAAACTGAGACTTTTCGCACTGTTATTACGGCTTCAAAACCTACGTTTTTCTTCGTAAACAACACGCGTTGTAAACCAAAGAAGAAAAGAAACAAATGTTGTTTATTTTTCACAGGAAACGTTGGGCATTTAAAGTTCAACATAGGTAAATAAAATATTAGGTATGCATAATGATAAGCTTATCTGCTTTATAAATCGTAATAGGGAATAAAGTCGATTATCGTTAAAACCCTTTTAATTAATTAAAGGATTGTTAATATGATATCGATTTTAGCGATAATGCCTCCCATTGTATCACACCCTAAGATATGTTTTCTTTATTTGTTTTTTCTGTAACTTTTATGGTATTCATAATAGTATTCTAACAGCATTCTAGCAGCTAGTCTAAGCCCCGATTGTTTGGCCTTGCAACACGCCGTTCGTTACCAGGAATAACCATTTAAAACAGGATGGAATGAAAAATAAAGCAAGACGGTAGGGCCCACCGGACATGAATGTAGCTTGAGGTCATCAAACTGGTTGGACCTCGGTCAAGTTAAAACATGTAGGAGCGTCATTTATCATAATCTCTTCATCAAATCACAATACTTACCTACGTCAAAATACGTGATTATTTTAGTGTGGACCTAAGTTGTATGCGTATCTTACGTCTATGTATGTATTGGTTAAATGAATGCGAATTGGTATTCTATAAAGTATTTTTTTATAATATGTGACATAAAATTGTAATAACGTAATGATGAGGCAATACACTGGTTCATACAATATTGTTTAAGTACCTACACTTATTTACGTTAGTTAGGGACCACGCAGGGCTTCATATTTGATGTAGAACCTTTATGTCAATAAACTTATTATGATGATGGCATGTGTGCTCTATACGAAGTATGGAAGCAGAAGACACGAGTGATTTGTAGCAATGTGGCACCGACCACAACTTAGTTGGCAAGAAAATAATGTCTACTAAAATAAATGTTGATTATTGAGCTTACTTGCATGGCTGTGTATTTATTTATTATTTATTTATTTATTAAAACTTTATGCACAAGTAAAAAAAAAAACACTGTACAAAGGCGGACTTAATGCCATACCTAGGCATTTTCTACCAGTCGACCTTAGAGTGGGGCAGAGAAAACATGGCAGGTGCAACTTAAAGGAAAGACAAACAGAGAAAGGAAAAAAAAATACAATCATAGAAACATATATACATACATACACATAAACAAAGTTATTAAGAAAAAATAATAATAAAAAAATTATCGTATATTGAAGTATGTTTCAATACCTAATTACATTGACATGGACGAATAAATGGTTGTACCCAGTGTTCAGGCCTTAACGCCTTCTAGAAAAGTAATGGCAATCACACGATGCGTCCTATGATGATTTCAACACACCAGCAGGCGTAGCCTTTTCATTTTGAAAACAAAGTGTTAGTCATAAATGTCACTTATGCTTATTAACCACCGTACGTGTAACATTATTTTTGTAACAATAAATGTATTTGCGATTCTTGGGACTTTGCACCATTATATCCTCCAAAGATATTAGACCCAGTTGTAAATACAATTTATGAACACCTATGTTGGCAACGAAACGTTTTCCTCGTTAATTAAATAAAACAACCTTTTACTGAATATAACATCGGTAGGATTAAAATCGTTAAGTCAATAACATTTAGCTTTTAACTTTTAGCTTTTATCGGATTTCCTTTTGGTGTGATGCTTATAACACCATAATATTACGTTATTTTGATATGCTTGCGGTTGGCCATTATCTCACCTGAGTATGTGATCGAATATGGAGCACGCTTGCCTAGAAATGACTTACACACTCATAACAAATACCCACACTTTAAAACTAATATAGGCAGGGACTTTGTTTCTTGATGAATGCAGTCATCATCATCATCATTATATCAGCCGAAAGACACTCCACGACGTCCACTGCTGGACATAGGCCTCCTCCAAGTGTCGCCACAACAACCGGTCCTGTGCGTCTCGCATTCATCGACTACCCGCGACCCTCACCAGGTCATCGGTCCTCTAGTTGATCGTTTCTATCAATAAAAACAAATCATCTATAAGGTATAATAAATACGTATATATGTATAATAAATAAGTGTATAGGTATAATAAATAAGTATAATGCTGAAAGCAAGAAGTAAAGGGTTACATGCAACAATTCGTAACAATCAATTATTCATAGAGGGAAAACTCATTACAAAAGAAGACGATACACCACGAAACACATTTAACAAAAACAGAGACAAGGTAGACCAAGTCAATTCCCAAGACATAACCTACTTTCAAAGCCACAATAATACAGAACACACCATCAATTCATTTCGAAAACAAAGACCAACAATTTAAAATACTATTTCAAAATATCCAAAGCCTCTATAATAAGCAACATATACTGGAAGCCTTCATGGAACAAACACCTAAGTACAAAGCTTTTTGCTTGTCTGAATCATGGTTGTCACAAGAGAAAATGGATACAATACATTTTAACGGCTACAAATTTTCATCGTCTTACTGCCGGAAAACTCGAACAGGTGGCGGAGTTTGCATCCTTCTGGAAGAACACATAGATTATCTAGAACGAAGTGATATCACTGATTTTTCAATTGAACACGTTATAGAAATATGTGCAACAGAATTTGTAACAGAAAAACTATTATTGATAACTATTTATTGGAATAGAAGAGAGGAAGATGTATTTTATAAAAAATTAAAGCAGCTTCTAACATATATAAATAAAAAATATTTTAGACTTAATATAATTATAGGAGGAGACTTCAATATAAACATTTTAGAAAACAGTCTGAAAACAAATCAATTTTTAGATCTAATGCGAGAATATAGGTTCGACCAACAAATAAAATCACCAACACGAATAACACAAACATCATCAACATGCCTAGACTTAATTTTTACAAATTTCAATAACAATTTCCATACAACAGTAGAAGAGCTAGGTTTCTCAGATCATAGCGGTACTATCATACACATGGCTTTGCCTCAACAGACTAAACAAACTAAGCAGGTTAACTGGTACGTCAAAAAAAGATTATATAATAATAAAAACATCCAATTATTTAAATCCAAATTAAATGAAGTGAATTGGAACGAAATAATACAAATAAATAAAGACATAAATGAAAACTATGAAGCATTTAATAACACTCTAATCAAAATACTAGACCAATGTATACCTAAAATTAAAATAAAATTAAAAACAAACTATAAAAAGCACTGGCTAACTACAGGCATCAAACTTTCATGTAGAAATAAAAGGCTTGAAAAGATACTTACATTAAAAACTAATAATCCAATAATTAAAAAGAACTATAAACAATATGAAAAAACACTTAAGAAAACAGTTATAGCAGCAAAGAAAATACATTATATAAATAAAATGAAAAAATCAGATAACAAAATCAAAACAATGTGGAGTATTATAAATGAAAGAACAAATAAGAAAATAAAAAGTGATAAAAAAAACATAAAATTACTAATTAATAATATAAATGTCACAGAACCAAAAGAAATAGCTAGTTTTTTTAATAATTTCTTTGCGTCCATCGGCGAGGGTGTCAACAGAGCATCTGGCAACATGCCGCGAGGAAACCCAGTGCTCTGCCCCACTGAAAACACCATGTTTCTCAGTCCAGTATACCCTGACGAAATAAATAGACTTCTAAAAAACCTAAAAAGCAAAAAAAGTTATGGAATAGATGAGTTACCACCAATGTTAATACGACAATGTGCAAACGAACTTACGTTACCATTCTACCTGTTGGTCAATCAGTCTTTTGAGGACGGTGTTTTCCCGGACTACCTAAAGAAAGCTCTAATAAAGCCAATCCACAAAAAAAACTTGAAAACGGATCCAAACAATTACCGTCCAATAGCTCTCTTACCTACCGCCTCTAAAATTTTTGAGAAAGCTATGTGCAATCGTGTGTACTCTTTCTGCGAAAAATATAAAATATTTAACGAATGCCAAAACGGATTTCGCAAAAACCGTTCCACTGTTCTAGCAGTTTATAAATACATACAGGAAGTTTTAAATATAATAAATGAAAAGAAATACGCTGTAGGTTTACTGTTAGATATGACCAAAGCTTACGACAAAGTGCAATATGACATTCTGCTTAGTAAACTACAAGGCATAGGGATCCGCGGAAAGGCTCACGAATGGTTTAAATCCTATTTAACAAATAGAGAACACCAAGTTGAAATAGAATTTTATAACGCAAATACCAATGAGATCCAGAAGATTCGGTCTAGCATCAAAAAAATTAGCGCCTCTATACCCCAAGGAAGTGTAATTGGATGCCTGCTCTTCCTCATCTACATTAATGACCTTCCAAAAACCATTCAGGGGCCATGCGTCTTGTTTGCTGATGACATTTCACTTTTAACTTCATGCGAGAATAATGTTGACTTGTGCGAAGACCTAACAAGTATGCTTGATAAATCAATTACTTGGATGAGTGAGCATAACCTCGAGATAAATTTCTCTAAATCAAAATTAATGCCCTTCCATCCCCGTCAAAAATCCCCATTAGATGTTAACTTCACCTACAACGGCACCACAATAGAAGCTGTTCACGAATTTACTCTTCTTGGCCTGTCTATAGATACAAACGTTAATTGGAAATCGCACGTCCAGAAAATAAAATCAAAACTATGCAAATTTGCATATGCCCTTCGCGAAATTAAAAAGACTACAAGCCTACAAACTGCGCTAGCTACATACTACGCATATGCACATGCATGGATTACCTATGGCATAATATTATGGGGAAATAGCACAGACGCGCCCTCCGTATTTACCCTACAGAAAAAGCTGATACGTATAATCAGTAATATAGAACAGACGGATAGCTGTAAGCCTTATTTTAAAAAATACAGGGTACTCACATTGGTTGGTATTTATGTCTTGGAGTTATGTAAACTGGTCCGCAATCACCCAGATTCTTACAGAACACGGGGAGACATACATACAAACTATTCGCTGCGCCATAAAAATAGGTTAAATTTGCCTCCGTCCCGCCTCAAGTTACATGCTACTGGTCCATACTCTATGTCGATTAAAATATACAATAAACTACCGGAAAACATAAAGCAAGAAAACAAAACCAGTATATTTTTAAATAAGTTAAAACAATTATTATTTATTATAAAAAAATATATAATTAGAAAAAAGCTACTACACATTGGAAGAATTCCTTACGGATAAGTTTTAATAATAACAGGACAAATGCAAACCTAATAATAATAAATACATGACATACTATTCTATCAATAATAATAAATAAATAAATGACATTCTATTCAATACATAATAATAAAAAATGACATTCTATTAAATTAATAATAATATATAAATGACATCCTATCCTATTGGTAATAAATTAATGAAATACTATCCGATTAATAATAATAAATATATGACATGCTATTCTATTAATAATAATGATAAATAAATAAACAATATAGTACTCTGTTAATAATAACAATAAATAAATCACATCCTATTCAAATAATGTACTTAATTGCATACAAGTTGGACAGGAAATAATAAACTGTTATAAATTGTTTGAAGCGCTCTTCCTCTCTCCTAATTATTTTAACGTTTTGCTGTGCCCGACAGGGTCCATAATTGTTTCTATGTATTTATTTTACCACCTGTATTTTGACATTATGGATTGCAATAAACGAATTGAGATTGAGATTGAGATTGAGATTGATAAATTTTTTTAAGAGTTGAACTATTTTAGAGACTGACCTATTTCTAGAACATCAAATGAAAACCTATAATATAAACCCGGAAATCACATGATCCAAGGAAAATAAATCCCATCCCAAACACACAAAGTTTATCTACACACATACCTACATAGTTAGGTACATATGTCCCCACATATTTCTTGTCACCAAAACCTCAGTTCTATCAAAATAATGCGGGGGACACTTTAATGGATATCTCGCACCCGTGACAGCCATCCTTGCCCATCTTTGCCCATCTTTGCCCATCCTTGCCCGGGGCAGCATAAATAAATCCGCCTAAATCAACACTCGACGGATTTACCGAAATATGAGGTATGTGGCGAAAAAATGGGGTATAAAGTGACCAGTGTATGTTGAGCGGTAGAACTTCCGGGAAGTGAAGGCTAAAATATATTTTCATGAAAAAGTAAGTTCGAGAAAGTAGGTAGGTACATCAAATTTCAACTTTATCACAGACCCTTAAAAGTAGTGTTACTTAAAAAGTCCCCACGAAAGACGATACGGAGTACCAATTCACAAATTTTGAAGCAACGTTCACATTCGCGTTTCAGTCACAATCTGTTAAAAAAGGCTTAATTTCCATACTTACATTTTTGACAGATTGCAACTGACATGTCAATGCAAACATTACTTATAAATTATGTAGAATTGGCCCTCAGTACAGCTGTCAGTAAATAAATAAACATGACATTCGTAACCTAAACATTACGCCAATCACGAAGTTTACAGAAAATAATTTAATAACAAATTATTAAAAATGAATTATTAGTATAAATTATTGTGTGCGTGCGTGTTAGGTATCTGTACCACCGTACAGACGTCTGTAAATGTGTATGACTATGTAAATAGGTACGTAAGACTAACTGGCACTGAATATCCCGCGTTTGATTTAAAATTATGTTGATCTCTTTTTAAAACGGTTCCGTTTCATCTTTCATAACATTGTCAAACCTGCTCCCGCTTTTATAGATCTAATATTTTTGTTGTTGTTTTTCTTTACAAACACTAATGTCGTATAAAGGGTCAACTTAAGCTGGGTACCCTAAGCTCGCCTGAGGTTTATATCGCCTTGTTTTAGCCGGGATCGGAAAATATTGTATTTGTTGAGGTTTCTCTCTTTGTTTTTGTTATTGAGTGAATTGCATTGTTGAATTGATTTTGCCAATGGGTTTTTAGGATTTAGTAGGCCTAAATATAACATACCTACTATCTATTGCGATTTCGCTTACGTTTATTTGTGTCAAAGCTCAGTGCGATAGGTGTTGCTCCAGGCCTCCTACGGCTTCTTGCAGACTATTTGCGGGACCGACAACAATTTGTCAGATTAGGTTTTTACGAGTCACTCCCATACCACACTCGCTCGGGTGTGAGTCAGGGTTCGGTAGTCGGGCCTCTCCTCTTCATTTTGATGATAAATAACCTCCCTGATGTGGTTGTGAATGCCAGATGCCTCTTATAATGCTGATGACTTAAAACTATTTTTACATTACATTTAAAATATTTTCACGGCTATTTTCCAAGACACACACTCAGCCCATAATACAACTCTACCCCGCGACTCCACCCCATTTCATTTACATGAGCGAATGACCTTTAGACAATGTCGCTTGTCGCACCTACGTATCCCTTATTCATCACTAAGGGACATGTATCAGCATAATGTTTAGCATTATGCTATCGTCTCTGTTCATCGTTGATACCTGGCCGTAAATATAGTCACATCGAGTTTAGGATTTCAGATTAGAGACCATAATATCTGAATCTGACCGAGCGCTTACGATGTACGGTATTACATACAAACTTTCAAGTTCTTATTTTTCAAAATGAATGAAACGATTTTAATTAAGCTTCCTAAGCAGGATACAAAGGTCTAAAAGTTATTAGAGAACATTTTCGAAATATTTTTTTCAACACATTTGGTCAAAAAATGCATTTACGAAGCCTGTACCTATGCATCGTTCGAAAGTTAAAAATTATGCACCACACAATGGAACGTGCGGCAAAGTAGGTACTCTCACCTAAGTACATATTTTACCGCAAACTCCGTTGTATAGCGCCGTGCGTATTCTTTACGGTTTTTTTTTAATTACCATAAAAATTCATAAGAATTCCACCAAGGAGTTTCACATCACGAGAATAAATAAGCTGAATGATCGAACCTCCTTGGAAGCGCTTTTGCTGCATACGTTTGTCTCATTTAGTATGCATGGCAAAAATATTTGTTATCAAAATACACGATACGTCATGAAGGATGGACGTTCACATTGCATACGAAACATGATCGCGTTTTGTTGCCCTATTCATATTATAGGGAAAATGAGAGAAGATAAATAAAACTAAATGAAAGACGTGGTTCTAATTTTCACCACGCGCTTGTGGCGCCCTTTGCGAATTCGCGCCATTTTCATATTAGAAACGTCAAAGATTGTTGCGACTTTCAGACTGATTTCTAAAGACAAAAAGTTTGTTTCATTACTTATTGTACTGTTTTCTCGCGAATGTGTCGAAAAACGTTGTATGACACACGTGCGGATTTGGTTTTTACAAACTCGTGACTATGGGTAAGCCCTCGACTTCGTCTCGTGCTTACATTTGTCTACTCGTTTGTAAAAACCAACTTACCGCACTTATATCATAAATAACTATTACAGAATTACATTTTCATTACAGCCAAATGCGACCGATTTTAAATTTTCAATAGAAACACAGATTTCCAGTTATTTTTTTATGAATAAGAACATTTCGAAAATGTTATCTAATAACTGTTTAGACCTATGTATCCTGCTTATTAAAATATATTAATTAGTGACTACTTTTGTTAGCTTGGGTTGAGGTCATGGTACATTGACCCCAGACGTCAATCATGTCACGACCGCTGCACGTTTGTCATTCACACACAATTATCCTAACATTGACGCGGCGTTTCTGAGTTTATTCTATCTATTTATCACCTGAATTGTATTGATTTGATTTGTGTGTGTAATGAACCTTTAAATAGAGAGGCTATTCCCGTATTTTCGCATAGCAAACTGTCAAGAACAGCAATTTTTTTTAGCCTATAGTGTTGCTGGGCAAAGGTCTCCCCCAGATCCTTCCAGACACTCTTCTCCATTGCGGCCTCGCACCAGCCTTCGTGGTGCGCTTCCAGGTCATCCCACCACCGCTTTCTGGGCGCATCGGCGTCCCCATCCATCCCCCGGATCCTATAATTAAAAACATTTACAATTTCCGTGTATTCTGACGTTGATTGTCGCTGATATGTTACTGGGACTTGAATTTGCACGAAAATAGGCCTTCAGATGTGTCATATTAACGCCCGGGTACTGTATGCATAATACTGGTTGACTAGCTGAAGTCTCTGTTCCTGAGTTAATCTACGTCGGTATAAGCTGCCGCCTCTGTGTTTGACTTTGAGGTAATCTGTGCTCCTATACTGAATAAACAGTGGCCGGGCTGCTTGTCGGCTAGTAAGTGAATAGATAGCGAAAATAGGTCATTGTGTTGTCCCGAGCTGGTGTACACTTACCTTCGTAATATTTCAGAGTGGACTGCAGTTTGTTTATGAGACACGGGTCCAGTGTCTCATAAAGTTAAATGACGACAAATATAGGGACAGGTCACTTATCTTCAAACTCACCCCTGGTTAGTTAACCCTTGTAAATCAGTTTTTTTGTCGTGGTCGCTCAGTGGTTAAAGACCTCGCCTTTCATGGATTAGCCGCAATCTCCATGAGCATGTGCTGATGCCCTCTGTGAAGGCTTTTGCCCTGCTGTGGGACAGTGCAAGCTAGTTTGTAGAATATTTTACACGAAAGGTAACCAACAGAACCTTTTTACTAAGTCACCTGGTCCGTACGTCTGTCTGTCAGCGTTGTTGAAATTTTCAGTGTCACTATAACAACAAATAGCAAAAAAAAAGTGAAATACATACAAGGTTTCCATGTATCTGTTGCACAATTAGGAAAAATTATCAAATTTAAAAAAAAATCTGTCCGCAAAAAATGACCAAAAAGTTGAAATAAAAAACACTTTTCAAGCTTTCTGATGCAGTCAGTGGTGTTAATTTTATTTCAATCACAGACTAGATGCAACCAACTGCATTTACGGTTTATGGTGCCTGGTATCCTTCGTGTGTGTGACCCCTTGCAGCCGGTTTTATTTGCTATAGGAACCTAAATCTCTTTTTTGGAAGTTGACTGCTGCAATTCAAGCTTTTACTAATTAACTAAATATTTATTATAACTAAACCCATATTATTCAACAACACACCACCAACTAACAATATTATCTGAAACAATTTCCATCACCCGGTATAAAATAAACACATCAGAATATACGCTGTATACTGGTCATTCTGCTAACCTAGTTTTCCCACAGATACAATATAACACCAGTTTCTGACAGCAAGTTTCGACTGAGCCAAGTACATAACGTTTTAGTTCGGACAGTCTGTTCCAATCTTGGGGTGTGAAAATGGCTTGTTTTGGCACGGATGTGGTCATAAAAAACTGATGTCGATGGCCACTTGGGGACATGTTTTGTAGGTAGTATCTAGATATCTAACATAAACGTTAGATATACAGTATGTTAACTAACAGAGGGCGTTCCCGTTAAACCGCAATAGTATAGCATCCATACATGCTAAAAAAAATAGTACCATTTGAAAACAAAATGTTTTTATTTTTTTTCAATATTAAAATATTGACTAAAAATGTTAAACTAACACGTAAAAGAAACACTCTATACATTATGCGTACTCGAAAACGGCAACGTCACGCTTCTTCGAGTACGCATAATGTATAGAGTGTTTCTTTTACGTGTTAGTTTAACATTTTTAGTCAATATTTTAATATTGAAAAAAAAATAAAAACATTTTGTTTTCAAATGGTACTATTTTTTTTAGCATGTATGGATGCTATACTATTGCGGTTTAACGGGAACGCCCTCTGTTAGTTAACATACTGTATATCTATTTATTTAGGATAATAGATAGGTATCATTACTTTTTGGCACAGATTAACACTGAGATGCAAATGCGAACATTGCTAAAAATTTGTCGGATCGTCATTCAGATTTTGGAAGAATAAGTTTTAATTTGTGTCAGTTTTTACATACAAAATGTATCGTTGGAAAAGTCAGGCCAAAACTAGAGGAAAAACGACTTTATTACATTACCTTGGCCACCAATTTTATTGACTGCGCTTCCGTCATAAGAAAAAAGGACGTATCTACACAAAACAAAGTACCTACCCAATTCCGACATTAAGAAAATAAATTAAGGTCGGAAATTGGTTACCTCGTTTTGTGTTGACAATTTTTCTTATGACGGCAGTGCGAGAATGCATGAAAATCAGGGAAAATTCACGAGGCGACTGACGTTTCTTTTTTATATATATATTTTTTTATATAAAAAAGAGCATGAGGTTCGGTTAGATTGCAAGTGTTATTAGGTTTCTCCATCTGGAATTTCTCAGCAGCAACCTAGAACCTGGATTTGTGCCAGACTGACCATACGGCTGTACTGGTCGTGTATTTTAAGCTACATACCTACATCAGATTAGGACATAACTAACAAAATGTGGGTACAGAGACGTTTAAGTACAGGACTGCCTAGCCTTTGAGAGGTAACATACGTGCTATTCCTACCTAATATTATATTATTAATGCGAGAGTGAGTTTGTTACGCTGTCACACCTAAATAGATTTTAATAAGTTTTGGCACAGAGATAGATGGGACCTTGGAGACGTTTATAAGCAATTTTTTGGCAAAAATATATATTTAACGCGAGTAAAGCCGCGGACAGAAGTTTGTATGTTTTGTATCAATTTCGACGCTCTCAGTCGCAAATGGCAGCTGACTACTGGCTGGCAGTCGATCTGAACGAGCTCTATTAGACAGATTTGATAGAAACCCTGCTGACAAGCCCTCTGCAATCCTCTCATCTCAGTAATGGTACCATAAACTACTTCAGGTTCAAAACAAACGTTTTTTACAACACCTATTTCTGAGATTAAATGGCCTACTTTTTAATAGGTCACATTACACATAGGTCACTGGTCAGCTTCGTTACCAAGCGGAGAACTTCTGAGAATCAATTACGCAGACAGCCTGTTTTCAAAAATAAAAAACGATTTGTTTTTTCTGGGCTTCGTAAAGTACTCTCGCTGTCTCTTACCCTTTTATTTTGTTCCTACATATTTGCTTTTCTGGCTTCTACCCATTTCGCAGTTACCTACTATTTTTAGTATTCAGGGCAAAAATAGCGTACCTCCGCGCTACGGCATTTCTTTCAAGTCCTTATTTTTCGAAATGAATGAAGCAATTTTAATGTAACTTGGTATGCATACGCTAGTTATCCAGGTCTAAATAGTTAGTACATACATTTTCGAAAAAGAGTTTAGAGGGAGACTGAGAGCGATTTATAGAAAGTGAAAAATCACTGTGTCCCCTTGAACTCTTTTTTGAAAATATTCTCTACTATTTATCAGGCGTATGTATACCAAGTTTTATTAAAATTGGTTCATTCATTTCGAAAATAAAGACTTGAAAGAAATGCCGTAGAAGGAAAGAATGTTCTTAATTGGTCCGAACTAACGTACAATACTACCGGAGATTACTTACCTCAAACAATGTAACAAACAAATAAATTTACCTCCTTGAAATAATAGTTTAGAGTTCGACTAACACAAGGATAACGCAAGGGAAACGCAAACCTCGCTTCCTACGAAGATAACTTCTGCTAAACACACGAGTACTTACATTAATAATTCCGTGTTTCACCGTACGAAAACTCCATTCCAGTCCTAATAAATTTAATCTTATAAATACATACTGCAAACCTTACCTGGATCCAGTCATGCATACACTCGCAAAACGGAAACGTACATCGGAAGTCCAGTCGGAAGCATTTTCTTGCATTATTAATTTCACCGGGTAATTCCGCACTTCCGTGGGTAATTCCCAGGTAATTCCACGCGTAATTCCTGCTAATCCTCGTTTAATTTCCGAGGGGAACGTCCCGAAAATTATACGGGCCGTCATTGTGTACATTTGTCTTAACGTTTGAACGAAATAAATGACTCCTCTGTCTACCTAAGTCTATAGCTACTGAAGGCTTTAAAGTTATTAAAAGGAGAAGAGAAAGGTGGTTTTAATTAAAAATGTGGTCGTCATTGCGCTGGTGATATAACTGTCCATTGTGGAGTCTTGATTTCAGTTCATTTTAAATAAGTTTTAAAACGAACTTGATGGGGTTTTGTTTCATAAACTTCTGACATGTTTTTCTGAATGATCAATGCATACTTGCCTATGCCAGTTAGACATATCAGCACAGTTTTATAATTGCGTTTTCAGATCCAACGCTATATATAGTTCTCACATCTTCGTCCATAAGAAGAAATAGCATGCTATCATTGTGCTAAGATGCTAGTACCTACCTACCTCAAACATTTTACCGTAAAACTATCACATCCTATATTAAGGGTAATGCACTTGCTCCTGTACTGTAATACAATTTAAAACTAGCTCGGGAGCGAGGGACTTTCATATGCATACGAGTTTTCTAAACGACAGTCTTTCTTATCATTTCTGTCATAACAACAATAGTAAAACCACCGATAGATTAAACCCACCGATAGCCTCACTATACGTCATCCCACTCTATGGGTTCATAGTTCAAAGGCGATCCTAGCTTATTGGACGACGTTGCATCGCCGTAATAATTCAGAACCTCATTGTTCGCCGACCATCAGCTTCTAATAAATCAACAGTTGCTTCTATGTTGAATATAATGCCACAGAATTGATAAGCGACAGAGAGCTTGGATCACCCGCAACGTCGCTGACATAAATGATACGAGTAAATGATAGGTAAGTACTTCTGTGTGTGTGCTTAAATTGTTTAAAAATAACACTTTTACACATATTTTTACGGCGTTGGTAGGTCTTTCCCCTAGCTGTCTACTTTGGGAAGCTCATAGCGCATGGTCATGGTCTTTTAAAGTCCATACAATTAATGTGGGTATGCTCTCTAGACCCACCTTTAATGGATTTAAAAGAGTGAAGGAGCGACAGCACTGCCATTTTAATTCTGTTATTTGTTTAACATCGCCATCCTCGTTGTTATATAATTATGTGCGTGCGTCTGTTTTCACGCTTTGTACGTATGAACCCAATCTTCTGGGTCTACCTATCTATTCTATGGTTACACTGTCAGCCATACCCAGTACGTATATTGTTAGTTAATTACATGGCTGAGGGATGGGGTCTACTGGCCATTTAATAATACACTGTCGGCCGCACCTGTGATCCTTAGGCTTAGAGTGATGTAGTACAGTTCAGCTTGGGTATTAGGTCCTCAAGCAAAGTGTTGATCGGTCGTAACTATCAATCATGCCAGCCTATTGCAGAACATAAGACATTAGGTATTAGTAAATATTCTAATACATATTTCTTATTGTTTATTCCTCCTAAATTATTCTTTATTGCTTACATTAGAATGAGTCTCTAAAGAGTTTAAAACAAAGTCGCCACTTACTTCTGGATGTTTGTCCGCTTACTTGTTCTTAACGCAACAGATTTTCATACTATTGCCAATAAAATAAAGAGTGATAAACGAGAAGGGTTTTTGAATATAATTTGCACCCCACATAATAAACTAGACAATAACAAAACAAACATGAAAATGCAAGTAGGTGAATTATAATCTCTATAATTGTTTCTTGGATCTAACAGCCTCCCGTAATATCCTGTTGCAGGTATTTATCATAAAATTTAATATAAATTCACGCACTTAAATAACACACTTAACATGTTGCTACAAACTAGGTGAAAAAAAGAAAAACTGTAGCTCCTAAAATAGAATCTCACAATATACGCGTCAAAAACGCCTGACAAAAATTGTAACGAAAAATATTAAGTAGTTTAATACCGCGTTCTCTCTCTCTTACAAAGCAAAATAATGTTCAGGCGCAAAAAACTACTGGCGAGTCGTTAGTATGTAGGTGTTCGCATTTCTCATTTTACCCAGACAACACGATTATAAATATGCCCACCGCAAGCTTTAGCAAACGAGAGCTTTATGTTTTAAACAATTTCCTGAGCAATTTTTTCCCTGCCTCCCGCGCCCCTTAAATTTATAGCCACAAAACCCTCTTCTATTTAGCAAGGCTTGTTTATAATGTCTTGTATGCGAAGCTTCTATAAAATTTTAGTGATGTTGGAATTTCTTTTAGAAACAAGGGAATGTGTAAAATATTTTTATGAGGGAATTATAACACAAACGAGTCTTTTTGTTGATATAAGAGCCTCTAAAAGTATGTCACGGCAAGTTAGGTTAAGAAATATGATTTCTTTAAGAGAAGAATCGCTTGTATGCGAGTTATTGCTGTGACAGATTTCTAAGGCGCTGAATATATTTTAGCATTTTAAAAGATATTCTGAGGGGATTCAAAGTATTCTTGTTTGTTGTTTTAGTACAGCCTGAATTGTTTTATAACTAGAATTTTCTTATTAGGTATATCTTCGGTGAATACAGATCTCGTTGCTGCAGTGGTTCCACAGGACGGGGTAGCTTTGACTTTAGAGGTAACTTTGACACGTTCCTTTTTTAACAACCTACTCTACTTTCTTGACTACTTTTAGTTTCTGCATCTCTCAACCATGCGGACTCGCCCCTAACACGTGTAAACCGAATTTTGGAGCTTTATTATAATGAGCCCCAAACACTGTCAAAGTTATGCTTAAAATCAAAGTAACTCCGTATTACCGGTTTATACTACAGAGCTTGTATAGTATAAAACGGTAGTGTAGGTAGGTAGTGAGGTTTCATATTGCTGGGTTATTGGGTTTTTTATAAATAAAACCGGTATCTGGATTAATAGCGATAGGCTCGCCCCTTATACATGGAACAATCTACTAAACATAACTAGAAAATCGTGGTAATAACTTTTTGGCAACGCAGTTGGAAAGGTATTCTATTTGTCCCCTTGATGCGTCTTACAATGAGGTTGGTGATTCGGAGACGGACTGAAAATCCAACTTGCAGTAAATAATGTACACCATGGTCACAGTTATGAACAATATTGATTGTGTATAGTTAAGTTTTTCTAGATAACACAGTATGGACTAACGTAGTCCGTGTCTCAAGGCCGTTGACAAGTGAGCGAGGGACGCTCAGGGTAGCTCCCCGGATCATCTCTTGTGTTGCCACTTAACTACGGTGCGAATTAAATATTAAAACATGCAATACTACATCTAAAGAGCGTTCACCCACAATACGTGACGCAACAACTTTTTTTATCAATGAAATCAAAGTACTTACTATCATACATACATTGTGAGCAACTTAGAGTTTTGACAAACTGCGAATTGCCAAAGTTTCTTCGATCAAACGAAAATTCATTTGCAGTACCGACCATCAAAATCAAATTACGCTTTCACAGACGGAAAGGAAGTGCTTGAAAAGTTCATAAACGTCGATACGGGCTTTCTCCGAACCTATTTTACTGCATTTTTAAAGGAGCTTCTTTTAAATATTGCATTCATTTCTGAGGCAATCGATGCTACTTGAAAAACTACTCAATGCACTGGATATTGGATTCCCCTTTGAGGCTACGTATTTTAGAATCGCACGATATTTTGCTTCACTGGTTCTGTATAGGTTTAAGATGGTTTAATTTGTTGTACGAAACTTCATAATTAATTAATGTTTAATTTTGTATAGGTTAAATTTTATTTCAGAAGTACTATTGTAGTATTTAAATCTTTGAGATATTTTTCGACTTACAAGTAGCTGAATGTAGGTAAACGATAGTTGCCAATAAATTGAAATAAGTTATGCTTGACTAAATAACGTTCAAGCCCAGACGGTGGCCGGTGAAAAGAACCTTTGATCTGAATGCACAATTTTCAAACTGCTTGGTATTTGTGGAACCTCTGAATCGTTGTTGTGAACTAGCTCGCGAACATTCTAAGGAAATACTTGAATTCTTACAAAAGTTTGAGCGCAGCTAACTCTATGTAGCAGGGAAGCGAAGATGTTGAAGTGATTTGTACAATCCTTTATGTTGATAAGGGCTAATATCGCATGGTTTGTCTGTAAAGCATGAAAAGAATACTTGAAAAACTACAAGCGAGCTTGAACACAACAAGTTCTTACGTAAAACTTCTTGGAATTTTCCCATTCTGGTAAGATTCTGCCGTTGCAAAAGTTCATGGCCATTACCAGACTTATACATATAGGTACATACTAACGACTTTTCTCATAGCGTTTGACAGAAACTACAGATCGCCACCTGCTGGGAATCTTAAATACTCCTGTTGCCTCTAGTCAGCTTCTTCATATAAAGCTGCAAGCGATATAAGTGTAGGAAATTAAATATCATTTGTTTTAGAGGCATATTCAGAAAAATCAGTTCAGATAATATTTGATACCTCTAAATGGCAATTCAACATAATTTGATACACAGATTTCATTCCGCAATTCGGCTCATGATACATAACACTCGGAATACAAGGTGTGTCTCATTTCAAAAGCTATTTATACGTGTGTACAGTCCTCTTGTGCCTCAAGATGACAAGACCTTTCACCTGCCTTAATTAGCATCAAAGGGTGGAACAATCTCATGTCTGGAGCCGGAGAGAATCAGGGCGCTACTCGGCAAGACCCTTGTAAATCAACCAATTGGATTGGATTGCTGAATCTGTGCCGAATTTGATTCAAAGCGACTTTTGGAACCCTGTGGTCTGTGCTACTGGTGGATGGAGAGCTTGTCAAGTCGGCATAGTTTATTAGGTATGTCTATTTTAGTTTAAACTGTTGTTTTGAACTGTTAAGGAAGGGCAATATTTGTTGATAGTACTTTGATTTGAACTTTGTAAAGTGAATTTATTGTTTTATATTATATATGCGAATATTAATGTTACGTTATATTCCACTTTTTTATTTCAAATGAGAACAGAGGGTTTAGCACGAATATTTTTGACGTATAGAAATGAAACGTAAAATTTTACTATAAGTTTAATACTCATTTCGCACTTATATTCATATTTTCGTACGATACAAATTGTAAATGTCGCATTAAATGAAACCAAAATACTGTGGAGTAGTTTTGTATATTCTAAGTTCACTTACGTGAACGATACTGCAGTGCGATTCTGCCGGTCGATTCTGTCGACATCTTACGGTGTTCACCTTGGCGGAGTGAACGACAATAGAGCAGCAGTGCGATTCTGTAAACATATCGAAGTGAAAACTTGGGCGAGGTGCACGACGGGTGAGTTGTCAAACCATACAAATAAGATAGAATGACAGCTGTATTGTCGTTCACTACGCCTAGGTGAACACCGTGACATGTCGACAGAATCGACCGGCTGTCATTCCATCTTATTTGTATGGTTTGACAACTCATCGGTCGTGCGCCGCGCCCAAGTGTTCATTTCGACATGTTTACAGAATCGCACTGCTGTAAGTATGTCGAAGTGAGCACTTGGGCGGAGCGCACGACGGGTGAGTTGTCAAATCATACAAATAAGATGGAATGGCAGCGCTCTTGTCGTTCACTCCGCCTAGGTGAACACCGTGAGATGTCGACAGAATCGACCGGCTGTAACGTTACTATACGTCAAAACATTCGTGCTAGGCCCTCTTTTTACTTGACAAGTAATACGTCATAATTATCATCTGATTTTTTAACTAAAAAGAAAAACAAATTGTTCAACAATATTTAAAACGACGTGATTAGCAAGAGGCTAAAAGGCTTTTCTCATATTTAATTTATGCAATATCGGTCATTGACTCGCATTTATTGTCATACTTAATTCTGAAAACATAAATAAAGACAAAGTTGTCCTGAATCTACATCTATCTTGATCCTTTATATTTTGTTCTAATAATTAACGATATAAATTGTCAGGTAGCTACGAAAAGATATTAAGGAAGCCCTTTTGCTAATATCTCTTCGTATTGCAAATTTATCTCGCGTCAACCATAGTACAATAATGTAAAGGCAAGATACTTTCACTAATCTAAGCAAAGTCATAAAAAAATTATTGAAATAGAAAAAAAAAACGCAATTTTCTCCGAGTAAGGAACCCAACTTAAAACTTACCTTAATAGGCATTTGCTACTTTAACTACCGAACCCAAAAACCCATTCAATTGAACGGAACACTATTTTCTCGTTCATTTCGTTCGCTCACACAACAGAGGCATTATATTCATTTAAATAATATTATTACTACCCAATAATCACTGGCCGAGTGAAATGTACTGGAAAATCTCATTGAATAATAAATGGCCAATGGTTTTATGTTTCCTATCCGATTTAACCTGATGTTCGACTGGGCTTATGTATTTATTTTATTGAACTTGCTTCAAAAGAACCAAATTTATAGATATAATAGAATAGCATGGAATAGAATTCTCTTTATTATGTACATCATATACGTTACAGAAAAGATAAATGAAGAAAACATTAGGTACATAGGGTGACACAAAATATCATTTATGAGTTGAAAAGTAATTTCGGTTTTAAACATTCAGTATGTTTAAAACCGAAATTAGTTTCATCTTAAACAAATAGGTTGGTACATCATAATGATATATGCTGAAATAAAAAATAAAAGCTAATAAATAATATTTTGACCAACAAGCATTCTAAATAAGATAACTTATAATGTAATGATTATGACGAAGACCATTTTCAAACTTATACAAACGAACTTGGTATATAACAAAATGTATTCGTCACAGTAAATAAGAATTAAGCTTTTCGTAATTTTATTCCCCCCCACACCTGTTTTATTTATTTTAAGGCATCCATCTTGGTTCGGGGGCGATGTGCCCAACGTTTGGCTAAGATAAAATAAATTAGATCTCATTTATTCAAGTTAGAATAAACATCAGCACGTTTCGATCGTTAAAATTGGAATAGACAGCCTGGCTCTTGATTAAATGTTATGTTTTAAAAAATACTACTTATTTTTTAAAACATAACATTTAATCAAGAGCCAGGCTGTTGCGTTTTTCAGAACGCTCACATATAAAATATTATTATGTAGTACTTTAGGCTAGAGTCCTTGCCGTGATCTGGGGCCTAGCCACCAACTCTTAAGAGCGTTTACGCGGTACGGCTTTTCATACAAACTTTCAAATACTTATTCTTCAAAATGAATGAACCGATTTTAACGAAACTTGGTATGCATACGCTAGATATCCAGGTCTAAATAGTTATCAGAAAACATTTTTGAAAAAGATTTCAGAGGGAGAGAGAGAGCGATTTTAAGTTTCCTATAGAAAGTGAAAAATCACTATATCTTTCCCCCTGAACTATTTTTCAAAAATGTTTTCTGATAACTATTTAGACCTGGATATCTAGCGTATGCATACCAAGTTTCGTTAAAATCGGTTCATTCATTTTGAAGAATAAGGACTTGAAAGTTTGTATGAAATGACATACAGCGTACACGCTCTTAAAGCAGTATTACTTTAATATTACTTCCAGTGGGAAAGAGACGGAGTTATACGTCCTGTATAGCTCTGTCTCTTTCCCTGAGGGCCTAGCACGAATGTTTTTGACGTATATTTGCGTAACGTAAAATTTTATTATAACTATAGACATGAGTACCTATATCGTTTCGCACATAATATTTATTTGAATTGGATACTATATTCATATTATCGTACGATAAAAATTGTGCATCTCGCATTAAATTAAACCAAAATACTATGGGGTTGCAGTTTTTTATATTCAAAATTCACTGACGTTAACGTGACTATACGCCAAAACATTCTTGGTAGGCCTTCTGGAGTAAAAATGAACCTTTCTTTTAATGATTTAAAACTGATAGCTTTTTATGTGAAGGAATGTTCGTGATCAGTTGATTAATTTTTAAAATAACCTGTTAAAGGTGATTTTAAAATTTTATTTTGTATGCAAATTTTAAATTAAAAAAACGAACAAGCTTCTTTATTTACTTAGTTAATAATAAATTCCAAACCAACACTTAAGTGTAAAGAAAAGTATCAAAAGGAGATTGTAATGTGGAACAAAAGGTAGTGAACACAAGAGTAACGAAAAAGTAAAAACCAATACCAAAATAACACACCTTGTATAGACAAACAGACACCTACAATATCGGTGACGTTCCCAAACTTCCAAAAGTCGAAGCCTCCGGTATTCAACAGGCGTCGTATGTAAAGATGCATAAATATGGAGGAGCTACGAAACGTGTAGCGCTCGTAGCTCGTAGCACGTAGCCGCGGCGCGGCGTAGCGCTGAACTTTGTACCTATTCTCTAGAGAGAAAAGCGATATGAAAAGTGCACGTGTTTTAATATAAAATACACGTGTATTTTTAGTGATTCACACTGTTCGCCTTTCAATCAATTTGCCCAGCCCTTACAACTATGTTGTGATCGGCTTCCAGTCCAACCAGATGAAGCTGGATTCCAGTTTTACATCTAGCAACTGCCTCCGCATCCAGTAACTGGGTGCCCTTTGGCAAGCCTGATCTCAGATTTCCCGTAATCGCTTTCATAGATCTACAAATGACAGTCGGGAACAACAACAGCTTCGTGCACTGTCAGGAGACGAGGAGTCTCTGTGTGCAATGGTCACCCATCCAGGAACTGATCTCAACAAGCGTTGCTTAACCTTGGAGATTGACCCGTGTGGTTTTATTGCATGTTTGAATATATGGAAACAATTGTGTATGTCTACCCGTACGTAGCAAAAGTGACTTACTTACGGTTCTGAATTCCCAATATTTCGGAGCTGTCGCGACCATGATCGTGGAGTGACTTTTATTGTATCTGAGTATCAGTACGTCACCTTATATTTATTTGTCTGGAAATCGGGACTATATTTGGTGCTATTAGATATTGCCAAGTGCGCCTGCGTGAAAGTCAAAAAAATATTTCATGTGTATGTACAGTCAACAAAACTATTTGGTATACAAGCAAAAATATTATTTTTCTACGGCACTGCAAATATTTGTGTTAATGTGTGCATTATACGGTGCGCATCCTTGGTCCGTAGGGTGCAGGGCAGCGCCAACAGCATCCTTTCTATGATAGCAAACAGGCTTGAGTGTGTGTTTGTGAACCACTGCTGCAAGGTTTCGGCTGGGCCTGTCAACTTGCAGCAAAGATGTCACAATCTGTTTTCTGTTTCGTTTTTGTCTTTGTAAGTGTATTTCTTACATAGTTTGTAAGTACATTGTTACTAACCCTATGAGTCTTGTTGCTCGAATTAAAAGATTTAATAATATTATATTATTACTTTTCAAGCTTATGACATACTTACGAGTGTGGTGTACAATAAGTTGTTAAGGTGTAGTTGCAAGTTAGCTGCCTGCATACCAAATAGCTTTATTGACTGTACTACAGAAATAAAAATAACCTTTAAATTCTTTCAGGTCATGGTTTAATGACCTAGATTGAGATTGAGATATGAGATATTTTTGTACCACGTACTAAGTTTCATCTGAATCCTTTCAACCGTTAAGGCGTGACTAATATTTCCGAAGCGTAGACATTATTTACTTAGGAAATCTTTGAATCTGTCAATTTAAGCAGATAAAGTTAAACTGAATATCGCTTTGGAATAATATGGGCCTAAGCTTTTCTATCCTACGTGATATGTCTGACAATGATAGAAGGAAGCACCATGGATATGAGGAGTAAATGGGTCCCTAAATGTCTTTAATTGCTTTGCTAATTCGGTTCATGTCTTCATTTAAGCTCATAGTAAAGTTTAAGGATGTGTTAACTTTACAAGGATCTTCAATGTAGTCAAATTACTTTCTTATTACATGGCCAATTTGACAATCTTGTATGATTAGTCAGAAGTCAAGAAATCTCACACTCGATTGCAATGGGGTTTCGCTTTACCCAGTTACTGTACATGAAAAACACTGCAGTGCGATTCCGTTAACCTCTCACCGTGAAAGCTTAGGGATTTGAAATGCAAAGAGGCCAGGGCGCGCGGCCAGGGCGCTGACCAAATAAAATATATGGCGTCTAAAGAACGAAATAAACTTAGCGTCGCGGTCGCGCGGCCAGACGCCAGACAGCAGTGCGATTATGTAAACATGTCGAAATGAGAACTTAGGCGAAGAAAACGGCAAGTGAGCTGTCACACCGTACAAATAAGATGGAATGACAGCTCATTTACCGTTCACTCCACCTAGGTGTACACGGTGAGATGTCGACAGAACAGACGGGCAGTTTCGTCACAGTCACCTGGGCTCGAGACAAGTGAGATTCTGTCAACGGTAGCGTGGTGAAGGCGATTGTCAATACGTCAAATGTATGGGATTGACAGATGCTATCGAAATGTCACGTGATCAAATTCCTACATTTTGGCATTTGGATAGACGCATTCGCTAATTGAATGAATGCCACATTGTCTAGGGCCTCTGGACGCGCGGCCACTGCGCGCCCGGAGCGCTTTGGAAGTGAGATGTCAATCCTTATGGAATGACAGTCATGCTCACTCCATTTAGGTTAACCCAGTGAGATGCTCATAGAGTACGAGTAGACCGGCTGGTACTCAGCTGCGTCCGTTTGGACTGGAAGCTGATCCCATCATAGTTGCGGAATGGCCAAAAATGTTTTTGTCAACAACCAACTAAATAACCACCAAATGAGCATTTACTGTTCCTCACAATATTAAATAGCAAAAAATACCACTCGAGTGGTTTATATTCTTATCCTCAAACGTCCTCAAAAAGCCGAGACAACTCAAAGGGAACAATATCAATGGGATCAAAGACAGAAAAAAAAACAAAGCATTTTATCTCGTAAGTACGCCAAACAAAAGGAAAGAAAGAAGTATTTGAATTGTAGATGCGACAATGGCCTTTAAAAATTTAATTTTCGTATTGTCGTGTTTTACCCTTAAGCGTTAAGGGGGAGCTTAACTTTGTGGGCGTCAACATGTAAATGCAGGACAGGACTTTTTTTTTTCTTTATTGAAATATGGTAATGGCGGTTTGCGGAAATTATGAGACGATAATGATACTTAATAATGGTGACAATAGACTCTTTGTCAGTTAGTTCACTGTTGTTTTAAGAAATACAGTTTATTATGTTCAGAGTTCAAATTCAATATTTTATCTTTAGACCACTGGATTCACATAGTGTTAGTATGAACTTATCCTATGTTAGTAAGTAATAAATAATAATAACTTAAAAGTACACTAATTTATTGGCTACATGAACGTGTGCATGCACATGTCTGCCAGCCCAGAGTCTAATAAAAGGTCCGTCAACCTTGTCCGCCAGTGTAGCTACTATACCTCTCTAAATCGCCGAAATATCGATGCACACCGTTTGCGTATGATGGGATGAAAGTCATCTATTCGCGCTTCCGTGAACAGCCGCACGGGTCGATGTTAGAGGTTCCATACCTACACTACATAGTACTAAAACTAAACTTCATGTATATTTACCCCCTCAGAATACGTCTCTAAACACCCCATTCACTCTAAGACAGCCATAACATAATAAAAATGACGCATACTAACCTACACGACCATTTTATACTGTTTCATTACGGCCTTGTCTTACGACCGGGTTTCGGGCTCATGCAATGCAATGATCCTCATTTGTTTTGATGTTCTGCTAGAAATCCGCGTAATGGCCGGAGTGCCTCCAAATGTGAGTGAAATAAGGAACTATTTCATTGTCTTTTAGACTGGTGGGGATAGTAGTAGAGGATCTTGGCTGGAAATGGGGAATAATGGAACATTACCGTTGTTGGCTGCATCGTATTCGAGTCCGAATCTCAAAATTCAAAATATGAGTGGAATAAGGTTGTAGTATAGTTGTCGTAAAGACTTATGTCATTGTCTTATACTGGTAGCTCAGAGGGAGATTTCTTAAGGACGGAAAATTATCAAATGAATCCTTCCGCTCTGGCTGGAGCGTAACGTAAGGGAGTATCAAACTCTTACTGACTAAAACTCATCCGTGTTCCACAAATACCCTTTGCGTTTCAGGGTCACGGTGACTCTTTAGAACAAATTCCGCAAACGTTATTATTGTCTACCTTTTTTATGGATGGGAAATCATCAAATGACCCCTTCCGCTCTGGGTGGAGCGGGAGGGAGTGTCAAACTCTTACTGACTACGACCATGATTTTGATCTAAAATATAGTTGCGAAGTCACATGGAAATAAGTGTTATTGGGTTCTTCTTTAGGAAAATAGAAGTCTGGAGGTTTGATTTGATCTGTATATGAATAGGCTCTTTTTTTTTTGGATGGGAAATCAGACTCTTACTGACTAAAACCCATCCGTGCTCCTCGTAGTGCCCTTTGCTTTCCAGGGCCACGGTAACTCTTTATATATTGTATTATAATAGGCTCGCATGCTACATGGAACTTGTGCCAAGCTCTATGCTCCATGAGCCAAGGTTGTAGCAGCAGCCGCAATTATTCTGTGTAGCCATTCAAAGTATGAAGGCGTGATGTTATGCTGAGAACAGTGAGACACTTAACAACTCTGCCTACCCCTTCAAAGATAGAATCATGATGTTATGTTTGTTCCACGTTGTCGCATTGTATTTGTACTCACTCAACTGAGTGGGCCTAGGGAACTCCCTAGGCCCATTCTGAACCTACAGAAATATCACGTAGAAACCAAGTAACTACAAAAGAAAATTCCGTATTATTCACCTGTGTTAACAAGGACTGCTTGAAACAAGAAAGCAAGGATTAAATTAACGTCAGTACTCAGTAGTGTTTGAAAAGCTATGAAACAAATGTTTTCTCAACCGGCGACGTCTCTCGCTCCAGGTATTATTATATTTTCTTTGTTAGTAATAATTTCAAGAAATTGAAAATAATAGAACGGTGTTACCGTCTACTTCACTTGGTGTTAAATAACAGAGAAATCTTATTTAATAAGATTTGCAAAGTGTGAAGGTGATTTAATAATATCCTTCTGACTGGTTTTGATTTAAGGGAAATTAGCTGACATCATTGTAAAGGTTCTCTGAACCTATCTACACCAATATTTTGCTAGTTATTTACCGGCCTCATCTAGTTTAATTTGACAAAAAAACATTGACGTGCAAAAGATTTATTGTATGTATTTGAAAAATAAATACCATTTATCATTATGATCCCCACATCTGGGCTTGGCCTCTTCCAACTTGTTCCAAGAATTCTTTTGATGTTAATGTTTAAATTTAAATATTTTTATGATTTTTGGCTCGTGAGCTCGTGGCTTAATAATAACAGCCACACGGGTCGATCTTCAAGGTTCAGCATCGCTTGCCGAGGTTAGTCTGTAGAAGGGTGACCATCTTAACATACCGAGTTTCCTCCGTGCCTCGGAAAGCACGTTAAGCCGTTGGTCCCGGCCGTCATTTGTAAATCTTTGGCAGACGTTACGGATTGTCAGAAGCCAGTTAATCTGACTCCAGTCTTCCTAAGAAGTACCGTGTTACCCAGTTAATGGGTTGTAGAGGTCTGGTAGGCAGCCGTTCCACGTAAATACTAGTATTCGGCCGAATCCGGTTTTACTGAAAGCCGACCCCAATATAGTTGGGAAAAAGCTAGGCAGATGATGACGATGAGATGGTTTTTGGCTGGTGTAAACCAGCCAAAAACCATCTCATCATCATCTGTCTAATTGGATGGAGCTGGTTACCAGTCTGCCAGGAAGCTAAAACCTTTGGAACTTTACAACCCAGCCACTGGGTAGGGTAGCACATGACAAGACTGGTCGTCAAAATTTCGGTGCGGCTGACTAGCTGTAACTTGACGTAAATGTGATGTGATTTTATTAATCTAGCCTATTTTGTAAATGTATGAAGGCTGATTTTCCCCTGTACTTTACTGTCCCAGTCACAGTGAGGTCTATTTTCAACATGGACCATTTTCCGCTCATATCTGCGTATTAAAATTTCACGAGCTGACTAACGGCCTATTTGGTCTATTAAGCATCTCATTTGGTGCCATTAAGGAACAAAACGGGCAATATTCACTGTTAACTTAACTTGTGGGTAGTTATGGGTTGGTTTTCATTGGAATATTATATTGAAAACAAACCGTTTGTTGGTTCCCACCAACATACCCAAATATGTAGGATTTCCTGGAAATTTATTCCATCTGCCTCCAATTATTTAAACATAATGATATGGTTCATTCACATTAGGTATTTTTTTGGAAACAGTGTTTCTCACAAAAAAAAAACTATGATTCGTTTTTTATGCTCTACAAAGAAGGTTCGAGTTATTTCATAAAGAAGGGATATTTAAATGAAAATGGCAAAAAATAATGATATGTTTCTCCCTCATTTTAATTTCAATTTATTTCTTCAGACCCCTACGCAGACCACTACGGAAACAATGCACTCAATTTACATAACGATCTCAAAAAACTCTTAATAAACTGCTCAATTAATCACCAATTCTTAAGCGTTGTTTACATGAAAAAGTATCCTTTATTTACCCAACTAGGGTTCAAACCGCCTTTCTCTAAGCTCGGTTCTCTCTAATTATTCAAGTTAATTGAAGTTTTGCCGGGACCCCAATCTCGCTCGGAGAGCTACACGTACTTCCAGACCCTAATTCGTAGCTAAATTAAAAATACTTGAGAAATTAAACTTGAAATGAGTATGTTAGAGGAAGTTTAAAAGTAGCAGAGAGTCCGGAAGTTATGTTGCCATACCATGGCAACCGACCATTTCAATATCATGGAGGATTCAAGATCACAGCGAAAGTTACTCTGTCTGTCTGTAACGCTTTAACCGCTGAACGGATCATCATGAAATTTGGCAGATATATAGCCTGGGATATGGAGAAGGACATAGGCTGCTTATTTACGCGATAACCGACATCCACGCGGGTGGAGCCGCGGGCAATAGCTAGTAAGTAATAACAACCGCTCGGGCCAATCTTCAAGGCTAAGCAAGCCTGTTGTTGGCCCGTGTATGAGTGACTCCTCCGTGATTCAGAAAACAAAGTAAAGCTGAAAATGATATTGCTAGATTGAAGGTTACTATTGATATGGCGGAAAGAAGTATGGAAGAAGACTTGGTCTACCTAACCCATTAATAACATTGGAAAAAAGTAGAATATGAATGTTGGATATGACTAGAAAGATTTAGAATAGGTAGGTAACTACGGTTGATATTGATTACTGATGAATTAAATGCATGATAGGCAGAAGGGTACCTAATATAACACATACCTGATATGTTACGCCATTCATATAGTACATGTCATGTTTTGTACGTAAAAAAGATTTGCTGTCGGTACACGCTTCTATTTGATTTTTTTGTGAACATTTATTTTGCTTGTCATTTTTTTTTCAGGACATTAATTTGATTGATGACTTACATTTTCCGTGTTTTTATGATTATGTCGTTATGATTGAATATGTTTGTTTTTTTGTTTAATTGTGATACGTGTTTCCTGTTTTAATGTTAGGTAGGATATTGACTGGAATGATAAATCGTGGGGTTGTGTTTGGGTCAAATTATTAGTCTGTTTATTGTTTTGATTATTTAGGTATGGGTAGTGAGAAGCCACAAAATCTGACACTATTCTTGACAAAGGGTATCGTGTAAAAAAGTTATTGGTATCGTGTAACACAGTTATTGGTATCGTGTAACGCAGTCATTGGTATCGTGTAACACAGTTATTGGTATCGTGTAACGCAGTTATTGGTATCGTGTAACACAGTTATTGGTATCGTGTAACGCAGTTATTGGTATCGTGTAACACAGTTATTGATATTGTATAACACAGATATTGATATCGTGTAACACAGTTATTGATATTGTATAACACAGTTATTGGTGTCGTGCAACCCAGTTGTTCGTATCGTGAAACACAGTTATTAGTATCGTGTATCACAGTTATTGGGTTTTATTGTTTTAGTCGCTCTATGTAAAACAAATGATATTTAGCTGCATCCCGTAAGGCTGGAAACTAACGACAAGGTTAGGAAATGGGTAGGCAGTGATTATTTTTTTTAGAAACTGTAATTAAGTTGTATCTTAGCTTAGCTTAGCCATCAATTTCCTCCTGCTCTTTTATAAAACATTTAGGGTCAAGAACCCATACTTTTTTTCACAGATTTGTCTTAATGTAATTAGCTTTTCTTATACCTAACTATATTATATTATATTTGATTGAAAAATTATAAAGCCCTTAAGATCCTACTAGCAATGTTGTAGTGCACTTTTTTCTTTAGAAGTAATCTACTTAAAGTAAAATACGACCCAAACTAATACCTATGAAATTAACAATATCATGTAAGGAAACTCACAGCGCGTACGTTGCGTAGTTTCATGTGGAAATAATTTACTTTGCGGCACTGCATCAAGCTTCATTACCCTGGGGGGTAGAACGCAGCGTGTCGTTTGAAAGCACATGTCAATGACCGGACTCCTATATTGTGTACAAAGGTTTTACTTTGTTGGAAACTCGGGAGTTGTAACTTAAATTGAAAAATCCTAACAAATTTAATTAATGCGATAAAAAAAACAAGCTTAAATCGCCGAACTGTTTTTGATGAATTTCGACTTTATGAGAAGACGGTTAAAAGCTACTTTTACGCGAGAGAGAGCTAGTTGTATTTATAAATTAAAATATCGCTCTAATAAATGGATACTAAGGAACCAACACAGGGCACAAAAAAGTCCTTACTTTTCACAAATTTCTCTTTGATCTAGTGGTTAAAAACGCTACTGCAGAGCATGAGCTTCCGAGTTTGTTTCTCGTCATAGATTTTTTTAAGCAGCTCGAAGTTTGTATTGGGCCTGGTGATAGTTTTAACCTTTGGGCAAACAGGCGTAGTGTTATGTTATGTATCCTACAAAATTACAAAACGCAACAAATAAAAAGAAAATTTACTCAAAAAAATATTCATAACAGTGCAGTAAGCCTGAGTTAAATAACATTTTAGTCCGACTCCAAATAAAGACGACGTTCTTTACGAACATTAACCGTAGCTCGTTTAGTTTCAACAAACATTGCGACAACAAGACAAACATTCAACCCATTACGACGAAACATTCTCTTCTAATTAAAAGGCTTTAATCTTGAGGCCCAAAGAGGAACACGCCGAAAGACATCACTTAAGGGCAAGCAGACGAACGACTATTGCGACCAACAATAAAATTAAATTAATACTGTAATAATAATATGAAAACATTGTGAAAGAAAATAATTTTTAATAGAGTCAATGTTTGTGTCTTGCTGGTCCATAACTATAGGAAATTACTTAACAGCAACAGTAGGTCCTGGTTTCTGACGTTATGTAAGTGCCCATGTAGGTATATGTGAAATAACATAAGATGGATGAAATGCTTAAAAAATTTGGTAAATAAAAATTATTATTCGCTAAATAGTGTGACCGAGTGGCGGGTACAAATGATTATTGCCGAAGCTAAAACTGGTGAGGTTATGATGACTTAAGAGGCAACATCGAAAAATCCGCGCGTTTTGCGGTGCAAGAGTTAAAATCCATTGAAAAACATACATCGAATGACGGCTACAAATTGGAAGTGGTTACTTGTGGCATTTTTCTCTCCACAGGGACAAATTCGTGGAATCAATCCGATGGACGGATTGTGTGAAAGATTACTGTATGGCTGGGTAGTTAGTGAATCCAGACAAATGATCACTGACAAAGATGAAAAGAAGAGGAGCGTGACCAACAATTAATAAAAATAACGGTAAAATAAAGCCGTGGTCATTGGTATGATAGGTAAAAAGCAATATGGGGCCAAGCTACCCATAACAGCGTCCTGTTGAGCCACAGTTTTCGACAACAGTTGCCATACAAATTATCATTCTTAAAGTTGCCCGTGTGTAAGTTAGTAGGCCTTATTTACATTGCTAATTGTCGAGTGTCGTTTTATGCAATCTCTTATTCAAATCCTCGACTGTGTTCAGTTGGATTAATGAGAAAGTTAATTAAGTACGTGGATTGATGGCTAAGTGGGGTAGTTCGTTTATGGGGACTCGTCTTTTGTTCATTGTTTGGAGTTCAAACTTGGCGGTTTGTTCTATTTCTTGTAGTGAATACAGTTATTGTTTTATCATTGTACTCTTAATACCGGTCATTAATTTATCAAAAAAAAATTAACATTCCTAATTTATAGAAATAAATATCACGCCCATTGCCGTCCCGAGCTAATAGTAAATCTTTAAAAGAATACTAGCGGTAGCAATAAAACTGCTACTGCCGTACTAAAACGAAACAACCGTACCTTTTTGTTTAATGATATCTAAATAAAATGATTAAGGGAAGTACCTTAGTTATTAACCCAGTATTTAAGGTCCACTATTAGCTAAAAACCGCCAGCTTGAAGTTTAAAAGTGTTATATTATTATCTCAATTTATTATTATACAGCAAAAGACATACAAAATCAAACAATATTTCTTTTTAAATCCCGCCTTTTTCGAGTTCCATATTATGTCCTAACACATAAGCTAAGTGAAATTGCGACACAAGTGTCACTTATGTCTGTGTATAAAACTTGCTGATTCGACACTAATTTCGTGTCACAATAAATGTATACACTTACATAGACACTCGGTACAGATTGAGTGTACGGTGTAGTGTCGTAGTCTATTCTTAGCTTTATTATTACCCAACAGCGTCATGTTTGAGCTTTCATCATATCAGTAGCGTAGGTACTAACTTGCAGCTGTGCAAGCCGCTACAAGTACGGTAGCCAGCGTAATGGAAACATGCTAGCTCATATGCATACAAGTTGACATATTAGGACATTAAATTGAAAAGCCGTGTGCGCATGATATTTTGAAATGAAATCGTGCCGTAGGAATTAAAGATTACAAGAAAAGCGACCACCCTGATCTCGCGAAAAAAATCAGCTGTTCAGTACATTTGGTCGAATTATGCGCACTCAAATGTATGGGACAGTCCTTTTTTTTTTCGTGATTTCAGTGTTAGTCTCATAGTGAAAGTTGTTCATAACGATTAGTACAATGACCCCTTAAGAGGTATTTCGTTTATTATATTACATGTTTTATCTTATTATATTACATACCTATAAAACTCTTCCGCTTATGAGTGACTGACAGACAACGCACAGCCGAAAGTACTGCAGTGCGATTCTCTAAACATGTCGAAGTGAACACCCGGGCGGGTCGCATGACGGGTGAGTTGTCAAACCATACAAATAAGATGGAATGACAGCTCTATTGTCGTTCACTCCGCCTAGGTGAACACCGTGAGATGTCGACAGAATCGACCGGCAGATCGTAGAAAGTTGACATATGGCATATATGTATGTTCCTTGGGGAGTGTAAGAGAGCACTGCGAGAGGATTTCCTGAAATTCCTACGGGAACAGAAAATAATGGAATTGCGCGTACGAAGTTGCGGGCAAAGCTAGTCTCAAATAAACTGGGAAAGAAGATGATTAGAAAGATAACTTGTAAAATAATTGAAGTTTTATTAAAAGAAATACAAAAACTTTATTTTGTTGCACTTAATACCTACGGTCCGAATAAGTCGTTTCCTATTGAAAAGAACCGGCAAGAAACTCTGTTGTTACCTCGGTTACCTTCTTTTTTATTATATGCTTCTCCCTTTATAAAGTTGGATTCCTCAGACCAAATTGTCAACAAAACATTGAAATTGACTCAAATTGAGCATAAGCTCAAGCCTATGCATTCATTATTACCAAATCAACCAATAATCAAGTGTTTGTGTCGAACACACAATGTAAGATACTATAGAGTTATAATATGCCACATTATAGCTGTACCTACGTGTATATATTCCATAGGCTCTTCAACGTCTATTAAGATATTAATGGGAAGGTGTTTGAACAGTAAATTAATTTATATGATGTAGCTAATGGCACATAATGTGGAGATTCATACCCCTGTTTGTATACACAAACAGGGGTATGAATTTCATAAAGGTGTTTTGAGAAACTTCTTAATTATTAAATACTAGCTTCGGCCCGCGACTTACGCCTTCAGGATTGGACCTAAAGAGAAACAAAAATTAGTATTTTCTCGTACTCTATAAATTACTTATGTTGTAATGTTTGTTCGCCCCGGAAATTTTATCTTTGTCTCCTAGTAGTTTGTGAGTCTTTTCTGCTCTTTATTTCAGCCGTTTCCGTGCTCCTGCTTCCTCCCTAATCTCTAACATATTTGATTTCATTTCTGTAAGTACTTTAAATAAAATTTACAAATGAACTTAATCTAAACTAACAACAAACTAAAATCTAGCATTGATCAAACATTTTGCCCTCAACGCTTTTACTAGGAATGTGCCCAAGATACATTGGGCATTGCCTTACCTTGCCTTGTATGGCAATGCTTAGCCTCTGGCCAAAGTAAAAGGTCACTTGTACTTGTGTTTTTTTTTTAATAACGGCTTCATCATCATGCTAAACACCCAAAATCTGACACTTGTAAGTAGTATGACCACAAAGTTACTTTCCACTCGTATGAAAACAATACCTATGTAACAAATATTACCTAGTCAACTCCTTCACGATGTAACTCGGTCAACTGCATTCAAATCCCATTTCGTGATTGCCTCGTGTAGCAATTCCGTGCTGCCCAAGATTTCGTACACCGAATTTGTTTCTACTCCAATTCGGATTTCATTTGTATTGTGTAAAACTTGAATAGTATTAAACATACAAGTTTGTTTCCTACCAGCATTTTCTGGCAAGATTTTTGCACAGTTTATTATTAGATTATGTGTTTCTTGGTGGGTTCAGTGGTTTTTGCGTGATACTGACACAAACATTTGGACAAACAGACAAACAGACAAAAATTTCAAAAATGGCATTTTTGCGTTTTATACCTTTTTCCTAACATTTGTCAGTTATTTTTATGCGAAAATATTCAATGTACAGACACGGCAAATCGACGATTTTATTATATGTATAGATTATGTAAGTTCCTTACTTCACAAACCCTTTCTAAGTAGGTACCTACATTAAGTAAACTGTCTTTGTAATATTCATACCAACAAAACAGGGCAGTGGCATAACTCCATCTTGTTAACTTGTACGGAAAAGAAAACTTTGCCTTAACTCGCTTGATTCGTAAGTTTCCCACATAGCACCGTACATCTATCACGCTTACTCTTTGAGGATAAACTTTCGTATTTCTACCCAATCCAACTCTACACAATAATTTGTCAATTTCAGTTTGAGACTTGCCCGAATTCCATCTTTGGAATTAGGTCAGTTTCGATGCCTCGCTTCAACGGCCACAGAATCTCTATTGTCCTTCATTTGAAGCTGGCAGCTTTGTGCCAGGCCTCATCCTTATTAAACAGCTGAATATAGACCGCGTATTCATGATCTGGCTTTCGATTCAGGCCGGCCTTTTGATTCTAGCAGACGTGTGTATGGTCTGTTTTTCTTCAGTCGTCTTATTTGGTAAACAAACAGGGTGTGAAATTCAGGCGATTACCTATTGCTCTCAAGCTAGGTAGTCATTTGTTTTAAAAACTTTTGTGTTTTGCTTGGTCTGAAAAATTTTAAAAGGTTATCACGAACTTGTTTTTTCTTATAAACCTGAGATACTGCTAAGATACTGATAAGCATTAAAAGTGTTCTTGAAAGGATATCCTCAAACTTTTTACGAACCTTGTCTCTTCGATAAATACTGGAAACTTGCAAGATATTATACTTAGAAATCTGTAGGAACAAGTCGTTGTTTAGTCTTTAATATAGTTCTGCCAAATTCTAACTACACTTATCGATTTTATTTCAGTACTACCTTCTGATAGCGACTCCGTCTGCGTGAACTTCAGATCGGGATAAAAAGTGTTGTATTTGTTAATAAATATTAAAACAATTTTAGCTGGCTCGCGTTTACTTACCTCCTTTATGAGTATAAAGCCTATGGGTTATTCTGATTGCTACATTGTTGTAAAGTTTAATCAATACAGTAGTTTTAACGTGAAAGAGTTAAAACATCCATCAATTCATCCATGTTTATGTAGGATTTGACGTTATAGAGAATCGTTCCTCGACATTTGGTAAATCAGCTTCGGAATAACATATGTACATACTACATAGAAGGTAATATCCAAACATCATGATGTATCTCTAGCAATTGCGGCACCCGTACAGTAAGATCAGATAGAATTGCAGCAATAGACCCATTGTCTTGTGTTGATAGCGGGGAATGATGATCTAGGAGATAGATTATGTACTAATCAATTAGTAAGATACATATTTGATGCATCTAAGGCTAAAAAGTGTTTCAGTTAATTACAAGTTTATTAAAATAACTTCGCAGCAGGTGCTGTAAGCCTCGCACTGTGTACCTACGCATAAGTGAAGTGAACATGACGTGAGCTGTCAATCCATCAAATAAGACAGAATGACAGTTCACTCCACGCTTTTTCCACCTAAGTGTACACGGTGAGAAGTTGACAGAATCAACCCGCAGTAGTCTCTTCCTATTCCTATGTGAAAAAGGTGTAAGTTTATATGTTACATGTTATAAGTAAAATATATTTTTTAATCCACTACAAATATTCAAATCGATTTAATTACACACTCACACGCTCTCATGTCACTATCATGAAGTTGATCTCCGTTTTAGTTGATGACATTGATATGCAAAGTGGACAGGGCGCGGACAAGATAAAATGTATGCGTCTAAGGAACGAAATATACTTAGCGTCGCGAGCGCGTGGCCAGACGCCATATACTTCGTCACAGTACCATGGCCGCGTACCCGCTTAAATATTTATTTTATTTTGTTTTTAGTATTTGTTGTTTTATCGGCAACAGTAATACATCATCTGTAAAAATTGCAATTGTCTAGCAATCACGGTTAATGAGATACACCCTGGTGACAGACAGACGGACAGCGGAGTCTTAGTAATAGGGCCCCGTTTTTACCCTTTGGGTACGGAACCCAAAAAAAAAGGTAATTTAAGTAGTTTATTTTCTCTTACGCTTACTAAATAAATTGGTAATAGAGCCAGCCGTTTACAGTGACGAAAATACACTAAAACCCAAATTATATGCTTTACGGACTTCTAAAAATATCACGTCCTGCGTTCTTTCAGTTGAGCGCCCATAAATCCCAATTTATGCCTAGGTAAGGAAATTGAGTCATCGAAAATGCAGTCCAAACGACCGACTCAGGTATTCCGTGCTCTTCGAATGTCAATAAATTCGCAATAGACACCCGAGGACGGAGTGGCACTCGTTCATGATAAATGGTCTCTTCAGACCATTTTATAGGCCATTACCCCCGCTTGGAACCCGTGTTCGAACATTGTCGGGCCTCGTAACGACATTTTTGAATATATTGCTTATTTAATAATGTAAAATTGTTTTATGCTCATAAATCTTTTTTGTGATTCATGTAGGAGAGAGGCCAATGCCTAAGGTAAATGATGCGGCAAATTGGTGCTTACGTGGAGTGAACTGAGAATCAAATCTGAGCCCTAAAGCTTGTAATGTGGATCCTGATTTATTGCTAGCGATATTGAAGCCAGCCTTCAGATCAATCGATGAAAGGGAGTTATTCTCACCGTTGTGCAAGTACCTATGATGACATTATTGTATAGCTAAAATACATAGTAAAAATACAAGTGCCTCTCGTTATATACCATAAATACTTACACGGTAAATATCTCCGTGAAGCGATTTCTTTTACTAACTTAAGGAGAATCAGACAAGAAGCAGACCAAACAAAAATAATAACTGTTTTAAAACTAGTAAATGATAAATAAGTAGTAAGATACTGCGTGATTTTATTTTATTTTATAGCTGTTTAAGAAAATAGCAATAGATACATCTATTGCTATTTTCTTCATGGAAATTTCTATAAAGTTCTCCAAGAATAAAAGGGAGTGACGGTAGGCTGAAACACTTCAACACGAATATTGTAGAATGACACAAGATGAACTGAGGACACTCAATCACACTTTACATCAATCGCAAGCAAATGCCACTTACAAGCGGACGTACAAGTATATATCCACATAAATGTAAAAAAGCCCGCTAACTGTAGCGATACCTATCGTTACTTCCCTCGAAACGTATATACTCCACTCAAGATACTATTCGTCCGTTGAGAAATCCAAGGGCAAAGTTTCAGCTTTAAAACTTTCAGTGGCAGTCAGGTCTCCATTCGATTCGGTAACGACTGTTCAAGTTAGTGTGGCCACTACAAACTGCAAGCTAATCACGATATGTGGTTAGTACAAGTTGTCGGGAACAGGTGACCACCACGGATTGTGTGTGAACTTTGTGGGTATATTGTACCGATTTAATTGCTATTTAATAAGGTTTGTTTACATAGAGTAGATGGTATACACTACTACTACACTCTCTGGACTGTCGCGACACCTAATTTAGCTATGACGCCATTGTTTTACTATTGTGTCTGGGGGTCTACTCCCTAAGCCCGAAGTCCTTAGTTTCGGCCTTAGTATCGGGCGGTTTCTACTCCGTATCACCTACGGACTTACGATTAGTCCCGAACCAGAACAGCAGTGCGATTCTGTAAACATGTCGAAGTGAACACTGCGGCAGGGTGCACGACAGGTGAATTGTCAAACCATACAAATAAGATGGAATGACAGCTCAATTGTCGTTCACTCCGCCTAGGTGATGTCGACAGAATCGACCGGCTGTGCCCGAACTAAGAATGAATGACAACACGATTTGACAAATTGTTCTTAGTTTGGGTTCGGGACTAATCGTAAGTCCATAGGTGTTACGGAGTAGAAAACGCCCGACACTAAGGCCGAAACTACGGAATTCGGGCTTAGAGAGTAGCCCCCCTCTGATGCGTTGACAGTTGACAATATAACTGGTAAATTCTTGCACTGTCTGGAAAGGTCCACTCGAATCTGAGTGGCTCCTCAAACTACCACATCAGGCATCAAAAGAACTGTACGTGGTTCTCATATATTTAGACCTATATTAATTGTATGGACACAAGAGCTTTGACCTTTCAGTTTGTTTCGCTGTTTCATCTCAGGGTAGTGAGATAGGAAGCACCGGCACCATTTAAATTACCGTTTCGAAGAGTTATTTGTAACCTATATGCAAAATTAATATCATTAAGGTAATATCACTATATAGGTCCCTACCGGGTAGGTCACGGTGGAATAGAATTTGAATGAAATTATCTGAAACACGAAACCTTTTCTGAGGAGACGTAAATGGCTCTTGGTAATGTACTTTGTCTGTATTTTTTCTTACTTTTATTTCTTAATTTTCTCATTAACTGTTCCAATGTTTCGGGTATTAGATATTGTGTAGCTTACTTGTTGAATTGGTGATGAAAACGTTAGAGCAAATAAATATTAGAAGTACCTAAATAATGAAAAATCCTTTCTATTCGTTCTCCAGACTGTGGGTTGTCTAACAGTCAGTCATGGAATTGTTTCCATTTTGTCTTCCACTTGTTAATACAAATGTTATTAACTGAGTAAAATAATCTGGCAAGTCGTCGCAAAGTCTGGCTCGCATAAAGTTTAAACCACAAAGACTGAGTATAAGCTTTTCTTGCGCCAGCAAAGCTGCGGCTTTTCAGCTTGTCAAAAGTATAACTTCAATAATTTTTCTTGAATAAGTAAGACGTGCAATGTTAAACGTCGTTGATCTTTCAAAAAAGAATTTGAATTGTCATGTCTTTTTACCGTATCCAATAAAAAATATACACCATGATCAATTGTATCCAGCAACAGTAGTAAAATATTGCTGCCACTCGCAAATATAGCCAATGTTTCCAGCCCATGGCGTCCACTCAATGGCCCCGGGCCTTTTTGTCAAATTGCCCGTCCCAATGATTTTTCGGACCTCTATAAATAAAACGCGGTACATTGTTGCTGAATTTTCTACTAAATGGATTCATGTTGGTTTCGCTGTGGCCTGGATTTTATTCTATTCGCCGATTAAGTTTCGCCGTATTGCATTTCTAAAGCACTCTCCATACGGGACTTTTTTTAGAAGGACTTTTCAATGTGTTTTTTGGATATTTTGTTTGTCCGAGCGATGGAACCAGTGAGTTTTGTTAGGTATGTAGTTTTTAGGGTTCCGGGACGGGAGCCTATTACTAAGACTCCGCTGTCCGTCTGTCTGTCTGTCAACAGGCTGTATCTCATGTACCGTGATAGATAGACAGTTGAAATTTTCACAGATGATGTATTTCTGTTGCCGTTATAATAAAAAATACTAAAAACAGAATAAAATAAATATTTAAGTGGGGCTCCCATACAACAAACGTGATTTTTTGCCGTTTTTTTTTATAGATAGTGGTACGGAACCCTTCGTGCGCGAGCCCGACTCGCACTTGGCCGGTTCTTGAAATGTGATTTTTTTTTGCGGTTTGGTTGAAAAATATCGATTGAGTACTAACTCCCTCCTAACTAAGTCTATTCAACAGAAACCGAGCATTTTTATGGCAAAAACAGTAGCTTATGGTCTTCAACATTAATTTAGCTTTCAATCACTGAAACAATTTTCGTGATTGAACCAGTAAGTTTCCAAAGATTACCTTCACACAAACAAACAATTTTACTCAAACATAACTTAGTTTTGTTTTTTTATTATGGCGCTTCCCTGAGCAAATAACCTTGAGCATTCGTACCCTCTTTGCCCACACCGTGGAATGTGGAGATAGGATATCGGAAATTAATAATGTGCTTTTAGATGTAGTTTATTTCTCTTACCTAATGAGTTAATAGCCTCTGAATAACGAAGAAAAACGCATTGTCGCAAGGTTTTGGTCGGGCTAAAGCCTTAAGACTGAACAACAGTTGCTATAATTCTAAGAACTTTTTTCCCTTCAGAAAAATCATGATAAATTCGAGCTCTCATTTTAATACTTTGACTTTTCCACAACCTGTACAGTAAACAAATTTTCCTAAACTTTCTCGGAAGTAGGGTCCTGCTATCTATTAACATAGCTAGATAGGTATCTTTTATAAACAAGATATTTATAAAATGATTAATGAAGCAAACATTATTAAACTTCATAAATACCACAAGCCTGGTGGCCTACTGCTGAGGGCATTGACCTGAGTTAGAGACCACGCGTGCCAATTAGTATATAAATAAGTTCTCAAGTGTAACCCGACTAGAGACACCTAGGTAGGTACATTAGTTTGTACCTGAACAATGTGTAGGTAGTGGAAACTTTTACTAAAACGTAGGCTTAGAACTGAGGTATCCCGGAAAATTACTAGACGTGGGTACCTGAGTGATTGGTTTTGGTAATTGGTATGTAAGTGAAAACAACTTGGGTTTTGTAAGTGGTTTGAGTAGGTACCTAGTAAGTAACTGGTATGATTTATTAATGTTTAAAGGAACATGTCCTGTCTTCTGAGTGAAGTACTACCATAATAGGGATGTTTATTGAGTAAAAAAATATGATTCTTTTTACTCAGTCAGCTATATTATCGAAAATATTGGATAAGTAGGTACTTAAGTGTTTTTGTTTTTTCAAATCAATAAAAATCGACTGACCATCAGGAGTGGGACTTGTGACGACACTTTCCGGTAAAAAGTGTATCGCACTGTTTCGTTTTAAATTTTTTGTTTACGTGAAAAAAGAAAAAAAACACGTGTACAATATTTTTTGGAAATTTATCTGAAAGATTAATTAGATTTTTTCAGGAAACATCCCTATTCTAAGTATATATCTCGTACGCGTTAACATGGCACCTGGCTCGAGATATATTTTCGAATGCCGTTTTGAGGTTTTAATTTAAATTGAAAAATTCCATTATGCTGAAACAATATAAACGCGTCAGCATCACTGTTACCGATGCGTTTATATTATTTTCATTGAAATCGAATTGTTCAATTTAAATTAAAATGTCAAAACGTAATTGGAGCTAGGTGCCAAGTTAACGCGTACGGGTAGTAAATATATTTACTACTAGCACTTCACCCGCGACTTTTTACGACCATATCCCGTTTTCCCCGTTCCCGAAGGCATTTCCCGTTCCCGTATAGCCTTCCTCATGAATGTGGCTCTCATATACAAAAATAATTTTCAAAATCGGTTCAGTAGTTCCAGAAATTACCCTCTACAACCTCACAAACTCACAAACTTTACCTCTTTATAATATGTATTAGTATAGATAGGTTACTAATGTAACGTAGTTTCCGTGAGGACTAGAGGGCTTAGACCGAGTGATATTCTGTTCAACGATAATAATTAAAATGATTGTCGAGTAGCAAAAATGGTATTTCGGTAGCTTAACTTTTCCATTTTAGATTATAAAAAAATCACTTCGTTTAAAACCATAAACTGCCGTAGACAATTAGATGATATAACAGTACCTATTTTTACGTAATACAACTTGTTTTCTAAAGTAAGAGGATTATAAAGTTCAGTTAGCATCTGGATCGAGTTAAATTAATGGTCTATCGAATTTAACCAGGACCCAGGTGATAGAACCAGTAAAGTCTTTGGCAAGGGACTTAATCGACTTCAGATGAGATGGTTCGCAACTTAACTTGAGTTTGAGACAACTTTAAAGACTGGCATTATAAGATGTTATTGGAGAGTGATTTGGAAAGTAAGCTCATTTGAAGATGGCAATTGGTACATCTGCTAAAAATCTTAAGATCTTGGTTGCTTGAATTGTAAGTAATAATGCCACAATTTTTCTTTTCATTTGTTCTTTCGTTTGACTACAGTCTCACCTGATGGTACCAAGACCCCCAGGCTATTGCTATCAAAACACAAACTCCAACAGGGAATCTCTCCGTGTCTTGCCGAGAAGTTGTGAACGAACGCGAACTATAAAATTATAAGAAATGTTTGTAAGATTTAATTTTAGTTTTTGTTTAATTTTTTGCCCACAACGGTACAGAGATGGTATATGCTTTTGGGGTGAGAGGATGTTTTTCTTCATAATAGTACGGTTTTCAATTATTTTTCAAGAATATGTAATATGTCTACATGTCCCCTTTTTACATTTTTTTTAAATTAGACTATTGTTAGCTTAGTTGTTTTTTGTGCATTCTGTGGTCTCTTGTAAGTTAAGAGTTTCACCAACTTTGTACTTAAATACTGATATGAAAAGTATTGTGTATCCTTTGTTGGAAATCCTCTATTAAAAAAAATAAAAAAATCTGTACCCAGTTCTACCCTTTATCAACCTTTCACTTTTCATTGTCCCCAGTAATAGACTGTGTGGTCTCCGGCTGGGGTCAGTGGTCGGACTGCGACACGAACTGCGGCTCAGGCAGCATGGTGCGCAGTCGGCGCGTGGTCCAGGCCCCTGCACACGGTGGTCGCCATTGCCCATCCCTGGTGCAGCGGCGAGCCTGCCAGGAGCATCGGGGTTGCTCCGCTGATAGTGATGTTCCTTTAAGAGGTGAGTTTGAAGATCTGGTTTTGAAGACGTAATTAAGCGGACAGGAGGCTCTTGACAGGTGACATTATATTAGTGACTTGATATACAAAGTGGAGAGGGTGCTGACTAGATAAAATGTATGGCGGAGTGGCGGCAAAGGAACGAAATACACTTACGCGGTGTCCTGCGTGAGCGACGAACTCGACGCGACGCGACGCTGCGAACGCGACGAACGCGATCAACTCAACGGCATACCCTACATGCGGCCTATATGACAGTCTGCAGCGAGACGCGACGTAACGCGCACTTGTTTTGAGGGCGACCAGATGCGACAACACGAACTATAACATTTTTCGCCCTAATATTAAAGTTAAAATCGCCCTAAATATTATATTTGTTTTCTTTCTGTGCTTTTTACAATATTTTTTTAAAAGTCTGTACTTTAAATATGAACTTTCAAGCAAAATTGTACTGTACTTCTCCATGATTCGAGAAGTAATGACCAAAATCACGTAGGACATTTGTCGCGTATAGCATCGCGTCGCATTACGTCGCGCCGTGTTGCTTCGCGTCGCGTCGCGTTCGTCGCTCACGCAGGACACCGCGTTAGTGTCGCGGGCGCACGGCCACACGAAATCTATACTTATAATATAATAATAATATTATAAAGGGGAAAGATTTGTTTGTTTGTTTGTTTGAAATGAATAGGCTCCGAAACTACTGGACCGATTTGAAAAATTCTTTCACCAGTAGAATCGTACATTATCGATGATGGACATAGGCTATAGAATATTTTAAAAAAAGTTAGGGATCCGTATGAAAACTTCGATTATGTAAACCAAGGTGTGAGAAAAAATCCTTATATCGCGTACGCTGCGGAATCTATTGACAATAGAGCAAAGTGATGTACTACAGTTTTATAGAAGTCATCAATGTCTACAAAAAAATCCGCGATACTATATGTCTAACTATTATGGTTAAGTCACCATGACCGCTTTTTGTTCAAATTATTCAAGCAAATCGTTGGTGATATGAATAAATAGTGATTTCGGTATCATGATATTAATCCTTATCCATTTAAATGGTTTGATAATTAAGGTTGACTATGTCCGTGTAAATCACACTTTAAATTATTCAGATCGGACCTTTCGTTCAAAAGTTACGACGGTAATAAACATGCTCGGAGTAAGAAAAATGTCGCGACTTGAGCGAACTGGGAAGAATCATAACAATGCTTGGTCCGATGAAGTTGAAAATGATTTCGATAAAACAATAAGAATAACAAATGTTTGGATTTTTCGCAAATAAACTACATACATAATAAGGGGTGAAGCCTGCTTCACCCCTTATTATGTATGTAGTTTATTTAAACTTAAGTTTAGTTTACTTAAACAAGCAAGTTTTTAGGGGAGGACATTATTGCTCGCTTAAATTTACGTCGGAATGCTATGAATGAACTAAAAATGGGATTATTCAAACAGATGTACCTAACAATTTTTGCATAATCAACTCCTGACGGGGTGAACGGGGTGAACAGTTGCGCTGAACCTGAGACCATAGAATACAACGTTGTGCTTAATTTTCCAAAACTAACCTTTATAAGGGGGTCTAAGGGGCGTTGAAGTTTGTGGAGTATCTACTAAATCCGCGCGGACGAAGTCGCGGGCGAAGTGCTAGTACAAAAATACAAGGCATCGTCACGTGACATTTTGACAGATTTTACAATCCCGTATATTTTTTAGTTTTATTAACAATCGCCTTCGCTCCCTTTGGCAGTCTGGAGCTCGGAGGTGTCTCGGAAAGCACGTCATACGGTTAGCCCTGAGGTATTTTTCCGGTCGGCTGGATTACCGTCCCATCGAATATGAAAGTCAGAAGCAGAGAGCATCTGTGTTTGCGGTCAACTTGTGTTTTTTTTATTAAAAAAAAAAAAGAAAAAAACGTTGCTCCACACTAGGAATTACTCCTGTATCGTGGGTGCGTTTACAAACATACAAAAACAGCCAGACCCGGAACAGCTATCTGTAGGCCATACAAATATTTGTTCCGTGCGGGAATCGACCCCGCGACACGCAGCGCAGCAGCCGATCGCTCAACCACCGCGCCAACCGTGTTGTCAAAACTTAATTCTATTGTTAGAGATTGTCCACCAAAATTCGGTCTGGGTGATAAGGTGTTTAAACTAGCGCTCTTTTTAAAATCACAGCATCAGCACTGAGAGGGATGGAGCTATACACCCTATATAGCTCCATCCCTCTTTCTCGCTCGAACGACTGACGTTTTACACGTCATGGTACGCTCTCTGGTCATAAATTTTTAAAAGAAAGTGGCTAACCAGGGTTCTTCGTTTTCACATGTACTTTTTGTACGTGAGTATTCAAAAAGTTAGTGTGAAAGCTCTTAAACTTTCAGTTTGTAGCACTTTGCGATGCTGACTTTTAACGGAACAATTCTCTATCGGTTTGAGCAATTCATAATAATAGTGGGAGTACACCATGTTCTAGTGTTCAAATGGTAGGTTTTTTTAAAGACGCAAATTATACTATAGGGAAGGAATTAATTAAATATTTTTAATGCAGTTTTATTCATTCGTTTATGTTTGAATTTGTTTTGAGAATACTTGCTTATTCAATATTTTTCCAACAGATGAGACTGCAATGCTCCTTCCCGGAGGCCTGTCGGTGAGCCGCCATTCCAACGAAACTGTGGACATCCGTAAGAACCTGCGTCTGCGCAACCCTGACGACCCTGAATCTAACTCACATAGAGAGTAAGTACCTATAATAAAATGGTCGACCACACTCATTAAAATGTCCCAAATTTCACAATTAGGATATATATTAAATTCTAATTGTGAAATCTGGGTCATTTTATGGCCTGTTTCCGAAATTAGAATTGATGATAAGAACGTGTGAATTCCTTTGCAAAATAAGTTCTACTGATTTAAAGTTTAAAGTGGAATTTCACAAATACACAACTTCAAATTCTTAATTCAGTAACCTAAAATTCTCTAAACAACGCATAAATCTATCCGTCGTTTGACATTTAGAGTGAAACATTGCTAAGAAAGTTTAGGAACATAATGTTATAAATTATACTCCGGAAAAACAAACGTTTTTCATGATTTTATTACATAAAAGGCTCGATAAACTTGTAAAGGTCAGAATGGCAGCCCAGTGGGGTTTCCAGGGCATAGTCACTAAATAAAGGCCAGATAAAATAAACAATGATAGCTTTATAAGAGCAAATTGGGAGTTACAATTTTCGTTTGAAACAGTGTTCATTCTGAACATGTTACAACAAATAAAACAATGTTTTATCAGAAATCCTTTGTTCTTTAAAACTGAATAAACAAAACGTGATGTGTGACTCAAAACATCCGTTTTGTGATCTAAAACAAAATAAATTACTTTTGTACGTAATTTAATTTTTGGTGTATGGACCTGAAATTTATTTTTGTGACAAACGGTTTTCGTTTTTTAGGGTTCCGTACCCGATGGATAACCAATTAAACCGATTGTCTGTCTGACATCGGGTTGTATATCATGAATCGTAATAGGTAGACAGTTGAAATGTTGACTGAGTTAGTATTTCAATTGCTGCCATACCAATAAACTGTAAAAATAAAATTTTAACTATTATATTATTATTTATTTATTTATTATTAAAAAATACAGAGTAGACTTATAAGCTACGCACACTCCCGCAAAACTGCACATACAGTTTGACTGCGGGATCAATCATACTCGCTTACTTAGGTAGGTACATAATTACGCAAGTGCTTCAAATTAGAACTGTAGGCAGGTAAGTAGGCACCTAATGCAAACAAATAAGGTAGTGCTTAAGTAATTTACGCTTAAACAATTTCTTTTTTGTTTCCATGACAATGTCGGCGGGTAAACTGTTGAGTAGGTATGGAATACGTTTTTTTAAAGTTCTGTCCCCGTAATAATGATTGACTCTAGGAACAACAAATTTACCCGCAGTCATTGACCTAGTATTATAATTATTAATAACTTTAACTAACGAAGACTTTTGATCTCGATTGCCATGGTTATTAACTGCAAGAAGGTATTTATGTTTCAGACTTACCGGGAGAATTTTACAAACTTTAAACAATTTACTATAGTCATGTCTAAACTTATTCTTAACTTTCTTATCGACAAGTAGTTTTAAAAATCTTAGTTGAGTGTTTTCTAATTTATCAACCAACCAGACAACTGATAAACATACTTATATATTTCTAAATACATACATATTATAGATAAATTACACACCCAGATACAGAACAAATAATCGTACTCATCGCACAAAGATTTGTCCTGTGTGGGAATCGAACCCAATGAAATAATTATCTAAAGAAGATTGACAGTCAAAGTGAAAATGGCTTCATATCCACATCTATTTTGCTAAGCTGTGTTATTTTACTTAAATTTATATTTTCAACCAATAATTTAGGGAAAAATCCTATTGGAATCGTGAAAAGTTATGGAACAGAACTATTATATAGGTACTTATCTACTTTCTATTGCAAAGTAAGAATCGGCCAAGGAATAAACATTTCCATTCAAAACGGCAATACTGCCAGTGTTCTAGGGACTTTTGCCAATGACAGCGATGTGGATGATTTATTTTATTCTCAATGATTTATTTTATTCCCAATGATTTATTTTATTCCCAATGATTTATTTTATTTTTATACGCGGTTGTAAATTATTTCGCGAACTTATTAGTCTAGTTGTTTTACATAATATATACGCTATTGATTGTATAAATAAACACAATGAAGTTTTTCTTATTTTCTAAAAAAAAAAGTAAAAATTAATTTCTTCTAGTTACTTATTGGTATGTTTGATCATGACTGTAAGGTACTTATTCCAAAGCCTAATAAGATATATAGTTTATCTAAGCTTATCTCAAGCTAATACGCGCTGTCAGTGTCAATCATAGTCCTAGACAAGCCAGTTGCATTGTGTACCACAATAACTAGTTCAGATAGCTGGGTCAGTTCGGTCCAAAGACTCGATCGGATCGATATCTCGAGCTATTGACATGACAACAGGAAATGAGAAGCTGTGTGGCTCTGCCAACCTAACAACGAAACAGATTGCAATGCATTTAGAACTGTGTTTGTGCATTTTGTTTTATCTGTGTTGTTATTGGTTTGTAGCGTTAGGTCTATTTGAATGACTAGACAGGCTAAAGAATTGCCAATCCGGGTACTTCAAAAATTTAAACAGTCACTTCTATCTTAGCGTATAAGATTGAAAAATCAAGCTGTTTTTCCAAATCCCAAGTTTCAAGGATTCTGAACGTCCTTAAGTAAAAATAGGGGTCACATTTTAACTTTTTTTTGCAATAAAAAGTCCATGGTTTTAAGTAACATGAAAAAAAAAATGATTCTTTCTGAAATCTTTGCGCGCGTCCGACTCGAGCTTAACCGGTTTTTTTTCACTTATTTCTACTGAGAATACAGTTAAACGTTACTCCGAAATTATAATCACTTAACTGGTAATTTTACTTGAAATATTATTGATGTAAGAGAAAATATGAAATAAGCAAGATTGAGTTTTTCAAGTAATCAAAAGCAATATAATATAATCAAAAGCCACTTACTTTTGCCTATTCGTTTATTTATTTTCTAGGAAACTTACTGAAGTAAAAGTAACCAGAATATTGCTTTTCACGTCTGGATTCAATCTTTTGGAATACCGAATCAATTTGCGAGGCCTCAAAAATCATTTGTCATACATTTGAGCTCAGAATAAGCACGAAACGATTCCCAGGCTAATTTCCTGTGCGGAATCGAACCGATATTTTTCCAAAACGTTTTATAACAGTTATTTGTACCCGTATGTTTCATTTCCTTGTTCTTTTGTCCAGATACTGTGCCCAGTTCGAGGTCACCAAGGTATCAAAGGCCTGCCACACGGATTCCGACTATAAGGCGCTGAGAGAAGGTATGTTTTTCTTAACACAAAGTTAACGACGAGAAAATTGAAAAGTGGGAAACCAATCTGGAATTTCCGGCGCTTGTATTGTATAAAGCTTGTAAAAAGTTTCCTCTTGAGTGCATTTTGAGCTCCAACTATTGAATTAATGAAAAGACGGTGTGGTTAATTTTCTTGGAAAAGGAAACTGAAGTTAGTTGCCTAATTGCTTAATTAAAGGCGTTGGAACCTTTTGAGTTGTCTGTTTTCCAGTTTGATATTGCCGCGTAATTTAGTGGCGGTTTGGCAAGCCCGGATGCGCAACACCCTGTGGTGGGCTGTGCTGTGATGATTAGTTTTGACAATTATAGAACATTTAAACCCCCTATTCTAGAGCTGCGCTCATTTAGGAGGAACCGGAGTCATGATATGGAACATAATATTACACTGTTGCAGTTTATTCAGTAACAAATTACATGCAAAAATATTTGGTGCAATATTTATCGGAATTAAGAGTTGTTAAGAGAATATAAGTGAGCGAAGTTGAGGTGGAAGTCGCGTACGTTCATTTGTAACCCATCTTCATTGCCCCTAGGCGCGACAGTATGTGTCCTCTGCGAGACGGCAGCTCTCCGCCGGGATCTAAAATGGCGCTGCAGCGGGCACGGGGTCCCCGGGCACGCGACCCGCTTCTACGCGCTCGTAGCCCCCCACTGCCACGGGAAGTGGGTGAAGGCGGCTCAGAACCCGGACAAGAGGAGCGACTGCTGCGCAAACCCACACTTTATTTTTGTTTAGAGGGGATATTATTACAGATTGTATGTTAACGTATGACTTTTCTGGACCAGGGGACAATATAATGCAATTGCGGAAATTGAGGTTGACCGCTGTACACCTTAAAGGTTTGTTTATATCTACAGACATCGAGCGTGTCAGGCTCGTGCCGTGCCAGACAAAATATTATTCTTTTATACAGACCGCGCAGACGCGAACATACACGGGCCGTAGCCGGCCAGTATTCGCGGAGAGAATATTTTGTCTACGTGGTCCATGTCTGTGCGTGTCTTTGGGTGTTTGCCGAGCATTTAATAAAGCATCGGACCCTTGCAGACATTTTTTCTCTTTTTTACGGTATTTAAAGGGATGTTTATCAAAAAACTAATCGAAGGGAATATAAATAATTTTTAAAAGATGAAGGGATATTATGTCTTCCACTGAGAAGTGTTTGAACATTTTTAACAAAAACGTGCTTTTTAACTGCCGCGCCGCCGCGCCGGTGAGAGCGGCCGCGTCTGACACCGACGAGTCTGTCATCTGACACGGCACGCTACATGTAAATAAACAGCGTCAGTCAGTGTCGGGCACGGCACGCGTCTGACACGCTCGATGTGTGTAGATATAAACGGACCTTTATACTCTGAGGTATTTGGACAAAGTGAAATTCGCATTTCTCACTGATGAGAATGTCATTTTATCCAAAACATGTCTTGATTGGCCTTAGAACTGTTCTCGTCTCTTTATTGTATTAGAAGCTTGACATTTGTATGACAGAGACAGGAATAACGCTAATCCGAAGTACGTAGGTATTGTGAAGTCGGCCTTAAAATAAATCTGAAAGTGGTCAACAACTTTGTTCTACGGTAGAATAGTTATTCACGTGTCCTAGTCTAGATGAGTCTTTAGATTTGTTTGACGAATGAATAAAAGATTTTTGGTATAAGTTTAGATATTTTTTTGGAAAAAATAGAATTGTTTTAGTAAAAACAAAGTTCTGGTCTTGATAACTCTTTTTCTCTACTTGAGAGTACACATTTTGAATCAGTGTGTTAAGATTCTAAAAATCATTACCGTCAAACGGGGTGAATAGGAACGAAGGGGTAAATAGAAACAAAACTTTGATAAGGTTTTTCACTTTAATATCATAATATTGGATGTCTAAGAAAGCAACTTCATTTACTTATATCAATTCGATAAAATTAAAGATGGCAAAATGCTGCAAACATGATTTTAAATAACATAAAAATCCCCTTCTAAGTTTTGTGCCGTTTTACCCTGCGTTCCTATTCACCCCGTTGGTAGGTCTAGCCTTTTCACCACTATGTTAGGGTCAGCTTTCAGTCTATCATTATTACAAAGAAATATTCCAACTCGGCAGTTGCAAGGTGTATTGCATTTATTAATTTCTAAGAAAAATATCGTAAAACGGACGATTATAATGGAAAAAATCACGATTGCATTTAATAAGACTTGTAAGCTCAATGTAACATGTAAATAAAATAACTTCATTTTTTTTTAGATTAATATTTTTATTTCAACAAATTTTGCCTCAAGTGTAGACCAAGGCTACAAAAGACTTGGGTTTGATACCCGGGTCGAGCAAAATGTTAGTAAACTTATTTTACAATCTGTTATGATTAAGTTAATTTACTTTATAGTGAAAACAGGTTAGTGTCAAAACTATCAATGATTTAGTAACTTTATGAAATAATTTTTATAATTATAATACTTAATAAAAAAATAAAAATAGTTTGTGAATACATATCTTAACGACTTATGTAAATAAATAATGTTAATAAACTCATTATGAAGAGACTTTAGTGTTTTTCTTGAGACTAATTCAATCTATCCTTAGTCTTTTCCCAACTATGCTGGGGTTTACTTTCAGTTCATCCGGAAGCTGAGAATGCACCAGTATTTCGCTTGGAGCAACAGCTTATCTGACCGGCGCAACCCAGTAACGGGGTAAAATGATACGCTTTGGCGTTGCTGGTGTCCGATTTTCCGGCTTCTACCTACCTACCGTAATGACTGTCAAAGATTTACAAATAACAACCGGGATTAACTCACTAGGGACTAGCTCACGTGTTTTCCGAAGCATGGAGGAGTTTGGCTATATAATGAACAGTTACCCATCTACGGAACAACCTCGGCAAGCGTTGCTTAACCTTGAAGATCTTCCCGTACTGCTGTTATTATTTAGCCACGAGCTCTTCCTTGAATCCCATTGTATGTGTGGTCACGTTTCATCCCTTAATGGAGTGCGCTCGTACCCCCAGGGGTGTCATTATAAGATACGTAAGCACTTTACGAGTCTGCTTGAAAATTAAGATGAAATACGGAGTGCTAACATAGACTGTTTTTGTGCGACACAAATCAGAAGGTTCATATAAATATTTCGTCTAGTCAAAAAAAAAAAATAACTTTATAACCAATAATAATCAGGAAAGGAATTGAATAGGACTCCGGTGAGAACTAATTTTAGGTTTTCTATGGTAAGTGAAACCATTCTCTCCACGTCTCTCTAAATTATTCTCCCTTTTTCGAAAAAGTCCGTTATTAACTTTTTAGACTTTGAGCTCGAGACAAGCGAGATTCTATCAACGGTAAAAATGTCACGTGATCCTACATTTTGGCGTTTCGACAGTCGCATTCGCTAATTGAATGGCACATTGTCTAGGGCCTCTGGCCAGTTCTTATTCTTCGGACACAAGAAGGTAACTTGAGTATGCTTATTAAATCGGTTCATTCATTACCAAGAATAACAATCTGTATGAAATACAGTGAGAAGTAAACGCTCATAAGTCTTCATCTAATCTTGTGTAACTAGTCCATATGTATAGCTAAAACACTAGGAAGAGGAAACGGCCCTGGCCGTCACCTCTTTTGTGTTTCGTCACCGTTTTGTAGCACTCTTTTTTTTAAACGTTGCCGTTGGCGTCTAAAAAGTGCTAGCACTTAGTGTCATTTTAATAAATGGCTTTTGATTTTGATTTTGTTTTTGAGCAAGCCACTGCAAGGCAAAGAGCTCTCTCTCCCTTTTCCTCACAGTTCTTTTTGCTAGTGCAGGCAACTCCAGCTATTTAAATTTTACCCATTCCTCCACGTATCTAAGTGAAACTCCCTCCACAAGTTTACAAGTCAATACATGTTATTTACCCCCATACCTTCAGGCATCTGAAACCCAAGCAGGGCTGAAGTGGGTAATAGTATTGAGCCCAAAACAATAAAAAAGGGTTTCCTCAATCGTGCCTCTTAAGCGTGACGGACAGATTTGTCCGGTAAGTGGATCAGGTAAGGTTCAGGATAACTGAAAGGGACCGTGAAGGCAATATTTTGTTGGAAGTATTCAATTCTTGTAGCGATTTTTCCGGATTTTGTCTTAGAAAGTATACTATGCTTGCTGCCAGATACGTAAATAAGTATCTACTTCTAGGTTTTAGACGTCTCTTTGAAACACTGTAGACTCACGAGTAGACAGGTGTAACGCGACAATGTGATAACGACACGTTAACAATTTTTTTTTTATCAGGGGTTTTAAAGAAAAAAGAAATGACATCTCAAATGGACAACTGTCAAACTGAGGGTTGGGACTGAAAAAGAACTAGGTATTAATTCCTACTCCGAATTACATAATTTTTGTAGATAGGTAGGTATCACTGTTATGAACGGGAAATAGCATCGACTCCCACTACCGACAAAATTCTGAATTGCTCATCAAAACTATATAGCTCAAAGGAAACCATACATTTTCCTCTTATTTCCGAATGCGGCGCAATTATTTGGAGAAGGCACTTGTTTACTCGCACCATTACTTTCCTATTGTGATTCGACGCCATATTTCTTTATTTGCCCAAAATATCTGGCAACCGCTTATATGTGTGAATCAGGGACCAGGGTACTTACTACTGTAAGTGTGGGTTCGACTCTGAGAGGTTATTTGTTTACGAAAGACTGTAAAAAACTATAAAAAGCTCCAGCACAAATAGTATACCTACTTCAAATCCGTTTTATAATAGTCACTAAGGAATTCTTAATGCAAAACCTAATACTGCATTAGGTCGTCGTCCTCGTCAGGCGTCCTTAGCCTTCTTTTTATGGATGGGAAATCATCATGATGATGAAATCATGATGATCAAATGACTCCTTCCGCTTTGGGTGGAGCGGGAGGGAGTGTCAGACTCTTACTGACTAAAACCCATCCATGTTCCTCTTAATGCCCTTTGCTGTTATTCCTTAGCCAATAATATACCTACCTATTTGAAAAAGTCACGTGTTCACTAGTCATCCTGAAATACTTGTCTATTGTGGTCCATCTTTCCATCATTCCGAGAATATTTTATTTGTTCGAATCTCATTGAGAATCGTTGCTGGGGACAATATCGACGCTCTAGCGGTCAACAGGACTGGCGAGAACTTTGCGTTTGAGGCAGATAATATTAAGTTCGATTTGATTTATGTAGGAGAATTTTCCGGATAAATTGAGGAGGAAATTTCTAAAAATAGCGTTAAGTAATTTAGTGGTATATTATTGGCATAAAACAAGCGGTTATTAGAGATATTGACGATCAAGATTTTGATTATGTTCTATAAATAGGTAATCTTTCTTTTCATTCTATTTTTCCTTCTCGTTCAATTTAAGTATATATGTTTCAAACAGTATCGGATTGCTGGAACCCTTCGAAGTTATATGCCTCGCCGGTCCCTATTTATTTATTGTAATTATAAATTATATTTGTAGTAATTTCAGACGTTTGTTCATCAACATAGGCGATTCAAGTTTTCATCGTGCATGTGTTGGGTTCATGTAACGAACCATTTTCGAACCAATGACCTTCAAAAGTCGGGACCATAACCACTGGGCCACCTCTATACTACTTAAACGTCAATTAAGCCCCTAAGCACAATTAGAAGCCAGTCTAATCGACGCACATCAGTCCCGTGGCTTCAGCGTCACAGTGTAACTAATTTGGAGTAATACATCAGCGCACCATGTGTGTGATCCATTAATAACCATTTAACATAATCAAGGCGCGACCGTCACTTGACTATTATGCTCAAAGTTGCTTAAGTAGGGGCGGGGGGGTGTGCATATCTGCTTACCACTATTTGGGAATACAGGTATGGTAAGTATAAAAAAATATTTTTCTCATTTGTCACTTTTTCTGTTTGTGAAAACTGGGTCGAAATCCGCTGTTTGATTTAGAAGAAGTATAGTACTTTTAATTAAAAAAGTAAAAGCTGTAAACATTTTATTTAAAGAACGTCATATCTGGTGCTGTGTTTGTGCTGATCCAAATACTCATAAAAAACTATCGCCGGGCGCGATCAGGATAGAGACACGGTAGGTACATATGGAACGTTCACGAAAGCGAAGCCGCTAAGAAAGCTAGTATTATTAAAGTCAAAAGAAGTTAAACTGCAAGACGAAGAAGTCATTGATTGTTTACTACTGAAATAGGACTTCTTATCCTCAAAGATGAAGAAACAGCATTATTCACATACATTAATAAATTGTAATTTCTCTTACCCCTGATTATTGAATAAACCATAGTTAAATGCGCAAATTCAATTTAATCATTTGAATTTGAGTATCTGTCTAAATTTAGCATTTAACTATGGTTTGAAACGTCCTTAACTCAAAATACTCAATTCAGGAACCCTAAAACACCTTCATAATTTTAATGAAAATGTCTCATGAAACTTACAACATAAAATTATCCCATACCTCTGGGAAACTTACATAGAACACTTAAGTGCTAATAAAATAACGCGACGTGATATACGGACGAACCGTTAATGGCTTAATGTGTCATAACTAGATAACTGCACGGTAATTGACATACTGCGGTTTGTTACACTGTGAGAGGGTGGAGTGAATGTGTAGTGCAATTGGTTGATTCATTAGACGGTTTTTATTTTGCTGTAAACTGTTCTAAGCTGAAAGAGACTAATATAATGCCTGCTTCTGCCATATGATGACGCGTCAAAACCGTCATGAAACAGGGATGGTGCTATTCGTTTGGGACCAAACTGACAGCGCGAAAAACTCGACATCATATAGGTACCTAGGTACTTGACGTCGTTAGCGACAGCTAAGCGATAGCGCCGTCATTGTTTGGGTTCGGTGGTATCGGGTTCATTGTAGAATAATATTTTTCCATAATTAACAACTAACAACTGACGTCACGGCGTTTACCACTACCTCTGTACTATAATAGTCAAATCAGCAACTTATTATTAGACGATATCGTTTTCCACAACATACTGAAATTATAATCGACAAGATGTACTGAACAGAGGCCGTAGACAATGTACCATTCAATTAGCGAATATACGACTGTCGATATGCCAAAATGCAGGAATTTGATCACGTGCCATTTCGATGGCATCTGTCAATCCCATACATTTTTGACGTATAGGCAATTGACTTCGGCACGCTACGGTTGACAGATTATCACTTGTCTCGAGCCCCAGGAGTATTTTTTAAATTGCTAATTGTGAGAAATCTCCTCTCTGGGTAGTAAACCGATACTTTTCTGAAAGCTTATGAACCACTATATCCCTAGAGTAAATTCATCAAAACTAACTTTGGTAATTAAGCATTGTCAAAATTGAAGCAATGAACTCGAAAACAACCCAATTTGGCCCGGGTAACCAGGGTCAAAATCGTTTAATATTAGCTCTAGCACATCCCATTAGAAGGAAAGCTCTCAATTACTATTTACCTATAGGTATTTTATAAACAGGATTAGGTACACTAACATTACCAAAACTGGCTGTTACTTATCAATGAAAACTAGCACCCCACCTTACAGCCCACCTTATATAACATAGGTACCTACACGATGCTTTGGCAACCCCGCACATCTACATTACCTAACACAAAACCGAAAAACAAAACACACTCAGTATTCCTTACACACCAGTAAACAAAGTCACGGTATCTTTCTTCAGTAAACAGTTGTCCACGACTCTCAAACTAGATTGTCGTCCGTCGGCCCTCTGCCTGGCGGTCGCCCTAACACAATTTGTTCCTCTACGCCAAATTTGCATGTATATTGGCACACCTTCCATTTATTTCAGCTTGATAAGAGGGGAGTACCGAAATTCGGCTTTTGAAATTTTTAGAAAGCTCTTTCGACGTAATTTTAAGAGTAAAGTCTGATACGAACAATAAAAGGGGATTGTTTTAAGATTTTCAGAACGTTTACTTGATTTTCTGGGCTGAGTTTTATGGCGGGAAGGTTTCGGTAGTTCTGTTAAGTTTATCTAAATATCGTTTGGGTAAAGTTTGCCGACTGGGGTGTCCTTTATTCGACCGAGTCTTGATAGCGTTTTGATAAGATTGCGATTTCAATGCCGACTTTATTTTTCAATAGGTACCTAGTTGAGTTTTTATTCTGGTCACGTCTACTGCTAAGTAATGTCGTTTCGAAGACCACTTAAAATAGCTTTTATTATAATTAGGTATTAGATTCCATAGATTGATCAAAGGACGAAGTACCTACCTACATTATTTATATATTTGAGAGTACAGACATATGTATGTAGCAAAGTCAAAGATTTATTTGTATGTATTATGTATGCCCTGTAACCTTAAAAGCTGTGATACACTAAAAAGGTTTTTCTAATAATTATTTTTCTCAAGCTTCGCAAATCTTAAGTACCTACCTCTTTTAAAAAACCGGCCAAGTGCGAGTCGGACTCGCGCACGGAGAGATCCCTAGTATTATCTATAACAAAACCGCCTAAAAATCACGTTTGTTGTATGGGAGCCCCACTTAAATATTTATTTTATTCTGTTTTTAGTATTTGTTGTTATAGCGGCAACAGAAATACATCATCTGTGAAAATTTCAACTGTCTAGCTATCGCGGTTCATGAGATACAGCCTGGTGACAGACGGACGGACAGCAGAGTCTTAGTAATAGGGTCCCGTTTTAGCCTTTGGGTAGGGAACCCTAAAAATTGACATTATTACACCTACAACAAAATAAACTCTATTAGTCCAACGTGTTACGAGCCAATTTAGAGACAATAATCAACTGGTCTGTAACAGCGGACTGAAGTTTAGAACAGGGGAAGTTTATCCACGGTGAGAATAGGAACACAGGACAATGGGGGCGGCTGACTGGAACTAATTACTGCGCAGGATTGGTAGGTATGCCGATTTGTTCAGTTGTGTTTAGGGGAGAGATGGCGTGTAAAGATTTAGTGTGTTTTGCTTTTTGAGGTGTCATGTGCGTGTGATATGATGAGGTACTCAATACTTTATTTGCATTCCACAATGTACACATAGGTGGTAAGTTAAAAAAAATATGTAATCATTAGAATTAAAAATATAGTAGGAAGAGGAAACTTTAAATAGCTGAACTTATATCTAAACTAGATCCAATACTATCATTTTCAGTATGGATTCATTATTCCTATATATGATTCTTTATACTTTATATTTTATCGTTGAAATATTCGTTTATACTATAATAGCAGGAAGGGTGATGACAGGAAAGATCATGGGTTCACGTGAGTTCGATGCTGTCGGAGAGATCTTACTTACGATATCAGGGCCACTTTTAACAGATTGCGACTGACGTGCGAATGCGTTCAATTGCGTTGCATTAGTAGAATTGGCTCTAAGTTTAGAATATTTCATAGCCTACAGGTATAGATTCATATATTTATTAGGTAAAAGATCTTATTCTATTACCTATACAGGTCTCCCAAACTGATAATGCGCATAGAAATCTTCGTCACTGTTCGGCAACGGTCGTGTTCCCCGAGCGTCGGAAAACGAATGTATATAGAATGGTTAAGTACATTTTTTTATTCATTTTTCATTCTCTTACGATTCAATGATTCGGGTGTTTCCGGGAATACGACAATTAGCGAAGATCTGCATGCGCATTATTAATTTGGGAATACTGTACATGGTTAATCATGGTATATCTTCAAGTGTAAGCAACGTTTGCTGCAGTCGGTCCGTGGATGGGGGACCATATATTAATCAATAATATTTAAAACTCTTCCGTTACTGATTGACTGACTGACAGACAACGCACAGCCGAAATTGCTGGTCGTAGAAAGCTGAAATTTTACATGTAGGTTCCTTAGAGAATGTAGCATTAATAGAGGATTACCCGAAATGCCTACGGGATCGGGAAAAACCTGGATATGCGCGTACGAAGTCGCGGACAAAAGCTAGTTACATAATAATACCCCTCAGTGCCTCGGACAGCACGTCCGTACGGAAACCGTTGGTACCAGCAATCATATAGGTATTATATAGATCTTTGACAGTTGTGACGGTAGTCAAAATTCTGAAAATCTGGCACCAGTTTTGCCGCTTGTGGAAGACGACACTCCTTACCTGGGCTGCATAATTCAGTCAGGCAATCACTCCTTTAAAGTACTAATCCTCAGCTACATCTGGTTAGAAGGGCAGACCTTTGAGAAAAGGCTAAGCAGATTTACGTAAGCGAGAGATATTTTTATTCCCATTTCAGGCGTTAAAAAAGCCATACCAAAAAACCTCAACAAATGTAATGACGAAATAAACCGTCGGACAAATTGTGTACATTCTCAAAGTAATGCGGGCTCGATTTTAATTATGTAGGGATGTTTTGGTCCGCCAGTAATTCGGAGTGCGTCCCGGCGAGCCGGTCAAAGGCGGTCGGACAGGAATTTAGTGTTTCACATCACACAGAGCTGGAAATACCTACCGATATGAAAATTATGCGGATATTTGCTGTAGCTATCGTGGGGCTTTGAGGTTATTTCAGGGAAATCAAAGTTCAGAATGAAACATTCAATCTGTCTGGCCTTTGCCCTAGGATATTGGAGTCGGCTTCCAGTGGAGCCGGATGCAGCTGAGTGGTTTGCATGAAGCAACTGCCTCCGTGGTCGAGTGGTTCAGGCGTTTGCCTTGTGACCTGGTGATCGTGGGTTCAATTCCCACGGGAAGCATACTTTGTAAAGTTGTTTCCAGTTTGGCTAGGACATTGCAGGCATGAATCACCTGATTGTCTGATAAAAAGATGATTCAGTGCTTCAGAAGGTACGTAGGTATAAGCCGGTGATCCCGGCCGCCAAATGGCGGTCGTCAAACCATGTCAGAGGCCTTTGAGGCGGTTTAGAAACTCTGACATTAGAGTGTGTGGGGTCGTTAGACCTTACTGCCCACACGATAAAGAAAAAAGATGGAGCGGCCAACTATTTGATCGCCACAACCCAGTAACTGGATAAACGATACCTCTAGACAAGACTGGTGTCCGATTTCTTTGCTTTTGCCTACCCGTGACGACTGTTAAAGATCTAGCAGGCAGCGGAGATCAACAGCTAAAGGCATGGAGGAATCTTAGTACCTATCTCAAGATGGGCGCCATCGACGGACAGACCTCAGCAAGTGTTACTTAACCTTGTAAAAAGATCCGTACGACCTCCTTCAGAAATAAAACGAAGATTAAAAATTGTGTTATTTGAAAATGTTGTCATCAGAACAAAAGGTAAACCACGAATTCTGGAAAAAAAATTTGTCATCAGAACTAAAGGTAAACCATGTGTCTCGTACCAAATATCAAATCAATCTGTCAACAGGAAAGGGGTAGAATTTCAACTCCTAAATTGGACCCAAACAAACAGGGCAAGCTAAATAAAACCGTTTAAAAAACATCACATGCGTCTCGCATCTAATGGATTTTGGCATATTCGAACATATAATCAACAGAAATATACAACAAAGAAAAGATGGTGCACTAAGAAAATCTCTGTTTTATTATTCCTCTCAGAACATATAAGTTTTTTTTTACTTTTTTGTTTCAGCAAACTCCAATTGAAACAATAAAACGGGAGTTTCTTCGTTAAAAACAATATTTCCCGAGGGTTAAAAAGTTCGTGTTAATTTTCAGGGACTTGTTTCTGTTCATTTCAAGTGAACTCGTATCGTGAAGTTCTTTTTTTTGGTTTATTTTAATTTTATAAGAAGCTGCTGTTGTTATGCCAAACTAATGTAAGAGGTTTGCCTATTAACTCATTTATATCTTTATCATCTGTCTAGCCTTTTCCCAATTATGTTGAGGCGACTCCTAGTCTATGATTAACGCCAGATAAATTTGCGATACCAGTCATTGACCCATCTACACCATTTACATTAATAAGACATAAAGCTGACAATTCAAGCTACATGAGTAATTATAGTTCACTTCACGCTCACTACTTCATCTAAATTATCACGGTGTAGGTACATTTCATCCCATTAAACTTGTTGGTCATACGCGCACGTCGTCGGTTGCAAGTACTACGCACCTGGCTTTTCTGAAGAAACATCACAAATAAGATCTGGGTACGTCCTGCTAGGGCACCCCCTTATCGCGGAATTGTTCGAAAGAGGTAGCGCGGCCCTGGAACGCTAAGGCCCGCGGAGGAACACGGTTTAGTCAGTAAGAGTCTGACACTCCCTTCCGGCCCGAGCAGTAATTTAATGATTTTACATCCAAAAAAAATGTCGTCCCCTTCCAGCGTTTCTACTTCCGTCTCACTTGTAAATACTGAACGTTATTTGCATTTAATTCATCCTGTTTACACGAAGAATTCATAAAAAAATATATTCAAAGCAGGAAAAGAAAAAAAAAAATGCTAAACGATACCACAGTAGGATGTCAAAATAATCTACATTTTTCTCGCTAAACTCAAAAATCCTCCAAGCCACCACTCTTTAGCGAAATAATATCGATTTGGCTTAACTGAAGCTGTCGCACATTCGCTCTAGCTAACCGTAGCGAAAGTTGTGACAACGCAATTATATCCGCAACTACTGAAACTTCACTCAAAGTTAAAGGAACGAACGTCCTATATAATTTTCGCCGAAAACTTTACTAACTACTGAATCTGAATAAATATGAATTTTCTTGAAGGTGTAGACTAGTCTTGGTCTGAATTAATTACACGAGTCTAGATGAGTTAGAATACCTAGATTACATAGTTTGAACGTTGAATATAATAATCTATAAATTAGACTGTCTAATTGGGCACGCCACTATTGTAGCGAGGCACACGAACAACCGCCACTACGCTGTTTTTTCACTTCTTATTTTAATTTATGTATTTAATGGACTGTCGTAAAATAAATGTTTTTCTTTCTTTCTCTTACAGGCAAGCTATACAGCGTGTTGTTGTTGGTTCTGACTGTCACTTGTAAATCTTTGACAGTCGTTACGAGCAGTCGGAAAACCTTAAACCATGCTTGCCAATCGGTATCGCTTTACTTGGCGTAAGGTTGAAGGAATCAAGTGGGCAAACGCTCTATGTGAAATGCTGGTATTCATCCAGTCAGACTGAGAGACTACATTATAATGGTTGGCTTCTTATTTAACTGGATGCAGCCGAGTACCAATATTTAACCCAATACGACAGCCTATATGACTTCCAAAGTATATATTTTTTTAGAATTCCGTACCCAAGGGTAAAAACGGGACTCCGCTGTCCGTCTGTCAATGGCCTGATGACAATCAGGCTGTATCTCATGAACCGTGATAGCTAGACAGTTTAAATTTTAGTTTCACAGATGATGTATTTCGGTTGTCGCTATAACAACAAATTTAAAAAACAGAATAAAGTTAATATTTATGTGGGGCTCCCATACAACAAACGTGATTTTTTTTGCAGTTTTTTGTAGATGGTACGGAACCCTTCGTGCGCGAGTCCGACTCGCACTTGGCCGGTTTTTTGCGAATCTCGTCATTGTTCGTAAGAAGGATGTGTTTCTTAATTCTTGGTAAGAAACACATCCTAATCATATAAAAAACCATCGCGAAGTATTCCTGAAAGTTGTCGGCAAACCTTCAGGATAGTTAACGGCGTCACCCTAAGTATAATTTACGGCCCACATGTGGACCCCTCAAGTTCTAAAACTACTTTTAGATATGGGGGGGACAATAGGAATATTTGGAAGAGAATAGTGGGTGTTTTGAGTAATGTATGAAATTGTTTTTGATGTTTAAGTGCCAAGTTTTCAATTGCAGGATATTTTGGCAGCTTTTGTAGAGAAAATATTTTAAACAATCGTAATGTTTTATAGCCTAACATAACCCTGCACTCTTAAAAAGACGAAAAAGCTTCCTGTCGTGCGATTCTGTAAAACTCTTATTGTTTATGCTCAGGTGAAGTGAACAAGAAGTGAGATGTCAATCCATACAAACAATATGAAGTGACTTCATGCTCATTCCAACCAGTTTATAATGTGAGATGTTAACAGAATAGAACGGCTGAGACATACGACCTCATCAGCAACCAGTGCGGCTGACGAGAGATGTGAAATGTGAAAGAAAACTTAAATGTCTGCCCCGGGGATACAATAATTAATCTAAAAATCTCTTTACCGATTGGGGGCACCTGTAGAAACAATTTGGCTAAATGGGGTATCACAGACCATGCACGGACCTGTCCCAAATATAGTGCCAGTCTGGAGCCTCTTCACAGGATACGCCCCAACTACTTTCCTACTCTCTATGCCCAACCACCTGCACCTTCCAGAACTGAACATGCCCAACGGCAGAGCGGTGCAGCGGCCACCCAAATAAAAAACTGCACGGACGAAATTGGAGAAGAGCAAGAAGCCGCAACTCGTCAACAGTCCCATAAACATCGCTTCAACAAAAAATATGAATATCATAAATAGGAATTCATTTCCTAATGAAATCACGAAATTAATTTGGTATTTGCTTCCCGTCCTTTTGTTTTTACCGCGTTAGGACAAAAGCCACCCATCCAAAAATTCTATTGCTTTTAACAAATCAATAAGTACCAAAATCTACTTGAGATTTTTATACACTTATGTACCTACTAATGAAGGATCTTTGAGCTTCTTTTATTTAGTGCGAATTTCAACAATGAAACTGAACGCGATCAGTGTTAAAACCACGTTTATGAGTTGCTAGACAGTGGTTGAACTATCCGTTAGCTATACCTACACCACTGTTTAACTTTTCCTGGAATATAGGCGTGGGACTTTACATATATTGTATTATAGATATTATAATTCTGTAAAAAACGAAACAAAGTAATTATGCATAGTTGAGTGGCCATTGATATTAAATTGATACCGCTAATAGCGTAATCGTTAGCGCTCGATTATCTAACCAAAGCGGCCATTGTCTGAGCTTTACTTACAGTTAATTGAACTAAGTTTAGATTAACATGGAAATTGTAACACTGACGCTCGCTTGGAATACAGATACAATACAGACACAGATACAATACAGATTAGTAAGTTCGATTCTTAAATAACATCTGCCAAATCTCCACCGTCGAAAAAAAACCATACCTTTAGGTCGCGATTACATCAAGTTTTCGCAATCTTTTAATGCAGAATAATTGCTATTATGTTAATGGGTATCCCATTAACATAATAGCAATTAATTAAATATAAACAATTAAATATTCCTCTTTTAGAGTTTAAAATAAACCACAGTACAGTTCTCGTCAAATAACTTTGCCCCTCTGAAGTTAGCCATTTGCAAAGATCGCGCAGGTGCAGTCACGTACACGGGAGCCAGCGGGACGCAAGCATGCATCGAACGTAAACGAGCGACTGAGACATAAAATCGCGCCCCGCCCCCATGTCTCTTACGCATGCGCAGTTGCAGTGTGTTCGTAATTTTGACTACTACGCAGCCACTCGATACAACTTCAGAGGGGCAAAGTTATTTGACAAGATCTGTACGTGCCTTTAGATAATTCTATAGAAAAAGTAGGATGTGTCGAATCTATTGAATTTGGACTCTTTTGCTTAGAAAATGTTCGTCCCAAACTTCTACTGGTATATCTGGTATGCATGGTTAACGGCGCCTCCTTATTAGAACCAATGGTTTCATTTTGGTTGTTTTAAATTACTAAAATTAATGCAGTAGTCCTGGACTTAAAACTATCCAAAAAAAAAATCGCGGTTCTTCAACTAAAATAAGGACACCAGAAAATTACATGGTCATAAATTAGAAAGGGGATGAAACAAAGTTTTACCTATTGTAACCGGAAAATTGCAAACTTCGTAAGATTGTAATAACTTAAGTCTTTTTAGATTATAATTTTTCGATATGATGTAAAATTTTATTTTGAATAGGTACAACAAATCCCATTCAAGTTTCTCATATATCCGTGCCTTATCGAGAGAAATTAGTTAACAATTTTCCGATGGCATATACATCCGATTTGGCCACCCCTACAGAATAAATGCGAAAGTGAGTTTCATTGTGTATTTATACGCTTACAAGCCAATATCACTGACCCATTTTGATGAATTTTGTTAACAATACTTTTTTGAGCGACTGCCTATTATGATCTCTTCAACCCTGTTCATATTTAATGTCATACTTTCCAGGAATTTATTTAATGAATATTAATATTGACATTTAATTTATACGTGTATTTGATTTATTATTTATATTGCAATCAAATTGAAATTTGGATTTAATTTAAATATTTAATAATTGTAATTTTTAATGCAATCAATTTAAACAAAACAAAAATGGAAAATAAACATGTATAAGTATTTAAATGTAAACACACACATGAAATAATGCGTTCCTATTACTTTTCAATGCATGAAATAAAAAGGCTTTTTTTATTTTTTATTTTTTTTTACTTTCCAGGAAACATTTTCCTACGATCAGCTCACTGATATATTTATCAAGGGAATAGATTTATGTATACTAGCTACTAGGTGAATACTGTAACGATTTACTAAATAAGTAGGTACCTTATTTTTTGGCAGTAAAGATAGATTCGGAATATTCATTAATACCTTTCATAGAAAACTCCTGAATAAATATACGTGCTCTGAAATACTGTTCCATTTACCGTAGGCGAATTTCAAAAGCCTAAAATAAAATCGTTTACCTTCTATTTTTACTCAAGGACAACACTATCTATAAATCTATCGTACCAAAATATTCTACTAACCATGATTTATTACATATTACAACATTTACTCGGTGTTGCCATATCCATCGTTCTTGCCTCGTCCAATCACAAAGGATTGCGTATTTATGGCACGTTCGATCTGTCAAACATTGTTGATTTATTGTTCGAGAGTTGATACGTGTGTTAAAGGGAACTAACAATACTAACAATGACGTACGATAGTTGTGTGCGTATTGAGAGGCTACTAGTTTCTTATTTATTTATTAATTATTTTTAGCCTATTCCGTGCCACTGCAGGTCAAAACCTCCCTTTCTTCCCTCCATTCTTTCCGGCTCTGGGCTAGTGTTGACAAATCAATAGATGTCAAGCTCGTCTCGCCATCTTTGCCTGGGTCTGCCGCGATGCCGCCGGACATTTTCTGGGACGTACCTACCGTGTGGTTGCCTGGTTGCTTTAGCCTATGAATCGTTTGACATGCGGCAAATGTGTCAGGCCCAGTCCCATTTAAGCTTGTTTCTTAGTTGTATTTATTTTGACCATTTACTATTATTATCGCCTTCTTTTCTTAGAGACCGTCAGAAAACTAAAACAAAATTTTATATCATCATAATTTGATGATATAAAAAATATATAGTGTTGGTAATTAATGAACCGAACTTAATAATAAAAAGTTTTCTGACCGACTCTAAGAAAAGAAGACGATGATTGACTTCTTCCGCTCTGGGTGGAGCGGAAGGGAGTGTCAGACTCGTAACTGACTAAAACCCATCCGTGTTCCTCCTTATGCCCTTTGCGTTCCAGGGCCACGGTGACTCTTTCGAATAAATTCCGCAACAAGAATGAGGAATTGCGCGTTTGTTTGAAATGCCGTGAGAAGTAATTGCTCTCCATACATTTTTATTTGGGCAGGATTCATTCCCTTTTCAGCTGTAAATGTTGACAGAATACATCATTAAAACAGTGAAAGTAGGGCCCATACTCCAAAACGTAAACCCCGACTCAACTCGAACTCCAACTCCATCGGAGCATCAAACTGTCAATAAAGCTTGTCATAAATTGAAGTTTTCGTACTCGAGAGATGAAGCAAATGTGTAAACCCGCTTGCTCAGCTAAAACTCATCTCTCGAGCACGAAAACTTCAATTTATAACGGCAATTAGACAAGCTTTCATTGACGTTTCCGTGCTCATGTTTGAGTTGGAGTTCGAGTTGAGTTGAGTTGGAGTACTCGATCTGGAATATGGGCAATTTTTTTTTATGGACGGGAAATCATCAAATGTCTCCTTCCGCTCTGGGTAGAGCGGGAGGGAGTGTCAGACTCTTACTGAATAAAACCCATCCGTGCTCCTCCTAGTGCCTTTTGCGTTCCAGGGCCGCGGTGACTCTTTCAAACAAAATCCGCAACTGGAATATGGGCCTAGTCTCTCTCGCACACGAAGGATTCTAGAGCTTTTCACTTTTTAGTTGACAACATAAAATCCTATTTATACACACTATAAAAATGTCTCCCTTTTACGGTTCGTGATACAGCACGCGGACGGACGGATAGAGGAAGCTTAGAAATCGTGTACGGAAACCTAAAAATGGTTATTTACTCATATAAATTGCTAAATGTATTGTATTTTACCAGAGTGCTAATTCTACTAATTTTTAAGCAAGGTTTGCAATCGGATCTCAGTCACAATTTTTCATAAAAGGCATAATTTCTACACATTTTTGGCAGATTGCTAGTCACATGCGAATACGAACTAGAATTGCCAAACAAAACAAATTGTCAGAAAACTGGAAATATATACAGGGTTATTTGTAAAACACCAACAACCTTTCAGTGGGTGAAAGTACTCATGATTATAAACAACTTTGGTTATGAGACCTACCCTGAAAAATCGAAAAAAAAATTCACTGTTTCATACATTTTCATCGGGTGCATTTTGTATGAAACAGCCAATTTATTTTTTGATATTTCAGAGTTGGTCCCATAGTGGGTAAAAGTTGTTTCTAATCATGAGTACTTTCACCAACTGAGAGGTTGTTGGTGTTTTACAAATAACCCTGTATAAGTAGCATGTATAAAGCCTACTAACCTTATTGAAAATATAAATATTATGTTGCTGTTGTTGTTATGTTGCTATAGCAACGTTCAACAAACTCACCGAAAGTTATTTTTATTTCAGTGCATGTTTGGAGAGGGGCCAGTTTCCACTTCGTTGGAAGACGGGGAAACTGGTCCTCACTAAGAAGCCGGAGCGCCCTGCGGACTCTCCGTCCGCATACCGGCCCATCGTGCTGCTCGACGAGGTGGGCAAGCTCTTTGAAAGAGTAATTGCAAACCGCCTCGTCGCGCACTTGGTGAGGGTGGGGCCGGATCTGGCGGAGAACCAGTTCGGTTTCCGCACGGGGCGCTCAACGGTGGATGCCATCATGCGCGTGAGAGCTCTCACGACGGGGAAAGCGGTATCCCGGGGCAGGGTCGTCTTGGCGGTGTCTTTTGACATCGCCAATGCCTTCAACACCATGTCCTGGAGTTGCATTAGGGAGGCACTCCGGTATCACCGGATTCGATAAATAGGATGGAACAACATAAGTACAGACCTACCTCCGTCGCGCGGTCGAGGCCTATCTGACGGATAGGGCCGTCACCTACCCCGGTCACGAGGGAGAGTGGATTCGGCGAGAGATGTCGTGCGGTGTTCCACAGGGATCGGTTGTGGGGCCGTACCTGTGGGACATCGGCTACGACTGGGTGCTGCGCGCCGGCTTCCCTAGCGGCGTCAGTGTAGTATGCTACGCTGACGACACGCTCGTCTTGGCTCAGGGGGGGTCGTACCAGGCGGCGGCCGAGCTAGTGACACGCGGGGTTGCGATAGTCGTGGATAGGATCCGGCAATTGGGTCTCGAGGTGGCCTTGCACAAGTCCGAGGCCATGTGCTTTCATAGTCCTCGGAACAGGCCACCACCAGGATCCCAAATCACGGTAGGAGGGGTTCACATCGGCGTCGGGTCGACGATCAAGTATCTGGGACTTGTTCTCGATAGCCGGTGGAACTTCGTCGAGCACTTCCGACGTTTGGCTCCCAGACTGGAGCGGGCCGGGGCTGCCTTCAAGCGGCTTCTGCCCAATTTGGGGGATCCAAACGTCTCCTGCCGGAGGCTCTATGCGGGGATCGTGCGGTCCATGGCCCTTTATGGGGCCCCAGTGTGGGCACTGGACCTGCGGAAGCGTCCAGCCCGACAGCTGAACGCGTCCCAAAGGGTCATGGCCATTCGGCTTGTCCGGGGATACCGCACGGTCTCCCGCGAGGTGGCGAGCCTCCTTGCTGGATTGCCGCCATGGGATCTGGAGGCGAGAGACCTCGCGCACGTTTACACGTGGCGCATGGAGGCGCAACGCCGGGGCGAAACTCTGCTGCCGCGGCATATTGCTGCGCGGCGGACGGAGCTCCGGCAAGATACCATGGCGGTATGGAATCAGCGACTGTCGCAACCCAGTGCAGGGCACGCCAATATTGCGGCGATAGTGCCCCTCTTTGAGGAGTGGCTGGAGAGGCGCCACGGCGTCCTCACCTTCCGCCTGACGCAGGTACTCACCGGACATGGTTGTTTCGGAAGGTACCTGTTTCGGATTCGGCGGGAGGAAACGCCCGCCGTGTTTTCACTGCGAGGATCGCCCGGAGGACACGGTGGAGCATACGGTGGAGGCCTGCCCCGCATGGGCGGAGCAGCACCGTGTCCTCGTCGAGGCGATCGGCGGCGGCGACCTCTCGCGCCCGGCCCTGGTTCAATCCATGGTCCGGAGCGAGGAGGCATGGGAAGCCGTCACCTCCTTCTGCGAAGCAGTAATGCTAGTGAAGGAGGAGGCGGGCCGCGTGAGGGAGAGACAACCCTCACGCCCCAGCCGCCGCGGCATAGGGAGACGCACCGGGCGTCGGGAGTCGCTGGGCGATTCCCGGCCACCGTAGGTGCGGGTCTGCGGACGGCGAGCGTTGGGTGGCTCGCTGTCCGATTAAAGCCAGACCCAAGCCGACGGCGCGTTGTGTTCCACGCGCGCCTCAAAGAGATGTCAGCATAGGAGTAGGGGCCCGTTAGGGCCAGTGCCTACCAGGGTTGCGGATTTTGTTCGAAAGAGTTACCGTGGCCCTGGAACGTAAAAGGAGGAGCATGGGTGGATTTTAGTCAGTAGAAGTCTGAAACTCCCTGCCGCTCCACCCAGAGCGGGAGGGGTCATTTGATGATTTCCCATCCACAAAAAAGTTTTCAGGAAAAACTCATCAATGTTTCAGATCCGTACGACTCTTGTTATTATTTTACTATAAAAGCTTGTAGAGCTCGCTTTTTGAGCTTCACAAGCTGTTGCGGTGATTTTATTTTGTTTACAAGTACGGCGTTTCACATAAAATTGAAACCCAAAAATCCGTGGCACCCCGCAGCACTCGGAACAAAACAAAAGCGACTCTTAGTGCCGCATTGCATCCTATCTCATGTGGACTCTGCTAACAATCACATTAGGACACTATTCTCAGAAATTCTGCAGACCAAAAGCTATCTAATTTCAAGATAACGCATTCATAAAAAGGTAAGTAGATAGCTGGATCATTACTATAAAAGCAAAAGTTTAAAACGTAGGTACTAGTGTCTGCAACGTGTGTAAAGAAATCAGCTGTTTGTAAATTGTCGAGAGTGCAAATAAATATACGGGTCAATTTTTTTTCGCGATTTCGAGGTTGTTCCCATAGTAAAAGTTTTTCATAATTATGAGTACAATGACCCTTTTTTAGGTAAGTACTTTTTGCATTTATTCTATTACACGTTGTATAATTTTCACTGGTATTCGGTAGGCTTCCAGTCTGAGGCGCCAATTACACGCTCAAACAAGCGTCACTCAATTCCAAAAGTCATAAATGACGAATGACAGTTGGTGAATGGTGGAATTCAATCGAAATTAGACGTTCATTCTTAAATACGCAACGATATTTATTTATTGGCTGATATACGGAATTCGAAAAAAGGACAAGGACTGAACTATACCCATTCCATAAACATATAAAAACAGACCCATTCACTTAAAACTCATGAAGTCATGACTAATGAAATATCCAGATTTTCGTCAATCAATTTCATGCAACCGTCAGTCAAACTGAAAGCAAAACTTACGTACCTTGTAATGGGCACCTAACAGGATGCTGCTGAGAACCAGTATTTTAAGAGCAACTGCCTAACGCACCACAACAATCTATTTGCTGTGCAACGCCCCCTTTGTCCCTTAACAAGACTGTCGTCAGATTTGCTAGCTTCTCCCCGTACCAACTGTCAAAGATCTAAGAAAAACAGCCTGGACCAAAAGTTTCACGTGCTTTTCCATGCACGGAGAAGTTGCGGCACGACGTTGCTTAACCTCACCATGCGACTGTAAACGATTACCTCAATAAAAATAATTATCTCTGTACTAACCATAGACCTATAAATGTACTGACGAATAAATATCGTATTCACACATCAACTAACCGAAGATTGCTCACAATGTATATTGTCTCCTAATGATCTCTTCCTACACTGCTCATGGAGGAAATTGCTCACCACTCTTGGCAGAGGGATGGATGTTAACAATTTGTTGTTATTAGCAGTCGGAAGTAAGTTGCTTGTCATCCCCTTGGCAACCACGGGGGAGGTATATACTCACCGTAGGTACATAATTATATTAGTTAGGGTGCTATACTTGCTTTGTACAACACAAAGTTTCTTGCGTTGTTGGCCTGGATCGACGATACATTATAGGCACCTTCACGAGTTCACATGGTTTCTTCAAATTTTGCGTATCACCTCATAAAGCCAACTTCTCAAAGTGTCAACCGGACGCATAATGTCCACTTCTCACATTGTCAACTTCATAGAATGTCAAATTCGCATAAATCAATTTCTCAAAATGTCGATTTTTCACAATGACAAATTCGCATGAGGTCAACTTCTCACAATGTCATAAACTTCATAAAATGACAAATGCTTAATGACAACTTCACGTAGTTTCTACTTTTAGATAATTTGAATGTGGTAATAGGTTTAACTTGGTATTGGGCTATTTAGACCTGGATGTCTATCATATGCATACCAAGCATAATAAATTATTAAAATCGGTTTATTCACTTTGAAAAATAAGGACTTGAGAGTTTGTATGAAATGCCGTAGGGCGAAAACGCTCTCCAATAATACCAAAATTATGTTATATGGTGAAGGTTTTTGCAATATATTGTAAATACTATTTTTTATTCAGTCATGAAGTATTTAACAGATTTATTTCATTTACACTCGTTTTACCTAGTTACTTGCCTGTAAACCAACCCTACATAGTTGGGACAAGGTTAGGCAGTTTGATTAATTCCAACTAAGTACAATTTATTGTAAAACGAATTTCACATGGAAACATTGGAAAATGATTTAATTTCCATAGTCTGTTCTCCTTAGGCAAAATACACAAACTGTTTTGTTCAATAATATTTGGTATAAAATAGAATGAATGGAAATGTACAAAAGTGACAGGTTCATGCTGACGATTTAATGATAAATGATTTCGATTCAGACTACGTCGCTATGACAGATTAAAATCGTTTGGATTGTGGCCATTAGAGCAGCGGAGAGCAAATATTACATAGTGTGTGACCACAGAGCCAATTCGACTAATTTTTAAGCAACGTTCGCATTCTGAAATGTCGTCGATAAAATTATAGCAGCCGCACGCAACGCTTACTACACTCGCAATCTCAGTAGAGATTTACCAAGTAAGCAGGAGATATTAAGTGCACAAGTATGGGCACAACACAGGGTCAGTCTCGGCTTCTGTAATCTCATAGTCCAATGGGACGGCAATCCGACACGACGGGGGAGAGTTCAGGTGCATGACCAACGGCTTTTCGCACTACCAACTTCCAAAGTCCGGGCTGAGAAATCCCTTAACAAAAAACCCAATAACACTCTTTGCACTAGTGTAATGGTTTCCTCATACTCACTAAACAAACAGTCAACAGCACATCAAGTTACCGCAAACTATCAAATTTTCTCATTCGATTTTGAGACAAAAACATTTTAAGGTTTAAAATCATTAGGAGAAATTTGACAGTTTTGTATAACTCGATTTGCTGTTGACTGTACTTAATGTGAAATAGCTTTACTTTGCATAGGTAAGACGATTGCAGTCAATCGCTAATTTCGTGGCCTGTTGTTCAGTGCACACGTCAAATCCTGATTTCAATCCGATTAATCGCTTTGATGGGGGCCCAATATTTTATGCCCTTTCATTCTTAAACATCCTTGATTGAAATTAGCTTTACGATGTTTAAATGAATGGCTGCCTACATTTCTATTAAATTGTAAATTTACTAATGTAGCTTTTTATGTATTGGAACGAAGATCCTTACCGCACAGTACGAACTTGGCGAATGGGGGCTAGGCGAAAAAAAGTGTAAGATTTTTCCGTCACGATCTTTAGTATAGACAGTTATCCATAGGGTGACACGATTCTTTAATGAAATGATATCCAAAACCGATGCCCAAAGATCTAAAGAATATCGTGAGAGACAGAAAGCAAAAAAAAATTATACCCAAAAAGCCAAAAACCACAGGATTTGTTCCAACAGATTGTTCCACGACACTCACGCATTTTTTGAATTTTTGTTTTATTTTTGACAGTCGTTAGAGCGTTAACGCCCCACGGCATTTCAAGTCCTTATTTCTTGAAATGAATAAACCGATTTTAATGTTTCCTTCGCATAACGATAACAATACGATCCAGCTAGGTAGGGCTAACTTCGAGAAGGAAGTCAACCGTCGAATCCGACTCGGATGGGCGGCGTTCGGGAAGTTGCGCGGTATCTTCTCGTCTCACATACCACAGTGTCTCAAAACGAAAGTCTATGACCAGTGCGTGTTGCCAGTGATGACCTATGGACTCGAAACGTGGTCGCTCACAATGGGCCTCATCAGAAGGCTTAAAGTCACCCAAAGGGCAATGGAGACTGCCAGGGTTGCGGAATATGTTCGAAAGAGTTACCGCGGCCCTGGGAAGAAAGGCACTAGGAGGACTAAAGGGTGGGTTTTAGTCAGTAAAAGTCTGACACTCCCTGCCGCTCCACCCAGAGCGGGAGGGGTCATTTGATGATTTCCCATCCTATAAAAAAAAAAAAAAAAAAAAAAAAAAAAAAAAAAAAAAAAAAAAAAAAAAAAAAAAGAGGGCAATGCTCGGACTTTCCTTGCGTGATCGAATCAGGAATGATGATATCCGCAAGAGAACCAAGGTTACCGACATAGCCCGAAGGATCGCCAAATTGAAGTGGCAGTGGGCAGGGCACATTGCTCGCAGAACAGATGGTCGATTGGACCGAAAAGTTTTGGAGTGGCGACCGCGTACCGGAAGACGCAGCGTTGGAAGGCCACAAGGTGGACCGATGACCTGGTGAGGGTCGCGGGTAACCGATGGATGCGAGACGCACAGGACCGGTGGTTGTGGCGACACTTGGGGGAGGCCTATGTCCAGCAGTGGACGTCTTTCGGCTGATATGATGATGATGATGATGAAGCAGGATACATAGGTCTAAAAAGGTATCAGAGAACATTTACAAAATGTCTACTTTTTGAAAAACGATGACTGGAAATCTCTGTTTCTACGGAAAATTTAAAATCAGTCGAATTTAAGACAATTTTTCGAAAATGACTCTATCGAACAAATTCTGCAACCCTAGCAATCTATGTCAGTCTAGTGTTGTATCTATGTCAGAACATGAAAAGCATTTTTGATTAAATTGAGGCTATGGGAGCCTCAAATCGATTATGTATGTTATAATTAATGAATAATGTGTTTAAGGATGACAGTAAAACAACAAAGTATCATTAAAATTAATATATTGAACTTTCCCATGTACAAAACCCCTTGCTTAAATGTCTATAGACAATAATTTATTACTTAAAAATTAGTTTGAATGCCTACGTATAAATAAAATTCCCCTTTTCAAATATTACCCTCCGTTACGTTACATTACCTAAGTTATAGTTAATTAAACTTGAGCCCTTATGTTACACTTAGTGAATATTTGTTTGGTACTGGTGTCCTACGACGGTTATCTAACTACATCTATCAGTTACTAAGTAAGTTATTATATTTAATAAAATACGGCCATTTTTTATTATTATTTTTATACACAAGCAATAAATTAAAACATTAAAAACTATATGTCCCTTACCTTAAATAAGTTACTACACGAAAATTAAATACTCTTTTATTAAAAATCGAATACAAGAAATAGTAGAAAAATTATAACAGTTGATGATTTCTTAGGCTTTGACTTCCCTAGCGTTTTCAACAATGCTGGCAACAATATTTTCTGAGGCCTTTCCTTTCTGGACCTCGTTATCGACGACGACTCTGTTGATGATGTTAGCACAGTCCTTGTTCTCAATTATACTGACATGGTTGCCTTCCAAGTAGTGCACAGTGACGGTGTTCTCCGTGAACTTGTCGAGGCCGTAGTTCTCTTCAACGACGACGTAAGGAGGGTTCTCTTTCGGTCGGAGAAGAATGACAGGAGACTGAAGCTTGACGAAGTTTTTAGGGTTGAAGTTGAGAACTGCTTTGAGCCTGTCGAAGGTGGCTCTCGCGATATTGGCGATGAACTTGTCGGAGTACTTGCTCTGGACTGGAGAGGTTTTGATCGTGAGGGCGACTCTGTCTTCGTATGAATCGATTTCGTTGAGTTTCTCCAGGAGGCCTTTAGAGACATCATTGTTGGGAGCGACGATGTCGACGGTGTGGCACAGGAGGTTGTTCTGCAGTTGCAGGTCGTTTTTGAAGCTGATGGTCATTGTCAGGAGAGCGTAGAGGAAGTCAGGGGCACCGTCCACGCAGAAGACTGTTCCCTTGAAACCTGGAAGGGATGAGGAGTTTAGTTTTTGTTGCTTGTGGTTTAGAATTTAATGATGAGTTTGGGGTGGTTAGTGCTTATGTACCTCTAGAGATAACTTTTCCATCAAGTGAGCTGCATCAATATTTTTGTCGATTAAATGAAACATTTTGTAACTCGCAGGTTTTATGATTCTTAAAAACTGTTATCCTTTATTATGAATTGGAACTAAGAAATAAATCAGATATTATTTTATGATTGTAGAATTATGACTTACCTTCTTTCTCCAGTCTGGAAGCCAATTCTAAGATAAGGAGAGTACCAAAACTGTATCCGAGCAGCCAGAAGGGAGCACCAGGTGCCAGCCTTGAAATCACCGTCTGAGGAGGAAACACAGTTTATTATAGGTACATTAGGCAATTAGAATCAAATTAATGGAAAGGGCAAAACAAAGTGCGAATGAGCAGCTTCTGGGAGCCTTTGTTAGCATCTGACGTCACGACTTTAATTTTGTGATAAAAAATACCAGCCTATGTGTCAGCAGTTCTCAATGTTGATGGAGTCTGTAGTCCCGTAGCCTTCTATGTTATGATATTGATAACACATCAAAAATGTGTGCCTATTCTACACTTCTGTCTACTCCTTATAAAAATACGATATTCTTGATGTGTTTATTAGTTCTTTTATCCTCTTTTCATCACGTCAGCCACCTTCCTATTAACTAACAATTAAATACCTTAAGGAACCTCACCTGGTGCAGTCTATCAACCATCTGATCCATCGTCTCATCCTTATGCTCCACACCAAGCTGCAGCACGCACACCTTGATCTTCAGTCTCCTGCAGAGTGGTTCCAGGACAGCTGCGCAACCTTCTAATCCTGGCAGCATGAATATGACGCGCTCCATCACGTGGATAGCCTCATCACCCTGGGTAGAAGAAGTCACATTTATTATTAATGGATTTAAAGTTTCACATTGCGGCCGGAGTAAATATGTGAGCAATTAGAGATACCTATCAGCGACGCATTTCACCAGTCTGCTGATCGTAACAGATAAGTTTATCTTTAACAAAATGAAATGAAAACACGATACTCAGCTGTCAGAGCAATTGGGAAGTAGAAAGAAGGAAGAGAATTTCAAAGCTCGCATTGCTGTAGATGTGGAGAAGGGCTATATAAAATAATAAGATGAGATTTGTAAGAGTGGAAGGTATCACTGATCTCAGTGACGCCTCAGCGTCGCTGGTAGACACGATTTTGTCAAGTTCTCGTATAAACCATGCGTACAATTTTATATTCGCACTACACAAATGACGTTTAAAGATGTTGGCTTTGCAGGAATGTAGTGCTGTTCTGTATGCATCCAATCCGAATTCAAAAAATGTGGTCCGAAGTAGCCGTAAGCAAGTTCTACTGCGCAAGATTCCGTTCATAGGAATTCATAAAATTTCTAGTTCAGATAGAACTCGGAACACAATCTAATTCGGATCGGATGCATTGCGGAACTGCACTAATAGAAGTTTTGTGATCGTACGTATGTACTTTCGAAGCCGAGGGTACGTGTGGTGGGCGAGGCTATGAACAAATATGACCTATTTACTTGCTGCATAAAATTCTCACAAATAGTATTGGTTTTTATAAACAACAATGCCTATCAAGAATCTTTATTGGCTCTAAAAAACGTATCTTCAGAAGCTGTTTTTGACCAGAAAATTGTTGTGAACTTGCATTCGAGAGGTGTTTCACATTTATCACGCCTTTCGCAAGTTCAATACAGTTTCTTATTGAATGATCTATTAGAAAAGTTTGCAGTCGGAGTTGAAAGTGTTGAAACTAACTATTGAAGAATAAACATCGGCTATCGCTCGGAGTTTATTGTTGTTCCTTGAGATATAAATGCTGCAGTGAATCTAATTTACTCAAGGACTATTCGACTGGAGGTATTCAACACTTTTGCCTGTGTTTTGCTATCTGAATCATTGCGTTGTCCCGCGTAACATAGGCTAGTGAAATTTTTAACAATATCCTTAGATAATCATCCACCATGACGTAGTCTTACCTCAACACCATCGCTGACCATGGAAGGCATGTATACCAGAGGCTCAGACACGGTGTTCTCGTCTCCGAAGTTCCTCATGAGCACTTTGAGACCGGCCGCTCCCTCGACGTTAACTGGTCGAGAGGCAGACGTGGAGGCGGCGGCTTCACGTTGAGCTGTTAGCTCTACCAGTCTGGTGGAAGGAGACAGTCAATTAGAATATTAAAATTTAATTACATGAAAAAAAAAAACAGTTGAATTGAGCCTCCTTCTGTTTTGGAAGGCGGTTAAAAAAAAGAAACTGACTGACTGAAATATCAACGGATAGCCGAATCTTGGAAATTTTCACAAAGCTTCGTTTTTTGATGCAGGTAAGCGCTGAGAAAGTATAATAAAATGTATTGTTCTCTTTCACAATTGTAGCTTTATACATAATAATTATTAGTATCATGATCTTAGAACTGAGTAACATATTGTAAATGTTTAAAACTACAACCGAATTGAGAAACTCCTCCTCTTTTTGAAGTCGGTTAAAAATGGTCCTTCGCGAGAGACTGCAGTCCGTGTTAGAGAGACCCGGTGTTCATCATCTGCCTACCCTTTTTCCAACTATATTAGGGTCGGCTTCCAGTAAAACCGGATTCAGCTGAATACGAGTATTTAACATGGAGCGGCTGCCTACCGGACCTCCACAAACCATTAACTGGGTAACACGGTAGGTACTTCTTGGCAAAACTGGAGTCAGATTTTCTGGCTTCTGACAATCCGTAATGACTGCCAAAGATCTACAAATGACAGCCGGGACCAACGGCATAACTTGCTTTCCGAGGCACGAAGGAAACTGGATATGTTAAGATGGTCACCCATCCATAGACCGACCCCGGCAAGCGTTGCTTAACCTTGAAGATCGACCTGCGACTGTAATTATTTAGCCACGAGCTCCGAGAGAGACCCGGTGTTACGGATCAAAAATCCTATTAACTTTATAAATATACGAATGATGAATCTGTATGGTAATATTGTAAATCAATCACACCTCGACGGTTGAAAGGATTTGATGTTTGAAATACGGGTCGACCTTAACCTGGTTTAGAAAGTAATGTGATATATTATAACCCGGGTACGTTCCCCTGAGATAATTGCCGATGACTGCGCCGGTAAAGCCGTTGACAAATCTAGGTTTACATAAAAATCTTCTGTAGAACATTTTGTCTAATTGGTGATAGGACTACAGGAGTTGCACAAACAGAATATATTTTTAAATCAAAATTATGACCATCTCTCAAAAGTGCATGGTTCAAATAGGAAATGCGTTTGACTGATGTGTGATTTTCAATTATTATTTATTAATTCATAAGTCATAAGGGCCGATAAGTGGACACAGAAGTCATAGATCTACCTCATATACCTTTAAATTAAACTTCAAAAGCTATCATCAATTAGCTGACAATAGAATCGATCGGAATTTTTCACTAAGAGGCTTTCAGAAGCTCAAGCTCAGCACAAGATGAAAGGAAGATCAACTAACGATAAGCCTGAGATTGACGCTTTGACGTTAATTAGGTAAGTACATCTCAAATGATAAGACATCACAGGTAATCAAGATATCGAACAGGAACAATAGCGTCTAAGAATAAAACCGAATATTGATAAAGTAAAGTAAAATTATGTAGAAATCTGATCTTTCATCTAATTTGCGGGAAAAGTTGGTAACCTCAGAGGCCTTTATGAAATTTCTCGGAAAATTTGAACAAAATCGTAACTAATGAAGCGAAAGCGAGTTTGTTTATACCTCTTGAACTAAAGATGGTAGCCAAGCCAGTTACAGTATTGATGGGGCCGAAAAGTTCTGGAGTGGCGACCGCGTACCGGAAGACGTTGGAAGGCCTCTCACAAGGTAGACGATGACCGGGTGAGAGTCGCGGGTAGCCGATGGATGTAAGAGGCACAGGATCGGTTGTAGTGGCGACACGCGCGGTGATGCCTATGTCTAGCAGTGGACGTGTTTCGGCTGATACGATGATGAAGATGATGATACTTTTCATCCCGGGAATATTAGTCCCTTGGATTTATTTTCGAATTTGAAGCGGGTGAAGGCGCAAGTGATCCGTATGGTGTCGGACATAAAAGAATAGCACCATCCCATTCACTTCCTGTAGGTGTCGTAAGAGGCGACTAAGGAACTCACCAGAGAATGTGCAGCAGCATTCTCTGTAGCTACATTGCAACACATACACTGCGATCGCCAACCCGCCTGCCAAGCGTGGCGATTATGGCACCCCCCCCCCCATTTGGGGGAGGCCTATGTCCAGCAGTGGACGTTTTTCGGCTGGTATGATGATGGTGCTGATGATGAAGCCGCGGCAAAAGTTAATAGAGATTCGACACAATATTCGCCGAGATTTTTCTACTTTATGCTCGAAATACTATGTTGAATTAGAAAAGAGTTTTGTATTATTTTCTTTAGCTAGATTTTCCCGACGCTTGATGGAAAAACCGAGTCGTTTTGAGCAGAAAATGTTTTTTCAAGTTTGTATGGGAATGTCGTGATACGCTAAACGCTTTCCCGGCGTTTAGCGTATATAGCTAGAGAGTTATTTGTCGGGAGTCTGAACGACGGATTGCGTGTTTTATACTTTGTGATGACAACGCTGCAATGTATCACATATTGATGATTGGTGAAATTTTCCGTGATGAAAATTACGTACTTTGCATCACAGAAAATGTATAGTAAAAGTTCTTACAAAGCCATCGCAATTATCGTTGGTATTATGGGATCATAGTTTTAATAGGCAGACAAAGGACAGCAATATAGGTAAGGAAAAAGAGATTAGAAGCCACGGATAAGCTGTTAAGGACTTGATTATGATCAATATCAACGATGCTGCAATTAACGTGAGCAAAACTATCGAAAATATTAACCAACGACTTTAAAATAAATAAAAGGACATAGAAGTGATCTTTTTCTCTTTGTAATAGTAAGTAGAACTGTATGTCGAATGTCCACTGCTAAACCGCGGTCAATTTATTTTGCAGGATATTTGACAATAAAAAAATCCAAAGGTTACCTAGCGAACGTCAATGTCCTGATGTCCTGTGCTGTGAGGAAGATCTCGAACTCTCTCTCCAGGGTCTGCTTGATCTCGACAGCCATCATACTGTCCATACCCAGCTCGGCGAGTGATACTTGTTGGGAGACAGTCTTCAGGTCCTTGATTCCTGGTGAAGAGAAATAAATTTTGAAAAAAGAACATGATAAAATGGACGAAAATCATCAAGTAAACCATGCTCTGCTATGTGGAAAGTGCACTGAGATCTTAGCCTCGTTTCTGCGCTGTTCATTTGTTGGCCAACAACGCATACGTGCGTAGTGCGGCCAAAGGTTGCAGTGTGGGATCCCGTCTACATTTAAGTAGGAGCTACTCTGTGGAGCAGCGCCGATATACAGAATAAAACTTGACTATTACTATAGAAACATTTCTCCGAGAAGAGAAAAGTACTTAAACACATGCTGAGTACCATAAATCACTTCACCACTGTCGCCTACGAGTTTCCCATAGACATTCTCGTCTCTAGACGGTCAAGATACTCTCATTGTCTCAAGGAGGCTTAGACCCATATTCCAAAACATAAACTCCAACTTAACTCGAACTCCAATGCCATCGAAGCTTGTCATAAATTGAAGTTTTTGCATTTGTTTGCTCATCTCTCGAGTATGAAATCGTCAATTAGAAATCATGCCATGTGAAAATACTACGTAGTACTAAAGCAATATGACATAAATTCTTTAAAATAACATTACAATTGATTAATTTGAGTGACAAAAGTCACCTTGCGCGCTTTACGAGTTTTGAGTGATATTGACATTTTCGTGCTCATGTTGGAGTTGGAGTTCGAGTTGAGTTGGAGTTTACGATTTGAAATGTGGGCCTTTAGAGATGCTATAATTTATTTTCTTTTATCCTCAGCCTGTCTTGTTCCACCGCAGGGAAAAAGACCTCCCCTTGATCTTTTCATTCTACCAATCCTCGGCGTTAAGCTTGTCCCACCACTTTTGCCTGTGTCTCCAGCGATGTTGTCGGACATTCCAATTAAATCCAGGAAGCAATCATCTAAATTCTTGGTTTTAAAATAAAGGCACATCTGTTAACATACCCACTTTGAGAGCTCAATCAAATTGCATACTCATTACGCAAGCAATTTCCATTTGCACACACTCCTAAGTACTCCACAGAGTATAATCAAGATTAACCAAGTATTACGCTTAGTTGACACTTCGCGTGACCCAAGGGCTGGCTTTTACTTCGGACAGAGGATAAGCATTGCCATACAACGTGGCAATGCCGCCAGTCTTTTGGGCTCACTTCCAGTCGACAGCGATACGGATGAATTTTTTGACGCCATTTAGTTAGGAGTTTTCCTTTTGTATTTTATTTTAAGTGTACATAGTTAAATTAGTATTATATTGTAAATAAGTTACTTCCAAATAAAATTAATAAAAGAGTATTACCTATATCATATCAATGGAATTACTCGAATGTAATTAATCTTACAAGAGATTATACTCATGTTAATGGTTGGGCCCTAACCATATTGTTATCATTGTTTAACGATACGGCAATGTTGATAACTCTGGCCGTAATTTCATTGGGAACTATCATTGCCAACATAAGTTAGTGATTGAATTTGGATCTTTAGAATAACTTAACGGCTCAGTGAATTTGGGTTTGGATACACAATTCAATAATATGACTTTACAGAGATCTCGTCCGAAAATGAAATATCTTTAGGTGAAAAATTACATCCGGATCTAACCCGGATCCTGATTTGCGAATGTGTCAAACCTTAATTTTGATGCCAAAGTTCACAGATTTTTGGCTAATAGAATTGGCCTATAGAATTTGACAACAACTTTATTTCACATTCTTTTCCAACCTGAGTAATTAAAAACTACATCAAAAATCTACCCCTATAGCGGTTTTATACCTAAGGGATTTAAATTTTATAAGTACGAAAAATGCCACTACCATTAGCCAATCCACCAACTCACTTAGTCCCATTTTCTTCCCATGTCTCACTCACCCAGGTGCACCATTTAAGACCTAATAAATGCCACTGATGCCGCTATGAACGTGGCCATCTAGTGGTCACATACTATTCAAGGATCATCATCGACTCGAATAGTAAAAGACTTACCCATAATCTGCGCAACAGCATCCACAATGTTGCCGCATCCCGAGCCACCAGCCTTCTTCTCCGCCACGACGATGGAGGACACGATGGCAGCGTCCTGCTTCATGAACTTGTCAAGCGCAGACAAACACGACGAGATCCTCTGCTGCAGGGTGCCTCCGATCTCCAGCTGGACGTCATCGTCTTGCATGTCGGCGACCAGACCGACCTGGGGGAAAAGAGCTTGGATTAAGTTTGTGGTTCCGTAGATTGTTAATACCTGAATAACTGCTGAATACATGGGCGTAAGGATGCCACTTCAAGTTTTGGAAACGAACTGTAATACAGGACAAAATCTATGTTACAGTAATTGTCGTCAGGTATAGAAGACGCACGACAAATAGTTTTCTAATGCCTGCGTGTAACAACCAGTGTGTTAAAATATGGAGACATGCACATTTATCACCTTGCAATAATATAGTTCACAAATGCGAGTGTAAGCTCAACCCTGGAATATAGAAAAGGAACCCTTTAAAATACTGGCCACATCTAATTTGATGTAAGTAATTGGGACTTGGCGAAGTAGATTTAGGGACTGGATATACAAAACGGACAGGGCGCTGACAAGATAAAATGTATGGCGTCAAAGGAACGAAATGTACTTAGAGTCGCGGGCGCGCTGCCAAACTCCATACATTTTCGTCGCCGCGCGCCGCCATCAAGTCTCTTATTATAAGCTATTATAAGTTGTTCATAATGTGACTGCTAGAAACCTTAAAAAACAAGAAACAGGAGAATACTCACATCACCAACAGCTCCCCACTGCACGGCCAGGGCTGGGAAGCCGAGTTTCTTCCTCCACTCACAAATCCTCTCCATCACGGAGTTGGAGAGACCGTAATTGGTCTGACCAGCGTTACCACGACCGCACGACACGGACGAGAAGATCACGAAGTCCCTGTGAGACAAAGAATAGGTAAGGAAACGTCAGAAATTGTGTGGAGGTCCAGAAACAGACCTGCAATGCGATTCTGTATACATGTCACCGTGTAAGCTTAGGTAGCTCACCTAAACTGGTGAAGTGAATATGAAGTGAGTTGTCAATCCAAACAATCAAGATGGAATAACAGTTCACGTTCGAAGGGCTCGTACACATAAACACGATACATCGTCGCGTCGTGCTACGACATAGCTGTTTTAACAAGCATATAATATAATTACGCTAAGAAATAAAGAATTGACTTACACGACGCGACGTATCGTGTTTATCTATACGAGCCCTAAGTTTTCACGGTGATATTTTAACGGAATAGACCGGCTGTGCCAATTATTATGTTCTCTGAATGAACGGGGAGGGTGTTCGTACCTCAAAGTTATTCAATAAAATATTAATAAAGAGAAAAGTTTTAGTAGGTACTAAGCAAAATTAGTCACTTTGATCTATAAAATGTATCTTTTGAAAGTTTAACCCTACAGCTGTTATTAAAAACATGTTAAAAACCAATAAAAAAAAAGAATTTGTTAGTACTAAAGTTGGTTTAACGAAGTACTTTTTAAACTTTTAAATTATGTAGATTGATGCAGCACCAAAATACCACTTCATACTATCATCTGCCTAGCCTTTTTCCTATATTGGGGTCGGCTCCCAGTCCAGCATGCAGACCAGTATTTCACGTGGAGCGGCTACCTACCAGTACTCCACACCCCATTAACTGGGTAACACGGTACTTCTTGGCAAGACTGGTGTCAGATTTTCTGGCTTCTGACAAGAAGAATACATACCAAATAAACGTAAAATATAGACCAGCAAACCAACTCAAAGTAATTGCCATAAAATATTATTTTATAAAATTACTACTGAGGAGTTATATTATATTACCAAAAACATAGGCTTAAAACCTACGCATCAGGTTCGTAAATACCGTCCTTTGTTTTTGCTTCCTCCCGGGATTAATAAATAAATTCTGGACACTATAATTGAACTCCCGGGGAGAAACTTCACTCGTAAAACTTGTTCAATAATCTACTTCACTGAGATACTTCAATGTTGCTATCATAAAATTATGAGAGCAGATTTTATTAAGTACCTACTGTAGGTATAATATTTAAACTTCCTATATTATTTTGAGTGGGAAGTGCTGTTCAGTTGTACCCCAGTGTATAAATTTGGTTATGGGCAATGAGGTACATCAGTACACCGAGATCTGGATCTCGTAAATTAGGTACCTATTTCTTGCTTCTACCATTATTTTTCAAATATTAGCATACTACTGAGAGCTTTTAAACTGATATAGGTACTTAGGCTAACGAGACGAACGCTGTAAAACATTTCCTTTCAATTCAGTGAATTAATATATGGAATACTGTGCAAATCTTCGAAACAGTTAGGCTTCGTCCTGAATACAAGGCGATCATCGTTCGAATACGCGATCGACGCATTCGTTCATCAAAACCAGAAGGCACTGTCGGTGCGACGATACATTTGGTTTGCCTAATGAACGATCGCGACGATCACGTATTTGCGCCTGGATCGCTTTCTTTTAGGTTTTTTTTATCGTTTTCTCCACTTTTCAGATGACGGCCATTGGTCAAATTCCAGCAGCAATGTGATTATTTTCTTACACTATTTACAACAAAAATGTAACGCTACTCACTTCAAATTTGGGCACATTTTCCTCGACAGTTTATCCAAGTGCATGGTAGCTAGTGCCTTCGGTCCGAACGAGGTCTTGAAGCTCTCTGGAGTCTGGTTCTGGAAGATGGAGTCCTTGAGGATCACAGCCAGGTTAAAGATGGCATCCACAGGTCCCATCTTGAGCGCCATCTGAAGCATCTGCTCGCATCCATCCTCGGTGGTGATGTCGTGTGTTGAGATTTGGATGTCGGCACCGTAAGATGCCCAAGCCCTGATGGTGAAAGGAATAACAATATGATTATTTATGATGATCTTAAACCTGCTTTTGTCGCATCGTCATAAAATCAGTATTTGTTTTGAAAAAATGTACGAGTATCATAAATTTTGGACACAATAAACGCGTGTGAGTTACAACCACTTCTAAATAAATGATGATACAGATCCCTGGATAAGGGAGAGTTTTACTAAATAAACTCTTTACATGATTAACCATGTAAAAAGTCTCGTAACAGAGTGTGAGAGTAAGACGAAGCGCAACTTTTATAAGGCTTGATTGGCCATTTTCACATACTACAATTTTCTAGTACGTGAACTTTTATATGGCCCAACTGTCTTTTAAGAAATACATGTTTATAGCCAACCAATATTTTTATCTAAGCTATATGTGGCTATATTATAAGATCTAGAAATAATGTAACATAAAAACCGATAAAACAAACATAACTCCACTATCTCAAACAAACTCATACCATAGATGCCAAACATATCAATAGAAATACAAAAACAAACCTCATCCTCGACGACTGGTATCCATTACTGATTCCTCTGCGGGAGGTGAGGAGGATCTTCCGGCCGCCCCTCATGATGAGCCAGTCAGCCAGCTCTAGACCGAAGCCTCCCAGCCCTCCAGCAACCACATACACGTGATCTTCGTGGCAGATGTACCTGATGAAGTACATAGCAGGTAAATATGGATAGGTTCATAGAATATACTTTATTGTACACCAAAATTAATGGGTAAAATGGCGGTCATAACGCAAAATTAGATAACAAAATCAAGCAAAACGTAACATCGAAGAGTTTAAGGGCGCCTTGAAGATTGGAATGGAAAATTACTTGTTTGAAACGGATAAGTACTTTTGAGCATTAGTTCCAGCCTAAAACATGTTATGTCAGCTACATACACTGACCACTGGGGACTTGAGGGAGGATTTTGCCGAGTAGTGGGACAATTTTGTCCCAGATACAAAAAAAATCCTTTCACTTATTTTACTCAGTTTGTGATGCTGCTCCTCCTCTCAAATGACAAAACAATGTCTGTATTTAAGGTTGTTGGCTACTGTTTAATAATTGGAGAAGCTCCAAAATATATAGTTTCAACAGGTCCTACACCTGCAGTCACTTACCTGGGTACAGCGTCAATAGGTGTGATGACGGGTCTCACTGGGCGGTTGCTACGTTCCTCATCGCGGATCTTGACGATCACCTGCGATTCAACAATAATATTACAACAACAATAAAGAAATGGATATTAAAGAAGATCAACATAATGATGTCAGTCAACCCAAGTTAAAACCGACTCGATAACTGACGACTATGATTAGACGCAAGTTGTAATTTTGGAAGGGATTTTAGCTATAATCCGTTTAAAATTAAGGTTAACCCCGAAATAGTTGGAAAGGGCTAGCCGTAAATGATGACACAGTGGAAAAAAGTACGTTTTGTCTTGATCGCTGTCGCCTGCTATGGCGAAGAGTAAGAGAACTATGTAAGTATAGATAAGAAGTTCTTTAAAAGAATTCAAAAGTATATCTCACCTTTCCAATGTGTTTACCGGCCGCCATGTAACGGAAGGCGGTCTCTACCTCGTGGGCCTCAAAGGTACAGTACGTCAGGGGCCTGACGGCTCCGTTGTCAATACCACTGAGGAGCAGGTCTTGCAGGCGCTGTACAAAATGAGAAGAAATTAGTTAAAAAATGTTTAAATTATTATTGAATTGTATCAGTGCTTTGCCGACTTCGTTCTATTTTATGGAGAGAAGTCAATTTTAGAGCGATTGCAACACAAACTTTGCGGTTTCTTTAACGGCTGTGAAAAAAGTTTGTCTTAGCTGTTGAAAGTTCCAAAAAGTTTTTAGAAGTATCTATTCTTGACAAAAAATGAAATTCTGTCGATGTCACAGCTGTCACAATGACAAGAAACAATAACACAAAATTTAAATTCAAGTCAAAATAGAATCGTAAGTTGAAAAACGAAAAAAATTAAGATGAATTTACAAAAAATGATCCGTTTCAAAAAAATCATGAATGTGGTAGCCATACATACCCTCCTGAAACTGAAGGTCTGGTCGAAGATGTAATCCAACATGATACCGTGGAACGAGGTCTCTTTCAAGAAGAAGTACATTCCGATGGGCGTGTTGTTACTAATATCAAACTTTCCGATCTCGAGGAAGCGACCACGGTAGGCTAAGCAACGGACGGAGGCCTGTGTTTTGAAAAAAAAAAAGAAATGAATGCTAGTTTGTTACTGGAATTAAAACTAAATAATCCACATCAAATCCTGAAAACTGAGAAGTGAAAGAACAAAAAAATGTTGGATGTAAAATATTATATTTCAGTGAGCAAGCTATACATTTATGAATGTGTAAAATATATAGATTCATTCGAAATGGTTTTCTTATTATCGTGTAGGCAGTAAGGTCTAACGGCCCCACACACCTCAGTATCAGAGTTTCTAAACCGCCTCAAGGGCCTCTGACATGGTTTATTTGACAACCGCCATTTGGCGACCGGGACCACCGGCTTATACGTGCCTTCCGAAGCACGAAATCATCTTTTTATCAGACAATGGTAAGAGTTGTTTGTTTGTAGTAAGTTACCTGTAGTTTTTCGTCTGACAGGGAGTTGAGGACCATGTCGACTCCCTTGCCGTTGGTCTCACGACGGATCATGTCTTCGAAAGAGGTGTCACGAGAGTTGCCGATGTGACTGTCTGGTAGAACATAATAATGTTAGTGATTTGGGACATTGTATTAGAAGGATACGCGTAATAGGATGATCATAATACTACTAATGTGTTTATAGATTAAATAGAAAGAGACAGTCAAACAGTTCTGTCCGATAGAGTTGATCTTCAAGTAGTCATATATTCTGTGCTATATTCGAACAGTTAAGCACAGTTCGTAAGTAAAATTTTTATCATTGCTTCATCTTATGTATATGCTGCATCTATTTGTGAGAAGATGAAGCATGTAAGTGAGTTTTTTTTGTCATTTTTTTGCATAGTATTAAAAATCAAATTAATTCTAAGAATATTCACAACTTAAATAATAACGTAGTGTAAACGTTTTTTAAGAAACACAAACTACTGTATGAATCACATGTGCTTCGAAACCAAGTACATGATGAAGGGAGCAAACGCAATGCACAATTAATATTTTGATTTCCACCTTGAAATTCCACTAACCTTTAAGTTGCGGGAACAGCTTTTTGATGAAGGCCCTCTTCTCAGCGGTACCCACAGTGGTGAAGACTTCGCAGCCGTAGTACAGCGCCACGTTGATGGCGGCCTGGCCCACTCCGCCCGAACCAGCGTGGATGAGGATGGACTCGCCGCGTTGGATCTGGCCTACCATGACCTGGGTACAACGAGGTTTTGTTGAGAAACGAAGGTAAACTGTGATCTCGGTTTCGGAGGAAATAAATTAAGTATTCGTTTATGTATGAAAGAAAGTGTAGGTTTTAACAAGTAGGTAACATAAGCATGAGAACTTACTTGTACGGGAAAGATTGAGAGTTAAGTTACTGTAACTATTGTAAGTATTGGTATATTTCACAATAAACTCAGTCTCGCAAAAATTTTGCAGGTCGAGAATAATTGTTATAATAATTATATTATAAATTATTATTACTTATAAATCTACACATCTTCATGACTCACCATAGAATAGTAGACAGTTCCGTAGGCTACAGGTACAGTCGCAGCCTCCTCGAGGCTCCACTCATCAGGGATGGCCCACAGCAGAGCCTTGTCTCCTTCGGCCAAGTTCGCCATACCACGGTTACGGATCATACCCATGACGCGGGAACCGCTGCAGAAATAAATCTAATGTAGGAGAGGCTTGAAGACTGGCAAAGTTGTAAGGCAAAAGGTAATTGGGTATTTAAATAAAAAAACATTTTACTGTTATACAAAAAATATTCAATGCCATCGCCAGTGCGTTGAATCGTATCGTCCTCGTGTCATTTCGTGAAAAAAAAAACGTGTTCTATATTTTTCGGAAACATATCGACGAACTAATTAGATTTTTTCAGTAAAATACCCTATTCAGGCAGAATAGGTACTGATTTTATGTAATTGGTGCTCCCTTGAGTATATCTTGATCTTGAAATAATTATAGAAAAAATTAAGATACGAATATATTAGGAATTTGGCGATATGCATTATGTAGACAACTTGCGTGCGTTGCACTAGCATTGAAACAAGCAATTCATGTAGCAAATACCAAAATTTTGCCTAGTTAAAACGAATATAGGTAAATACTACAAACTTAAATAAAAAACAAACATACAACAACAGACAAACAAAATTTAAAGAATCATCTACGCAAACCAAGTAAGAAGTTTCCAAAAGAAAGGAATGTATTTCGTTGTCACCAATTTTAAATACGAAAAGCTTATAAAAATGCAACATACTTGGGAGTCTTGCCGACAATCTCGAAGCCCTGTACGCACTCCTGCGCAAGTCGACCGCGCGCGACGGCGTCTACTGTGACACGACCGGTGGCAGTCATGACATCACGGAAGTTCAGTGCTGCGCTGTACACCTGTCGAAGGAAGATTACTTTACGTAAATATGATTATCAATAGGTATTTGAATTGACGGTTCGACGAATTTCAATCCATAGCCACCAACTCAAGCATAACCTTTAGGCGCCACCGTCGATATCCGTTTAATATTACAATAGTACTCACGTTTATAAGCACTTTCTCCGGATCCTTGAAGTCATGGTTCTCCCTGATGGGTCCTTCTACCCACTTCAATGAGGACAGGTCTCCGATGGTCAGAGTGTTGACGTACGCGTGGTTGGCACGGACTGTCTCCAGGTCACCCAGGAGAAGATGGCGGTAGGTTCCCCATTGGCCCTAGTGGAATAAGATTTAAATGAGAAATTGCAAGTAAATTATTTTTTCAAAAACTTAAGCCGCAAATCAATGCCAAGTTTAATTCGCACTAATCTTTCAATAATTTTCTCTTAATATTCATCAAACAGAAAAGTTCGTTCGAGCACCATTTTTTTCATTACAACATCCAGGCGGCCCAACTGATGATAACTTGTCGGGGTCACTGCCACCTCTACACTAAGTATTTAACATCATCATCACATCATCATCATATCAGCCGAAAGACGTCCACTGCTGGACATAGGCCTCCCCCAAGTGTCGCCACAACAAGCGGTCCTGTGCGGGCGTACCGGAAGACGCAGCGTTGGAAGGCCTCCCACAAGGTGGACCGATGACCTGGTGAGGGTCGCGGGTAACCGATGGATGTATATAACATATAACTAACATAATCTTTACTTATGTATAGTTCTCCTAACCGATTTTGGCCATGGCGTCAATCTCAACGGAGGCTAACCATCGGCGCGGGACATAATTATGATGCACAAGCGTGTGCGCGAACACAGGTGCACTCCCTCTACCATCACTCTCATATTCTGATGACCAGACGACCAGAGAGAGACCTGGCGGAGGACCAACGGCTTAACGTGCTTTCCGAGGCACGGGGATGTCACACCACCTACTTCCAAACTCCGGGCTGTCATAGAGAAATTTCTAATGGAAAATCCCAATAACCCTTATTGCCCGACCTGAGAATCGAACCCAGGACTTCACGCTCGGCAGTCGTGCTTGCGGACCGCGAGACTAACGGAGCAGAACTATCTGTACCAAGGTTACCTCAGGTGTGTTGGACTACTCTTTGCAAAGAGGAGGGGTTTTCGTTTATTTTTTTCTGTGTAACTTTTATTTACAATGGCATCTAAATACTTTTAATCAAGGGAACGGATTTTGATATACTTTTCATTTATAGAAAGAGCTTTAATTAGGAAAGATTTTAGCAAATAGTTTTCACACGTGCAAAGCTGGAGCAGGTCGCTAGTTTAGAAGAAAATAGTCCAAGAATGACGCAAAAGTTTAAGTTTTTCTTAATTTTTGGGATCGCCTTTGTATTATGTGAATTATGTCTCGCATTGAATATCGATTGAACCCGATATGTTTATATTTCAATAAATCACATCGTTGAATTTTAATTAAGCCTGTTGTCGAGTTTGCCTCATTATCTCTTTAAATGCAAATATCTCAGAAAATGAATGTATATTTTATTGTCATATCGGCTCAGGATTCATTTAAAACTACGGAGTCATTTTCAATAATTCAAAGCATTCAGTTCACTGACAATACACAACATTTATTGGAATATTTTTGAGAAAAGGTATGGTTACTTACATCTTGGTAAACATTGAGAGCCAAATCCTTATCCAGCTGCTCCTCATAAAACTCCAAGTCAGGGTTGAACGGAGGTGCAGACGGGTCAGAAATCAGCAGACCATACACGACCTCACCACCAGGTTCCTTCCTCAAACAGTTGACCAATCCCAGAAGACCGTTGATATGTTCATCTTGGGTGTAAAGGACTAGTTTCTGGCCTTCCTTAAGTTCCTCCTTGACTTTGTCGATCCAGGCGAAGTCTTGGTCTGCGGCTAGGATCCTGACGAACTTGGCGGGTCTGGCTCCAACGCGTTTGCGGAAGAGGACTAGGTATTCGACACCGGTGTCATGTATGGTGACGATGTCATACTGGTCGGAGTATTGCTTGGGATCGGGACGTTCCTTTTCACGACTGATGAGGAAGCATTTCTCGCGGAGGGTACCGGCTGCCTGAGTTAGGATCTGATAGAAGGAATCATATTATATGATTAGGAAATATATAGGGACAGCAAACAGTGAATTTAATTTATTTGGCTCATATTTGATTTGAATTCAGGTTTTATCCAAGTAATTTGGGGATATGAATAGGTGTTTCATAATTCATTTGAAGTTCATTTCTTTATAACTCATATAATATGAATAAAGTCAAGGTATGAAACCTTGACTTTATAAAGAAATATTTACTCAAACATTATAATTCGTATTCTCTTACCTCAGGCCTGCCCAAAAGATTAGCACCAATAAATAGGATGGTATTGCTTTCTCCAGTCAGTTTCTTGTTCTCAACAGTAATGTTTGAGGGCACTTCAATAGGTTCTTCAGAAATCATGAGAAGCTCAGCCTGTACCAGGGGCAGGTCTCCCAGCATCTCTCCGACTGATTCTAGAATGGGTTCTAGTCCGTTCTTCTTGTATTCTTCGTCGACTAATTCAATGCTCTTGACTTTGTAGGTTTGAATGTTCTCGAGAATCAGTTGGATGTTGGCACGGAGGATATCTTCAACCTATTTTGAAAGGAAAGTTTTTTTTTAGATTTATTTGTTAAAATAATTTACTTATTCCCAAGGATGTTTTAAATGGAGAATCTTTCAGAGATAAATAAGCTTTCGTTATCAGCAAAGAGTTCGTGTTGACTAACGTGATAAATGCGTTTGTTTGATTATTTATACGCTTAAATCGCTGAAACAGTTTTTATAAATTTTAGTAGATAGATAGGATCTTGGACACGGTTCCAGTTTACTACTTTTTTTTTGGGGAAATCTATATTAACGCGAGCTAGTACTAGTTAAGTAATGTCAAAGATTTTCATCAGTAAGTTGTACAATAACTTCTTCAACACGCTAGGAACAGCTGGACCTGCCAGGGTTGCGGAATTTGTTCGATAGTGTGACCGCGGCCCTGGAACGCAAAGGGCATAAGGAGGAACAGGTTTTAGTCAATAATACTCTGAAATTCCCTTCCCAAAGCGGAAAAAGTCATTTGATGATACCCATACTTATACAAAACAAAAAGGAACAACTGGAGTATTTTAAATTCCTTACCTTCATCTTAGACTTTCCGAAGTTGGCAATGAACTCGTTCTTCTCGAGCACAGGCACTCCAAGAGGCAGCCTCTTGGTGATGGGAGTGGCGTGAAGACCACGGACTTCGACACCACCAGCCCTGAACAGAATAAGTTGAATGAATACTACTAACTTACTAGGGACTAAGAAAAATGTAGGAGAAATACGGTTGCCCATTGATAGGATAAATATTGAAACGATTCTAGGAAGATGATTACTTACGAAACTTATTTGGGAAATAGTTGGTTTACTTTTTATTTCTCGTCTAAATATTGGTTTACTCGATGGTATACGAGTGAAGAAAGTTGGGTTATTGAATGGTCCGTGTGGTTCATTGACATTGAGAAAGCGTAGTAGTAAAGTTGGAACCAGAGTACCTACTGGTGAAGTTATTGTGTTAGAAACCGTGTAGCCACTACCACGCTGAAGTATTTTAGTATCTGAACAAGTCATATTTTTTTGAAGGAAACATTAAGAGTTCTATGAAATCATGATACCTCTGATGAAAAATCATATTATCTTCTTTTACCTTATAACTTCCATTTTTTTGGTAAAATTTGATTGTGATGCAAAAAGTTTCAAACAATAATTCTGGAGTTAAGTCGTAAATACCTCCTGAAAATTTCTCGTAACAAGCATAATAACAACCTTGTAAGATATACTAGTCTAGTTAGAAGAGGTAACACCAGATAAAATTAATAAAAGATAAATTATATCTACTTTGTAAAACAGTTTTTTGTCTCTCCTGAAAAGTTCATCAGTTTGCATATACGAGGTGTCACATCTAGACCGACGATACAAGTTTTGAAGTTTTAAATTCTCTATTGGTTTGGGTAACGCTGATATTGTCTGGTAGGTATATACTGTAAAAGTTTAATTAGATTAACACAAATGAACGGCCCTTAGCTAGTTATTCTCCGATCTTTTAATGTAACCACGTCCTGCCAATAAATTCAGTGGTATCTCCATGCCTTTGTTAATACCGAACCTAACTAAATTATAAATGCTAAGTGTGTTTGTGGACCGTTTATATTATTAGCACCCTGCGCTAAATCTGTTGATGTTTGTCCAATAGTTAGCACAATTTGAAAGGTAAATTATCTATGTTACTGACACAGTACCTCGTGTGGTAGATAATCTACCACACGAGGTTAATAGGTCATAAAATGATTAATAATAACCTTCTAGATAGCCAGGCATGGTTGTATAAGGTGAAGTAGAGGATAATAAATTATCCCTTTACAATTCAATTGGAGACGGATAGGTTACCTTGATTGATTTAAGTGCTTACTTATATGAGCTACAGAAAATTCAAAATCAAACAAAAAGTAAATAAATATAATAATACCCCAATTTAAAGAAAAAACAAAGTTTTAACTGTTAATCCAATTAAACTGAAGCTTAGACACACGACAGACAATGACAAAATCTTTTGTTCTTTCAAGCATCCTATATTTCTTTTAAGTTTTTCTTTTTACTTTTTTACGCAGGTACGGTAAAGATTCCAATATTTGTTCAAGAAAATTGAGACGATCCTTTGGGAATATGTGAAAAACTATTTCTCGTGGCCAATCTATGACGGATAAAATTGGGGCGTGTAGCTACGAGGCTAAATATTTAATTTCTCATCCCCGGAGAGTGAAGTCTGCGTGAACAGCTCGTAAACAATTTGTATGTGATTATGATTTTTGGTAGGTTTTGGTTTTTAATAACTTTGCCTCGAGCCTATTTTTGACCTCAAAAAATCTATTTCTTGAGGTCAAAAATAAATACCATTATACGAGTACTTAGCTAACTCCAATATTACTGAGAAAAGGGGAGGCAGATTATGATACGAGTACCTAACGTAGTGTTGAAAGTAATTATGTAGTTTATAAAACTTATTATTCTATCCAGCTTTTAAAATATACTTAATACTTTATTATTAAATTTTAAGGTCCTATTTTTCACAGAAATCATCTTATACATACTAAACGTTGAACCATTTGTATTAAAATGGTCAACGCATCGTAGTCCCAAGGTTGGGTCGCGCCTTACTACGGTAGCTATAGCTAGTATTGTGCAGGCTTGTATTTTAAAAACTATACAAGTCTTCTACAATTTGCGATTAATGTAAAATAATGAGTTTTAAGATTAAGAGAAATGTTTTATTTGACTGAATCCACACACTTCGACTTATGTACGTATCGGAAACGTAACACACGAACAAAGTCAATAGTGCGTGAATTCCGATCAAATATACACCGGTCAGCAATACATGGAAGTGCCGCCCAATAAAGGGTTGATTAAATGCTTAATTTATAAGGGTTGTCGCGAAGCAGAGAAGGTAATTACTCGTGCCTTTACAGTACGAAGGAGGAATATAGAGCACGCCTTGGTTTTTTCACTCGTTTCGGTAAAAGTTACGTTAGAATGTAATAAAGAATAACCTGTTATGATTTTTTTTTGCCAGTTAGGGTAAAAGTGTGATGATGTTAATGTCACAGCCAATTAGCTTAATCAGCCGTTTAATTGGTTGATTAGCCTTTTCATTTAAATGTGCTGATTTTTCAGCGACCTAAGTTACATCGTTTGTTCAATATAGTTTAATGACTTGCCCATGTCGCTATGTCGCTGATTAAACGGCACAATTCAATGAATAGGCTAGACTTTTAATGTAACGGTGATTCATCGAGAAATATTCAGCTAGTTGGCTGCGACATTATTTTATTTATTTCTTTTTAATTTTTTTTATTAGTGGTGGGTTTACTCTTGACTCTAGTCAATGTCAGATATGACAGAGACAAAGTCTACGATGGAGCGAGCTTACACAGACGGATGAATAAATTAAAAAAATATATTTCTATGCGTATGAATTGGCAATTATAAGCAGTGGAATTCCTTGCCGCAGTGTTTCCTGATAGCTAAGTCAAGAGTGAAGGTTTGTTTCTAGGCAAGCGTGCTCCATAGTCGCCCACATTATCGCTGTCCATCAGGTAAGACTGTGATCACACGTGATCCTTGGAATTATGACGTCTTTCAATGTCAATGATTATTATGCTTGTTCAGAGCCTCACAGTCCAATGTACAGTTCTCGTCAAATAACTTTGCCCCTCTGAAGTTGTGTCGAGTGGCTGCGTAGTAGTCAAAATTACGAACACACTGCAACTGCGCATGCGTAAGAGACATGGGGGCGGGGCGCGATTTTATGTCTCAGTCGCTCGTTTACGTTCGATGCATGCTTGCGTCCCGCTTGCTCCCGTGCACGTGACTGCACCTGCGCGATCTTTGCAAATGGCTAACTTCAGAGGGGCAAAGTTATTTGACGAGAACTGTAAGACTGTGATCACACGTGATCCTTGGAATTATGACGTCTTTCACTGTCAATGATTATTATGCTTGTTCAGAGCCTCACAGTCCAATGTAGCTTGTCTTATTCATACTCTAAGTTCAAGCCTTAGGAATTAATACCGTTGTTGATCGTAAGATTAATTGGGCGGTAATACAAATATCCTTGTTTAGTTTATCTCAATTTATTTGTTACCGACTACAGATTGAAGCCGATTATTTAGAGAGACTCAGATAATTGTTTGGTAACTTATTTTGAGGAGGATTGGTAAACAATATTGAAAGGATGTCTTTTTTATTTATATTTTTTTGGCAGAGATTTTGGGCAATGGCTTAACCTGTAAAACATTTATCAGATTTGAAGAAATGAGAAAAAAAATGTTTTGAAGATAAGTTCAAAGAATAAATAACAATATCTATTTGAAAAAGAAATAAACTTACACCCTGGTTTCTGGTAAAAAATAATTGACGCATCATAAGTCAAACGTAGTAAAAGTAATCATAAGTCAATTGATGTTTAATACGAAATGTGTTAAACCAGTCACATTAGCTAACACCTGTTTGGCAATTCGTCACATTCACTATCGTTCCAGAAACAGAGCGTTACAGTTTCAAATCCTTACCTGATAACATCAACATCAGGATACACGCGAATCTCGAACGAATGTTTAGTAGAATCAGGATTCATTTTCGAGATAGCGCTGTAGTGCATGTTGGCATCGATGGACAACTTCTCGATCCTGGTAGGAACAAAGAGACCCCTGGTGTCCTGGCCGATGATCTTCATTTGCAGCATGCAGTCCATGAAGGTGACCCAGTTGTTGACCCAGGAGAGTCGACCGCGGGTACCTTCGACGTTGGAGCCAAGGACGCCACGGAAGAGACCGCTGATAATAGAAGAGATAATAAGAAATTTGTATGATTGTACATATATGGTAAGCGTCAGATAAACTTGTAATAAAGTACATTGACCTATCCCTAATATCCCTTCGTAGATACACGAACAATAAATTATGAACCGTTTTTCATTATCGTAAAGGATCACGATATACGTCGATTCAAGACAGCTTTATGTCTTTATTTCTGTTTTTGATATTAAGAATATCATTAAATGTATGTGGATCAATGACTGTTATTGCAGATTTAACTGGCGCCTACCCTAAGTATGACACATACGTGAGAGTGTAATGATTGTGTGACACTGTGAAAACTTAAGTGGAGATAGCTTTTAATCAAGTGTAACTGTAATCCCATCATGGTTGGATGGATTTACGGCTCAATCTATGCACATTTCACCTGCCCAGTCATGCTGAGATTTTCACAGAATACGACTACAGGTGATGGTGGTAATGATAAAGCTCTGGTTAGGAAGCACAGCAACGTCTCTATGACAGTGATGCTTCAAGCATTCCAAATATCCTACAACAGCTCTACGTGTAGCAGTGGACGTCTTTTAGCTGAATGAAGAAGCAAGGACACACTTTGGGAGGGTATCTCAAGGAAGGGACAGCGTCATTACCTAGTTACCCCATCTAAGTTATTTAAATGCGTGAGGGTTAACCAAAGGACGACGCTGACTGTACGTTAAAATTATTCCTATTTTGATGACTTTGATTTCTCTTTTAAATCATTGACGACAGAAAAAAGACAATAAAAAAAATTAAGAAAAAGTTAAGCTGAAACAGCTTAACAGGATTGTTAGTAAGAGTTCTGGACTGGAATTAGGCGTTACAAGAATTACTTGAAAATATGCAAATAAAGTCGAAATACATAAAACATTAATAAACAAAGTCTAAAGTTTCTAACTCAGCCTTGTTGGTACAATACTAAATAAGTCCAAAGTTAACAAAGGTAACTTAGTAGAAGATTAGTTATTTATAACACTACTTTTCTAGCTCCTAATTGTAAACTGAACGTAACTTGAAAGATATTTCGTGTTCATATTAAAACGATGACAGAAGCTGAAAGATGTCTGGCGGTTTTTAACAAAATTAATACTGTGAACTTATTTAACTAAAGCACATAGGATACATCGTGGAAATGTTTTAACCACTCAAATACGAATCATCTATTTTATTTGTGACCCTAATATGACGTCTTAACCACCATTCCAGAGTGAAACAGAGCTATATAAGATGCACAGCATTAAGTATCCCTTTTTCACAACGGAATCATGATGTATTATATAATTTTTGTGAATGAATTCAATTTCAATTTGTGACCATGATTTGTAAATATTTACTGATTTAAAAGAGTGTCCATGGAGTATCTTGCACGTTCTTCTCCATAGATAGAGATCTACGATTTGCAACTAGCTTCATGTTTTTGATTGACTGACTCTGACAATTCAAAAGTGCCTTGTTACTTGAAATAAACGCTTTGGTTTTGACTTTCATGACATAGACACGTCATAGTAAGGTCAGGCCTACGATCAGATTTCCACAGCGCAAAGTGCCAGGCCATGATTCAATGTAAGTCGCTCTAGGACCGTCAAATCCGCTTCAACATTCATGAATTTGTAATGGAGCAATATGGCTCACACGAACGCTTCCTTTTATTTCTTCTAAGTAACAATGGCTTATTTTCTTGTTTTCTGTAACATTATTGGGTGGTAACAAACAAAATTATGGTGTGCGTCATGCTTGGCGCAAATAAACTCTTTTTCTTTCTTCTTCTTCTTTCACAACACACAAGGGCAATAAGGTATTTTACTGAAAAAATCTAATAAGTCCGCTAGATAGATTTCCAAAAAATATTGGACACGTTTTTTTTCTTTTTTCAAGTACACTTAAAGTAAAGACGACACAGTGCGTTGAAAACACACGTGACGTGACGTCACTATGACGGTAAAATTGTACCGTCATAGTGACGTCACGCGTGTTTTCAACGCACTGTATTGTCTTCATTTTTTGTGTCTTTATGAGTCGTATTTTTTGGAAATCTATCTGACGGACTTTTTCAGTAAAATACCCTATTCTGGTATTTTTAAGGAGCATTAGTATTAATCGAAGTCGCAAACTGCCACAAACACCTAAAATTTCCCTACATTTTCACACGGTTCTGACATTGATTGCCGCTACGATGAATTTACTACGAATTAAACACATTTGAACACTCTTTAGTAGAACAATTAGCCTTCTAATTTTTAGCGGACTGCGACTAATTTCACTAATATAGACACTGTATTCACCTGTACTGGTATCCTCTAAGACGCAGTTCCTTGTAGAAGTCCTTGGTGAGCATGTGCTTGATGCCGGGGCCGGTGACTTCGGGCAAGTTCGGCAGCACTCGGTAGTCCTGGCCGACGTTCTTCTTGGCGTAGATGCGACCAGTCACGATGGAGGCGCCGCTTTCTACAATCTAGGAGGAAAGGAAACAGTTCTTGTCAAGTGAAGCACGACAGAAATCGCAATTGGTTCTAAAAAGGTCATTTAGATTTGATAAATATAGGTACCTAAATGGTAGAGTGAAAGCAGGGAATACTCCAAAGATCAATTAAATTCAATCAATTTCGAAAACCCATTCATGGTGTACCTACTTATCTAGCTATTAAAGAATATGATTCAGGATTATTTCATTTTCGTGTGTTAGATAATCTTGGCACGTTTAAGGTAGCCAAAAATGTGTGTTATGAAATAATCTACCAGATAAGATAACAAGACACGTTGAACAGAACTAGAAGAAAATAGCAAAACAGACTTTAAAACACACCCACCTCAAAGTTACCACTGCCCTTTTGGATCATGATGATGAACTCCAGGTTGCCTTCCTTGGGGATGTTGGTGGCTCTCTGGAAGCGCACGTTCTCGAAGACCACGGACACCTCGGTGTACAGTTCTCCCATCATCATTCCGAGGGTTTCCCAGACTAGGACTAGGTAACCGGTAGCCGGGTATAGGTTACGGCCTAAGGAGGAAAAGGGATACTTGAGTCAATGTTTTGTTCGTTGATGAGGTGGACATTGCACTGGTCAGTTAAGGTACATCGAGTTTAAATAAGACTTTGCAATACTTGTGTGGGAGTCTTTTTCTGATGACATGGTCATGGCATGATTCAATATCATAACTGACTCGTCATCTTTCTAAGTTATACTTACTGTCGACAACGTGTCCAGCCATGTACTCGCAGTCCTCGTCAACAATGGACATCCTGACGGTTCTTTCACCAGACTTCATCTTCTCTTGGGCCTTGTATGAAGTTACATACCTGGAGACAACAATATTATACTTGATGAAATCTGTTACAATACGTGTTATGATGAATTAAAAAATGCGGTCCCTAGATCCGGCTCGAAGGACTATGTGACGTTCGTTAAGAGTTCTTTTATATTCTTGAAAAAACCTTATTTACTTAAAGCTAAGAGCTTTTTACTTTGATAGCAAAAAGACTAGACTGCCTACGCTTGTTTGTATCCATATTGTTATTAATAACCTACTCAACTAAGAAAACTGATATCGAGACTAGATACTCGTATGACGCAAATAGGTTTTTTTTATTTTATCGCTTTTTTTAGTCTTTTATACATCTGCTTGTGGTTATAAATACAAACTTTGCTTCCAATTCGAAAGGCACTGGGCTTTTGTAGTGAATTACGGTCCATTGCCTTTCTGTGAGAGGTGACCTGTGTCCCTTTCTAGATCTTTGGCAGTCGTTACAGATTGTCAGAAGCCAGAAAATCTGACACCTGTCTTGTCAAGAAGTACCGTGTTACCCAGTTAAAGGGTTGTATAGAGGTCTGGTAGGTAGCCGCTCCACGTGAAATACTGGTATGCAGCTGAATCCGGCTTGACTGGAAACCAACCCCAATATGGTTGGCAAAAGGCTAGGACGGTGATACTCGTAAGTTACAGAAATGAAAGATGAAGAAAATATTACAAAATATGTAAAATGTGGCGATAAAACCGCCCCATTGTGTCACATATTATGTGACACAATAGGCGGTTTTATCGCCGAAAGCGATGTTTTAAAGATAACCTTTGGATGGATTCATGGATAAAACAAAGGGGAGACAGTACTGCAGTACTGTCTGCATCTGCTGACTTGCATGCCAAATAACCTTTTAGGTACATCGAAAGTTAGATTTACATTGTATTCAAACTATTACCAATCTATTCTCAGTGCACAAGCTACTGGCATCTCCTGCATATCTATTTAGCAGTCAGACTTACTGTTCAATCCATAAATTGCTTTCAACAAAGTGTTTGAGTTGGTTTAGAGATATTCAAGTCTTAAGCTATCAATCAATGATTTGTTTAACTCTTGACGAAATTTTGGAAAATAATAATCAATTTGTTTTTCAACATTTACCAAAACAAAACGAAACTGTTTTCAGAAGACTTTTCTTCAAAATTTGAAACTGTTTTTCATTATCGAGAAGAGTTCTAGTGACTTGAACATCAAACGACTCCAAAACTTACTAAAACTAGTATTTTATTTGATTATGAAATAATAAATTTTGTGTAATTTGGACTTCAAATCAACAGCGCTCATCATCATCTGCTTAGCCTTTTTCCCAACTATATTGGGGTCGGTTTCCAGACAAACAGGATTCAGCTGAATACCAGTATTTTACATGGAGCGGCTGCCTACCAGACCTCGCTATCAACAGCGCTCATCCCTCAAAAAATAAAATAGCACAATATAAACAAAATAGTCGTATCTTAAAAAGGGACATAAAATTTTGAGTTATTTCAGAAAATGCCCACGCTTCCAAGCCATTGAACTCCACACAAAATGCACCCCATTTTTAATTCTTTCCTAACCGCATTGCAGCAAATCGCAACTCCATCAATCATATCAAAAATGTAACTGGCCACAGTTCTCTTTGAAAAATAGCCGTTAACGTTCCGGTTTATTGAAGTCAGTACAAAGTGGCTACCATAGATCACGGCCCAACGATTTGTTTGTGGCTAACTGACGGATGGTCGTCGATTAATATAACCGGCTCTTTATTGGAACCGAAGTTTGGCTGCGTATTGGCTTACTGGTCTGTTACGTGAGCTAGGGATATTTTGAGAAGAATGTTTATCGACTCCTAAATATTCCTTAAGTTTGGGATATTGTAAAAAGTGTTCAGGTTTTCTACTCTTTCAGGTTGACAGAGCAGACCGTCTAATTGCGTAATACAAAAATAAATGCCATTGGTTGCACAACGCTTTCATTTTGATATTGCAAATTCAGTACGTGTTTTACTTTGTCGATCAAACAAAGTTTGAAACGTATTAGTAGTATTAGTAGTTCACCTGTGAATGAATATGCGATTATATGAGCTACGCAATTGGTGTGAATATCATTAATTGATCAGTAAAGTAGTACTAATAACTAAATATAGCTAAGTAGTCGAAAACAACAATTGCCGTTAAATCAACTCCTTGTTTTGTTAAACCTGAGGTTAACCAAATGTGAGTCAATGAAAAGCTTTGCTATACCTAACCATTTTTAGTCATCATTATTAGAAAGACTTTTTTTTGGTCTTACCAATCTTCACTGTGTTCCCACTCGACGAGATGAGAAAGCATGGGTGTTCCCTGTGACACGGGGAATGGCACGTGTGGGTAGATGTTGGCCAGGTGCGGGTTCAGGCCTGACTCATACAGTCTGTGAAATGAATACTTTATTAGTACTGGAAAAAATATTTTTATATCTCTCTTAATATTGTAAATTAAAGAACTGAATTAAATGAAACTTGATACAAAGATGACAAAAAGATACGGACTAATTGCTCTTAAGCTTAAGAAGTATGGCACATGAATATTTCATGGTTCTTACTAAATCGTTGTTATGAAAGTCGTCAACCTTAAATCTTCGACAACAGTTTAATATTCCAATTATTCTTGATACTCACTTTCCGAAAGCCGTGAACATGACCTGCACGTTGTCCTTTTGGTTCTTCTGCGTCAGCGGGATGTTGATGACGTCCTTCTTGAGCGAGCGCCGCAGGATGGCCTGCAGCAGCCCGTGTGGAGCAATCTCGATGGTGATCGCGTTCGCGTGAATCAGGCGCGCCGTTTCCTCGAAGAGTACGGGGCTCTGTGGGTGATGGTGGGTTTGTAAGAAAGATTTTTTTTTTCATTTGATACGTTTAGCAACTGACTAAACAGATTCTTCATTCAAATTTTAAATAAAGAATTATTTAGAATCTGATGACAGTGCCAGGGATGATAGTATAGAAAAAAACAGGTCTAAAGAAAATAATTATGTTGGTACGTATTCCATCATATTTCAGCTTTTTGACAGATGGGACTGACGGTTTTCTTGGTAAGTGTTTTTGTTGGTCAGTATAATTATCTAAACTTCTCACGTAATAATTTATAAAGAGGTAAGGTGGTGTTTATACTGGAAATATACGATTGCACAATTCTTGTGCCTAAAGGCCGCGGAGAAAGGCTTTTTGGTAATAGAGAAGATGAGTTCTAAGCATTTCAGTGTTATAAGTTTTCGTTTAACTTAACCAACAAGCTAGGTATCGAAAGTAGCATACAATTTTCATGTACATAGGTTCATAGTCTACAATTTGGGTAGACATCAATTTCTACGTCGCAAAAGTAAAACCTCTAAAACCTACGTCTAAATTATCTTCATAAGGGTCTACGGTAAGTCTAGACTATTCATAATTAATTCAAAGAAAAAATGTTTTGAAGGTATTACTACATTATATTTTCCACGAAAACATTATTTGCAGACAACACTAAAATATCAATTTATTTACAAAGTCATGTTTGTAACTGGGTTCTGGAGAAGTCAGATAGGCAGTCACTCCAGGTAATATAAAAAAATAAATAAACATAAATAAATAAAATAATAAATAAAATTCAGCTGCAACTAGACTGGAAGCCGACCCCAACATAGTTGGGTAAAGATTTGGTAGACGAAGACTCACCAGTAGGTTATTGGTGTGGTATTCAGCAGAAGACAGTTCAGCCTTAGCATCCTTCCATTGTGCCTGGGGCAGGGAGGTGGACACCCATTTCTCGGAGCGCGGCTTCGGGTCCTTGATGACCTGCTTCAGGTATTTCAGCAGGGTTGGGCCTAAAACATTGCGGAATTTGAGTAAGCAGTAATGCGCTGCTTGAGAGTTGCTGGGGATCCAGTTCAAAGTACTTTTATGTAGCTTTGAACTTCTGGCTGATGATGATGTATTCCTCGATTCGCAAGGCGGAAAACCGTTTTTGTGGTCTCTTCCAATATTAATTTCTCATTTTTCTGTTATGGCCCAATGTTGGTCCGTAGGACGCTCAACGGGGCGGGAGGTTTTTTTTCAGCAATAGACGACAATATTAGGCTTTCCAAATCACAAAGTTTCCACTGACCCAGATTCTAACAAACAAAGCAATTATTTGGACCATAAGGTTTGAAAACTTTATTATTTGTAATTGAAGTTACCGTTTTAGATCAACAAATTAGAGGAGAAGATAATAAACAAAAGTTTGATTTCAAAATGAAAAGTTTCCTTAGAAACTTGTCAGACGTTAATAACTTTATAACTGCGGAAGTCAGCGTCTTACAAATAAGTTTATATCTTAGAATTTCTCTTTAGTTAACGATAACGGTGTTGATGACTTTTGACACTTCTCAAATACACGTAAATATTAATTCGAAATGTTTTATTGATTTATTGATTGCTGAGTGTTGTTTTCTGGGGCAGATCCGTAGGTCAGATGACATAATATATTATTGGGATTTTTCGTGAGAGAATTTTCAGTAACAGTCCTTAATTGAATAGCGAAATGTGGTCGTGTAGTTTATCTATAAACTTCTGCCTGCCTTTCTGATTCATAATTTTAATCGAAAGACATTTGCTGGATATATATCTCCCCCAAGAATCATCACACCGACTGATCCTGTATTTCTCGTATTCAGCAAATTCCTGATTTCACAACAAAATGTATCTTACCAGCTTCAGAGATGTAACGGGAATGGTAAGCGATGTTGGAGCATGGAACCTCCTTTGCGAAGATGCCCTGAGCGCTGAGCTTGGCGACGAAGGTCTTCATGATGTCAGCAGGTCCTGAGATGGTGCTGGAGTCGGGGCCGTTGTGGCAGGCCACCTCGATCTCAGGTGGGCACATGGTTTTGATCTGGATGGCAATATGCGACAGTTTAGCAAGATGTTGTTTTGGGTACCATTGTATTTGACGTCGAGACTTAAGTTGCACTACACTATGTACCTAAATAGACTATAGAAGCGAAAGGTGTCTTATTCATAATGACGGTCAAACATCTTAGATTTTTTGAAAAGCAAATATTAACATCTCAAATAAGCACCATATATGTGTCTTGTGCGAGTTACAAATAAATATTTTTCTTTCTTTCTTTCTATACTAGGTAATTAGGAATACACATTATTATCAACTACCGAAGTCGACTGAAAAAGTAAAATCTTGAGAGCCAAATTTTTTACCCAAGGACAGCCGAAGTCAAAACAGTGTCTTCTCGAAAACCAAAAGGGTAGGGTTATGATTTTTTTAATGTAAAACTTATTTGGTTTAGAAAAGATTATGATTTTCATTACCTGACTGTATCCAAGTCCGATTGCAGCCATGGATCCTTTGATGAAGGGCGTCTCGATGGAAGCAAGACCTCTACTGTAAGCGGATAGGATCATTTCCTCGGTGGTGAAGCAGCCATCGGCGTACGCGCAGCCAAGCTCACCGACACTGTGTCCTGTTGAGGCGATTTAGAACTTTAGCAAAGTAGACATAAGGCTTAAGGTGAATGGTCAACTATTTAAAATAAACCTCACAAAAGTGTCACACTACGCGATTTAGAAAGATATAGCCACACGGTCTAGTAAAAGAGACGAATCTATACATACAAATCTGAACAGAAAACATATACTTAGGTAAATGTGCCAAAGAAAAATAAAAAACGTAGAAACAAAACCACTCGAAATTAGGAGCGCTCTCGACGTGAAAGTTTTATTTGCTGGAAAATATCGCTGAAAGTGTTCTTATTTTTTACATCTCAAATTGTTTAAGCACAACTTTATTTATTATTTAATGTTATATGTTTCAAGCATCTCTGTCTTTCAGCAACGTTTAACACAATTATATTGCTGTGTCTTAAGAGGGACTGCAACGATCCATAGCTTTAAGCTTTTTGTGCTATTTTCATTAAGGTACATTGTGGAACGCAAAAATATAAATGACCCGGTGCGAGACCGAACTGTCAAACGTCAACATCCTATAAAATACCTTGCGACAGTAATAATAGAGTTTTAAAACGCTTGAATCGGGTGGTACACCGGTGTGGCAGAGGCGCTTGAAAGATGAATAATTATCGTCTTCTTCTTCTGGTTATCGTGTGGGCAGTAAGGTCTAACGCGACCCCACACACCCTAGTGTCAGAGATTCTAAACCGCCTCAAGGGTCTCTGAATATATCATAGACATTAATCTCACCAATAATGTAGTCAGGTTCAACTCCAATGGTCTTCAACACATCGGTAAGACCGATCTGCACGGCTGCGATACCAATGAAGGAGTTGAGGATGTTGTCGTAGATCTTGGGGTCTGGGTCCGTGATGATCTTCGTCAGGTTCACGCCTTTAGGTGCTAGAGCTTTGTGGCACCTGAGTGAAGAAAATGAGGAGTTAGTTTGGTACATTGAATAAGGGATAAGTTACAAGCAACTTGCGCATTCGTATCTCAGTTGCAATCTGTTAAAAGTTTAGGGAAATTAGGCTATTTTGACAGATTGCGACTGAGTTGTCAAGATACGACAGTCACGTGGCGATAGAAATCAATTCAAAACAGCTAGGAACCCCAGCATAAAAATCATAACTTTCAATTTCTCCAAAATTCGTTAAACCTAAGCTCAAATAACCAAGGTATTCCTGCTCTCTTATTTGCATACACTCTCGTAAGTTCTAAAAGCGAAGCAGGGGAAATTATTTGATTATATTTAACGGATTAGTAAGCACACATGCTAATTGCTTTAGCATTGACTCACTACTCCGGAACGTGTAGGAGCTCTTCTGTTGATTGCATTGCATGCTGAAGCTTGTCATTTATTACGTCATAAGTTGGAATTGCTTCTTGAAAAATGGCAATGATATGTTTTTATATGAATCGTGGTTAAAAATACTAGGTTCAATGAATAATCAAAACTTAAAAGCTTTCAAGCTGGAAAAGACTGTGAGAGCATTGGTGCACTGAGCTTGACGTGAACTGCTTTCGGCTTGATATCATTTCACGTCAGTTTACACAGCAAGATGTTACAAAATAGTGATACTGGTCCAACATGTTTAAATAACACGTTTAAATACAAAAATCATATTTAGGTACACTCATTAGGGCCTAGATTAAGTGACATTCTATCAACGACAACAATTGATGTTAATTTTTGACATGTCACGTGGCAGTCGTTGAATGAAAGATTGTCAATTTGTCTAGACACTCTTATACAACAGCGATTGGCATTTTTGGGACTTTATCAATGCTTCATCGTGCTTTGGCAACTCTTTGCATCCAGTTGATGATCGCCGATGCGAAAAATAGCAAATGGCTAATATTAAAAGTAACATTTTGGCTTACCCTTGTCGAACTAGTACCTAGAAGATTTTTTTCCTTTAATCCTACTAAACCACTTACTCTAGGGAGCCAGAATCAATAATGGCGACCACTAGAAAAACGCCGAATCAATGAAACACGACGCGTCGTGGAGATATCATTAAATTGTTTTGAATCGCTCAACGAAATGAATCAGATAATAACAACGGAGTAGTCGGAAATACATAATTTCAACTTATTAAAATATTGAATTCTCTTTTAAATAGTCCACTTACTTCTCAATAGCAGCAGCGAAGACCGGGATCCTCATCAGCTCCTTGCCCATACCGGCCCATTGCGAGCCCATACCGGAGTACACGAACCACACCGGGCGACGGACTCCGGAGAAGTACTGCACCTCTCGGGCGAGGGAGACGCTCTTCGTGGGGGTTGATCCTGAAAGAATAGAGAAGTTACAACGCAGTCTTTGGGAGAATTCACATGTACCACAACCACACCACATCGCAGCGACAAAGAGTTTTAAAGTTACATTGTCACTAGTAGTTGCAATGTGGTTACTTTGTGGCTGGTGTTTTGTAGACAGATAGATTGAGTGTGGTGCCGTTGCGTCGAAGCAACATTACGTTTGTGAGGTGGCCAGCCGCTAGATCGCGATGTCACCGGTGCACCGTGGTTGCGATGTGGTCGCTATTCCAACCACACGGTTGAATTTGGTCAATGTGGTCAGTTTGAATTTACCAAATTCATACAATTTAGTGCCCGCCTACGTGTAGTTGTTGTAGTTTAGGTGAGGTACGTATGAATTCTCCCTAATAGTAGCCATTATTAGATGTACCATGTGAATTATTAAGAGATTTTGAATCATGCGCTTAGCAATTATGACAGCTACTGCTGTTCACTTTGACCTTTTCTTCGCTTCAATTCCCCGCGCAAGAGTTTATGGTAACGGGTCTACTTCACAGAATATTTATTTGGAAAGGGTAAGCATTATTTGGGACAAAGAAAATAAGTTTTCTCAAGTAATTAGAATGGATTTCAAACTACTAACGACGACCTAAACAATGAACCAATTTAGTTGGAGATTCTACTGATATTTCAAGACAGTATTTGATTAGTTCGGAAACCTTAAATTGTCTCTCAAACAGATGGAAGTCCATCTGCCTGAGAGACAATTTAAGGTTTTCTAATTTCTAAATAATTAAGAAACTAGAAATGATTCGGCTCGAGAATAGATTTATTACAACATGAGCCAAAGCAATAATTGTAAGTACCTAAGGGCGTTACTACACAAATAGATCGATCATTTATCGATGCCATTGATCGATGGTAGAATGGACTAGTCAACGTCAATCGATAGTATCTCCTACACCAATAATCGATATAAAAATTATGTATACCTTCTAGCTTTTTCATCTTTAACAGATTCTAAAAGTTTCCCACGAAACGCTCTCAACTCAAATCCAAGTAGGTGTTATGTAAAACTTACCCAATAGTGTGTATCCCCTAACAACATGCCCAGCGATGTCATCATCATGGACGGCATGGAGAAGACGGACCAGCTCAGCGTCCACAGTTCTGGACTCCAAGTCATCCAGAATCCTGGCGACTGCTGACTCTGTGCGTCCAGACACGCAGACCAGACGTGGGAGGTCGTCGAAGGGAATGCCGTTGTTGACCTGGTGGTGGAAAAGAGTGGCTAGATCAGCTAGAAAGTAGAGTTAATGGGGTTGGTAGAAAGAATTGAGGGGTTATTCAAGTCTTGTATGAGTTTAAATTACTGTTCGCTGTGCTGTTGTCGTGTAGGAGCAAAGGCAGATGATAGACTGCCTAAATAAATCCTTTAATGTAGCTTTTAGTCTCTTTCAATACCCTTTTTTGTTTGAACTCGATAATATTAAGAGCTGATTTTCAACACTAAAATAACTTTAAACTGAAGCACAGTATATTTTATGTCATGTGCAAAAGTTGTCAACGGTACTTATAATAGTCTGGTAAAAGGTATATAGAATATTGAAAAATCGGCACTTAAACAAATAAAATAGTTTTTTAAAATAGTTGTTGAAAGATAAATGATTCCTTACAGAAAAATTATGGTCAGCGAGTTATACAAGAACCGAACATATTACTATGTCACCTTTTTGAAAGGGTTAGAAAAACGGCCTTTTATACCCCGCAATTTCCTTATATAAGTACTTCTACTTCAAGCTTTATCATGTCAGGAATCAGAAGCCTACAAAATAGAGAGAAACCAAACAACTACTCTAAATTTAATCAACTCAATATTTCGAACAAATTGATCGCCAGATTCCAATAATAACATTTCAGAAACTCATTTTATTTGATGTTTCATCAATGAAAACAATAGGCGGACATTATCAATGGATTGAAAATCAGATCAGTTACAGCTTTGTGAACTTTTAGAACTTGATGAAAACGAACATTTTATTTGACAGAATTAATTACTTTGGCTTCAAGGGAAATTGATACCAGATTGATGGACAGAACAATTTGTTTTGGATATATAATTGATGTTAACTATGCCTATTATTATCCTGGGTAGGAAATTATTTTGTTGTGTTTTTGAACTTAAATATTCTTCCGTAGGTAAGAGGTGAAGTTTGCGAGTTTGTGAGGTTGTAGGGGGTAATCTCTGGATCTACTGAACCGATTTTGAAAATTCTTTTTGTATACACAGCCGCATTCATGTTCCTCATGAATGTGGCTATACGGGAACGGGTAAAAATGGGATATGCGCATAAAAAGTCGCGGGCGAAGTGCTAGTTGTTTAAAATAGGGGGGAATTGGTTCTTCTAAAATTTGTATTTTTTGGGGTGTTGAAGAAAAGGTATCCTAAAGATTCCCGCTGAACGGTTCAACGTGACAATACAACAACTTAAAAGCTTAAAATTTACATCGTTGTCTCATCGATGTGTCACGTCTGTTTGCTAACATCCGTAAATCAGGGTACATACTTTGTGCCTATTTTATTCCTTATTCGACGAGTTCACTTTGAACAGCCCGCCAAAACTCGCAAGCATTAAAAAACTCAGTCAGGCTTATTCAGTTTTTCTTCATACCTTGTAAGTATTAAGTATTAAGTATTATTGTAAGTATTTATACAGTTTGTATCAACACGAAATCTGCTGTCATTTGGAGATCGTTGGCAGTTGTTACGGATTGTTAGAAGCCAGAAAATCTGACACCAGTCTTGCCAAGAAGTAACTAGTTACCCAATGAATGGGTTGTGGAGGTCTGGTAGGCAGCCCCTCCATTTAAAATATTGATATTCAGCTGAATCCGGTTTGACTCAACACAAAAAAGCACCAGATTTTTTTTTTTAATGCAATACAGTTTGTTCTTCCTTACCTTGACTCTCGCGATATCCTTCAGCAGAGCATGGGCGTTAGCGCCACCAAATCCGAAGCTGTTGACTCCAGACATGCCTCTAGACCAGGGAGTCTTGTCGGTGACCACTTGGAGCCTCTTCGTAGCCAAGGCTTCCACTCCTTCTCGGGGAACATGGAAGTTCAAGTTGGGGGGAAGGTAGCCTGTACTGTAGGCGATGCACATCTGCAAAGAGAGGGTGGCGTTAAAATCTGATTTATTTATGTACACGCACTTATAAAATAAACTTATAGTACAGAGAGAACAGTAAAAAGGTACTGCTTATTTAAAAAAATAGAACACGATTTAGAGCATTATTTTAAGATCTCAGCTGAGGCTGTGTATTTTTGAACGATGTGTATTTTCGACGTGCTGCTTTATGTAGAGAATGTTGGCAAAATTATTTAAAATATATTTTTCATCTGTTTGTTGCGTTAATCATGAAAACTAAGCATATATTACTTACCTTCAAGTAACAGACACGGCTAGTCACAATCAAGTAAGGAAGGAGAAAAAGAGAGTGCTACCACTACTAACAAACTATTCTGTAGATAATCTGCAGTTCGGCTCTGTATAGAAAAACGGAACCCTTATACGATCACTCGGTTGTCTGTCTATCAGCCACAGCTGATTTTCTCCGAATCTACGGAACCGATTCCGTTGAAATTTGGTACTCATATAACCTTCTGTAACCCAAACATACCATCAATGTTGAAAATGGGGTCATTTTTTGGGGGGAAATTTATAAATTTTAAAAAAATAAAGTTTTTTCAACTACAGCGCATGATATATCAAATTAAAGGTCGTGAGGGTTTTAAAAGAGTTTTTTTTTCCGAAGTTAATAAAAATAGATGAAAATTGACACCCCTTTATCTCCGAAATTATCGAGCTTAATTGAAAATAATTCGGATTAATAGAATGGTTTTTACCTATATATTATAAGAAAACCTATACGAAGTCTCTATGATTTTAAAGTAACATGTTAAAAAAATATTATTCGGTCGAAACCCTTTGCATGCGAGTCCGACTCGCACTTGGCCGGTATTTTTATATGAGTAAACACTATTTCATATTTGGAACCGACTTTTAAAATAGGAAAAGCTTCTCAATTCGACTTAATGTTTTTTAACGTGGCTACGTAAGCATCCATCCATTCCATTCCATTCCATTTTTTAAACACATATTAAAAAAAACTTATGCCGAGTCTTTCAACTCGTCATGTCACCTAAATATCCACAAAATATGCATAATTGTAACTCTAGAGATCCTCTCCGTGGTGACTCGTGACGTCATTACATGCCGTCGTAATTGGCGGAGATGACGTATCTCAACTCCATATTGCTTGTGTTAATTAAGGCTCTAAATAGGGTAGATGTTGCCAGTATAACTAGGTATATGAGTACTGGTAAAATAGATTGGCACTGTCAAGTCGTTAGACGGACTGGTTGTGGATTTTCGATTGGCAAATGAAGTACCTACAAACAGCAGTGCGATTCTGTAAACATATCGATGTGAGAACTTAGGCGAAGTAAACGACCAGTGTGTTGTCACACCATACAAACAAGATGGAATGACAGCTCACTTGTCGTTCACAGATGTCAACAGAATAGACCGGCTGAAGTCTTTACCTACCCTGGTAGGTAATGACTTCAGCCGGTCAGACAGAAAAAAAACAGATAAAAAAATAGAAAAACCCTTGGATTTTTCTTTTTTTTTTCTCTAAGCACGATTGTATCATTGGATAACAAGACGAGTGGCGATGCTTCAATGGTAGGTATATGATGGACATTCCATCCATGAAAACAACTTTTTTGGAAAAATTGATTGTGCGCACTGCTTATAGTTGACTTTCCTGTCGGAGTAGATAATGTGTTTCTTGATAGTTTTTAAAGTCAAGAGTAAATTACTTTTAGTCAAGCATGCTTCAAAGTTCAAACGAGAGCCTACCAATAAAAAAGATAGAAGCAGGATACTGATTTTATCTCGCTAAGAATTGTAGTAAAACTGACTTGAACATCAGTTAGAAGGAGAAAATCACCCTCATTTTCAACACAACAAACTGCGATACTCCAGTTATTGTAACTTTTGATACAACTGTCACACATACAAAACACGATAAGCTACCAGCATACATTCGAGAAGACATCCACATTAATAATGAACAACCTTGTACCAAGATAACATTAATTACAGCACGACAGTTTTCTCAGGATTGAGGGAGTTCGCTGACTACCTTCGTACTGTAGGGAATTGGATGCTGCAGATACGATGGGGGTAATCCTCTGGGCGTTTTAACAGAATTAACTCTGATACCAGATAATTATTTTAATTCCTATTCAAAGATATTTACTGCTAGAAGCAGGAAGGTAGAAAATTAAATGAAAAAATGACGCTTGGGAAATGACTTGGATTTTTTAACGGAATCGGTTGTTGATTTTATATATTTCCGTCATCCAAAAACTTCCGGATTTTAAAATATTGTATGCATGTTTTTATTTAGGTAACACAACTTTCTTGTTGAAATTTTCAAATATTTGTTAACAGTTTCCAAATAATACTATTGATATAGGTCCTATCGTTTGACTTATTTCTCACGTTGCGTTGTGGTTAACGATGATTTGTGGTCAACGATAGAGCACGGTTGCCCAGAAGTAACCTATTCACTATTGACTTGATATCCCCAGAAAACACATACTTCGACACGCAAGTTTAAATAAATAAAGTTATTTCCTAAACGTAAAGTATAAAAAGCTAATCAAATATTACCTTAGCAATAGAGCAGAGACCGGAGGCGGGCTCGCTGTGTCCCAAGTTGGATTTGATGGACCCGATCCAGAGAGGATCCTTGCGGCCAGTGCAGAAGACCTCGTCGATAGCCAGCAACTCCTCAGGGTCACCGACACGGGTACCTGGTGACAAGGCAACAGATATTAGAATGATAAAATAATAGATAATAGGATAACATAGTCTGCAGGCTTTTGGCTTTCTTCTATCGAATGAATTGGGTGTAAGTAGAAAGTTCATAAGTTAATAAACTTACTGATAAATTTTAATGTTGCTAATGCACAAAAATATTACCACGTAGTAAGTTTTCCTTCATGGTTTGGAAAAAAAGATGAATGAAGAATTTTCAAGACAGCATTCTATTACTTAACAGTTTCTTTCGATAGAAGAGTCAATAACGTTAAAGTGCTCTGTTTTTATTTTTAAAGTCGAAGTTTCAACTAACAACTCCAAAGCCAAAAAACCCAGCTATTCAAAAGGCAAATCTATAAAGGTTAGCTACTGCACTTTCCAAGCTTTCCGGATTGTATCGTTGCCAAAAGTCACTGGCTAGCGACTGTACGTTAATGGGCTCTTGACCTGACCCTTTAGCTAGCAACCATGGCTTCGAATTGTACGATTTTACGAACTCCAAGCGCCACAGCCTATTATGGCGCAGTTTTTGGGAAAGGTTGTTCGGAAATGTTTTTTTTTTTTGATATGGTGGGAAAGAGTTGTTCGTATTTCGTAGAGATGTTTACTATCGAAGTTTTTACTGGAGTTACAGGTACCGTTGGCAAAAGAAGAACGTTATCACTTTTCAAAGTTTCAGAAATCTAGGTTAGGCTTTTTTCTCTGGTCCTTATTCCAAGGTCAGCGCAAAGTCTTCTTCTTAGCTTCTCTTTACAATCTAGACGTCATTTCAGTAGTAACTCCATATTTATGCATGATTATTTTCACGCGGTCGATCGATTTTATTTAATTCATACTCTATTTATTGTTTTTAAAGATCTGTTAAAAGGGTTTTCAAATTTTAAAAGATTGACAGAAATAGAATTGGAGGGCAGCTAGTACCCGATATGTGAGTTTGGTTTTTATAACGTAACAAAGTAATTTATTAGGAATAATTCCTATATCTATACGCAACAAAGCCTTTTATTTACAAGCATCTCGACCCCTGTTGTTATAATACATGGCGTATACCTATTACAAAACACAAAGGTATAATGAAGCAGCTCTTTGAGAATCCCAAAATGATCATCGACTTTAATCTCTGACTTTGCTTCGAAACATTTCTATCTTCAAAGACATCAAAGCGGATTTAAATCATCTCTATGGTTGGCTGATAATTGTCACTCAAAGAATATGGGGAAGACGTTGCTAAAGAAAATAATTGCGCTCGCATTTTTCTCTTCCCCAATGATTTTTGACAAGGGGAACCTACCTACCCTAATTTAAGAGCAGGGGAATGTATCGATAATACATTAACTTCGTTAATTTTCTTATAGTCGAAATGCGTTGGCACTCAAGTTAATTGAATTATAATTATTTAATTAATTTGATTTAAGGAGCATGAAGGTGTATACGAAGAACGATCAATGAGCTAATATTTAATTATTTTAGCTCTAAGTGCTTTGTGAAAGGCGTTTATGAACTCGTTAGCTGATATAGGTCGTACATTAATAAATAATCTTAAAATGAATGATACTTTGTAAGTAACATCGTGCTCTCCCCCCGCATTATGTAAGGTCAGCTAAACATTCAATCAAAGGACTCAGGACAGTAGACCCCATCCATTTAATTTGCTTGGTGAAGAAAATGGGGGAATATAAACTCAATGTGCTTTAAATAGACAGGTAGAGGTGACCTAGTCCCCCTTTCCTAACCCAAATGCAAAGATTTAAACAATAACTAAGCGGTAAGACCGTACAAATCTAGATCTTCCCCCAAAACTCACACAAATTATCTACTTTAAACCAGAATTAACATCTTCATATCTAAATGAGAAAGTTTAGGGACAAACGTTTACGCACGTACGGAGTTATCGCACATTTGAATGAAGGCACGTATAGCGGCTGGTCAGTTCTCAGTACCAAAGATACTCAACCAGGCTAAAGCTGTAACAGTTGTGTCCACAGAGCACAGCGACGACTAGGCGGCTACTGCTAAGAATAGAATTTACAAATTTTTTCTTTACAAGTTTATTGCGCATTCATCATTCATCCATCATTAATTCATCATCCACAGTCCAATACCGCCACAACTTCTGAGCGTAGCATTCTCTTATTCCTTGTGCCAAATCCCACGTTCCTACATGCACGTCATTGCACATTACCGACACGAAATTGACTAATCTATAGAAAGAGACAAAGTGAATTTGCGGTTATTACTGGCCTCTTTCTCAAGAACGATATGGTCGTAGTGACCAGCTTTTGTCGTGCACGTCTTTCTACATCGTTCTCACATACCTATGAATAATTTCAACAAAAACAATGTAACCACAACTTTGTAAAAATTAATTGATTTAAAAGAGTGTGCATAGAGTTTCTTGCACGTTTTTCTCCATAGAGATCTACGCTTTGGAACGTGCAAATAGCTTCACCTCTTTGACTGACCGACCTTGACAATTCAAAAGTGCCTGTAAATGGTTTAATTGAAATAAGTGCTTTGACTTTGACCAGTAGTGACGAAGTTGACATTGACAGCGTGTGACGCGGACCAATCAGAATGCCAAAAGTAGATGCATGCCGCACAATGGCTTTGTCTCTCTTGCACTTTTATGACCGTTTTCATTTCACAGCCAGACATGGATTGCATTTCAGAATGTACGAGTATATGTTACAAACCAAGCGTGTGACACTGAGTGTCACCGTTGACAGACACTCAGTGTCACACGCAGACGCAGACGCAGACGCAGACGCAGACAGACTGTCACGGGGCTGTAGCCCCGTGACAGTTCTGACAATGGCTATGACAGCCGTTTGTGCTAATTGCTTCTTTCGCGAGCAGATATTACTAGGTGATTGAGTGCGTTCTTTAGGATATAAAATATACTAGAGCTAATTTAGTTTGCAACGATTTTGACTCTACTTGGGGGACGAATTTTCATTATTTTTTCTAGTAATCGAAATTTATAACTTTTCTACCTGACAACAAAAAACTGTTAATTGTGAAAAATCTACTCCACTCTGGATAAACGAATTAAAAAAAACCTTAAAAGGAACGCTTTCAATTGCTATTCACCTTGTATACGTATCTAATAGCTGCCAACGATGTGCTACCCAGCTCTGTGGTGGTAACCGTCAGGCCAGTTGTAACTTGTAACCGTTCTGACGGTTGTTTGTCAAAGTTGAGGGTGCGCGCGATTAACATCTGAAGGAACGTTGGGTTCTAATGTGACAGTTTAACTTGGAATTCTGGTGTATTCGCTTTTATTTCGGGGGGAATTTAAACAGCCATGATAAAGATTCTTAAGACTTTTTGATTTAGGTATTTCAGTGGCTAAAGTTGTTCTCAAACTTGATTAAAGGTAAATGGAAAAAAAAATAAAAAAAACTTTTATTGTAAATCTCCGATGACACAGAAAATTACTACTGCCGGTTTTTTCTTAAACTGAGGTAGAGTGAGCGTGAAGTGTTATCATAACATCTTGGTTGTGTGATTTCACATTTCACTTTATGTTTAAACAACGTGTAACAGAATAAACGCAATAACTCTTGGGAAATTGTACTCATTAGTATGAACAACTTTCATTAGGGAACTAACACTCAAATCGTGAAAAAAAATCGACTGCCTCATACATTTGTGTGCGTATAACTGGGCAAAATGTACTGAACCGCTGATTTTTTTACGCGATTTCGGGGTTGGTCCCATAGTGAAAGTTGTTCATAATGATGAGTTTTTTTCATTATTATGTTACATCATCTGCCTAGCCTTGTTTCCCAACTTTATTGGGGTCGGCTCCCAGTCAAACCGGTTGCAGCTGAATACCAGTATTACAGAGCGGCTGCCAACCAGACCTCCACAACCCATTAGATGGGTAACACGGTACTTCTTGGCAAGACTGGTGTCAGATTTTATTCATTATTGTGTTACACGTTGTATATTTCAGCAAAATGTATAACTACGATGTGTAACTACTGTTTCCAATATTTTATGAAGAAGCATTGTTTTACTGCGAGATGGGATACCAAACATTCAAAAGGCCACTCAACTAGAAAAACGGTAAGTATAGCCGATCTATTCTGTCAACATAAATCACCGTGTACACTTAGGTGGATTGAGCATGAAGTGAACTGTCTTTCCATATTTTTTGTATGAATTGACAGCCCACTTCATTTTTACTTCAACTTAGTTTACGCGGTGAGACGTTTACACGCACTGCAGCCGATTCGATTCTGTCGACATCTCACGGTGTACACCTAGGAACGACAATAGAGCTGTCATTCCATCTTATTTGTATGGTTTGACAACTCACCCGTCGTGCACCCCGCCCAAGTGTTCACTTTGACATGTTTACAGAATCGCACTGCTGATCAACAAGAAATCCGTTCTGTAGCTAGATTTTGATCGCAATAACCATAACTTTGTCAAAACCAGACTTCATTCAGTAAAAATAAGGAGACACCTTCTATTTCAGAGCACAGCAAATGTTTTAGCAATCAAAATTGTGCTGAAGCTTGTAAAACTTTGCTTTTATATTCTAGAGTTATGAGTGGGCGACATTTTTGTCATAAAAGTGTTTTATTTCGTATTTCAGAATGTTTTACGTTGAAATATTATGTTTCCTGTTGTGGCCGTTGTTTTTGGTTTAGGAAATATGGTTTGGTACTGAGTAGATATTTATTTTATACGTTCATGAATATGGTAATAGGATTGTTTATATCTTTGGGAAGATAGAAAACTGTTCGAGGTATTTGCCTATGTGGATTTAATAATAGAACTAGTCGACTCGTTGATGCAATGGTTTATTATTTTATCATAACGAGTGGAAAAAAGCCAGATGGCTCTTGAAGTCAAATTAAAGTTAGTCATTTTCAACCAACTTACATGGTTGGTGTTATAGTTTTCGAAACGCTCGTGTTGAGCATGAGGTCCTGAATTCGATACACGGGTCTTGCAAAATGTATTTCCGTCTCGAATTACTTAGTACCACCTCTCGCCCCAGTTGACTTGAGGAACTATGAATTATCTAACAGAATGTCTGTAGGTACACTGCATTATAGGCAGTTACAGCACTTACAGTTTTTCTGAATTAGAGTTCGCTTTTGGGATTATAGGTGTAACATTACATTTTCCAACAAGCTTTAATTCCACTATACTAATTACAAAACACAAAATAACCCCATATTGTTGGGGTTTCGTTTCCTACGGTCTCTTTAACGAGGTCAGCAGAATGGCCAGTGCAAATATGAAAAGAGAGAACAAACATACAAATTGTTAGCACTCGAGGTTCTATGTACCTTGTACCTGTTAGCGGCCATTTTAGTTTTTCATGAGGTAAATAGAAGTTTAGTGGATTCAGGAAATGTAAGCGGTAGCAATAATCGTTTGAATACTCATTTCGGTTTTGTTGTTACTTTTAAAAGGTCTGTGAGAATTTTAAAGGGATAATTTCTGAATTTGCGTTTCTTCTACGGATTTCAGTCTAGAATATTGAAGTTAAAAGGTAGCCTATAACTAAAGTGAAAGATTTTGTGTTCGGTTAATTCTTCACCAAGACTTAAATTATAATAATAGTTTATTTGCGCTTCATCTTTGAGTAAGAAGTTTCCATGGTGTTCCTCAATTTTTGACTTTCTCGGTGACGAAGCCACTGACCGTTGGTAATCTATGAAATGCCTTCCTAAACTATAATAGAATTTTTTCTTCCATTTATTTTTCTAAGTAGCTTTACTCGAAGCCGACTCCAATATTGTTGGGAAAAGCTGTAATTAGCTTGCAGTAACTGAATGTAAAGCTTTTCCCAACAATATTGGGGTAGGCTTACAGTCAAGCTACTTAGAGAAATAAATGGAAGAAAAAATTCTATTATAGTTTAGGAAGGCATTTCATAGATTACCAACGGTCAGTGGCTTCGTCACCGAGAAAATCAAAAATTAAGGAACACCATAATTGCGTTAATTCTGTTACTCGTTTTATAAAACGAGTAACAGAATTAACGCAATACCTCTTAAGGGGTCATTGTACTCACAATTATAAATAACTTTCACTATGGGACTAAAACTGAAAACGCGATGTTCTTTCTCCTCTCTTCAAATCAGAATTATGACATAAACGTTGTATTATGATCTGTTCTAAAATCCAAACAACAAAACTAACAGAGTTATTATCAACTTCAGCATTCGTCACAAAACTCATAATCGTCGTCACCAACTTCCTTTAAGCTCGATTAAAATTAATTTCAATTCTCTGCAACACAAGCGTCTCACAAAAGGTTTACAACCCCGCTTTGTATTGTAAACAATAGTTCGTTTTAATTTCATCCCGGAGTGCCCTTAACTATGCTTGTGAAAGTTTTTCAGTCTTTTTCATTTTTTGTTTGAAGTTTCCTCGCAAAGTTAATGTGTCGTTTCTTTTAAAGTGCAGAGCTTGGGAGTTTTGTAAAATGCTCGGATTGTGACTAATTAGGTATGAAGGTGCGAAGTAGTAAGACTAGCTACGAGGAGCTGGTTCATTTATTTTAGTAGATCTAAAGTTGTGCTCCTGGGATTGTCGTCGTGAATATTTTTTATGGAGACGTCTGGATTTTTTGTGCTTTCAATATTGTTTTTAGCAACTAATTTCTAAGCTGTTTTAGTTTAGATGAATTCATCCAAAACAAAACAACAACAACAAAACGTGGTATGAAAAGATAGCAATTACTTTCACATTAAGATATTATGGTAGACACCAGTTATTATGTGCAATAACGGTAATTGATTAAAAACAGAAATTAAGACATAAAACTGTCCTCAAGCGACCTATATCGTAATCCTTTACGTTCTCTAGTAATGAGAAACGGTTCATAATTTATTAAAATTTACGAAGGGATATTAGGGAAAGGTCAATGTATTTTATTGCAAGTTTATCTGGCGCCTACTATAGTGTGGATTTGTCTCTCCGATTATAACAGATCTACATGTCTACCTTTAATTATTTTACATCCATGATAGAATTCAGACAGTAAAATAGAACTGGAATTCCATAGTAAAGTCCGCAATAAATAAATTAGGTATGGTCAGAGTTTCGATCGGCGTCCGAAAGGTCAGGGGTCCTGTCCCGAGGTATTATTGTGGTCTACCGCTCTTAACCCGGCTATATTAGGTAGGATAGTTCCGTTGGATCGATGGTTATGACGTCATTTGCTGATAAATATGAGTCTGATCTAAGTTCTTCTTAGTAATAGTCTGACAAAAGAAATGCTACAATAAACAAAAAATTTGGAGATTAATTTAGACATATCTATAAACTTATAAATTAAAAAATCGAACTGTGCTGCTGACATTATTTCACCACGAGCCTTTTCAGCTAGTAACAATACCGGGGTATTGGTAACAATACCGGTAGATTACTGTCACTGTCAATTACCTCTGGAGCAAAGTCTTAGGCACGTTAGTCAAAACAAAGATTTTCTTACCTGTGCCGTGGGCCTCAACGAACTCCAAGATCGAGGGAGGGATGGAGCACTCCTCGTAGAACTCGCTGAGGAGCAGCTTCTGGATGTGACCGGCCGGGTACGTAATACCCTGCTCTTTGTAGCCGTCGCAGTTGGTCTTGGCGTGGAGGAGCTGAGCGTATACCCTGTTGATGGAGTAAATGGTAGAGATTTCATTTGTTTTGTATTGTGAATAAATATTTTTGTATAATGACATCGCATAGTTTTTTCCGAAACCTCTATCTGTCCGTTATCGCATAACCAATAGCGTTAGCGGTCAGATAAACGACCGACAAAGTACCTCAGAAACCGGGCATTAAAAGTGTTCTAATTCCCGTAAGAAGTCCTTATAAATCGCAACAAATCTTGGGTATCTAAACTGCAATATGAGAAGTATCAATAGCTATAATTTTCGGAACGAGATATTATAGAACTAGCTTTTGGCCACAGCTCCGCCTGCGTGTATGTCGGTTATCGCATAAAAAAACAAGCCAATGTCCTTCTCCATATCCCAAGCTATATATCTGCCAAATTTCATGACAATCCGTTCAGCCGTTTTATCATGAAAGCGTAACAGACAGACAGAGTTACTTTCGCATTTAAAATATTAGTAGGGAAGTAGGGATATGAAAGTAGCAGGAATCACTAACCTTCTGGAGTCCTTAGCCTTCTGTAAGAAGACGACCACGATGGCTTCTGAACGCGCGTAACCATTGGCACTGTTGTCGAAACTCTTACATCTACCGTCGGGCGATAACACTCCCAATCTAGAAATAATAAACAAAATTACAGATAAAGTGCAATGTATAGGTAAAATGAATAAGATGATGCTAGCCACTCCTTGGTTTAGAATAGGCTGTACATAAAGATTCTAAAGAACAACAATAGAAGGACTTATTTAAAAAAAAAATAACCATATTCAGCCCTATTTTTTTAACCATTGCTTAGTTAAAATACTTATTAGAGAAGTTGAATTTTGATTCTCTTAATCATTAGCATATTAGTTTAAAAAATAATGAATAAGCAGATTCTTATTTTAAAATCCTGGTTTCTACTACCAGAAGCTTTGAATTAAAATTCGAACCTTTAAGTGCTAACCTTACGCTCCTCTAAAAAAAAAAAATCATAGCGATCCACTATAGTTTTATTATTGAGCTGATGATTTTGCAAAACTAAAGTCAACTAACATCTCTAAAACAAAGTCAAAAAGCACCAAACCCAAGATCTCTCACACCAGCAGAATATAACGACACGTCAGTAGAAGACTGTGTGGCAAAAAGAAGTTAATAAATAATGTCCTCCAACCCACGTTAGCGTTAAAAACTACATTAACGTTACTGAGCAGAGACTGCATTACTGAGACTTTCCGGTCACTTTGTGAATTTTTAATATAGTTTCTCATGTGGAGAGGTGAAAATGTAGTTTTAAGTAGATAAGCTTGTCCTTTAGTAAGTAAGAGAGTGTTTTTGCTCATGAGACGTCAGAAATCGTGAATCCCTGATGTTTTTTTATCTACTTTTTCCAAATTATTGATAGGCTTACGTTTCACCACAATCTCCCCTGATGGAAAACCGATGATGTGGTCGGAGATGAAGCACGGTTGCCTACAAGTAACTCTTCACTCGTTGACTTACGGCCGCTTTCTATAATATATCTCAATCCCACTCTTGATCCCGATCCTTGTCTGTAACCAATCAACGGCCGAGTTTGTGTCCTTCACCACACAATCCTCACCTTTGATTGGTTACAGACAAGGATCGGGATCAAGATTGGGATTGAGATATATTATAGAAAGCGGCCGTTAAAGACCCACCATTTCACCTAAACGAGGTAATACACTAATCAAATGTTCCTCAAATCTTTTGACTGAGCGTGAGCATTACTAAGCATATAATAATTATAAATATTTAGCCTAATTTTGGCGATTCACCTCTAAATGAGAGGCCATGGTTGTCCATTTGAGCCAAAGATATTTTAAATAAAAAGGTTTAGATAGGTTACATAAACAACATTCGATCTTCAAGAACGGCACATTGTCACACTGTTAGATGAGACGTAGATGAACATGTCCTAATTATCGGGAGCGATAGCAATAGATATTATGTCACCTCAAAATGGCACTACTTGAAATGCAGTACAGCACATGAAAATAATTTAAACCCCTGACTGTTTTTTTGACATTTTTGCGACGTTTGTCACAAAGCGACGGGGTAACTACATATTCATACCCCTGCCCTTATATTATAAAATTATAGTCATTTGATGGTTCCTTACCTGGAGAACTGCAGTGACACATAAGGATGGAGACAAAGGTTGGAGCCACCAACGATGGCAGCGTCACAGTGGCCATCACGGATAGCCCTGAAGGCATGCTCCAAGGCGTAGAGGGAGCTGGAGCAGGCAGAGTCCACGGTGTAGGAGGGTCCGGTCACTCCCAACCAATAGGAGATACGGTTGGCTAACATGGCTCGGGAACATCTGAAATTAAAGTTATGTTAAGTTTTTTTTTTATATTTTGGGGTGATGGACAATGACATGGTAGTTCTAGTTTTTCTAGGTGACTAGCTATGGTTGGTAAAACTTTGATGTGACTTTTTAATTTCAAGATTTTCATATCCCAGGATATCCTCTTAGCTGCATATTAGGTTTATTATGGGGTTAGGAGGATTTTCTGTGATAGTCATAGTTACGTCCAGCAATGAATAGACGTGTTCCATCTGTAATTATGATGACGTTATCGGGTCAGTTCCTAAGATAGAATGAAAACCATAGCTGCAGGATACATATACAGATACACCTCACTGTCATGGCTGTGATTCATATGACATTCAATTCTAGCACACTAAACAAGATCATACATGCTTACACGTCAAACACGAAGCAACACTTCAAGTCCTCAGAGATATCCATCAAATATTACATTATGATTGGAACTATGATCGCGCTCCTGAGAAACCGCGCGAAGCAATAACGTGTTGGGTGTAGGTCTGATCTCAATATTACGTATGAAGCAGCTCCGCAATCGCTTAGCTATTAATGTCTTGAATAATGTGAATATTAAACTTATCCCTGGCGTTTATAATTACCTACCACTGGCGGATCCAGGGGGGGGGGGCTGAGGGGCTCAAGCCCTCCCCTAAAGATTTTTTTTTTTAAGGATCGGAATTCTTCAAATGATTTCTTCCTCTCCGGTGGAGCGAAGAGGAGGATCAGACTCTTACTGACTAAAACCCATCCGTGTTCCTTCTATTGCCCTTTGCGTTTCAGGGCCGCGGTGACTCTTTCGAAAAAACCTTACGAAATCATTGAGGAGTTTACGATACTTTTCGTAAATTCCTCAATGACTTCGTTAGGTTGTAGACTATCAAAGATCCAGGGAGGCTTTTAAACGTTAATCAAATAAAATGTGTTGTGCTTTTTGCTTGCTAAAAATCTACCCTCAGCGGGGTCATGCCCCCCCCCCCCCCCCCCAACGACAATACTGGATCCGCCCCTGTTACCTACCACCTTCTTTTGGCAGATACAATAAGGTATTTAGCTGTTTTTTAAGGTAACATTTTATTAGTATGTTCATCCATGGCGATTTTTGTCAGTAGTCAAATGACTACTGACAAAATCGCCATGAGGTATTTACCTCAGATCATAATAGCTGACAAGACGTCAAAACATTATCATCACTTTAACTACTCACTAACTACAATCATACCTACTCTCTTCTATTCTTATTCAACTCCCAAAATAGTCTTTTCAAATAATCCTTTTATTCTCTAAAATTCATTGGAACTATTAAAATGTTCGCCCACAGCCTTTAAATTATTTTCAACTTAGCTGTCGGAATCGCTGGATATAGCAACGAGATAATTATGGTCATACTATATGATATCACGTTAAACATACCAAACGCGTAGGTACAAGCGTGACCACTTAGACATATCTACTCTACTTCTATCCTTGCATAACTCCCAAACACCCCTATCTAATAATCCTTTTATTCTCTAAAATTCATCGGAACTATCAAAATGTTTGCCCACACCCATTAAATTCATATCGACATAATTGTTAAAATCGGTGATAATAGTATCACCGTAATCACATCGCAGTTTTATTTAGCTCCTAAAAAGACCTAAAAATATACCAAGAAATTACCTTTTAAAATCACTTAAACTACACACTTTATACCTACTCTGCTTCTTAATTCTCAAAAATCCTAATCCTTTTATTCTCTAAAATACATCGGAACTATTAAAATGTTCGCTCACAGCCATTAAATTCATTTCGACGTAATCGTCGGAATCGTCGGATAAAGCGGTTTAATGCAACTTCGCGCCTCAACTTCATTCAGCTTTCATTATTACAATTGCTTCACGGCACAAAGCATTTAAAACTTGTCATAGTTATTTTATAACAGTCATTTTGTTAATTACTTTTGTATAGTTTTGAGCTGTAGATTTTGTTATGAGTACTGAATTCTTAGATATAAACTTATTACTGCATGACAATAAAATAACAGTTGACAATCTTTGGTGACATCGCTTGATCGTCTATGAACAATGGTTATTTAAATTATAATTGTGTATATTTGTTTGAATTTTTATTGTAGTTTCATTTATATTTATAAATTAATATTAATATTAATGTATTAGTTAAGTTAGTATAATCTATTTTAAGTTTCCTTCTCTGCCTCATTACACACTATGTCTATGTTTCTTATCCCAGTCTTCAGTCGCAGCTCCGCTGTTAGAAATTTATATAAAAATAAGCAGTACCTTTGTGCTCTTTCGTCTGTATAATTTTCTTTTTTAAGTACCTATATTGTGTGTACATAAATAAATAAATGCATGATGCTTTTGAAATAGTATTAGGTACCCCATATGACATCTTTTCTCATATCAGCACAGCACAACATATTATGAAAATAGGTCTTTCGTAGTACCCAAGTTGTGCTCGAACTTGTATACTTATTATGACTGAGTACCGAAAACCAATTTTACCAATCATTTAGTTCTAGCCATATTTGTATCATTTCTAATGATCGCTTAGAACTTAGGTAAAATATTTAAAACGGTTTCCTTAAGACGAAAAACTCACCCAGTAATACCGAAACCGTTGACCTGCATCTTTTCGTAGAACCATGTCTTCTCCGACTCCGAGAAACAGGCACCCACGAACACACCGGTTTTTGTGTCGCGAAGCTCTTTAGGGTTTACACCTGGAGAGAAAATTTTCGGTATTATGAATCTGGAAGTAAAAAATTTTAGAAAAATCTAAGACAAGACTGATGGTAGACTGGAATTGCTCTACAACTATATGACTGGGCTTATCCGCAATTTTTTTTGTGTCCTGTCAGTCATTGTAGAACAAGGCATACGGCAGCAAAGCGTTTCGAGACACGATAACTTTGAGGGGGGGAGTGAGTGTTGATTCCGTACATATTATTTATTATCCTTTCGTAGTATCATTATTTGATGATAAGATTACTTTCGATGGTTTCTTTCATGGTAGTATGGTAGTATTGTAGTTGCATGGTTCTGCTCGAATTAAACAAGTTGCAGTCCATATACCTTCTCAACAGAGAGGCACCCAGCAAATACATATTATTAAAAGTGCTTTGATAACATCTCAGACTACCTTTCATGGCTGTAGTCTAAAGTCCATTGAATTAGAAAAAGAAGCAACTCGTATAAAAGCATTGCAGAAAGATACGAGTGTACCTATTCAACTTCTTTCTAAACTAAATTAATGAAGCGTAGATTGAAGTACACAAAGCAATCAAGGAAGATCTTCATGGAAAAAAATTTAAAAACACAGCTCCTGAAAGATCTCAAAAGTGGTAAAGCGTCTTAATTTTAGTATCCGGAGAATGAAAGTAATACCTAAAGAAGTTTTTGAGGTTACGAATTCTTGCCTTCATAAACGATGGGATTTTGGTATTATTATTCTGCTACATCCTATAAAACAATCTTCCTATATGCTGTCCAGAAACACAAGAATACTACTGGCAGGCACGCTTTCATTCAATCTCTATAATATTTAAAAAAATATCAGGCTAATACCTGGTTTCTGAGGTACTTTATCGGTCGTTTATCTGTCCGTTTACCACTAACCAATGGCGTTATGAAAAAAAAACGTTACGGACAGTTATACGACCGATAAAAACCTCAGAATCCGGGCATTACTAAGGCAGTCAACCCTCTCATTTGACATTTCTTGTCAATATTCCATCAGACGGATTATTGAATACTTCAGAGTATTTCGTATTAATGCGTATCTTGGCTCCTGAATAATTCAGGAGTGCTGTCATGTGGTAATCTATTTATGTCGCGTTAGTATCTCAAATATTTAGTGAGAAATCTTGAGATTTGAAATCGGATTATATATTTTTAGAAACACTGGTATGCGTTACTAAGGAGTAGCAATGATCTGAAAGGCCCAGTTTTAAGTCTAAAAATAACCTGTGAGCAATTAAAAACCAAAACATTTTAAAATTACGTAACCACGTACAATATTATACTAGCGTAAGGAACAAAGACAAGCACTTAACTAAGTTCTAATTGAGTAAGTGCACTTATATTAAGAATCTAAATCAATAGTTGTTATCCAAAAAAACCACTACGTAATGAACGAATAGTCTCAGTAATTAATAAGATTCTCCATCGTTTTCGATGTATGGGCCAGTTTAATTTCGTGGAAAAACATTTATTGACGCCCAGCATGGGACCACTTCGGTGGGCGCCAATAAGAATGTTGCCTAACATTACATAGTAAAACTCGGCCAACCTTCAATTTCTTGAACTACCAAAGAAATCTACGTGATCGAGTCCACTTTTGAAGTTTTATTATCAAATTTGAATTCTTCGGGCCGGTCGCAAAAGCAATATTGAGTTATAATTACTCTGTGGACTGAAAGTTTTAATGGATGTGAAGATAACGGGACGGTTGCCCGCCTGGTTTGCGAAATGACAGTCACAATTGCTTTATTGTGGCTTAGATAAGAATTCTTTATTAGTACTTTAAGGAAAATTATTTTAGGTGACATTAATTTTTGTCTGTGTTTTGAAGACAAGCGATGAGAATAATTTTCGCCTTGCTATGATATTCGTTCAATTATGATGATTGTCATACTAATTAGAAAGGTTTTCTTTTAACCGCAATGTGCCATACAAAACCTTGTTCACGTCTCTGTCAAACGAATTCGTGAAAGGAAGCAAAGAATGATAAAGGCAGTCTACTTTTTGGGGAACTTCGGGCCTAATTGGGGCATGGAGTAAATGAGATTCATGTTTTCCTTTGATTTTAACCTAATGCAGTAATAAAGAAATATGATTTGAAAAAAAATCTTTAAAGTAACCACAATAAAACATTTAATTTAAGGTTATGTTCTCACAACGTAAATCACAAACCATGATTTTGGAAGGATTACTCAGAAATTGTAAATCATTTTTTTTTTAATTTATGAATGGGTTAGCTCTTGACCTCGATCACGCCTGATGGAAAGCGATAGATGAGATCCATGATGAAGCGAGCGTGCCCAGAAGATGCCTTGAGGCACTGGTACTCCCACACGTCGACGAAACACAGCAGGCTGCTTGACGCCGAACTCCGGTGGGAGGGTGGTCGCGAACCAGGCGGGTGTTAGCCCTACCACCGCAAAGGAAGGATTGGTCAGTCTTATAAGGTGTTAGGTGAGACTGTCCAGGATGCGCTAAGCGCTCGATTCAGTTGAGTGTCTAATGAAACAAATTGCGTTACACGAGGAGGCTCCTTCATGCATCTAAAATAATTCAATTATAGATTTCCAAGTCTCGTTACCTATCTCTCGATATTACCAATAAAGGCAATACACTCAATACAGTCGGCACTTGCCTTAGTTCATTCAACAATCCAATACACTTTTTATTATGTGTCTTTTACGCTGTCATCCTGCTCCATTGGCTGAAGCTCCTACTAACTTTAAACTCTAGCCTAGTGATGAGGCGTTTATACGCGCAATGGAATCTATGTTCCAGGTACCTACAAGAAGTGGATAGAACTAGTGTTAAGTATATTATAATTACAGAGATCGCTGATTTTTGCCCAATAACTAACAAGTATTTATTTTGGACTATAATAAATGTATACGTTGTTTAATTGCTCTATCTACAGTTCCACACAATACATTTCGTCATAAGTAGCAAAATCTACCAACTAAAATTGGTTCGTTATTTTTCGATTAGTTCATAAATGAAAAAAAGAACATCGGAAGATCGTTTAAAGTTACTCTACCCCATCCTTAATATAAATCAAAGTAAATAAAGAACACGCTGCTTGTATATTGCGTGGTCTGGTCTGCTACTTATGATTAAAGTTGTAATTGGCTCGGAAAACTTCGGCAGCTAATTGAAACTAAGTTGAGACGAGACGAGTTGGCGAGCGGCGTAAAGTGTTGTGGAAATTATAAGGTACAATCTGTTTTGAATTACTCTAATATAATGGAAGCCAGAGAAAAAAATGGTTGAAAGAAGGTGGAGTATTGATGGAAACCGATATTTAAAGATTTGATAAATATTGGTCAAAGCTGTAAACCGGTGCAATCAAAAGACAAATGCTAAAGAAAGCACACTTCTATGAAATATTCCTTGCAATCTATCATTTGCGTGCCAAATCACCACATGAGAAAATCTTGACTGAAAATCTACAGGAAATTAAATTATATTAAAAATTCAACGTAACTGAATCTTTAAAGGTTCAATATCTTTTAAATTTATAAAATTATCTTGAACAGATATTGCTCGCGAATGTCATATAATCCGTTTTAAAGGAGATGAAGAACGCCACGTGCTACGGTCTTCAATATTATGCGATTCTCTCAATAAACCCCTGAAATAGCATTTTAAGGATCTAAGACGCGATAAAAAGTTCTAAAATTGGCTCCTTTCGCGGATTTAATTCATCCGAGTGGTTTGAGTTACGGTAAAGACAAATTGGCCTCATTGCCGCCAAAGAAAGGTGGCAATCGATTGAAATGCCTACATTGTGGGTAGTGGAGTGGAGAACGCTGTAACACCATTGCGAACTAGGAGTCAAGTGTATAGTTGACACCTAGTTCGCATTGGTAGAGTCAAATTACATCTAAGCAAGCGGCCTCCGTCATCTATCACTTAGATATATAATCATATCGTTAATATTCAGGTGCAAGCCTAAGCCTATGCCTACATAATTATGACCAATAGTGTGAAAGACGAGAACATGACAGCAAGCAACGATAAGATTTTATTGTTCATAGACTCACTGACCGAACATGGCATAGATAAGTTTAAGACAGCGGGTTGAATAAGTCGCCAACGATGAAGATTAATAGTTATTTATGCAACTGTTGTATAAGAAGGGGTCTTAAAACACGAATGTGGGTTTATCACACGAGGTGAAGCCGAGTGTGATAATAGTACCACATGAGTGTACATACAAGACTTTATCTACACCCATGATATGAATCCTCTATAAAAGGTTCTTTTCTAATTCATGTAATCTTGGTACTTACGCCTTTTCATATTGTTTTCCCGACTTTTCTGATAATAATTGGTTAGAAAAGTCCTTTGCTGCAGTATAAATATCTGGTGGTGTTTTACCAAAATTTGTATCACTCATTTTTGTAAACAACAAAGTAATAGTTTTTTGCAATTCTAATATCGAACAAAAAAATGGCGGCACACGACACACGACACGATAAACCCACATTCGTGTTTTAAGACCCCTTCTTATACAACAGTTGCATAAATAACTATTAATTTTATTTACTACTAAAATAACCAAAACTAATTTTACGAAACTAAAGAAAAACAACTGTTTTTAACATTCGTATTATTGAAGAAGTTATATAAAAAATTGCATTTAATTTAGTACAATCACAGATTTGCGGCCACCTACTACACTGCTTGAAAAGCGACTTGTTTGGAACTTTTTAGTCGTTTTTAGCGGTCAGGGTTTCTGACAAATTATTTTTTTATTTCCTATATCTTAGTGAGTTACATTTTTGGAATCGTCTTCAGCCCTTTATTTTAAAACCCTATTCGAAAGGTTTAGAGGAAAAAAACGTTTTGAAGACAATGGTGCCAAACTTCGGCCATTTTATTTATTAAATAAGTACCCATCACTCTCACAATCTAAGCAAATCTACCGACACCTCTCGAGCTAAAATCCATCAAGTTTAGGCTACAGAGCGTGCCAAAGAACATGCATACACTCGAAAAACATAACCCAAGGAGGGTTATGTTTTTCGAGTGTATGCATGTTCTTTCCAGCGCAGTCAGGTAAAAACTGATGTTTCAACATCGATTTTTTGTCCCCTGACATATAAAACAAAAACACAAAGGGGATAAAAAGTGAATGCTTACATCCACAATATTTATTATCTGATCCGTGTGACCCAAATTCAATATATTTTGTTCTTCCACAATTATTTTAGAATAAAGCTCGTGTGTGTAAAACAATTTCAATATATGGAATTTCAACAAACAGAAAGAAAATCGGTTTTCAGAATAAACAAACAGAACAGGAAACATAATCCGGAAAATCCTTCATGTAAAATATTTACAATGTGTAGACATCGCGGTGACATTATCATAAAAACGAATTTAATTAAAAGCTTGTATTTTATTTTCAATATATTATTTAACTTTCAAGGCCGAAAGTATACTAGCGTCGTAAGAACTGAGATCAGGAAATTCAGTAACAGGTCCGAATTTGACTATTGGAGACTTTAAATTGATTTAAAAATCTACAATCATTTAATGATATCACATAAAATCAATCAGACAACATGACAAAAAATCAGAGAAAGTACTTAAGTTACAGCAACGATGTTACCAGTCCTACATTAGACAGATGGTGCCAGACGACGTCGCGAAGATGGCGTGGCTAGCTTGACACCTTTCCAAAAGGCTGGCCCGAGAGGGAGTGTTAGACCTTTGCCCACCCGTAATAGATAGACAGATGATAATAATATTACATGAGAGAAGGATAACATGATTATCTAGCTACATTCAACGCTCTTTTTGTTCGCATCGGTGTAAGCGACGGAATTTTAAAAGTTAACCAGAATCAATGTTACTGATTGCAAGGGTGGGGGAGGGTTCCTAAAATGTTCCGTTTTCCATCCGGCTGATCACTCCCTAAGTAGTCATTCTTTAATCTTAACTTACTGTATATTGGATCTTTCATATACCAGCCAACGAAATAGCTAATAAGTTACAAATTCTATTACCGTTATGGTGCCTATACATATGTTTATCGCTTCAAATTCGGAAATGCTATCATATTTTTTTTGGTTTGTTTTCCGGTTCCACATTTTGTACAGAATATTACTATGCGTAGTTTTTATTCGTATTTCTGGGTAACGTTAGCTTTTCCACTTTCGTAACGTAGATTGGTATTACAGAAAATACTATTTATGTTACAGAAAAAGGCTTTGAAGTGTTCAAAAGCGACGTGTATTTGTGTAGACAGAACATATTTGTGGATGCGGTTTTTTGCTCGCACCTTTTGTACTTTATTTGGGAGCGTATTTCACGTGGTTTGATCTTGTTTCTAGATGCGCGGAAATTTCATGCTCAAAATTTTAGCTTTAAACCAATGTAATTGGGAAAAGGCTAAGCAAAGCAGATTGCTTGCTCAACACTTAAGCTTTGCCGAAATTAATATTCAACGTGGCGATAAAGAGTAGTTTTTACGATCTAGACGATTGACAGATAATAGAGGCAAAGGAAGACTTACCAGCATCAATAACAGCTTCATAAGCCTTTTCTAACAGGATCCTGCACATAGGGTCCATGGTGTGGGCCTGTTTATAATGGACGCCGAAGAAGGAGGCGTCGAATTTGTTGACATTGTTGATCTTGCCCGTACGCTGCGGGATCTCAGGATGAGCCAGCTTCCAACGACGAGCATCTCCGGAGATTAAGTCCACCTGGTCATAGTACGAGTAAGTTACATATAAATCACAAATTGAAGAAGTATATATTTAAAGATCCAGAGAATCCAATCTGATTAGCCAGTCTGTTCTGTAAACAACTCAGGGTGAAAACTTCGGTGTAGTGAGATGAAGTGAACTGTCATTACACCTTGATTGTATTGATTGACAGCTCATTTCATGTTCACTTCACATAAGTTTTCACTTTTTTGCAGAATACAAATCAACTGATATTGAAATAACGTAATTTAGAGAATCTTCTAAGGGACTAAGAGACTCACAAGAGAATGGGCAGTAGCATTTTCTGTAGGTACATTACAACAGTTACAATCCGTTTGGGATGGAACCATTTAGATGAAGAGGAATGAGAGTACAAGAGATACTCTGCCCTCATATTAAGAATACAGGGTTTGATTTTAGAGTGACTTGAGAAGGTGTTACTGACCTTATTAAAAAGGTTTTCCTGCAGGTGTATGACGGAGTCTGAGTCAGGGAAGTACCCCGACACACCTGTAATGAGGACCTCGTCTCCGGGCGGGGGGTGCGACAGTCGGTGTCCTGACGTCAGCCTGTCCTCCGCTATTGTTGTCGGCGCCATCTTGGAAAGAAGAATAAAACCTAAGAATAAAACGTTATTTGAGAAGATGCATAAAATTGGGGCTGTTTAGCTAACTTGTCCTGTTGTGTGTGCTAAAGTTCTTGTTATTTCATTAGTGAACAAGTGACTCAAAAATGTGCCATTACCAATGTGTGTGAAAATACAACTAAGGATTTCACAAGTTTTGGAATTTTAAAATATGTAATCTAAGCTAGTATCTATGAGCGCAAGAACATTTAGGTAATACTTAGTCAAAATCAAATGATAGAAGAAGGAGCTTGTTCGCTTTTCTGTAAAATCCATGAAGAAACGACTATTTATTCACTATAGGACACAAAATAAAACTTCCCCTGGTAAAGTAAAGTATATGCGCCTCTCATTTAGCAACAAAATCAATTAATTAAACCTTTCGAACCTCCATTTATTTTGTCCCTGTATTTTTAAACCAACCAAATTGCTATTGCAAATTCCACTTCGTGCGTCAACGAACGTTGTTTTAATGAATTAACTTGTAAATTTAACTTAAAACTTGCACTGTGAACCACTTGATTTAAATATTGGCTCGACTTTGAATAATTTTGAGCGACGCATTTACATTTAATTTCTTTACAGCGTGTTCAGTAATATAAATGTCATGTGCGAAAATATTGTTGGAGAGATAATTATGTTTACTGAAGTGAACATTTTAATGAAGTGAAGAATATTAAATTTTGCATTTAATTTATCATTAATGCAGTTATTAAATAAATTCGGATGTGTAAGTGAATTTCTAAAAAAAAATTCAGAATAGGTACGTGTTTATGCATTAAATAGTTCGATATAATGCATTGAGGAGATTCTGATTCAAACAGTTTAGATTTTTAGCTTCAGTTGCTCAGTTTGGACCATTTTAACTGACCCCTTCAAAAATCTCTGAAAGAAATTGGGTATTTTTTCCGGGGCAAGGAAGGCTTAATATTTTTATCCGACTTCTTTAAAAAGAGCGTTATGTTTTTTACCATAAATTAGTTATTTATAGTAAAAAACATAACGCTCTTTTTTCCATCTTATGCTGAATTTCCCAATATTCATTTTCCTTGGTAGATTTGTATCAGAGATGATGCAGAATGAGCATTTTTCCCTATACTGAAGATGTGTGAATCCATGTGTTTAATTTTTATATGTTGTGTCTATCGATTAATATTGCACGTGCACAATATTAATCGATAGATGCAACATACAAAAACAAACCAAATACCAAAAAGACACCCATTAATTTCGTGAAACAGATAGTTGATAGATATACAAAAAAATATATTATATTCCACAGTTCTCAAATATTATTACGCAAGCCAGATCACGTGTTCCCCGGTCACCTTCCATTCAATATTCATTATGTACACGGCTACATTTACCCGACTGCGTATGTAAGTAGGTATTGTGTATGACAATGGCAACTAACCCCATGTCAACGCTGCGCCTGAATAATACCTTCAAAATATATTAATTTAAATTTAAATTCAGTATTGTTTGGCTTAATTGAATTGAAAGTAGATGGCTGTTTAGTGGTCTATTTTTGAGTTCTTACTTTATTTATTGGTTAAGCGTCGGGTCCTGGATGCTATCACCAAATTGGACAAAAAGACAATAGTAATTTCTTTCTAGCAACCTTTTTTTTAAGGACTGAAAATCATCAAATGACTCCTTCCGCTCTGGGTGGAGCGGGAGGGGATCTCAGACTCTTACTAACTAAAACCCATCCGTGTTCCTCCTAATACCCTTTGCGTTAGCAGGAACTTACAACCAGGTATTTGTATTTTAAAACATAATTTCATCTTATGATGAATATTTAACACTACCAAGTGACTGTTTCTAACGCGCCAATGCTGTGTTGGGACATATTTTGCAATGTGCATGCTCAAACCAATTTTGTTTATCACTAGGTAGTTGTCGCCCGCGGTTCCGCCCGCTTAAAACCGCTAAGTACTTTGTACTTTGTATAAGCTATACTGCCGATGGATGCGAGACGCACAGGACCGGTTGTTGTGGCGACACTTGGGGGAGGCCTATGTCCACCAGTGGACGTCTTTCGGCTGATATGATGATGATGATGATGATGATGATAAGCTATATTGGGTAAGTCTTTTCCTACTGGGTAAGTGCGCTTTAAGAACCACTTCTGCCCATGTAAATGAACAACTTGCCTTAAGAAAGCCATAGTCAATACTAAAAAAAAATTGAACTTCCCATACAACATTGTCTCATTGTAACTGGATAAAACTTACCCAGTATTACGATGAAGTTTCTTTCATTATCATTTCAATTTAATATTATTTGCGTGAAATAGAAACAAACATCCGATTCATTGTCACAAACTTTCTCTTTTATATTAGGACAATAATGTTATACATGGGTATAACATTATTATCCTAATATAAAAGAGAAAGTTTGTTTATTTGATAAACCTCTGCCAGGCTCCTCTTCAAGGAACGCAACCTTCATGCTATGTAGGATTTGATCTGAAGGACGTAACAGGACAGAGAAAAGGCAATTTTCCACTCATCTCAAAATAGCTTTTATACCGGAATGTTACATTGACGCCTCGTTTCCACTAGGCAACATTTGACGCGCAACGCGTGACGCCCAACATGTTCAGCAACTTTGCACAACAACGCGCGACGTTGCCAGCAGGCGCGCAACAGTAACAATGTTAATAAATAAAAGTTGCTCGTTGACGTTAAACATGAAACGCAACATGTTGTGCATCATGTCGCGCGTCAATTGTTGCCTAGTGGATACGCGGCTATTGATTAACGTGAACGGATTGACGTAATGAAGCCTGTCTTCGAGAGCCTTTTACGTTAAATTAAGTTGTTAAATGTCAAAGATTATGAAGTAAACCACTTAAGTACTCCTAATAGCTTTGAGTGTGCCATCAGAGCAGAAAGTATCATAAAGCCATTATCTAATTTATTTCAAACGATAATGCCAGATGGTTGAACGATTTTAGCTGCTCTCATTTAAGATAAAATATTCATCTGAAGAGTTCTTTCTTAGCTAAGTTTTTTGTTACATGGCAGAGGTGCTCACAACCTAGAATCTGGGTAACACGGTACCCTTTGGCAAGACTCGTGTCAGATTTTCTGGCTTCTGACAATCCGTAACGTCTGTCAAAGAACTTTAATTGATCAACGGCTTTAGAGCCTTTACGCGGTACGGCTTTTCATATAAATTTTCAAATCTTTACTTTTCGAAATTAATTAACCGATTTTAATAAAACTTGGTATGCATACGCTACATATCTAGGTCTAAATAATTATCAGAGGAAATTTCCGAAAAAAGTTCAGGGGAAAGGATACAGTGATTTTTCACTTTCTATAGAAAACTTAAAATCGCTCTCTCTCTCCTTCTAAAACCTTTTTCAAAAATGTTATGCTCTTAACGTGATTTTCGAGGTATGGAGGTGTCTCGATATGTAATGTATGATCACCCAGCCACGGAGCGACCTCGGCGAGCATTGCTTAACCTCGAAGATTGAATCAAATAACCACGAGCTCCTCTTAGTAGCTAAACCACGACATTTATTTATGTTCTCCCTAGTCTATCTGAAATAGCTTTTCATGCAAAACTATACATTTCTATCTGTAGGAATTTGTAAAGGTTAAAATCTTCATCGAGATATCTATGTATGAGTAAAACCGATAAATCCTCTCATACCTACTAGTAAGCAGATTCAATTTCCAGGTGTTTTATTCAGCTGGAAATCCCTAAGATATATTACTGAATAAAATAGAAACAGCTTTGGTTAGGTACTCAGAAAACTTTTCGAGATCCTTTCAGTGGTGTTGGATTTGCTAAGCTTATGAAAACTGTCGAGTGAATCTTGTAGAAAGACTTATGTAAAACTTTAGGTAATAAGATTTGGAAGCTGCCAAGTCACAGAAGGCGTAATCTATTCAAACATTATAATGTACAGTTGCTTATTAAAAAATAATAGAGGCGGGACAAAGGAATTAATTGATTCTTCAAAAAAATATCATCAACGTCGCTATCAATGGGGAACAGTGCCTATAAAAACGACAAGGAATTAATGAATTCCCAAAAAAATATCATGAACATCGCTGTCAATGGGAAAAGTACATAGAACACTGGCAGTATTACTACTTTGAATGGCAACGCTGATTCTTTGAACGAACCAGCTTTCTCGAGACGTGAAAAGTTGACTAACCGTTAGGAAAAAGTCGATGATACAAATATAACGTAATCTTTAAAATCACTGAATTGATTTCAAGAATTCTTTTACTGATACAAAAGTACATCGCAAAGGGCCACAGGCAAATTTTTATCCAGAAAAAAAAACGGTTTGTGTGGATTTGCCACGATAGCGAATCCTCGAGAAAAAGCTTAGGTTTCTTCCGTAGGTACCTATGCGTATTAAGTTTTATTAATTTTCCAGACTAAGGACTGATGCCATGTATATGAAATAACGTGAAGAGTCTACAACAAGCGTGGTTATTTATGTTCGTGCGATGAGGCCTTCGCCAGGGCCGTGATTTACCTCTCGGTGGCCCTGGGCAATTAGGATGACGGGGCCCCCTATAACTTTGGCAGAGGACTGTTTTGCTAAAGTAGGCAAAAAATGATAATTTCTAGATTGAAATGAAAAGATAATTACAATATTATCCGGAAAAGTTACTTAAGTAGCCTTTACAGTTAAGTGCTTAAAAATGTATTGAGATTAATCACACCAAAACGTCAACCACTTGTTCAAAGTCGATATTATTAATAAGTTTATCAGGTACCGGTAGTCATCTTGCAGAATTAAGGGCCACAGAGCGCGGGGCCCTGGGTGCTTGCCCAGAGTGCCCAGTAGAAAATATCCTGGCCTTTGCCGAGCAATAAGACATTTAGAAGCTTGATTATTAGGTATTTTTTTTTTTTTATCACTATGCATAACAGTGGAAGGAATCTTCACATGAATTACATCGTCCATTTAAAATTCGTTTACACATTAGACGGTAGAATCAGTAAACAACATTCATTATTCAAACCGTATGTAAATGAGAGTCGACGTAATTGACCCGCGGGTTATTGATTGTGAGTGATTCCGAATGTAATCAAATTCATGGAAAGCGTTTTTTTTTGTTTTATATTTCAATGTGTTGATGCGGTTTAGGTACCTACTGCGTTCTTGAAACTTAATGTAAACGGGAGGAAAATTAATAGGTACAGAGATAAAAATACTTCTTGTAGATACAAAAAAAAAATGAACTAAAAAATCTTCTCTCTTTTCTGAACGTTTTATGGCGTTGTCAGCATTTGGGCTTGATAAATGTAGTGAAGCATAGAAATTTCACGAGAGTCCACTGAACTAGGATTTTCACTAAACCTAAAACGATTCACGAACTGGAAATATCATGTAACGGTAAAACATGATTGGCTTTATCTCTGAATATAGCATTACTATGACTTAATTAGATATTAAACAGTAATAAAAGTAGATTTAGGTAATAATTAAACTACAAGATACTAGAAAAACCTCATTGCTTGGCAGAAACATGTGAAAAAAGACAGTTATACTAAATCACCCTCCATGATATGCCACGAAGACTGCGACGACGAAAAAAGGCAAAAATATCTACGTTAGTGTCATGGCAAGAACAGTACAGACGTGTTCCTGTCCTATACAAACTCACATTGGAATTCATGGATTTAAAATTTTTCATGCATACCAGTGAGAGTCTAGTGCGAATTTTCCGTTATTGTTTTCAGACGGCGCTTGTTCAAAACTCACTCAGTTTTAGTACCTACTAAATTACTTATCAAATTTAAATAATCGCTCTGAGGACACTGTTGCCATAAATACCTTATACTACTAATGAATGTGTGCTTACAAAGGCAATCATGAATATTTTCATGATTATTCTATTGCAAGTTTTATTGAGCAAGTCGAGTTGACAGGAAATTCCTGAAAAACCAACTGTTTAAAGATGACAAAAAGCCATCTAACTTGCTAGCGAGTGCTATTAATTCGACACCAGTTTCTCGAAGGACACTGCGTTTTGAAAGAACTTCGCTTAAGACTCCTTCTATAAACCTTAAATCTTCCTCGGAGAATTTCTTAGGGCATCAGAATCCGTTTATTTAAAAAGCTAAAGCGTTCACTAGTATACACCACGTTGATGCATAGAATAGGGCTGACGCCCATAGGCGACACAGCGCAGCAGGGGTTTTTTACTACATAATATTTCGTAATAATTACAAAAAAACATAAAAGTTTGAAGAAAAACATAAGTGCTTTTAAACGCGTTGTGCTAAGATATCCGACTGCATTATGTTTTTGTAGCATTGACTATTCATCATTAAAATTTCAACTAAGTTTAACTTAATTTAATATTAGAGCATCCATAACAATATTCTTCAACCATACCATGCAGTGGCGAAGATAGGTAGAAATAACAGTAGGTACCCTACTGGATACAGTAGCTGTTCTATAAGGCCACGTTTCCACCTGCAACCAACTGGTATGCAAGTTGCTTTACATTTCAGGCGACTGAGGTACGAACCCTAATACTGGTATTCAGCTGCATACATTTATACTGGAACCTGAACGTGTAACAGAATAAACGCATTATTTTTTATGGGGTTATTGTACTTATAATTATGAACAACTTTTACTATGGGACCAACCCCGAAATCACGAAAAAAATCAGCTGTTCAGTGCATTTTGTCGATTTATGCGCACATGGGTAAATGTGTGGGGCCGTCAATTTTTTTTTTTCGCAATGTCAGTGTTAGTCCCATAATGAAAGTTGTTTATAATGATGAGTACAAGGACCCCTTAAGAGGTATTGCGTTTATTCTGCTGCACGTTGTATAACAGGTAGTTGGAAAAAAGCTAAGCAGATTGATTGAGTGTTGACCATTAGAACTTTTCTGCAAGCATGTACATACAACTCGTGCGAATGAACGGTAAATATATTTATTAAATGTAATAAAAATAGCACGCGAGTGGATTGCAAGTGGAAACTGACCTTAGAATAGGCACTTTTATTAAATAAGTTGACACTGTACCTAGTATAACCAAGACAAGCACTTTAAACAACAAATTATAGCTCTCATTCATAGAACTTCAACGTCCCTTCACTTTCCAAAAAATGTTTTTAGAACTGAAATCCGCACTCACCTTTCTATTTTTCTTTTGAAATTTATATGAAATTCACTGTCTGGGATGGAACCTGGGACGTGGACACGGGCGGCCGACAACCACTCGTCTGGACTATGTGACAGTCGCGGTGTAGTATTTAAAACAAATAATTTAAAAAAAGTTATGCACGGGGTGTTCACAAAAGAGAATATGTTTTACGTTGAATAGCTACGGCTGTTTTGACAAAAATATAATTTTATCGTTTTCTAATTACGCACGTTTGAATAGCATTTTATTGATTGTCAAATGAAGCATAAAATGTCTTTTGATTTTCATAGTTTGTTATTACTTAAATAAGATTGATGGAGAAAAAAAAAGAATTAATAAAGAAAACAAAGAAGTAAAGAAAAAGGAGGAGATAATGAAATGATATGAGATTTTTTTGTAGTTTCTGCTTGTTCCCATGGTGAAAATGGGCTCATGAAGTTATCACAATGGTTTTCATCATGTCATTGTCATAATTTAATGTAAGTACTTACTACTTATTTAATAATAACATTCTCTCAACAGTGTCATCGAGCAAATCCCAACAAAACATCAACTTGATACCGGAGGCGATACTTACTATAACTTAACAAAGGATTAATAACTTAAGTACAACTTTAAGTTCCGCTGAGTTTCAATAATCCACCTGGATTTTCCACTGGCACGTATTTTCAGCTCAATAAGTCGTAAATACCATAGGGCAATCTTGAATCTATATTCAGTTGATATTTGAAGGCATTCATCTTCCTAGTATTTTCGAACTATGTTGGGTTAGTTGGGGTCGGTTTTCTATTCAATCGAATTACGACGGAGTATTTTCAATTGAATGATTAAACTAGTCGAACTTATTAATTGAATTTTTGCAATGCGACTTATAGTTTTTGAGATAATGCTCGGACAAACATACATACACATATTCAATCATACATACTTATTATACACTTATGAAATTTGGCACACATATTTAGAAGCTGGTATAGACCTAACATACTGTATACGGGTCGAATTCACAACCTCTTTTTTTTAACTCGGTTAAAATAAAGACTGCCATCTGCCACCTGTACAACGTAACAATTGGTAGAAAAAACTTATTAAAAATACTTTATGTACGTATAAAGCTAGCTTTTAAAACACTGAGTCCTTTAGGGTATCGCGTATAAATAAAGCTTGTGTTGAGCCTCAAGTCCCGAGCTCGCTTCGCTCGCTCTTGCAACCTGAATTCTCTTAGTACAATATTTGGTGAGTATTTGTCCATTTTGGCAAGCAAAAAGAATTAATATGAAGATAATATAATTATTTAACTTGGTACTTAGTCTTAGGGTGTAATAATAATTTTGGTGAGCATTTAAATTATTGTACCCATAACCTAATTATGTGGTAGCTAAATTTTGATTCACAATAAAGTTCATGGATGTCGATTATATTTTTAATTAATAAAATTATAATAAATCTACAAAGTACTATTTGCACTTATTAATTGAATATCTGGGTGTATTAAGCTCTGGGCGCCTTTTAGCTGAATAATTAATAAACTGGATGAAATTAACGAGGAACTCACATCTTCCATCTCTTGTAAACAGTGCCGCGTAGTGTATGCAGGTAAATAGACGACGATATTCGAGGAAATTCGTCAAATTCAATCCAAACGTACAATAGCTCTTAATGGTGAAGGATTGTATCTGTCGCCTGCAGGCAATCAACAAATAATAATTAGTACTTGAACTAAACTATTCATAGAACAGCGTACTCCTCCATTGTGCTGTATTATTTGCCGTGATGACAATAGGAATGATTCTTGGTAAAAAATATATGATTCTACTTAGCCCGTCAGTTAGATTATCGAAAAAAATTGGACACGTATTTTTTGCTTTATCAAATCAATAAAAAATGACGAAGATAAAACGCATCAAAGTTCAGGAGTCCCCGCTAGTGACGTCACGAGTAAGTAAAAATTGTACTTACAAGTGACGTCACACGAGTTTTCAACGCACTGTATCGTTTTAATTTTTTGTTTACGTGAATGAAGAAAAAATACAAGTCTAATATTTTTTGGAAACCTATCTGAAGGACTTATAACATCTTTCTAGCCATCTACCCTTTTTTTTTTTTTTTTTTATAGGATGGGAAATCATCAAATGACCCCTCCCGCTCTGGGTGGAGCGGCAGGGAGTGTCAGACTTTTACTGACTAAAACCCACCCTTTAGTCCTCCTAGTGCCTTTCTTCCCAGGGCCGCGGTAACTCTTTCGAACAAATCCGCAACCCTGGTAGGCTCTGGCCCTAACGGGCCCCGACCCATGCTGACGTCCGCTGGCTCGGCGCGCGTAGAACACAGCGCGCCGTCAACCCGGGCCTGTTCTGATCGGACGGCGAGCTACCCATTGCTCGCCGTCCACAGGCATCAGTCACTGCGCCATGCTCAAGCCATCTACCCTATTATGGTGGTTTTAACAGACAAGGCACTAATCAATGCAATTTATAAGGTTTAAGATATTAAGTCTTTTTGGGTCGGGTAGATCTTCAAGAATAAACAAGGCTTGCTGAGGTCGGTCTATGGATGGGTGAGCACATAATACATACTGAGCCTCCTTTGTATCTCAAAAAGCACGTTAATCCATTGGTCACGACTATCATTTGTCGCTCTTAGAAAGTCGTTCCGGATTATCAGAAGCCAGAAAATCTGACACCAGTCTTGCCAAGAAGTACCACAGTAGGTCCTGTGTGAAGGACTGGGTTGTGGAGGACAGATTGGCAGTGGCTCATGCAAAGTACTGGTATTTAGCTGAATCCGGTTTTACTGGAAGCCACCCCAATCTAATTGGGAGAAGGCTAGGCATAATTATGATGATTAAATACCTAATTCAACTTCAAAATTCATTAAACCATTTTTTTTTAAACTTTCTTTAACAATTACTTTTAAAATCAGCCTGTATATAAGTTACGTTACTTTGGTTATACAACGTCATACATACTACGGTACAGTTAAATTTCAGTTTTTTTTTAAATCCCCAGGTGACTCCTGTTAACTTGCATATATTCTAATATGTAGGTAATAATGAAATCTATACATTCAGATAAAAAATAATTGACCCTAGTTTTAAAAGAATCACAATAAAAAATCGAATTAAACTTTTCCCAACTAACATTAGGCGCTAATATAAGAGTTAGAACAGATATATAAAAGAGCTAAACAGATCCTAAGGTCATCAATAAGTGCTATCACATGGGAGTTATAGCGAGCTATAACTCTACTATACCCCTGGATTGGGCACAAGTTCTTATGGTCTTAGGTTCCATTATGGCGATGTAGTGGAGTTACAAAATGAATTTAAGAGATATATTAGAGCAATTGTAGAGGTATAGTAGCGCTAACTGAGACTTAAAGCTCTGTGAGAGTAGTATTTAAGTGACTAGTGACTCCTCAAGCGGTATAATAGAACTACATGCTACTTACTGACTTTTTGAGCGCTATAAAGGGAGCAAATGTATGAATATAATATTCGTAAGGGGTATAGTAGATCTATGATGTATCTTACTAACTATTTGAGCGGTTAGAGGGTGGTAATAAGGTAAATTGTTACACCTTGAGTTGCAGTATGGATATACATTAGGAAATTTTAGCGTCGAAGGATATCATTTTTTTACTTTTTTTCATAGCCGGCTATGCGGTATGTATTTTATAACGTTGTTATGAATAATATGTTCCCTTGTCAAAAAACCAAACATTGTGTTTACGAAAATAAATGGCGGAGTTAAGTGCTAAAATTTTAACTTATTGTAAGTGGAAGCTGAAGCGAAATTTTCATTGCGAAGGTAAGTAAACTGTCAATATGTGTATGTATTATTAGCAAATAATTGAAGGGCCCACTCTTTGATGTGTATTTATCTAAAAAAATGTTTTGCTTTACATGGAGCAAAACATTTTTTTTACTAAATATGTAACAAAACCTAACCTATTGACTTAAAACTGTCGTGACCCAGGTATTATACGCTAGAATAATAAATACCTTCATTGTATTAAGTTTTCGTTTCGTAAATTTTACTGTATTTAATTAACTTCATAATCTAAAAATGGTGGGCGCATGAATTTGGGGATCCGTAGTCATTTCCCAAAACCACTACCTAGCCTACGCACGACTAGTACACGTATCTCATAGCTAGACGAGTGCTAAATTGTTTGATTCGCACACGTCCCTGTCTGTCTACATATTTAAATACATACTGTACAATTCTGCCAGTTAAAGCCTGAATATTTGTAGCAATGGAATTTAATATGGTCGTTGCATAAACTACTATTTTACAATGCAGACTGAGATTTTTTTACGATACACAACCCAACTTTTGTGTTTTTTTTTTCAGACTAACCAATACAATTCATCCGTAATTTCTGTACCCGATGAGTCCAGCGAGTCTTCGTCTCAAATCATTTTGCCTTCAGATAACCAAATCCTGGGTATACCTACAAATACCTACTGTGTGCTTGCTGAAAACCAAAAGCACTTTATATACAAAACAAAAGAAAATAGTGATTTAAAGAGTGCCGCAAATATTGAACAAGACGCAAACAAGACTGAAAAAAACCATAAAATAGCATTCGCGGCAACTGCCGAAAATAATTTTGAAAATCAACCCAGCGATATACCTGCAATCAAAAATGATTCCGTAATACTAGCCCCAAGTGACGATTCAATCGACGTCGAAGAAGAGTCCCTATGCTAATTTTTTAATTCATTTATATTTTCTAAGGTTATTTTTGTTGCTATAACTCATTAATTATTAACAATACACAATAACCAACATAATTTTATAACTGATTTAGTTAAGTATAAGTTATATCTTTTAGTTACAAAGACAAATTAAAATATAATTGTTTACTTTAAGCTAGTTGTTGCTATAACCAATAGATGTTTAGATATGTATCTTTGTGTTCTTATCTAAATGTAAACAAAGTAATATTATTATATAAATTATATTAGAATTAAATAAAATTAAAATTATAATAGAAAAACGAATACCTGAATACTAGCCATTTAGAAACATCACTACCAAATAGCAGCTATTTTAGGTTAAGTACTAGTACCTATCTTTTCTTATTTTCTATTAAAATAAACATTGTTGAATAGTAGACAAGAATGTTTATGTTGCGATGCCATTTTATACACGGGACCACGGTACTAAAGTGGTAACGAACTCAATAATTTAACCTTAAATAACATAGAGGCTATACTTGACAATATAAGTTCTATTAATAGGGAGATATATCTCTATTATTCAGCCCTAAATTATACAAGGGAGTTTTGTATCCCTTTAGGAGTTTATAGAGGCTATACTTGACACTATAAGTTCTATTAACAGGGAGAAATATCTCTACTATTCAGCCTTAAATTATACAAGGGAGTTTTGTATCCCTTAAGGAGTTTGGTGTTGTAAAAGATTTAATGAACACCATGGTAGAGCTAGTAGCGTTAATTGCTCCTTTTGTGCAACTATCAGCGCTCCGAAAGAGTTTGTGGTAGCTTGCTTAGAACTTTAGAAGTTAATAGTATATGTTAATTTCTTATATGGATCTTATAGTCGTAAGATTCGTTCAAAGCTATTACACAGAAGCTTTGGTCTATATTGCAGGGATAATAATCGCTGCTCTACGCGTTTAACCTTCATACATTGCTCTTATAAACTTGCTTTGTGACTATAAGCGTTATATTTTATTACTAACACTCTTTTGTCGTCACACACTATAATTGCAGCTACTACTCTACCTTCATAACACTTTGGGTTCTAAAGTAAGCTCTATTTGCAGCCATAATGTTTGTTGGGTTATGAATTGGAATACTACATGTCGCACGGTATAGATATCTAAACTGTGTCGTTAGTATGTCTAGGTATTCTTAGGATGTGGAACTAAAATTAATTTTATGATTCGTCACACTAAACTTGGCATACATTTCTAGAAAAAGCCTAAACACTGCAAAATATCGTAGAAAGGCATAATAATATTATCAACAACACAACGCAATTACTTTATCAATCAAAACGTCTAACCTAACTAGACAGCTAGAAACTTTATAAACCGACGATTTTCCCAGTTCCACAGCGACAATTACGGCATTATAGTCGCTTTGTTTGTTAATTTTATGTTTTCAGTTCGTATCGGAGCATCCCCTGACCTGCCACTTTAAATTACCATAAGTGTTAAACTAGTGGCTTGTGAATACACTAAATTACTTATAGCCAATACACTATTTTAAACATTAAAAACCAGAGTGAAAAAGGAAAAAAACTTATATTCTTTATTTAAAAGTCAACCAAAATGGCGCCCACAAACCGAACGCTGTGGTCTAGGTTTTTTAAAAAATACGCTCATTTTGGGAACGCAAAGGTCACGCTAGAAATTTGCCTAAGGGTCTGATTTGGTAGTAGGCTTAGAGCAAAGGTTCGGCATAGTTCTGTTGATAGAGATATTTCACGAAGTTCAAAAAGGAGTATATTAATTTGCCCCGAATGGTTGTAAAATTGTTGGAATTGCACAATACTTATTTATTTTGGTCTATGTAGGTGGAAAAGTAAGTTGGTGTCTATATTTCTTTTTTTTAATTTTCTGTTTGGTCCTCCTAAAGGATAATAAACTCGTACTTCAAAACAATACTATAATCACTCATCTCGGTGACAGCAATGTCAGAAACTTGTCAAAATATGATTAAAATGATGATGATGATGATGATGATGAGCTGTGTTTTGACAGATTGATTAGAATACGAAAGTTATTTAAAAATAATTGCCCCAAAATATAATATGGATCATACAGGACAGGATCACGTGAGTTTGCAATGCTTTATGTCTGTCAACCACGTGCAAAATGTAACGTTTGACACTCGACATTTAATTGTTGACACTGCGTCGTGTATTGTGTGCGTCAAAACCGCAGGAAGTGAGATTATAATGGTTTCTTTTGAATTCTGCGAATAGTGTATCGCACTATTCGCAGAATCTCCAAATACCTAATAACAGCTGTACAAATCTTCGATGGTCAGCCACGCTTGAAGAAAGTCAGTCCGTGGATCCGTTCATCATCATCACATCATCATATCAGCCGAAAGACATCCACTGCTGGATAGGATAGGCCTCCCCCAAGTGTAGCCACAAAAACCGGTGCCTCTCGCATCCATCGGCTAATCGTGACCCTCACCGGGTTATCGGTTCACCATTTTTTTTTTTTTTTCGAGGATGGGAAATCATCAAATTACCCCTCCCGCTCTGGGTGGAGCGGCAGGGAATGTCAGACTTTTACTGACCCATCCTTTGTCCTCCTAGTGCCTTTCCTTCCAGGGCCGCGGTAACTCTTTCGAACATACTCCGCAACCCTGGGAGGCTCTGGCCCTAACGGGCCCCGACCCATGCTGCCGACTGCTGGTTTGGCGCGCGTAGAACACAGCGCGCCGTCAACCCGGGCCTGTTTTGATCGAACGGCGAGCTACCCATTGCTCGCCGTCCACAGGCATCAGTCACTGCGCCATGCTCAGGAGCATCAGTTCCTGGGCGGCGCAGTGGCTGACGTTCAACAGGAGGGGGTGAAATGGGGCCATTACTGGCACTCCATTTCAGCCCCCTCCGGAGCCCTTTGTAGGGGCTCTACTGCGGCTGCTGCAGTAGCAGCAGCCGCAGTGGAACCGGCAATGGCGGCAGAAGAAGCGGCGGCAGTGGCGGCGGTCGCGGCAGAGACGGCGGTGGCGGAGGGCTTCCTCCTGTTTCCGGCTTTGGCGGGTGGGGCACAGGCCCTACCCCCCGCCCAGTGGTCGGCCGGCTTGCCAGCTGCCGCACAGACTACGCAGTGCGGCGCGGCGTCGCAGGAGCCGGCCCTGTGACCGGGCTGACCGCAGCGGAAACATAGACCGCTGCGTTCCACCTCCGAGGTGCATTGAGCTCCCTTATCGGTCCACCTAGTGTGTGGATAAATATTAACAGCCACACGGATCAATCTTCAAGGTTAAGCAACGCTTGCCGAGGTTGGTTTGTGGATGGGTGACCATCTTAACATATCGAGATTCCGCCGTGCCTCGGAAAGCACGTTAAGCCAAGTGGTACCCAGTTAATGGGTTGCGGAGGTCAGGTAGGCTGCCGCTCCACGTAAAATACTGGTATTCGGCTGAATCCGGTTTGACTGGGCGCCGACCCCAATAAAGTTTGGAAAAGGCTAGGCAGATGACTAGTTTTGCTTTATTTATTTGTTTGCTATCAAAGTCACGTTTATCGTGATTTTGAGTTAGATTTAATAATATGACGTTAATATGGACTTCAATGAAGTTGGGAAAAGGCTAGGCAGATGATGATGATTGACTAATTAATAACTAAGTGTTTCCAAACTGATTACAATTTCTAGTAAAATAATGTGATAATGTGCCAGTGCGTACAAAAGGGAACAGGGAAAAATTTATAGGACACTGAAACAATCATCAACATCGCTGTCAATGGAAGAAGCTCCCAGAGGCGCTAGCCGAAGTGCCAATGCTATTAGCGAATGCAATTGACGGAATGATAAAATAAGCTATTGATTATGTGACATTTGGACAGCTTTGTCAATCCCGTACATTTTTAACGCCACGCTACCGACAGAATTTAATTCTGTCTCTGAACACTAGTAGCATATTATACATATTAGGCCACGTAACTGGTACGGGCCAGCTCCAGCAATATCCTGAAAATGATCGCTAGCAGGCACGATTGCAGATGCATCAATCATTGCAGTGACATCTCCCATGGGATTAAATAAATTAAAATAAAATAAACTAACATAGTTAACTTTACTAACACAATGAGTCCTTGTGACTTGATTAAATAAATTTATTATTATTACCTATTTTAAGAGAATGGCACTGAAAAACAAAACAAACATTTAAGTGGGATCAGGGAATACCATCGAAATACAAAACGACTTGAGATAAAAGTCGGTTGACATAGTTATTGCTCAAAGGATTGTAGCTCAATCCTTTGAGCAATAACTAACACATTACCGAATCACCTGTTAAAGTATCACACAAGTTTTGTAATCAAAATAATGTTTCTAACTTGTAATAGTTCGGCACCAAAACAAAGTTGCTAACTTAGTTACGAATACTAAGTTCGTAAGCTCCTGCTTTGAAAGATTATGAGTTACCTACTGCACATAACAATAGGCATAGTAAGGAAGTTTCAGAAACGTCTTACGTAATATTTTGGGAAAGATTTTTTTTTTCAACACGTAAAAAACTGGCTGCTACCCCATTAGACAAAGAGCCAGCTCTCACTCTACACCGCTTTTAAGCACGCAATGAAGGATATTTTGCACCAGTGCTGAAAAGTGCGCCAGTCAGGCAGTCAGTCCCTTATTTAATTTATAATATTAATATACTTTCATATAAAATGTAAAGTTCAAAATGTTACATAAAAATTAAACTTTACCTTTTTATAACACATACCCTAACAAAATAATGATGACTATAAAACAACATTTTTTATTAAAGGGTCATTCCGTGGTTTTGTGCAAAAAGCAATTCCAGACGAATTTACCCATGAATTTATTTGAAAAAGTGAACTGATTTTTGCTTAGAGAACAAAGACATAATAACTTTAAAAGTAGTATCGCTAATATTACATTTTTTTTTATTATATATTAAAAAAAAAATGTAAAACTGTCTGAAAAATCATTCCTCTCCGTTTCCAAATTGGGACTTCGGTAGATCTTTCGATGTTTATTTTTCTATATTTGTGATTATGACTTTAACTAATACGCAATATTAAAGCTAAAGGCCTGAACTACAATTTATGTATTTTTATTTTCAATTTATTGCAATCTATTTATGTAAAAAGCTTCTTTTTCGAAATGTCACAAAAAAAATTTCATTACCATCCGTACACAGAAACTTCTTAATTTAAGAGAATACGAGACGGTCTCCGATACGATTCCCGTCAAAACGGGTTTATACTGGTCAGTCGGCCCTGGCAACAGAAACGAGTGGACGTGCGCGTGTTGTGGATAAAATTATTTACGATCTTCGAATTGTAACCAGTGTTTCGTCTATAAATCAGCTCATCACCTTCCTTCGATTTCACAAGGTACCGTAATAATTAAATTATTATAAATACGTAATATGTCTATCTCTTAAAGCCATATTCGTCCTGTTTTAAAATCAAATTTTAAATGTATTCTACAACGAAGTTATTAATATAAATTGTGAATTTTTTCATTCATCTCCTCTGCATTACCTTCCGTTCCGTCCATTTTTTTGGAAGGTAATGAATAGTTTTGGAAGGAAATGAAAAATTCTTATTTTTATTTAAAAACAATTGTGTTCCAGTATGTATAGTGTCTGTGTGTATTATCTATATGAGACAAGTTTTTTCGTATAATTTACTAAGTATTAATTTTATAAATTTCAGCATAAATATGGGTAAAACTCGTAAAAAGTTGACAAGAGAAGTTCTAGTTCATTACAATCCATACAGTTTTCATCACCATCCTGTTGTTGATTTTCAGCCAGCCATATCTCAATTAGTAAATAATATAAAAAAGTGCCTTGAACCACTTTTTATGAATGTGATGACGATTTTAACTCGAATAATAAAAAAAAAATGTTAAATCTAACATTTTTTTTTTGGTTCCGCTGATCGTCGCAATTTGCACGAAACGACGGAATCACCCTAAAGTAGGTACAGTTCGATCATAAAGTTTTCAGGCTTTCGGTGACGTTTTCCAGAAAAAAAAATTCTAAATAACGTTGTTTATATAAAAAAAAACTACGATTAAACAAAATATACCTAATAAAAATAAAAAACGATTTCAACAATCCTGTGATATGGTTTTATAAACCTCGCCTGCGGCTGGGCTTATAAACTCACACAACATTTTTAATAACCCTTGTTATTTGAAAGTATTATAAACTAAGGTAGGCGCCAGATAAACTTGCAATAAAAACATTGACCTTTCTCCAATATCCCAACGTACACACCCGAACAATAAATTATGAACCGTTTTTCATTACTAGAGAACATAAAGGATCACGATAGAAGTCGATTCAGGACAGTTTTATGTCTTTATTTCAGTTTGTTTGGAACGAAGTTCCTTATCGCGCGTTGCGAAAGGGGGCTAGACAGAAAAAAATAAGACCAAAAGTTGTAACGACACTTTTTGCTATAGTTGTAAGCCGTGCGTATAACTTAAAAAAAAAAAATATTACAATTCCTTCACTAATTAATCGAGTGTCCCTTGACACCCCTCAAGTTTTGTTTTTATATTAAGAATGTAAATTTTTACTATTTGTTGTTAAGCGGCAAGAAATACACACTCATACCTAACGGATTGGTTGGAGAGTGCGGGAGATAAAGTCAACTGAAAAATTATGGGGGTCAATGACCGTTATTGCACATTTATCTGGCACTTACCATACTATGTTTTTAGTAAGCCTATGTTGTCCTACTGCTTGACAAAGGCCTTCCCTATAATTTTTCAGCTGACTTTATCTCCTGCCCTCTCCAGCCAATCAGTTAGGAATGAGTTCCGTATCCGAAGGGTATCCAGCCCAAAGGGTAACCAATGGAACCCTATTACTAAGCCTCCGCTGTCCGTCTATCTGCAGTGGGCTGTAGGCTGGCTTAAGAACCGTAATAAGTAGATATTAAGTTGAAATTTTCAAAAAGTCTGTATTTCTTGCCGCTTTAACAACAAAATAAAAATTGAATTAACTTATAAATTAGAGGCAGCTCCCATACAAGAAACGTGTTTTTTTGCGGTTTATGGTGCGGAACCCTTCATGTGAGAGTCCGACTCGCACTTGAACGGTTTTTTTTTATGCCTGCCTCGGTTACGAAGTCCGGCTTCAGACGCGTGACGCTCCTGAACCATTTATCCTCGTTCATCTGTGCAGAAGCCATGAAATCTGATATCAGTTTTTCCAAGAGGAATCGATGTCATGGTGCGCTGATGGGTACGTGGGTTTGAGGCGCTGGGAGTTATTTTGCACGCAATGCACTGCGTACAAATATGATTGAACATCTCTTTCTGGTTTGCTCTGTATTCTGAGTTGTGGTCTAACGGCCCCAAAAAAACAAATTCGCATCGTACACTGAAAATCAAAAATGCCATGAACCACAATTAAAAATTATAGCAGCCAATAATTACACAGCGATTCTACATTTTTCATTTTAATATTTTGTGTGCTGGTAACACTCCACAACCTAGTAATTGTGTCGTGAGGTGAAGGTCGACTGCATCACAGTCTGAAAAGCTTTGGTGGATTAATTGTTTAGTTATGGTACTATTTGTGGACTTAATGCAACAATGCATTCTCTACCAGTACCAGTCAACTTTTAGGTTTGGTTTAGACTATGTCTAAAGAGCACAAAGGCAGTATACCCTTTGAATTTCACTTCATAAATAAATCAAAACAACGACAATAAGTCGAATATTTCACATTGTAATAAACTTAAGGCCAGTGCTAAGTACAAAATCGTCGCCTACGTATCAATATTCAAGTTTAATGTTAATTTATGTATGTATTGTATTTGGAAGTCAAATACATTGTCTTCGGTTGATGGCTGCATCGAGTTTGCGTGAAGATCCTGAATTGTTTTGACTGACCATTGCCAAGTACTCAATGGAAAAGCGTAAGCTAATACAAATTGTGTCAATTTTACTCTGGTGAATACAGTTGTACTAAAAGCTAAAAGATCATTATAATCACCAGGCAAACCGAAGCGATTGGTGATCATACTGATCATAGTAGGTATGTTGTTTGATGGGAGGAAATGCTGCAGAACCTGGTTATAAAATCTCACGGATACACTTAGTGTTGGTTTCCAGCGTCTAAGTAGAATTTTGCTTCCAACCAGAAGTGCCACGCTGTAGCCGCTGTTACCTACATATTTTTAGAATTTTCTGAGTTAGCCCGAAGAATCGCCTTATATGTGGCAGTACATTGCTCGCTTAACAGAGTGCGAATTCTACTAATTTTTAAGCAACGTTGGTATTTGCATGTTAGCCGCCATCTATTTAAAAAAAACCTCTTTTTCTATACATTTTTGACAGATTACGACTGTCATGCGAATGCGAACGTTTACTTAAAATGAGTAGAATTGGCTCTCAGATAGTCGATGGTGTTGAAGGGCCTACGCAGACGAGGACGGCATGGCAAGGGATTTTAATTTTTACTAATGGACATTCAACCGTACTGTTACAGAAATACGACATAAATTGCTATGCTTTAAAATGATGCCGTGGCATTGAAAGGGATTTTATCGCACGGCATTAAAAGACGCGCCACAGGCTCCCGTGGCGGGATGCCGTGGCATACTGCGGTAGGCAACGGCATGCCACGGACTCCGGCGCTCGTAGTGCGCTGCGGGGTGTGGCAAAGTGCTGGAATGCCGCGGTATCTAAGCGGCCAGTGTGCGCTGACTCACGGCCAAATCCCTTGCCATGCCGTCCCGGTCTGCGTAGGCCTGAAAGGTTCTAGAGTCGCCACCATAGAAATATAAAAAACTGTATATCTATGGTCGCCACTCTAGAACCTTTCAACACAACAACGACTATCATTATATCGATAAGGCGAAGCGATGGAAGGTTTTCCTCAAGGTGGACCGATGATATGGTGAAAGCCACGGAAATCCGCTGGTTACGAGACGCACAGGAACGGTCGATGTGGTGACTCTTAGAGGAAACCCATGTTCAGAAGCTGACGTCTTTCGGCTGTAATGATGATGATTATGTGTCTCAACACAACTAGCTATTTTTATGAATGACTGTTGATGACAACACAAGAAAACAAATATATTGGCTATGGTCAGTTTACATTAGTTAAGTCTACTTTGTCTGTGCTCTCTCTCTGCTAAAACAAGGAAAGTAATGTAGGTAGTTTGTTGCATGAGAATTAAAAATAAAAATATTATTCTTCAGTGTTGTTTGGGTTGAAATAAAACATTTTACAACTGTGTCTCACAGTCTTTTCATCAATATCATTACAATTAAAAATAAAAAGCCAAAAAATGAAAGGCCCGTTTTGACAGCAGGATACAACATTACTTTACTCTTATGTACGAAAGAGACATGAAATAAATCTCTTTGTTGTACTGCTGTCAAAACGGGCCTTTACTTTTTGACAACTATACAGACTCAAATTAATAGGTTTGCGGTTTCACACAAATCATACACGAACCAATTAACCAAGTCAGTTTCAAATTCAAAGTCATGTTTGGAGTCATAAGTGTCAACACTGGTGGGAGGCTGAAAGGTGTTTAATTAAATATGCTTAATTAACAAAATAGGTAGGCCACGCTTTGAAGGAACGCACTGAGAAGAAAAATAGACGCGGTTGGCGTTTCAAATGTTATATTAGGGACGTAGGTCAGCCGGTCTATTCAGTCAACATCTCACCGTGTACACTTACTTGGAGTGAGAATGAAGTGAACTGTCATTCCATCTTGTTTGTATGGCTTAATAGCTCACTTCATTTTCATTTCACCTAAGCTTACACGGTGAGAGGTTTACAGAATCACACTGCTGATACCGTTTGCCTATATAATTACTATATAGGCAAACGGTATATATAGATTGCATTATGGTAAGAGTAGTTTCAAAATCAGCAGTAATATGAAAAAGAAAATACCCCCGAATACCAAAACCGGAAAATTGGTATACGTGTGTGGCGTTACATGAACTGCTAGTGATGATAATATATATTTGAATTCCAGATTCGAAATAATTATCAATTTTTCAAACAAAAAAATCGATTTCATACAGTACAAAGTTCAAATTTCGTTATAACCTGTACGTTAAAATTTACACGCTTCGTATCTGGCTTAAAATCGCATACAAAACGCGGCGTCAATCCCACCTAGTGCGTCTGTAAAACGACACTGTCTAAGTAGCGTTTTCTCTTCATCTCCCGGCGTTCAGTGCTTAGCACTAATTTATGGGACTTCATAAAAGCTGACATTTTACAGAGGTGTGAATAAACCCTCGTTGTTAAATGCTAATGTCTTAATATTAATACTGTACTGTGGTGAATAGTCCCCCCAGTCGTGAACGTTTTGCTGTTTTGTTTTGGTCAATCAGCATTAATTTACCTAAAGTCAACGGTAACCTTAATCTACGATTTTGTTTTTTGTCTAGGTCCTCGTGCCCGTTGACCATCTAACTGTTGCTGTCCTGCACCGAACAGTACTGTAAAATGAAAACACAATGATTAAAAAAGCGGCCAAGTGCAAGTCGGGTTACCTTTTTTATGGATGGGAAATCATCAAATAACCCCTTCCGCTCTGGGTGAAGCGGGAGGGACTGTCAGACTCTTAGTAACTGACTAAAACCCTGCAGCAACCCTGGCAGGCTCTGGTACAAACGGGCCCCGTCTACTATGCTGACATCTCTTTTAGGCGCAAGTGGAACACGCACCGTCGACCTGGGCCTAGTTTTGATCGGACGACGAGTCACTCAACGCTCGCCGTCCGCAGGCCCGCGCCCACGGTGGCCGGGAATCGCCCTGCGTCTCCTAACGCCCGGGACGTCTCCTTATATTGCGGCGGCTGGGGTGTCAGGGTTGTCTCTCCCAGACGCGGCCCGCTTCGCTAGCATTACTGCTTCGCAGAAGGAGGTGACGGCTTCTTATGCCTCCTCAATCCGGACCATAGATTGAACCAGGGCCAAACGTGAGAAGTCGCCGTCGCCGATCGCCTCGATGAGGACACGGCGGTGCTCCGTCCAAGCAGGGCAGTCCTCCACCGTATGATTCACTGTGTCCTCCGGGCGATCCTCACAGTGAAGTCGGGTTACCTACAGTGTAGTATTCCGTAGTTTTCTGTTCCGAAACCATAACAGAATATTTTATCATTTCGAGCCTAATGACGCTATGAAAGTGTAACAGTAAAAACCATGAAAATACACCCATGACGATAATTAACTATAGGTATTATACTGAAGTTCAATAGCTTCAAAGCACTGAGGACAAATATCTAAACTTGCATGTTGTTTGCTGGTTGGAAGATGGCCTAAGTCTAAGTAAGGCCAAGTAAGTTCATACAACCTCTAGATTCGACTTCCTTAGACCTGTTCACGTTTATTTTTAAGTCCTATATATTTAAACAAAACAATATGTTGACGTCAGATTGGCAAACCTTGCGTGCTATATTTTATTTAAATTACTACAAATTTAAAATACAGTGATGCTAACTAATTCAATTTGGTAAATGTTTTTTCTTTGCTAATACATTATTGTGAGAACAGTCAGTATGTTCTGATAAAATTACACCGTATAAACTGAAGTGAAGGGGGGTGAACGAAGTATCATTCCACTGGTATCCCATCCCTCTAATATGATTGATAAATGTGAAAGTTGGTGAGAACGGATATTTTAATTGCGATCTGAATTCCACGTAGACGGGCTGTCACTCTACCTGACGCCAACGATTGACAGTTCAATTCAATCTCACTTTTTTTTTAGGATATGGCCACTGGCAAATTTAGCTCGCTAGGGATATCAATTCCAAGATTTCACGGTTTAGTTTACGCCGTACGGCATTTCGTACAAACTTTCAAGTCCTTATTTTTCGAAATGAATGAACCGATTTTAATGAAACTTGGTATGCATACGCCATCCAACCAGGTCTAAAAAGTTAGTTGAGAACATTTTCGAAAAAGAGTTTAGAGGGAGAGAGAGAGAGAGCGATTTTAAGTTTTCTACAGAAAGTGAAAAGTCACTCTATCTTTCCTCCTGAACTCGTTTCGAAAATAAGGACTTCAAAGTTTGTATGAAAAGCTGTACGACGTAAACGCTCTTCAATACTACAGCCGGTCGATTCTGTAAACACACACACCATCTCTCCAGCTATATTTTCATGGTAAGGACCATGAAGACATAGCTCGTTGGTGTGCCGTGTCATTCCACTTTGATTGGGTGGATAGATAATTCATGTTCACTTCACATAGATCTTCAGAATCGCAATGCAGTAGCACCCCACCAGGTGGATTCTATAAAAAATTCACTGTGAAAACCTAAAACCACATCCTACCCACACGCACAAAACGTTTAGGGAACACATTCATTGTTAGTGGGATTCCCTGCCAGTCTGTTTCCCGATAGCTAAAGCCCGGGAGTCTCTAAATCAAGAGTGAATAGGTTACTCTTAGGCATGCGTGCTCCGTCTTCGATTACATCATCGCTTACCATCAGGTGAGATAGTGGTCAAGCGCGTGCCTATCAATTATAAAAATAAAAAAGGTAAAGTAGAGCTTAAAGTTGCCTTTGATTTAATGGATTAGCCGCCAGTCTACTCTGACTCTGTTAAATACGTCACCGTCAAAAACTTGAGTGAACTGAGCGTGAAAACGTGTCGAAGTGAACACTTGGGCGGGGTGCACGACGGGTGAGTTGTCAAACCATACAAATAAGATGGAATGACAGCTCTATTGTCGTTCACTCCGCTAGGTGAACACCGTGAGATGTCGACAGAATCGACCAGCAGCTTAGCAGCCGGTCGATTCTGTCAACATCTCACGGTGTAAACATCATATTTGCATGGTTTGACAACTCAACTGTCGTGCGCCCCGCCCGGGTGTTCACTTCGACATGTTTACAGAATCGCACTGCTGGGTACTGAGCGGTGCTACAGGCCGTCACCTATCTAACATTCGCAGCGATCATGTTTATTTATTTATTAAAAATGATATGTACAATAGTGGTAAATTCGTGTAAAACAAAACACATACGCATGTTACGTGCGCATGTTCGTGCTCGTTTCCAAGTACTGACTGCTCGAATGCTCGCTTTGTAACATGTTACATAACGGCCCGTAACACCGGATAGTACCCAGCTTAACATGTAATGTAACATCTTACAAAGCGAACGACCACCACGTACTAACTGCACGAACATGCAGTCAGTAGGTACGTGGAAGCGGGCACGAACAAAATAAACGAAAGCATGCTACTCGGATTTTAGGACACGACTCACACGACGTATCGTAACATGCTAGCTGCGAATGGTACATTACGAGCCCCGTAACACCGGTCAGTACCCACCTTTAGTTTCCTTAAAGCTATGAATTGACACCTCATAAATTGTCCTTAGCGGTAAAATGTTCAAAGTCAGTATCTGCGGGCCAATTCTACTAATTTTAAACAACATTCATTTCTGGACAAATGGTCAAAAATGTAGGGAAATTAAGGTTTTTTTTGACAGATTGCGACTGAAATACGAATGCGAACGTCGCATTAGTAGAACTGGCCCATTGTTGTTTATTTTTGATGTTTCAATTTGGTTACTTATAATGACTATTAATTTCCGAATTTATACATCATTGGGACAAGTTCTACCGGTACCGCAGAGCGCCTGCAATGATTGGCCAAATCGGCTTTAAATTAGTCCGGTACGAATCAATCCACTGTCCAAGTAATGTTACTAATCAGTTAACATGAAAGACGACACCGTGCTATGTAAATAAATAAGGCCTATGATTGTACATGACCTCGTTGATCAGACAGCAAGTAGCTGGTTTCTGAATTTTGAATCTGCGGCCGAGTTCGACGGTTGCGATTGTTCGAGCGAGAAAGAGGGATGGAGCTATACCTACACCCTATATAGCTCCATCCCTCCTTCTCGCTCGAACGACTCACGCTTTAACACGTCATGATAGGGCCGTTTATTCCCGTTGTCCCCGTATGCCATATCCCCGTCACGGGGACAGCGGGACGTGATTAAATTTATTTCCAATTGTCCCCGTAACGTACATTCGGCTAACGGGGACAACGGGAAGTAAACTTTTCACGAGTCGTTGTCCTCTTAAATCTGCATTGTTTAAGCTTAGTTTTTTAGCATGGGAAAAAGAAAAGGGGAATAAAACAAAATTTATTTATTTGTATTCGAATTTTAATTTGAGGTAAAAAAAAACAATTATTAAATTTACACAAATAACACAACTTGAGCATTATAAATATAGTAGTAGTTACTACTACTACAAAAAAAAAATCAACAAAAATATCACAATCACTTGCCTAAAAATAAAAATCATAGTAAATAGATACATATGTAATTACAAAAAATATCACAATCATTTGCTTAAAAATAATAATCATCAACTATATTAACGGGGACAGTGTACGGGGAGGGGACAACGGGAAGTATTTTTAAATATTTAATTGAAGTACCGCTGTCCCCGTAGGACGGGGACAGTGTACGGGGACAACGGGAAGTATTTTTAAATATTTAATTGAAGTACCGCTGTCCCCGTAGGACGGGGACACGGTGTACGGGGACAGCGGGAATAAACCCAGCGGCCCTATCGGTTTATTCCCGCTGTCCCCGTACACCGTGTCCCCGTCCTACGGGGACAGCGGTACTTCAATTAAATATTTAAAAATACTTCCCGTTGTCCCCGTACACTGTCCCCGTCCTACGGGGACAGCGGTACTTCAATTAAATATTTAAAAATACTTCCCGTTGTCCCCTCCCCGTACACTGTCCCCGTTAATATAGTTGATGATTATTATTTTTAAGCAAATGATTGTGATATTTTTTGTAATTACATATGTATCTATTTACTATGATTTTTATTTTTAGGCAAGTGATTGTGATATTTTTGTTGATTTTTTTTTTGTAGTAGTAGTAACTACTACTATATTTATAATGCTCAAGTTGTGTTATTTGTGTAAATTTAATAATTGTTTTTTTTTACCTCAAATTAAAATTCGAATACAAATAAATAAATTTTGTTTTATTCCCCTTTTCTTTTTCCCATGCTAAAAAACTAAGCTTAAACAATGCAGATTTAAGAGGACAACGACTCGTGAAAAGTTTACTTCCCGTTGTCCCCGTTAGCCGAATGTACGTTACGGGGACAATTGGAAATAAATTTAATCACGTCCCGCTGTCCCCGTGACGGGGATATGGCATACGGGGACAACGGGAATAAACGGGCCGCTGAAGTTAAACATTTGTCGAACTTATGCTGTATTCCGTCAAACTGTACTGATATAGGTATTAACGTAGGGTTTCATAAGTTCGCAACAGTATATTCTTAATTCGGAAACTGACTAAACAAAAGACTTAAATTTAGATGAATAAAAGTTGTTATTCTTGTATGAACTGTTCCACTGCTAGGCAAAAGCCTCTCGCCATTCCTTCCATTACTCCTAAGCCTAAGGAACACACCCAAGTCGTCTCACGCTTTTAGGGCACATCTAGGTACTTACACAATTATCGTACCCAAGTATAAACACTGAAAGGCCAGAAAAAGTATTGTTCTTGCAACTGTGACCTTTTTACAAAAACTCTTAATTTAGGTAAAGGACTTGAAGTTGTGCAAAAATACTTTATCTAAGTATTGTCTATTTTACATTTCGTAATACACTACAACATGACCAACATTTTCCATGCCAGAAGCAGCGATTAAGAAAAAACGAATTTCAATTAAAGTAAACATTAATTAGAAAACCATTAATTAGTATCGGACGGGCGGCGGGTGTAATTGAATAATCGGAAAAAGTCGAACGCCGCTTGGGGGCGCCACCGTCGCACAGAACCGAACGTCTTCCAGGGAGTAATGAGCAGACGGGGCGTGGAGCTACGAAGAAAGAAGTTACGACTAGAAAAGTAACTAAATTATTATCTAAAGTTATGTAGGTACTGCAAAAGTCTTGAAGGAAAAAATCGAACCCCTCGCAAGGTGAATAATGCCTCAGGACATAAACAGTTAACTAACAGATAATAATTGAATGAAATTAAGCAAGGTAAATTTAATATATGTGATGAAAATGAATTAAATTAGATTGTAGCGAAAGTCACATATTGAGAGAAGGCAGATTGTAGTATTATGAAAAAATATCTAAAGAATAATAAATTGTTTTACTGATAAAAAGCTATGTGTATTATCGCTTAATGTCATACTCCGGAAAAAAGCACGGTTCCTGTGTCGCGGGAAGGGCTAGTTACGTGTAAGGACTCGCTGTCCGATCATTATCAGGCCCGGGTCGACGGCGCGTTGTGTTCCACGCGCGCCTCAAAGAGATGTCAGCAAAGTAGACGGGGCTCGTTAGGGCAGAGCTTATTTATTTATTTTTATTTATTAAAACTTTATGCACAAGTAAAAAACACTGTACAAAGGCGGACTTAATGCCATAGGCATTTTCTACCAGTCGACCTTAGGGTGGTGCAGAGAAAACATGGCAGGTGCAACTTAAAGGAAGGACAAACAGAGAGGAGAAAAAAAAATACAATCATAGATACATATATACATACATACACATAAACAAAGTTATTAAGAAAAAACGAATCCAACGAATTAACGCTGTGATGATTCTACCAACTTCTTGCGAATATGCTCACGTGCCTTCACCTTAAAGGACAGCCGACTGGTTGCCATCCTGATGTTCAGAGGGAGCGCATTCCATAGGAAGATCCCCTGAACAAAAAAAGAGGAGCGGATAAACCCAGAGCGGTGTGAGGGACAACGTAGAAGACGATTATTAGTAGAGCGGAGGTTTTTACTGTGGGCAGAGCAAAGGAATTGAAATTGTGACGTTAGATAAGAGGGAGAAGAAGGATTATTTAGAAAAGAAAACAGACTAGTCAAGGCCCTCAGCGCTCTGCGCTGACGAATGGGTAACCATTTTAATAGTGATCGATGCGCGGATACGTGATCATACTTACGAAGGTTGAAGACAAATCGAATGCAGTTATTTAGGAGGCGGTCAAGTTTATTGAGGAGATCTGCATTCAGGTCGTAGTAGCACACATCACCATAGTCAATAATGGGGAAAATTAGGGACTGTACAAGTAATTGCCTTTATGTGAGCTGGGAGAAGATTTTTCAGTCGATACAGCGACCGCAACGTTCCGGTAACTTTCCGACTGACACTCATGACCTGCTTTCTCCAGTCAAAACAGTTGTCGACATGCAGACCAAGATCCTTAACTTCAGAGCCAAATGGAATGACTGTGTTGTCAAAGATTACGGGTACAGTTAAGCCATTCAGCTTTCTCAAGCTATGGGAACTCCCAACTATGATAAGACTTTAAAGACTTTAAAGGGTTAACTGCCACCCCGAATCGATCTGACCAGCTCTTAATTAATCTCAAATCTTGGTTGAGCTCCTCGATCGCATCCAATAAGTTGTCAACACCTGCCCGGCAATAGAGCTGCTTATCAGGGTTGTGGATTTTGTTCAAAAGAGTCACCGCGGCCCTGGACCGCAAAGAGCACACGGACGGGCAAGGAAGAACACGGATGGGTTTTAGTCAGTAAGAGTCTGACACTTCCTCCCGCTCCACCCAGAGCGGAAAATGTCGTACTTAGTAGTTTAGATGTAGTTCGATGATTTCCCATCCATAAAAAACGTGTAAGAAATTAGTTTCAGTATGAATTTTGTGATCTTTCATGTTACCTATTCTTAGACATTCCATCGTTAAGTGGATCCTTCACTACTCCGTAAGTTGTGTATGAAGAGGTCACCTTTGTGCAGTTCCGACTAAATGGTTCGGTGTATAGCGGGTTCGGATCTGAAGCAAGCAGGCACGTACTTGACTTCCTTTGCTGAAATTGTAGCCGAAACATAATACAACGGGAAGAAAAAACCTGACGTTGAATTCCTGGGCTCCGAAGTACGAGTAAGTATGCGTAAAAGGGCACCAATTAAACCCATCGCCCGGTCGTACTTCGTACGTGCCGGTTCGTATCCGGCTCGGTAACGATAGCAGAGTAAGTACATACTCATAGTTCATAGTAGTTGAATCCCGCGAGGAGGACAGGAGAACCGGAGCTGTACTACGTGTCAATGCCATCATCCCTTGTGAAAAAGTGCAGCTGAGAACAACGGCTTTTTTTTCATTTTTTTAAAGGATCAATCATCTGTAATAATTACTGTAGTTGTAGGTACGTATATAGGTACTCAGGATTTTAAATTCAAATAAAGTTTAAGCAACAAATTCAAAGGTAAATTATCTGCCTAGCCTTTTATCATTTATTTTTAGGGTCGGCTTCCAGTCAGACCAGATTCAGTTGAATACCAGTATTTTACGTCGAGCGGCTGCCTATCTGACCTCGTCAACCCAGTAACTAGGTAACACGATACTTTTTGGCGAGACAGCAGTGCGATTCTGTAAACATGTCGAAGTGAACACTTGGGCAGGGCGCACGACGGGTGAATTGTCAAACCATACAAATAAGATGGAATGACAGCTCTATTGTCGTTCACTCCGCCAAGGTAAACACCGTGAGATGTCGACAGAATCGACCGGCTGGTGTCAGATTGACTGGCTTCTGACAATCCGTAACGACTGCCAAAGATTTACAAATGAAAGCCGGAACCAACGGCTTACCGTGCTTTCCGACGCACGGACACATCCCCGGACTGACCCCGGCAAGCGTTGCTTAACGTTGAAGATCGACCCGCAAATAAGCAGCACTATTTAGCCACGAGCTCCTCATTCATAGGTAAAGACTTATTATTTAGCTCCTCATGGTTGGACGACCAGTGTGGACAAATATGGAGTCAGTTTTATTTATATAAAACTACCCACTCCATATTTTCGCCGCTCCTAGTAGACGTAAAATATTAGCAGCCGTTGACTCGACGGCGTCTATTGAACTAATACAGTTTCTCACAGACACCCATTTGCTCTACCAGTCCGCTACAAATTGTAATTGTCACCCGTTCTATTTCTGTCTTACTGAGGAATATAAGGTTTCTATCTTTCTTTCTTAGGGTCTGTAGTGATTAGTTCTAGTAGACGACCTCTTGCACAGATTAGGTAACTGTTTTTACTAACTCTTGGCGGGGTAAAAAGTAACATGGAATGATTGTGTAATTACTAATTACGTACACTTGGGATATTTCAGCTGTTTCTCTGGAATTGCTTCAGGGTAGAGATAACTATAATCTGGGGTTTTTAGGTCAAGAGTAATAGGAGCAAAGAGGCAAGCGTGTTCCATTATCTACTGTATCAGGTACACACCTGATGTAGATTTAGACTCCGGAGACTCGGGATAAATTGTATTTTTTTATTGGTTACCATAGAGAAACATTTAATTGGAAACGAGTACTAGCTTCTGATTTACCTACGTGAGTTTTAAAAGTGCTCTTAAACGATGGCTGATCCAAAGGTAAATAATGCATTTTTAATTTTGAGTTTGAGTCATCGTGGTGAAAGGATTGGTCAGCTAGACTCTGCGTCACCATACTAGCAGTCCTGGGTGCGCCGGGCGATTAGAATCGCAAACGATATTTTTAACGCCGCTCGTGGAGGCTCCTTTCAAAAAGCCGCAAAAGCTTTATGATGGTAGGTACGACCTCGCTGGTGGACAGTGCAGCAGACAAGAGACATGCATTATGGAGGCACAAACACCCTCCCCCCCACACTTTATCACCCCGGCAGAACATCTACCACCTGGACGCGAACTGCAGTGGCCAATCTGGAAATCTCTAAACCGACTGCGGATCCAGGTTGGCCGCTGTAAAAATAATCTGGCCAAATGGGGCATTCTTCACCCATCCCAAACGCAGTGTCAGTGTGGAGCCTCTTCACAGGACATGCACCACTTTTTTAATTGCCCGTCGTGCACGACCACCTGCACCATCCAAGATTTGAACAGGGCCAATGAGTGTACAAGTTGCTCAATACTGGTCAGACAAAATTTGATGAAGAGTCCATCGTCACGAAAAGAAGAAGATGCATTTCTAATACAGCAATAATAATATTTTTTTTGTGTTTGAAATATAGTACCTTCACATAGGTCATCATTTTTCATTTTTTGTGAAATAAAATATTTCGAATTTGAGTCTAACAAGAGAGCCCAGAGCGATTGCCTATGAGTTGTAGCTATTATCTTGACACTATCGAGATGTCTCGTGGTCAATCATATTTGGGACTTATTAAATCTTCATCGTTCATAGAATGTCAATATGTCTCAAACCCCAAGCCCCAGATGTAGCTGAATACTGGCCAGTATTTTGCTTTTACGATCCTATTTGGGATTTTTTAAATCTTCATCGTTCATAGAATGTCAATATGTCTCAAACCCCAAGCCCCAGATGTAGCTGAATACTGGCCAGTATTTTGCTTTTACGATCCTATTTGGGACTTTTTAAATCTTCATCGTTCATAGAATGTCAATATGTCTCAAACCCCAAGCCCCAGATGTAGCTGAATACTGGCCAGTATTTTGCTTTTACGGAATAAACCGTTTGTTAATTTATACTGAGCAACCGTTCTACGTAGGTAGGTAATCATTTGAATTGATTATAATAGTTCTAAATTGTTTTTATTTAATTCACCGTTTTGTAGTTGTAATGAACTTGGTCGGTGACGAAATTATTTCGCGTGTCCATGATTTTAATCGTTTTACGGTCTGATTTCTGAACATTGATTGATGGAGTTGATTCTTCTTTTGGTTATTGTAACCTGAAATTCTGTTTTAAAATTTCATATAATTAACCTTACTAATATTATAAACGCGAAAGATTGTATGGATTGATGTACGGAAGTTTGTTACTCTTTCACGCAAAAACTACAGAATGTATTTTGATGAAATTTGGCACAGAGGTAGACTATAGTCTGATATAACACATAGGCGGCTGCTACAACATAGTCTATTAACCGAGTTACTTACATCAATCAAGAGCATCGATATTATAAAGTACAATTAACCGCAAATCGGTGGCTTCGGTCAAAGTGGCTGGCCTAGCTTGGTACCCTACAGACTTTCAATAAAATACTCGTAAGAGACCAACTGTTACTGGTTTTGTTACTACTGACTTGCGGCATACTTTACCCACCTATAATTATACGAGCTGTTGCATCATCACATTCATCACTAACACTTAATATTACGTCGTCAAGACTTTCATATACTGAGATCTGGGCCTAAACCACCAACTCTTAAAGCAGTATTACTTTAATATTGGGAAACAGTGGGAAAGAGACGGAGCTATACAGGACGTATAGCTCCGTCTCTTTCCCACTGGAAGTAATGTTGAAGTAATACTGCTTTAAGAGTTGGTGGTTAGGCCCCTGTAGGTGATTTCCACGCTCATGTAAATCACCTCCGAAACAACATAAGTATCACATAAGCAAACTACTTGCCCAGGTACCCATAAGGCCAGTCTCACACAAACGAAGCTGCGCTATACAAGCTATACAGCTGTAAGAATAACGCGACACTCGGCGTTAGGGCTGCGCGTAATTCAATAACGAGCCGCTTGCTTTGCAAACATACCTGTGGGGATGTAGACATACTAATGTGTAGAAAGAACCTCAAATTTTTAACCATATAGGGAGCGAGCCTTCGTCACGTTAGTGGGCGCATGTGGAGCATTTTGCCACCCATATTGAAATGCATTTATTTCATGAACAAAAAAATGGTAAAAGTAAAGGTACCTATGCCATGAGTTAAGTTACGATCTGCATAAAAAACACAATTCTTTAAAGCTCATTGCCGATGTGGGGAAAAGGCTGCCAGACTGTCGATCGGTGATCGCTTAAAATGCCAGATGATCGCTAAGCAAAAATGACGCATGAATGGTAGCCGAACGACATAAAAGTGAGTTTATATATCTGTAAACGTACCCACGATACAGGAGTATTTCCTAGTGTGGGGCAATGTTTCAAAGAAAACAAAACGTTGTAAGCATTCTTTGCTTCTGACAATAAGCGTCAATCTTTACCGACTCATATTATACAACCACAAAGTAAAAAGTGTCAACTATTTATATCCTGGTGGCACCAAATGACCTGCAGAGAAGAGAGATAGTAATAATATGTTGTAACATGAAGAATACAGATACTTATCCTGTTTGCAAGTTGTTTATAACTAACTAGCTTTTACCTGCGACTTCGCGTGTATCCAGTTGTTTCCCGGTTCCAGTAGTAGCCTAAAGCCTTCCTCATGAATGTGGCTATCATACACAAAAAGAATTTTCAAAATCGGTTTAGTAGATCCAGAGAAATACATCATCTGTGAAAATTTCAACTGTCTAACTATCACAGTTCATGAGATACAGCCTGGTGACAGACGGACGGACGGACAGCGGAGTCTTAGTAATAGGGTCCCGTTTGACCCTTTGGGTACGGAACCCTAAAAATCGTCCTGTCTACATTTGTCTAGGTCTACGATCGTCTAAACCACAGTGCGCAGTATGTCAATTCTAGTTCCATAATGATGGTTTCACTCCCCGCCCGCGTTCTGTGCGCGTATGCTTTCATTCCAAGCCATTCATAGGACTTGCTTTTCAAAATATGGGTGGTATGATGAATTGGTAGTTAGGAATGAATTTAAAAATGAGTTATTCCAGTGAAACCATGATAACAACGGTCTTTGTAATAGGAAATTCTTAAGTCAGCCCACATTTTTACGATGAATCTAAGTTGGTCTACGGTAAGCACATGAACTACTAACGGCCGCTTTCTATAATATATCTCAATCCCAATCTTGATCCCGATCCTTGTCTGTAACCAATCAAAGGTGAGGATTGTGTGGTGAAGGACACAAACTCGGCCGTTGATTGGTTACAGACAAGGATCGGGATCAAGATTGGGATTGAGATATATTATAGAAAGCGGCCGTAAACAAATTGTGCAAAATCACTATGTCAGAGGCCTTTTTTTTTTTTTTTTTTTTTTTTTTTTATTGGATGGGAAATCATCAAATGACCCCTCCCGCTCTGGGTGGAGCGGCAGGGAGTGTCAGACTTCTACTGACTAAAACCCACCCATGCTCCTCTTAGTGCCTTTTACGTTCCAGGGCCGCGGTAACTCTTTCGAACAAATCCGCAACCCTGGTAGGCACTGGCCCTAACGGGCCCCTACTATGTCAGAGGCCTTGAGGCGGTTTAGAAACTCTGACACTAGGGTGTGGGTCATTAGACCTTACTGCCCACACGATAAAGAAGAAGAAGAAGATTGTGGAAAAGTCCAATCCAATACAATACAATGTTGCACCATTTAATAACCAAAAAAATTACATTTTTCTTGGGAAAGATCCCATATAACACTCTCTGAGTCTCCTACCGTTTCTCCTAGATCGGGAGTTATTTGATGATTTACCATCCACAAAAAAGGGGTACGATAAAAAGATCCCAAAGCATAAAACAGATTTCATCCTTCAGTCTGTTCTTCCTCTAAAGCCGTGCACTACTTACACTTTAAATCATCAGCCGCTACAACCACCACCCTCGCTTGTACTGACGAGCTCTGAAACCGTACAATTGCTCATCAGCGATGAACGTGTGTGTGATGTGATTACCTCTAATGAGTTCATAAAATGTGTGCTTGTGCGGAGCTGTGCGGTGTATGATTGAAGAACTAAGTTGTATTTAGGGGGTTATGCTCTTGTGGAATTATTCGAAAGAGTTGAACGCAAAGGACATTTTGAAGGAACACGGGTAGGTATTAGTCAGTACCTAGCAGTTTGTCACTCCATGGTCACTCCCTAGAACTCCGTGTACTAGGGAGTGACAGACTGTCAGAGCGAGAGGTCATTCAATGATTTGTCATGCTTAAAAAAATTGCTATGCACACCGCATTAGGTTCCTGTTGCAAATAAGAGGGATAATGTAGCTCTGTGACAACAGCAAATTGCAGTCTTAGAAGAGTTAGTGTATATAGGACTAGGTGACCCGAGCAACTTCATTTGCGTCACATTTTTCATTAATGCTCCGTTCCTATTGGAGCTCATGGCTATATTGTAACGGCCGCACAGGCCGCTACAAGGTTAAGCAATGCTTGCCGAGGTTATTCTGTGGATGGGTGACCATCTTAACATACCGAGACTCCCCCGTGCCTCGGTAAGCGCGTTAAGCCGTTGGTCCCGGCTGTCATTTGGAGATCTTTGGCAGTCGTTACGAATTGTCAGAAGCCCAAAAATCTGACACCAGTCTTGCAAAGAAGTACCGTGTTACCCAGTTAATGGGTTGTGGAGGTCTGATAGGCAGCCACTCTACGTAAAATACTAGTATTCAGCTGAATCCGGTTTGACTGGTAGCCGACCCCAATATAGTTGGGATAAAGGCTAGGCGGATGATGCTCCGCTACTGTTGGTCATAGCGGGATGTTAGCGTGCTGTTATGTGTTTTGTGTGGATAAATGGGTTATTCAACACTAAAATAGTTTTTCAATGAACTAGTCGTTCTTGAAATTAGCGCGTTCAAACAAACACACAAACTTTTCAGCTTTATATTAGTATAGATAGAAGATAGATAGTAGGTATCTATGCTCTGGGTGAAAATCAACTTCCTAAAAGCAAACACCAATGGTAGCTAAACAAATACAGCAGTACCATCCTATGAACATTTATCCGTGAAAACTTAGGTCAATTTATCAAATCAACGTGGACTAATAATAAGTTAACTACCTAAGTTATCGCGGTGAAATTCTACAGAATCGACTAGCAGGACGGTAAGATAGAGGTCAAATGCGAGCGATCAATAATAAAAAGAAACACATTGTTAAAATAAATATTACCATTCATCAAGAACAAAATACCGAGGTACTTGCACACACACACCATCACACAGATCACACACAGATCAGTAATCGAGCCATACAAATGTTTCTCATTGCAAAGGGCCGGCCTTTCAGGAATGGAACCAGATGTGCCCGCTATATTCCGAATATCTGGCATTGTTGCTGTCTTTGCTTACACAGGGGCACTGGGAATGAAAATAGAATCGGATTTGCTTTTTTGGAACGAAGACTAAGTTCTGATGAACGTAAAATTTGTTGTTCATTTGGCTTGTGAAACCATACTGCATAGACCATAAAACATAATTATATAAGTTGTAAGAAGGGTTCCTTTCAATTAATTTGCGTTGGCTTTTCCCAACTGTGTTGGGGTTTGCTTCTAGTCTAAAATCCAGTATCCACCGCAGACCACACGGGTCTGTCGGACCGGCGCGGTCCGGGTCTGGGCGGAAACGTTGAACCGGATGTACCTACCTGTGGACGGAATAGGTCTCCAGCTCCTCTATGACGACACGCGGTGACTGAGCAAGGCTGGCGAACGCACACACGTGGGGACAGAATCCCGGTTTAGGACGATCAGGCCTGTCTCAAGAGCCCAGTCCTCCGCCATCCTGCCCCTCGTTTCTGTTTAACAGGAATAAGCCACGTGTTTGGCATTTGAAGTCCCTGAGAACAAGCACAGGGAAGGAATGATAGACGGCGACGGCGACACCCAACTCCGTAACCCCTACTACGAAAATCGAATTGGATACTGTATTCATATTTTTGTATTTATTTAAACTTCATGTAATAGTAAAAACGCGGACAGTGGCAGGTGCAACTTAAAGGAAAGACAAACAGAGAAAAAAAAAACAATCATAGAAACATGCATACCTACACATAAACAAAGTTATTAAGAAAAAACGAAACCAACGAATTAACGCTTTGATGATTTTATCAACTTCTTGCGAATGTGCACATGTGCCTTCACCTTAACGGACAACAGACTGGTTACCGTCCTGCGGCCCTACCATGACGTGTTAAAGCGTGAGTCGTTCGAGCGAGATGAAGGGATGGAGCTATATAGGGTGTATTGTATAGCTCCATCCCTCCTTTCGGGTTCCCTGATGTTCAGAGGGGGCGCACAAATCGTGTAAGTCGCATAAATTAAACCAAAATACTTTGGGGTTGTAGTTTTTTACATTCAAAATTCACTTACGTGAACGATACTGTAACGTTACTATACGTCAAAACATTCGTGCTAGCCCCTCAGGTACTATTATGATCAAACGAGAAACTAATAATAATAAAAACTAGGCGTTTTTGTGTCAAGCAATAACATACCATAATCAACTGAAAGCATCTTTATTATTAATTAATAGGTACTTATTTACAAAGTTTTACAATTCACGGACCACAGCTGAACAACATCGGTTGGATGTACTTCAAATTGTAGTAAGTGAACACGGCCACATTACCGATGAAGTGTGTCACTGAAAAAAGAGAGGAAAAGTGAGATTACCCTTAGGCCCCTTTGCATAAAACAGAGTTATCTTTAACTGCCAGTTAGTTCTGTTCTAACCCGGGGTCTTTGCTTATGAAATATTTGTTATTTAACGTCTTGTTAGCAACTAACTATGATCTAAAAGATACCTAACTCTGGTGGTTTGCGCAAGTGGGCCTTTGGGCGAGTTTATTTATCCGTAATTAGTCTATCGTATTTATGTCTGGAGGCTTATTTATTAAGTTTGGTTTACATTGTTTTATGATTGAGGAGGGCTTACAAGTGGAGAATAATTTAGTTTTAGGTTTTACGTGTTACCTATTTTATATTATTTTCTTAGTACTAATAAAATTAACACTTTGCATGCCTACTATTGTATATAAATACTAGTTCTTCTAACTCAACAGACAGATGTGTTGCTGGGGAGTTTGTTGCGCCACTTTTTCTTCCCAGCTAAAACACTAGGAAGTGGTGACGGGGGACGTTCTTTTTGTAAACGTTGACGTCCAAAAAGTGCTGGCACTCAGACTATTACTGAATAAATTACTTTTGACTTTTGACTAATATTTAGCTTGACCAAGGGTTAAATAAATAACTAGGTATATTAATGATTACCAATAGATCGAAACGCATATTAACGAAATTTACCCACAATTTATTGTTTGCTATTGGTTGTAATTCTTACCGTTTTGTCGTATTGTTGAATCGTAAAACTCGCCCTTAATGATTTTGTCAAGAAACAAATGCGATTAAAAATCATCTATGTAAATAAGTAAAAACATAACCCTCTTTCTGGCGCAGTCACGTAAGAAATGAAAACGTATCACTTGAGAACGGCCTCACCGATTTGGAAGAAGATGAGATGATGAAGAGGAAGGTGGTTGGTGGAAAAAATAACCATGAAAAATTAATTCCCGTATCATTTCAAAGTTCTTGAACATTGTTTTTTGCTTTGAGTATTTTGTGTTTTCAGTCAGAATAATAATTATATTTAACGTAACGCCACGTAGGAACTGATGAACAACCATGCACATATTGCACATACATACATACCTATATATGGTAAAGACCTTGCCCGTAGTCAGGAATTAAATAAAGTAATATACTGTTATAATATTTCTATAAAATTCAAATATTATTAAACTTGGCAGGGTCTGGTAATGCAAATGCAGACACAACCGGCGCGGCGGCGAACCGTTTGCCTCCTGGAAGTGGCACGTTCTGCTGAATCGCACACGGTTTTGCCGAGTCGGCGTCGCTACCCTAATATTTTAGTGGAATTAAAATAGCTAATGCAACTTCCGGGGAATATCGCTATAAAATATCAGTTGGATAAATGTTGTATGTACTGTTATTTTGTACATTTTTTTGTAGGGATTGCGTAGTTTTTAAATGTGATTTCTATTATTTATTATCCTGATCTGTGAAATGTATGTGTGCATTAAATAAATAAATAAATTACTTACTGTTAAATTATGATGATGTTGTTTTACTTAAGTACTAGCTTTTGCCCCCCCCCCTGGCTCTGTTTATAACCGTCCCATCTGTCTCTGTGCCAAATTTAATCAATTTGGGTTCGGCGATTTAGGCGATAAAGAGTAACAAACAAACAATCTCAATATTCGCATTTTTAATGTACAGGGTGTTCCAAAAAGCTGTGGTCATATTTAAGGGTGATGTTGGGTAGCTGTTGGGTAGATGTTTTGACATTTTTTCCTTAATGTATATTACGTTAAGGAAAAAATGTCAAAACATAAAATACACACTAAAAATCGACTGAAAAGTTACGAAGAAGTGATTTTTCAAGCAGTTTGATAGTTGGTGGCATTTACTTTAGTTCAATCACAGATTTGATGTCACCAACTGCATCAGACTAGGTACTTGAAAAGTCATTTCTATCGGAAGTTTTTAGTGGTTTTTTTTTAAATCATTTTTTTTATGTTTTGATATTTTTTCCATAATGTATATCAGTTAACCAACATCACCCTTAAATTTGACTACACCTTTCTGAAACATCCTGTATAGTCAAGGATTTTATTAAATGTACAGATGATTGATTTGTTTGATGATTGACGATGTACATTTTCATGTAAGTTAAAAAGTGTACCTCCCCAATTCTATCATCATCAATTTGACGACTGTGACACAGATTAAACTAGTATAGTCTTCAAAGTAATTTCTCCTGTATCGTGGGTGCGTTTACAAACATACAAAGTCACACACAAACAGCCAGACCCGGGACAACTATCTGTAGGCCATACAAATATTTGTTCCGTGCGGGAATCGAACCCGTGACACGCAGCGCAGCAGCCGATCGCTCAACCACTGCGCCAACCGTGTCGTCAAATTTTATACACAGATTAAGAGAAATTTGTAATTATGAAGACTGTTAAATAAACTATTCTAACTAATTACCTAATTATTATTATTATTTTTTAATTTCTAATTTATATATACATATTGCCCTATAGTGTGGCGGAATATGCCCTGCATCAAAAATGCATGATACGTAGGTACTTACCTTACTAGTCTGATAGACTTACTACTTAAATAAATATTATTTTCTAATATTATTTTTATATATTTGCCGAAAACATAAGCTATGATTTATTTCCCATCCATTCAATTTAAATGGACTGAGAGTCGAGTGTTCCCAAACTAAAAAGGAATGTTATTTCTTGCTTTTGTTATTTCTACGAACTTGACAAATAGTCTCCATACCTGATCCCAACATAGTAGCTACGCCAAGGGAACACGCATTACTTAGAAAGAAGTGTCGTTGCGGTAGAACTACCTTGTACGTATCTGTAAACAAAGAAGTAGAATAGTAGAAATGTGTACTTTTACCATACGAAGTTTATGCAAAGGGTCAATAGGTTATCTACTTCTAGGCAAGCGTGCCCCATCGTCGACCACATCATCGCTTACCATTAGTTGAGATATCTAGTGGTCAAAAGTCCAGCCTATCAATCAGAAATAAAATCGTTTACAATATACATGCATTCTCAGTCCAAGCTTTTTTTGTTAGTTAGGTAACTGCTATAGTAATTGGCGACGCTATAGTAACTGGCCACTCATAACAAAAGAGGTAGAAACAAGGTAATGGAAGCAAGCCCATGAATGTTAAGGACAGAAAATATTTCTGTATCAGATACTGGAATATTTTTTGTGAATTACCTTGTTTCTACCTCTTTTGTTATGAGTGGCCAGTTACTATAGCAGTTACCCTATAATAAAACGAACTTCTTGCAAAGTGCGAGTTGGACTCGTGCATAAAGAAAGGGTTCCGCTCGAAAACTTTATTGATTTCCTGGAATTTACAGAGCGGTATTTTCAATTAAGTAGTTTTGCAAGGCGGATTAGTTTAACAGGTTTTATTTTTTTAATTTGTCCCCTAAAAGTGACCCCATGCTCAAAATTTATTTATTTAAGTACGTTCTTTATTTGTCCGTGTTTCAGGTTTCAGAACTATACATGTGTTCCTTATATACACGTGAAACACGCAATAAAGAGCCAAAGTTATAGAAGTTGGTTTAAAAGAATTTCAGTCAGAAGTTTATTTATAGAGCAAGGTGGAAAACTTAACGCCATATTTTCAAGAGATTCGCCAAGTGCCATGACTCGGTTCCGGAAAATCTCTAAAGCGCTTGATGAATAGATCGTGGAGCAAAGTTCCTGAGATACCGTACTATGTTTTCCCGATTCCTTAGTACCTAATTTTGGTTAAAAAGAAACCTGGGGCCTAACCACCAACTCTTAAAGCAGTATTACTTCAATATTACTTCCAGTGGGAAAGAGACGGAGCTATAAAGGACGTATGGCTCCGACTCTTTCCCACTGGAAGCAATATTAAAGTAATACTGCTTTAAGAGTTGGTGGTTTAGACCCTGAAATGGAAGAATCTTAAAGAGAAAAAGAAAGTATGGAAGTGGAGTGGGACAACGCAGGCTATTCTGGATTCCAAAATGTCGTTTCTGTAAATCTGATTAAGCGCGCTTACTCTTCATGATATTTCCTACAAAAGTGCAAGTGCTAAATGTTAGCAATTTATAAACTGACTAGCCTTTGCCCGCGACTTCGTACGCGCATATCCCGTTTTTTTCCCGTTCCCGTAGGAATGTCTGGAAATTCTTTTAGTACTTCTACACTCCCAAAGGAACCTACATGCCAAATTTCAGTTTTCTACGACCAGCAGTTGCGGCTGTGCGTTGCGTGTCAGTCACTCACTCACTTAATCACCCAGTAATGGAAAAAGTTACTTTCAAACTTTCACGAAAGAGAGTTTTCAACACATTTGCTCAAAAAATGCATTTACGAAGACCATCGAGAGTTAAAAATTACGCATCACGCAATGGAACGTGCGGTAAAATAGGTACTCTAACCAGTACATATTTTACAGCATACTCCGTTGTATAGCGCCGTGCGTAACCTTTTTTTAATTTCCATAAAAAAAGAAATAAGGATGCCACCAAGGAGTTTCACATTACGAGAATAAATAAGCTGAATGATTGAACCTCCTTGGAAGCACTTTTTGCGCAATGCGTTTGTCTCACTTTAATACTAAAGAGAAAATGAGACGAAACATGTAGTTTCATTTGCAAATTCGCGCCATTTTCATATTATAAACGTCAAAGATTGTTGCACTTTATAAAAACAAAAAGTTTTTTTCATTTTCTATTGTACTGTTTTCTCACAAATGTGTTGAAAAACGTTATATAACACACGTGCGGAAATTGGTATTTACAAACTCGTGACTATGGTAAGCCCTCGTTTCGGGCTTACATTCGTCTACTCGTTTGTAAAAACCAACTTACTGCACTAATATCATAAACAACTTTTAGAAAGACAGAGAGAGCAATTTTAAAAAACACTCTTACCAGACTTACGGACTTACGAATTTGTATGAAATTCCGTGATTAGTAAATAGGTATTTAAAATCAACTGCAAGAAATTAAGGAGTTGTTATTATCATACCCAATAACAGATATAAATTTTATCAAGAAAAAAAAAAATTAAGTCACCGCAAAATTGCAGACTCCGTAAGATTGTAAAAAATCTTGATTGGATTATAATTTCTCGACATATTATGAAAAAATCGTTTTGTATGTACAATAAATCCCATCCAAATTCAGTATGTATACAATATGTAGATATCCGTCTTATTTCGAAAAAATTGTTTACAATTTCACGCGATATTTTACAATCTTATGGCGTTTCGAAAATCGCATCGTTATGATAATTCGCAGATCAAACTCTTAATCTTTATATAAACTTATAATAGTTGGTATTACATGCCCAAAATTCTTAAAGTTTCGGTTTACTTCCAATTAGAAAGTTATCAGAGGAAACCTCTGAATCTAGAAATAGAGATTTAGGACATACCGACAACACAGCCCTAATATTTAGCAGAAAGGCAACCAATGACGATATTATACACAATTTAATTCTGATCCTCGTTTGGCAGATATGAGCATACCTAAACTTCGTAGGAAACTAAATAGAAAAACAAAGCTTATTAATAAGTAATCATAATTTGGACGATGAGGCCGATAGCGAAAAAGAGAACTTAGCTTATGTAGATATGAATCTACTCCACGGTTGTTGAAGATGTCGGAAAAAATCATACCGACTGGGAGCATTTAACGCTCTGCTACCCGTACAAAGCCGGGGCTGGTTGCTAGTCTAGAATAAAGTAAAACCTTACCTCTTTCTATAACCAGTAGTGCGTAGTGAATCTTCATAACAGACAGCACAAATAAGTAGACCCAAAGCATTGTTGACATAAGGATGTAACTCTGAGAACAAAACTCAAATAGGTATATGGAATCTGAATGATACGAAGGTTAGTCCGATTAAATCGGGTCCGTTGCAATCGGGTCCTAAGATAATTATATTTTTTTTTATTAAGAATTGGGCTAGCTCTTAATCTCGATCACGCCTGATGGAAAGCGATGAATGAGGTCTAAGATAGACCGAGGGTGCCCATGTTGCCTTGAGGCACTGGTACTCCCGCGCGTCTGCGAAACACAACAGGCTGCTTGATTCCTGTATGAGGGTGGGCTCGCGAACCAAGCTGGCGTTAGGGCGTTAAGGATTAGCCAGTCTTATAAGGTGTTCTATCTATCTATTGGGTATGGTTTCCGCACTTAGTTCAACAGTAGACCATAGTACGTGAGACATAGCGGCCGTCATTCTAACCAGCCAACCTCCCTCCAGAAGCAGATCAGTCCCCTCAGTGTGTGTGGATATCTGTGAGCAAATTAGGTGTCCCTATTGTTTGCCTCCGTATTTCGGTAACACCTGTGCAATCAAGAAGCACTTGCGATACCGTTAAGGTGAGACTGTCCAGGATGCACCGAGCGCTCGGTTCAGTTTAGTGCCTGATGGAACAAATTGCGCTATACGAGGAGGCTCCTTCATACATCCCAAAAATCTTAGAACCCGATTGCAGTAACGGTTTATCTAAAGATACCGATCGCGAGGTACTACAAACATAGAACATAAAGATGTTCTAATATTATTCTTGGAATAAACTTGACTTCTTTCTTTCTATAATGAATAGCGAAATTAGTTTGTTTGTAAGTGGTGGAAGTGCTGATCTGATTGCGAAAATCGTTTCTCATCGGTGAACCATTGACCCATACAATATCTGTAATTTAGAGGATTTTATGAATGCCGGTGGCATTGCTGCTATTAACACAGCCAGTTATTCCTAAACAATCTACGGTACTATATTTTAATATTTTCATAATCTTTCCATCAAGAAGCAGCCGCATATATACCTACTATCGTTGACGGTTGGTTGACAGAAGCTATTTTTATTCCAGAAAATGCATGGTATTTTGGGTCTCTGAAGCGAAAAGCTACTGAAAAATAAAACTGTTGTCACTTACCCACATAACCCTCTTCTTGTTCCACTTCAATGATGTCATTAGTATTATTGCATTGAATACGAGAAAGAAAGAACCGCCCAAAGTCATCAAACTTATTACTGAAAATATTTAGTAATATGAAATTGATCAAAATAAGTCATCTGCCAAGCTTTGTTGCAAGCTTTTTAGGGTTCCATAGGAAAACAAGGACTCATAGTTCCACCATGCCTGTCAATTCGTTCGACCGTCCGTCCGCTGCGAGTTTACGCAGATAATATTGACGTACCTATTGTTGGATACTGAAGTCTTAGGTAGCAATTGGCAAAACTGGATGACCGACTTCAATCTTCTGACTAACCATGACGACTGTCAAAGATCTTTTTAATGACAATCGGCACCAACTGCTTAATGTGTTCTAATGCGCACTAGAGCACTTTCTATAATTATCAAGATCCTAAGAGACAAAGGAGTTACTGAAAGCCCTTTGGTAATCAGCTTTGGTGATCAGTTTGTAATCGACTGGCTGATAATCAGCCCTTTGGTAATCAGCTTTGGTAATCAGTTTGTAATCGACTGGCTGGTAATCAGCCACTAGATTAAAATAAATAAATAAAATAAAATGCTACCAGCCAGTAATTTTCCGGCAGCGCTACAAGGCGAAGGCCCGTTTTTCTATAAGAAACGAACGAGCATTGAAAGCTAGGGATGCTCATTACAATTTGAAGAGTTCGAACTATTTAATCCAGGTAGGTATGTATCTAGAATATATCAATATTGCACGCGAAATAGTTGCTCTTGCTTTATCTATATCTGAGCATCTAGCAGACTTTCGCGGCCTTCACCAGATTACTAATGAGATAATTTTAAGTCATAATTTTACCAACAAATTCTTATTATTAAAAACTTACGGCTAGAACCCTCAGTCGCATACAATTTATCGTAATCAGAACCATTTAAAAAGAGCAGTATCATCAGGGTAACTCCAACAATCACTTCGCTTATGGCAGTATACTCCACAACAGGGCGAAGTCGGGTCACCAGTCCAAGTTTCACCGGCATCAATTTCTTTTTCCCAGTCTCTGGTACGCAAGTGTCCACATTTGGTTTTTTCTCTTCTAGCTCTGACATTTTGTCTGGCGCGTACGTATACAATGTTTGATCAAGAATCTTTTTTAAATCCAGTTCTGGGGAATTTCGCATTCTGATTCCTGTATTCGGTTTTGGTCGAAATTATAATTTGTAATTGATAGTCTATTTATTATTGGACTGTAGTAGACTATAATTATTATAATTTGAAGTAGCAATTGCTACGTTTAATGGATTTTATTATGTATTTATGTGGATATTGCACCAGTTTTCGCGAGGTCACGTTTTCGTTTAATTTTGATGACGTTAGACGTTAGCAGTATTTGTGGTTACCATTGGCAACTATTTTGACATTGGTTCTTTTTCGTTTAGCATCTTAAAACTTTTTGGTTTCTATTTAATTTATTTGCTGATGATGAAACGTTAATTTTTAAGAATGTGTGATTGAATCATTACCACCACAAAACAACAAGTTCCAAGACAAGACTACACAATACAAATCAGCTTTCCATTCGACATTCAAAAATATAGGAAGCTTGTATTTATTACACAATTCTAAAAATAATCCTCATTGCTATACATATTATATGCATACAAATAAACACAAAAGCACGACTTTTCATTAGAAACACCGACTGAACTCTCCCCCCTTTTCTCCGCGTAGAGCATAAAAGCCTACGTACATCCAGCCACCCAAACATCCATACATTAACATGAACATTAGGCACCTCAAGCGTACGTAATCCAGCGGTGCAGTCAGCTCCATTAAATTAAATACTTAATGAGACTCCACATCGTGGTGCCCCTGGGTAGATAAATGCGGTAGTTTCACGCTAACCACATCAGGTAATGTTGAAATTTTCAAGTCCAAAAATCTTTTCTTCTTCTACCGATTCTCTCTAGACAGAGCAGGCTTATATATTCTTTACCATATTTATTTAAATTAAATTTTCGTTAAAACTACTACCATAAAGAGGTATGTTTTTTGTTTGTAGAAGGAAATATCTGGAAGTACCGATCTGATTTAGAAAATTCAATCACTAATAAAAAGTTACACTTTTGCGAAGTGCCATAGGGTTTTTATTTCGGAAACTGAGGGACATAAAGCACTATAGCTTTGATATTTCTGCCATGTCTAAGTCAACAACAACTCAACTCTATCCTCAGTGCTGGAATACAAGCCTCTGCTATGAGGAGAGATGACAAAGTGATCTATAATCCACCACGCGGAACCAGTACCGGGTGTTGGATGCCCCATGTCTGACTTTTTTCGGAGGGAAACCTTGTTAAAGCACCTGGACTTTTGAGGAAAAGACCAAAGAGTGTGGGATTTTTACCTCACTAAAACTACCCCGGTGACACCATCAGCATTTTTTTTTTCTTTTTTTTACGGATGCGAAATCATCAAATGACTTCTTCCGCACTGTGTGGAGTGGAAGGGAGTGTCAGAGTTACTGACTAAAACCCATCCATGTTCCTCCTTATGCCTTTTGCCTTCCAAGGCTGCAGTGACTCTTTCGAACAAAGTCTATAAATCTCTTTGAGGCGCGCGTGGATCTCTTAAAACGCCTCTGTGCGCCTGTTGGGGAACCACCCTGGGGCAACTGTTAAGGGGTCGTCGCTGGGCTTCGCAGTGGATGGCAATGAATTTTTAGATGTAACAAAGTGTTACCTCAACACTTCACGAGCTTTCTCTACCCGTTTTGAGAGTAGTTTTACGAACGGTAAATAAACATTTGCTCAAAGTGGTCCTTCTGAGTACTTTTTGCAGGACCCAAGTGTGTAATACTAGTTACTTGCCAACTTCACTTGAATATTGTGATATAATACGTGCGAGTAGGTCTTTTCTTTTTACTATAAGCAATTTATTTAATGAGAAAACTTATATTATAAGTTTATTCATTATTGCCGTTCTAGAAATGTGATTAATTTGAGCGATTAATGTGGGTATTGTGTGCGTAACTATAAAAGCTTTTTTATTACCAAGTTGTAAAGTTTCTCTAGCGGTTGGTCATGCATGATTCAATCCGCCTAATCCTTTACCAACTAAGTATGTTGCGGTCGATTTCAAGTCTAAACGGATACAGCTGAATACAGTAAATAAAAAAATAAATATAGTATCAGCAGTAGTATCTAAATAAATATAGTTGCTTTTAATCCTCCATTTTTTTAATGGCCACTTACAGGTTAACTCGCTAGGGCTATTAACTACCCCACCAACCGTGTCTCCACGTTGCCGTCGTGGTGGGGCTTGCGTGTCTCAATGATCTTGGGGGCTTTGCCGGTAGAGCCACTCATGCCGGAAGGTCCCAAGTGAGAGACCAGACCAAGAGAGACACAAGAGGGGCACACCGTTCGGAGACTTGAGCAGTGTTCGGGTCCTCGGACGGTGTGCGTCTCATTGGCTTGCTCGCTGCTCTCTGGTACGCGTCTGATCATCAGACGTGACTGTGAGGGCAGCGAGCAAGCACTGAGAGAGAGGGGGAGAGGAGGGGAGATAGGGACCGCACCCTCAAAAAGGAAATTATGGACAGTTCTGCTAAACAGAAACTACCCCAGGGCGGTACGGACTGCACAGCGGTCCGAGAATCCGCCACGCCTCGTGCGTCAAGCCCCTCGTATTCTGGGGGGGGCAACAGGGCTGTCCACCAACCGATTGCCGATGGCAACAAGGGCCGAGGAGGCCCCCGATCCGGAACATCCTTCGCGGAATTGATCGGGTATAATTTTAGCCCACCCGACGAAGAGTCGGCCGGGCAGAGCGCGGGCAGAGGCGCGCTGTTCTGGGAGGAGGGCTCGCTTGAGCGTCGCGTGGGTGTAGAGTCGGAGTCCGAGTTGGACTCTGACGACCTGGCGACCTTCAGCTCGGCGGGCTCGGGACCCGAGGGGGCAGGGACTGCAGCAGAGGACCCCAGGTCCTTCCGGAAGCGGCCCAGACCGGAGGACGACCGGGGGTCGTCCTGCAGCGAGGAGGTGGTCTCGGCCCGAAAGATCCCCACCAGTAGGCGGGGTAAGGGCCGAGACGGAGGCAAGGGCAGAGTCCCTGCCTCCAAGGAGGCTGGCCATAGAGCCAATGCTGGCGGAACCCCCGGAGATGGCGGCCGTGGGGCTCCTGGTTCGGAGTCCTCCGGCGGTGAGCCGGATGACTCCGGACAGGAGCGGGTTCGGAGGGCCGGGTTTGCGGAGGTGGTGGAGGCTGCGCTTCGCGATGTGGCCTTGAAGAGGAAGCTTTCCTCTAAGAACAAGGCCATAAGTGAGGCGATGGCCTCCATTCTGGCGGCAGCGGAGGTTACCAAAGGTGGGCCTCCGCCGGACGAGATGTCCGAGCTGCGGGCGGAGGTCGCCCGCTTGGCTGCCGCCACGGAGCGTCTCCGAAAGGAGAACGAGGGGCTCCGCGCAGACCTGGCCAGGCTCCGGGGAGCCGGCCCACAGGGGGCGCCGCAAGGGGGGCGCAAGAAGGACAGCCAGCCCGTGCCGCAGGAGAGCCAGGTGCTGGACCTCGTGCGGCAGAAGATGGCTGCCTTCCAGGCGCGGTTCTCCGTCCTGGAGGGCATCGTCCTGCGCCCCCCGTTAGCGGCCAGTGGGAAGGCCCCTTCAGGTCAGAAAAAGGCGTCATATGCGGCCGCCGTGGCTGCCACACCGGGGTCGTCCGGCCAGGACAAAGGGTCCGGGCCGGCACCCGCGAAGCCGGTGCCGGGAAAACCGGACCCGGCCCCGGGAAGGAAGAGGAAGGGTGGGGTTGCTGCGCGGACGGCGAAGGCTCCTGCGCCGTCTGAGCAGCGGCTCCCCCCGGCTTCCTCGCCTTCAGCTCCTCCCCCGGCTCAAGCCGAATGGCAAGTGGCCGGGGAGAAGAAGAAGGCGGGAAAGGCAGCCAGGGCGGCCAAGAGGCGGGAGAGGAAGCGGCGGCAGAAGGCGCGAAGCGTCGCGGCTGCGCTCCGCCCCCCGAAAACCGCGGCTGTAGTACTTACTCTACAGCCGGACGCGGCGAAGAGGGGCGTGACGTACGCGGACGTGCTCACCAAGGCGAAGGAGGCGATAAACCTTGGTGAGCTAGGCATCGTGGGGGGCCTTCGGCTCCGGGTCACCATGACTGGGGCCCGGATGCTGGAGATCCCCGGGGCAGCCAGCGGCCCAACCGCGGACGCTCTAGCCGAAAGGCTTAGGGCGTCCCTAAGCGCGGACGATGCCCGAGTGTCCAGGCCCACCAAGCGCATCGACATGCGCATCTTGGGCCTGGACGACTCCGTCACGGAGACGGAGGTGGTGGCCGCCGTCGTTAGGACGGGGGGGTGCTCAGCAGAGGAGGTGAAGGCGGGCACCCTACGTCCTGACAACACGGGCATGCGCACCATTGTGGTGAGCTGTCCCGTGTCGGCGGCCAAGACCATCTCGGAGGGCCGTAGGTTTTTGGTGGGTTGAGTTTCCGCGCAGGTCAAACTGCTGGAACCCCGACCTCTGAGGTGCTTCCGGTGCCAGGTGGGCCACCATGTAGGAGCTCAATGCACCTCGGAGGTGGACCGCAGCGGTCTATGTTTCCGCTGCGGTCAGCCCGGTCACAGGGCCGGCTCCTGCGACGCCGCGCCGCACTGCGCAGTCTGTGCGGCAGCTGGCAAGCCGGCCGACCACTGGGCTGGGGGTAGGGCCTGCGCCCCACCCACCAAAGCCGGAAACCGGAGAAAGCCCTCCGCCACCGCCGTCTCTGCCGCGACCGCCGCCACCGCCGCCGCTTCCTCCGCCGCCAAAGCCGGTTCCACTGCGGCTGCTGCTACTGCAACAGCCGCAGTAGAGCCCCTACAACGGGCTCCGGAGGGGGCTGAAATGGAGTGCCAGTAATGGCCCCATTTCACCCCCTCCTGTTGAACGTCAGCCACTGCGCCGCCCAGGAACTGATGCTCCTGAGCATGGCGCAGTGACTGATGCCTGTGGACGGCGAGCAATGGGTAGCTCGCCGTCCGATCAGAGCAGGCCCGGGTTGACGGCGCGCTGTGTTCTACGCGCGCCAAGCCAGCAGTCGTCAGCATGGGTCGGGGCCCGTTAAGGCCAGAGCCTACCAGGGTTGCGGATTTGTTCGAAAGAGTTACCGTGGCCCTGGAACGTAAAGGCACTGAGAGGAGCATGGGTGGGTTTTAGTCAGTAGAAGTCTGACACTCCCTGCTGCTCCACCCAGAGCGGGAGGGGTCATTTGATGATTTCCCATCCAATAAAAAAAAAAAAAAAAAAAAAAAAGGGCTATTAACTAGGGAGACACCCCGGGCGTCGAGATTCACAGGGCAACTCCCGGATTAAGGCGCGGGTCTGCGGACGGCGAGCGTTAGGTGGCTCGCCGTCCGATCAAAGCCAGGCCCGGGTGGACGGCGCGTTATGTTCTACGCGCGCCGCAAAGAGATGTCAGCATAGTAGACGGGGTCCGTTAGGGCCGGAGCCTGCCAGAGTTGCGGATTTTGTTCGAAAGAGTTACTGCGGCCCTGGAAAGCAAAGGGCACCAGAAGGAGCACGAATGGGTTTTAGTCAGTAAGAGTCTGACGGAGGTTAACTGCTAAACCGAACTATCATTCAATTCTCCATAATGTACCTACCATTATTATCTGCATCGCCAGGCTTCACCCAAAGGTTGACTGGTAGAGAGTGCCTATGGCATTAAGTCCGCCTCTGTTCATTTGTGTGCGTAAAGTGTTCAATAAAAAAAAACCCAAGCTTCACTCTACTGTGCTGTGTCCATCTTCATCATAGTTTAGATTAAAAATTGGTTTCATCTAGGCTTTCCTCCGAAAGCCATTGTTTGTTTAATTCATTCAAAACAACGGGTACCATTAGCTGATTAAAACAGCTAACTAATTTAAGTGCAGCTGCTGCTGTCGCTGCTTTAGCTGCATCTTATTTTAAATTTCCTGATATTGGATAGACAACCTTCGTTTATTTTTATGAATGTTTAACATGTGATTAACGCCATCAAACTGCAGGTAAGTCAAAAATTTTATAAATATAATTAAGTATGAGACAAAAAAAAAGATTTTCTTATACTTAACTATATTTGGAAATCTTCATCTTCTAAGACCACATAATTTAAAAATGTTGTAAGTAGGCTAAAATTCTAGTAGACGGGGGACCGTTAGGGTTGCGGATTTTGTTCGAAAGCTTTTGTTTGGGCCGCGGTGACCGCGGCCCTGGAACGCAAAGGGCACTAGGAGGAGCACGGATGAGTTTTAAACATTAAGAATCTGATACTCGAATCCCTCCCGCTCCACCCAGAGCGGACTGGGTCATTGTATCATTTCCCATCCATAATAAAGGCCAAAATTCTAAAGACAAATGAAGCCTATCGGCGATATAAGCAGTCCAAAATTAATTTAGCTGCCATCCTTTCTTGTAATTTACCAATTTTGAATTATACGTCTAATTACGCCTCTATAGTTAACCAAGGTTCCAACTTATCTCAAAAAGTCAATTGTCCTTCACCCGGCTCTCGATATCATGAGACAATGAATACTTTGTTGACTAAACTGATTTTCGGCTTGAATTCGACCCTTAAATTTAGATGACTTAACTATTCATAAGAATAGCTGAGCCTACAACTTCGCTTGCTTGAGATTATTATTTTTAACCGACTTAAAAAAAAGAAGGAGGTTCTCAATTCGACTGAATATTTTTTTGTATGTTTATTCCTGTATTTTCGCCAATTTTCCACCGATTTTGATGATCAATTTTTTGTTTGGAAGAGTATATTCCTGGACTAGTCCCATTACAATTTGGTGAAGATCTGAAGATGATCTTCGGAGATAGGTAACAGAACTCTTCAATAAATGATAGCAAATCTTGCTTGCATGCTGAAATCGCATGTCTATTTATTGTTTATTCCAGTTCATAACATAACATGTTGTATTAAACTTGTGAGATGTTGCGGAATTGTTCGAAAGAGTCGAACTTGGAACGCAAAGGGCATTAGGAGCCAGCATACTATTGTAGTCTTTGATTAGGAGGAACACGGGTGCGTTTTAATCAGTCTTCTTCTTATCAGTCAGTAAGAGTCTGACACTGAAGGATGTCATTTGATGATTTCCTATCGTTAAAAAAAAAGCTCGTGAGATAGGGATTACCGACAACGAGAAGCAATATATTCTTTAGTGAGCAATAAGGAAGTATTCTTAAAAATTTAAACACTCGGGTCGTGGGGTCCGAGTGCTCATTACTTGTTTAAAGATCTGTCAAAACGCTTAGTTGACACTTCGCGTGACCCTAGGGCTGGCTTTTACCTCGGACAAAGGATAAGCATTGCCATACAACGTGGCAATGCTGCCAGCCTTTTGGGTACATTACCAGTGGCCTGCGATGCGGAGGAATTTTTCGACGCCATGTTTTAGATTACTTTTAGTTTTAGTTGAGACTTTTATTTATGTGTGTGTATATAGTTACAGTTGCAATAAAATATATTAGTCATTTCAACACCATTTAACTGGAATACTTCCTTAGTGCTAGGTACTTAAGTATGAAAATATATAAGTTCGTAATTTTTGCCGATAGGGAATCAAGAACAAAACCGTGCGCCCGACAGGCATAGTTTAGATAAATCAAAACGATGATTTACTATCTAAAACTGCAACGAAAGAGTTCTTTGACAAAAAATAAATAAATGACTAAATTGTATACCTACACGAATATTTTGCACGCTTATAATGTTAAGCAAAAACATGTACCTATGCTCTGTATTTAATTTTTGTACCATCTTGTTTCTATGCAAAATTTTATTCTATTCTATTTTATTCTAAAAATGAATAGGTATTTCGCAATTTCAAAACCACTATTGTCTGAAAAAAGTAGGTATACTATCAAGTTCGGCAGCGTTACAACTGATCAAAAACTTAGTTCTTGGTTGCGCCAACACTGCACCGCTAGGTAAGTCTGGGCAGACGGTACTTACTAACAGTTATTTGTTAGTTGCTAACTAAAACAAAGGTATTACACGATCTGTAGAACAAGATGGTAGATGGTAGAACAAGTCTTTGAATAAGTTTGTTATTGCAATATTCTACAGTTACCAAGACGAGTTTTCAGGTATTCATAATACTTTTACAGGAGTAACAAGAATGAATAAAGTGAGAAACAACCTGTAATGTATTCTACATTAAACCGGATTTACATTACGAAACTAGTTTCATGCATGATGAAATTAATTTCATAACACTACTTTCAGTACCTGTGAAACTAGTTTCATTAAAAATAATAGTGTCGTGAAACCCACAGTCTGTCTGTGTTCATGGCTCCGCCAACATCAAAGCTTTATTTTGCATTGCAAAATGTTGTCATACAAATGTTATAGTAAAAACTTAAAAAAAGTTGTCTCGAAAGAAAAGATGTTGGTGGATTCGACGCTGGCTAGCAAGAAACCAAGCACGACTAATAAACACACGTCCTATCAGCGCAGGCGCTTTCGCGACACTAGTTTCGCGTCGCGTTTAAGCCGGATTTACATTACGAAACTAGTGGCATGAAAGTAGTTTCGTGACATTAATTTCACCAACAATTTCACGTGTAAACGTCAAGTTTTACAATGCATGCATCGATTTCACGACACTGAAACAGTTTCGTGATGCGCGCGATTTTTGGATAAAACTAGTGTCATGCAACTAATGTCATCGTATAAACGCGACGCGAAACTAGTGTCGCGAAAGCGCTTGCGCTGATAGGACGTGTGTTTATTAGTCGTGCTTGGTTTCTTGCTAGCCAGGCTCGAATCCACCAACATCTTTTCTTTCGAGACAACTTTTCTTAATTTTTTACTATAACATTTGTATGACAACATTTTGCAATGCAAAGTAAAGCTTAGATGTTAGCGTAGCCATGATCACAGACATACTGTGGGTTTCACGACACTATTATTTTTAATGAAACTAGTTTCACAGGTACTGAAAGTAGTGTTATGAAATTAATTTCATCATGCATGAAACTAGTTTCGTAATGTAAATCCGGCTTTATACGATGACATTAGTTGCATGACACTAGTTTTATCCAAAAATCGCGCGCATCACGAAACTGTTTCAGTGTCGTGAAATCGATGCATGCATTGTAAAACTTGACGTTTACACGTGAAATTGTTGGTGAAATTAATGTCACGAAACTACTTTCATGCCACTAGTTTCGTAATGTAAATCCGGCTTTAGAGGTTGTTTAAAAGTGGCACCAGTGACGGAATAGTAGTTTATGCAACGACCATATAAAAAGGGTTATTAAAACACGAGTGTGGGTTTATCACACGAGGCGTAGCCGAGTGTGATAATAGCATCACACGAGTGTTTTAATACCTAATTATATGCCGTTGCATACACTATTTTATCTTCACTCATACAGTTGAAATAAAATAAGTGGAAAAATAGTTTATTCCAATATGGCGGATATTCTCATTGCGTATTCGAATGACTGCGCAGCGCGCTCATTCATAGATAAAGATAAAAGCTGGCTCATTGACTTATGTCAATGAGCCCGCGCCAAAAATTAAAAAGAAAAAGTGTGCTATAAAAATTAAAAAGTTATTTTATGATGCAGTTGTTTAAAAATCGAAGGAAAATGTTGAACTTTAATGGTTTTTTTTTCATTTTACCTATCCACGAAAAAAAAGTACGTGTTTATGCATTCGTTTTTGAACTCATATTTGGAGCATTACGTTGTGAGTGTAGATAAAAGTTGAAAGGTAACTGCTTGTTCTGGTATGGTCATGTGAAGAGGAGGGATGAAACGCATGTAACTAAAAGAGTTATGAATATAAATGTGGGTGGAGAGGGAGAGGGAGACCAAAGAAAAGATGGATGGATTGTGTGAGGAGCGATATGAAAGAAAAGGGAGTTAGTGATAGTGTGACGGCTGATAGGACAGAATGGAAGAAAAAAAACCTACAATCGAATTGAGAACCTCCTCCTTTTTTGAAGTCGGTTAAAAAAAACGTGTTGCGCCGATCCCAAGTAACATGGGATAAGGGCAGGAAGAAGATGATGATGACATCATTTCGGACGATAATCTGTCAAAATATTTTATTTATTTCTCAGTTAAAAACTTAAGACTGTAATAAAATTGCCATAAAATAATGATTCCATTTTAAAACTTGACAAAATGTTTCACATAAATAAATATCGCACTGTATGTGTGGCAACCAATTAGTGGCCTAGCCTTTTCATTTGAATGCCCCGATTTTTCAGCGACTTATGTGACATCTTTTGTTCAATATCGTTTAATGACTCGCCCATGTCACTTATTTCGCTAATTAAACAGCGCAGTTCAATGAAAAGGCCAGGCTTTTAATGAAACGGCTGATTAAGCTAGTTGTCTGCGACATATGCACCATTTCATATTACAGGCAGAAGCTAAGGATTACATTTAATAGTTTTACAACAATGTAAGTGAGATATCGAGCGTCTTAAAGCCGGTATGCATTGCACAGTTTGAAACAAGTCTCGTCTAAGTCGGCGCAGACACGACTAATTTCCACACATTACCTAATAGTTACTATAGTTACCAACTCACGCTCAAGACGAATCTCAGCACGACAGCAAATAGAAGTACCCTTACTGGATAAAAAGGCTGTTATATTATCGAATTATTTACTGGTCACGAACTATATTATTAGTCTAAATACAGCTGGCCAGCAGATATTATTAATGCAACATCTCTATAAATAACTGAATATAGAATTTGCCAATCGCTTTTATAACGATGTCGTTAGTTTTTTTTTATATTAAAAGACTGTTAGTCTAAAATACCAAGTATTTTTTTGGCTCACATTTGGGTAAAATCGTTTGATCGGCATTATGAAATTTATTTTTCTAACAGAAAACTAGACCATGGCTGAGGCCCGTAGGCTAGTTTTTTTGTTTCTGGATAAACGCATGGTTTTTGTGCGCAAAACTGCGAAAAAAAGCTAACTCAACATGCATGGCTGCCAGCTTTGCATAAAATAAACTCATAAACTGCGTAGGTACTCAGTGAATACAATCATAAAACAATCCCATATATTTATTATTAAAGGGTGTTTCATAAATGTTTAAATTAATTAATGTTACACCAATGTAAACTCTACCTTTCGTCGACCTCTTTTTCAATTTAGAGCGCAAGATTAATTCGAGAGCTTCATCTCATACTTAGAAACTACACCAACGTTTAACTTATAAAATCGGGAAGAACTTAGAACAACTTCAGGGGGTATTATAGGGTATCAAGAGAAAATGCTGCCAGACTTGTTAATAAATAAATCGAATAATGCGTGCTGAAACCTATGCGATGATGTTTTAAGGAGGCTTAAAGCGTCACTCATGATATAACTAAGCAACATATTGTAGCTTATAAAATAATAATTATAACATCCTAAGACACGTTTTTGACTCGAGCCATCTCAGTGAGGAGTCAGCAGCGGCGAAGGGTTCATAAACGCCGAAATGCCCGGATTGAGCTTAATAATATAAAACAAGAACACCTAAATAGCATAGGATAGATCTAAGAACATAATCGTACAAATTGTCAAGAACATTAACTTTAAACTTTGCGCGTATTGAATCGTGCGAACCACAAGTCTTTATTTTACGGTTGGCAGATTGCATATTCATTCATTTTTCGTTACGCAGAGTTGCCACACTTGCCACTCTGCGTCGCCGCTGTGAGTCAGCTGTTATAATTCATCGTTATCGTCTATTGCTCTCCACTTAATATAAACACTGGGCCGCGAACTTTGTGGACCCAGTGCGATTGAGCCCGTACTTATGTCCTAGCATTCATACTTTCTTTCTTTCAGGTAGATATTAAAAGAACTCCATAATCTAAAACTTGTATTAAAAAATCACAGCTTATACATAATCTTCAATGTTATCCTGTATCCAGGGCAGGAACTTGGCCACGTCGGTGAAGATGACGTAATGGTTGGGATCACAGCCGATGGTGCCTTGCCTGGCTACTGAGAGGGAGACCACTCCTCGGAGGTACCAGCTGCTTCCCTTCTGGAAGACCATGCCGCCGCCGCTGTCACCGTTGCAGGATGTTCCATCTGTAAAGTTAAAAGCAAAATTTAAATCAAGAATGGAACATCAATATTATTGGGATAATACACAAGGATCTCGCCGACTGATCGACACGTGCACAAAGAATAAGCATTGCCATTCAACGTGGGAATGCTGTCTGTCTTCAGTGGCCTTAGTGAAAGTTTTTTTACGTTCTCGATCACGTTAGCGTAAACGTCAATTTGTGTTGAAACTGAATAAGCGCCGTCTGGTGACAATCACGGACAACCTGTTTTTTTCTATACAATTTGACAAGCGAACGTTTGCGTAAATGCGATCGAGTACGTTAATAAACTCACACTAAGCCGTCTGAGCCTCTACCATGAGATTTCATCGAAAAATTACTCGCTAGCGTTAAACTCGCTAGCGTACTAACGTGGATCGAACAGATTTCGATAGTGCTTGCACCATGAGATTTACGGAGTCTTACGCATTCGCTAAGGTAAGCTCGATAGATCGCGTTGTCTAGCTAACTTCACTCTACTCGATATAATGCTTCACTTATGTTTTGTTTCTTTCTTTCTCACTAATAAGAAGAGAGAACGGCTCTTAAGCTCAAAATGTAGTTATATCGCTATGCTAAAAATGTTAAGATAGTCAATATCACAAAATAAACCGACTAAATAAAAAAGTTGACGGTTAGTGGACTACTTATGGTATTTAGTGGTTTTTTAATTTTTATCCCATATAACATGTCATGTTTTGTTTGTTGGCGTCGTGTTACAGTTGTGTGTATGTGGTTTAAAAGTTTACAACAATAGCTTATAATTGGTTTTGTTTTGAGATAGCTGCATACCATACTAGGTACTACCTTTAGTTCTAATGAAACTCGTTGTTGAATAATGTTACGGATTTGACGTCAACACTGAACGTGTTGACGTCAAATCCGTAACATTATTCAATAATATAAATGCACAAATCCTCAAACGCTTCTCTATAGTGTGTGTAAAGTTTAATAAACTATCTTTCACTTATATTTTCCAATTGAGATCCAACATAAAATTTTATTTTGGCTTGAAATTAACGATGTTCACGTCGTTGATCTTCAAAATCAGCGGCAACTAACATATTCCACGCTAAATAAGTTCTTGCAGACATTATTTTGACTTTATTATACTCAAACACGTGTATTATTTTAATGTAAACTTATGTTTCACACGGCAAAATGCTAGTGAGCTACGTAACTAATATCGTAAGCGTATTGTTCGATAGCTTCTGTCAAATTAGTGACTCATGGTGCCGTTATGTATGGTGATAGCCGAAAAACGTCAGTGACCATCGAATAGATTACGTTAGGTTTTTAACCTATCGAAATCTATAGTGCTCATGGTACGAATTTTAATTCTTTCTGTGACCGCCAGGGGCGCTGTACAGTATGTCATACAAATAATTTACGGAGACGCTAGCGAGTTTTGGCTGCATAAACTCATGGTAGAGGTACTGGTCAGGACAATGACCGTTCTTTGACGCCTAAGTGTCAGTGTGTATATTGTTTTTGTATATATATATATGTACTTAGCTGGTTTTAGTAAAATCATAGTCCCTTGACGGTTGACAGGGGAGAACGGAAGATGATAGCATATTGCGCCGACTCCAAATAGCATTGTACAAGGGTAAGAAGGTGATGGCCACTGATGGCATACAATTTCTAAAGATTCTACTAGTCTATTGCACTCTTGAGCCTACAATATTCTAGGCTTTATCCCAAGGACTTACAAATTCAAAAAAAATAATTTCTTTACATGTTACGTATCCTAAATCCTAGAATTGGAAATATTGCCTACTTCTTCCGGCAACAAAAGCGTGGCTTGATTCTTAAATGGTGAAACAATATCGTGAGATATAAAAGGAATAGAAATGGCTTTGCCCAGGAGAAGGACACAGTCTACCCATAACAGTGGACGGACTAAGCTGTGCCCATAGACTATCAGCCTCACCGTTGTCTAGGTGGGTTGTAACGCTGTACGCTCTAGTTAATCTGTGGCACTAGGTCGGGTGCAGGTGATGTATTTGCACTCTCGCTCACAGCTCACGTATAAATCATTTATTGCAGAGAGTGGTTTCACGATATTGTAATGTATCTACACAATACTCAGACATGATCGTACAAATATTTTGTGTAACATGGCTGTAACGATTATGGCCCTTGCTCTAATATAAGACAACATATTAGGAACTGAATATTAGACCATGTATTTTAAGTAAAAAAGTCTAGTTATCTATCGTGAACCGCAATCACGATGTTATTTTTAATGCAGGCCGGTTTTATCCCCGTTTTTTAAATTAAGAATTTCATAAATAAGTACTGACTGCCTTTTTTTATGAATAAACACATTACCACTCCTTTGCGTTGCGCAGTCGGGTAAAAACGGGATTAATATTGGAATTTTATCGTCCAGTTACCTGTTGTACATTTTGTTCGAAAGAGTTACCGCAGTCCTGGAAAGCAAAGGCCACTAAGAGGAGCACGGATGGGTTTTAGTCAGTAAGAGTCTGACACTCCCTCCCGCTCCACGCAGAGCGGCAGGAGTCATTTTATGATTACCAATCCATAATAACAAAAAAACATAGAAAAAAATAATGGTGATTGTACCGTATTTTTTATTATTGATAAGCACGCGCTTGACCACTATCTCACCTGAATGATCGTAAGCGATGATGTAAACGAAAATGAAGCACGCTATACGGTAACAGGACGATAAAAATTGCACTGTTAACAAAATAGTTGCCAGCAGTGCGATTCTGTAAACATGTCGAAGTGAACACTTGGGCGGGGCGCACGATGGGTGAGTTGTCAAACCATACAAATAAGATGGAATGACGGCTCAGTTGTCGTTCACTCCGCCTAGGTGAACACCGTGAGATGTCGACAGAATCGACCGGCAGTAGTGTAAAGCCAAGTTTGCAGCTTCGAAATGTTTGGGTAATCTTTCAGGTTTTGGCTTATAACTTTTAAACGGAGCAACACACTTATGTGGGTACAATTCGAGTGAAATCGTGGCTCTTGCCTTTAGCCGTTGCCATGCTAAAACGCAAACAGTATTGTTTTGAGCAGCGTTCGTCAAGAATTTATAAAATGTTAAATTTGAAACCGCCGAGGCGAGATAACACTGAGCCGAGCGTTGAAAATCCAAAAGTTGAAAATTCACTGTCGAAATGTTATATGAAGCAAAAACTTACGACTCCTGTATCCGGCGCAGTACGTCCTGTCAGAGGTGTATGATCTGAAGAACTCTGCGTAAGAACCGACGCAGGTCTCCTGGTCTACGACCGCCATGTGCAGGAGGGTCAGTTCTGTTCTTGCCATTCCCGTTGGCTCATATCCCCAGCCAACGATCTAAGGAAATTAAACACATTATTATACAATGACATTTAAACTATATGTATAACTAGCTTTTATCCGCGGCTGCGCTCGCATGTATGTCGGTATTGCGTAAAAAAGTAGCCTATGTCCTTCTCTATATCCCAGGCTATATAACTGCCAAATTTCATGACGATCCGTTCAGCCGTTTTAGCGTGCAAGCGTAACAGACAGGCAGACAGACAGACAGTTATTTTCGCATTTATAATATAATATTATTAGGTTACGTTGCTCGCACTCTGAAATAGTAACATAATAAACCTGCGCGCGTTTTATTAGAGCAGCTATCTTGCTACCGATTACTACCGACAGTGCTTGCGCTGTTTTTCAGAGCTGTTTGTGTATGACTCGTCTTACATACTACGTCACTCTTGTAAAAACGATTCCTTTTTTTTGCATTGACCATGGAAAAAAAGATTCTCATTACCATCATCATTGCCACAAAAAGACGCCCGCTGAAGCCCTAACGTCATAAAGGTTAGGGTTATTGCCAGAATGTGTGTCTTAGAGCTAAACTACGTAAGTCTACTACGCTAAGCTCCGAGCTCCGTGTTTCCGAGGTCGATTACGCGACACCACGCAGCGAAACACGACGCCGTCAACTTTACGTGTATAGTAATAAGTTTTATTAATAATTATGTATTAGTTTATTATATTATTGTTTAATTTAGCTGTGTGTATTTTATCTATGGGCCTCAGTTGCCTGATAATAAAGTGATTATTATTATTATTATTATTATTATTATACGAAGCGAAGCAGTAATGCTAGTGAAGGAGGTGGCGGGCCGCGTGAGGGAGAGACAACCCTCACGCCCCAGCCGCCGCGGCATCGGCATAGGGAGACGCACCGGGCGTCGGGAGTCGCTGGGCGATTCCCGGCCACCGTAGGTGCGGGTCTGCGGACGGCGAGCGTTGGGTGGCTCGCCGTCCGATCAAAGCCAGGCCCAGGCCGACGGCGCGTTGTGTTCCACGCGCGCCTCAAAGAGATGTCAGCATAGGAGTAGGGGCCCGTTAGGGATAGTGCCTGCCAAGGTCGCGGATTTTGTTCGAAAGAGTTACCGCGGCCCTGGAACGCAAAAGGCACTAGGAAGAGCATGGGTGGGTTTTAGTCAGTAAGAGTCTGACACTCCCTGCCGCTCCACCCAGAGCGGAAGGGGTCATTTGATGATTTCCCATCCTTAAAAAAAAAAAAAAACTATACGAAGCGAAGATGTTGTGGGATCATCTGATGCTCCTCACTGACCTCCCCGGTATCATCGAGATCCCAACCTTGGAGGCTAAGATAAGCCACCCCCCTCCCCGTAACACGTAATGGGTTCAAATTCACAGCCAAGACAAGGATTTTACCACTGGGTCACTACTACTCTTTACTTTAAACGTAGTATTATTTCTATTTCGATGCCGAAAGCTAGAACATCATTCATATACATACAGAACCCGTCTTTCCAACGACGTTCCGGAGATCAGTCTCTTGCTCAGGCCAGAGGCAGACAGGTTGGATCCTGTCGGAGTAAGTGACGGTATCACGGAGCTCTAGGATCGCCAGATCTGTCCTGAAGGTCGTCGCGTCGTACTCTGGGTAGAGAAGGATTCTGTTCACCTGGAAGATGGAGAAGGTACCATTAATTAATACTGCAATAAGAAGAAATTATTTTAATAAATGAGTGGATGGTTTTAGTGACGTAAATTTACATTCGACAATACTGGTCTTTTCCCCAAAGCCAGGAGTCTTTTGAAGGTTAGGCCAGCAACAAAAAAAGCAGCCAAGTGCGAGATGGACTCGCGCACGAAGGGTTCCGTACCATTTTCTATAAAAAAAATGGCATTATTTTATTCTGTTTTAAGTATTTGTTGTTATAGCGGCAACAGAAATATATCTATGAAAATTTCAACTGTCTGTCTATCACGGTTCATGAGAGACAGCCTGGTGATAGAGGGACGGACGCACAGCGGAGTCTTAATAGTCAATCAGTTATTAGGGTCCCGTTTTATCCTTTGGATACGGAACCTTAAAAAAGATACAAAAGCGAACGGGAAACTCAAACAATCCATTCCGTCAAAGTTATTGAAGAAAATAGATAAAAAATGACCATGCCCTCACACACCATTGTCTCCGAAACTACCAGGGTTGACAATCTTAGTAGTTGCTGACGGGAAATCGTACTTCTATAAATACACAAAATAGGGTTGGACAGCAAAAGTACTGCGAACCCTTAAAAGAGACTGACATTTTAATTTAGTTTCATTATATTGTCTGTCTTCTATGAAACACCATACAAGATGGCAGTATTTTGCGGTTTTTGACCACGTAGTTCTACTATAATACGTAAGATGGCGTGAAAACATTCATGCATTTAGTTCTTCGGTGTGACCAGCCCTCGTTCAATTTCCACAAGCAGTTTCCTCAATTTCCACCTAACTCATTATTTAATAAAAATAATACAATGATATAAAACGAAATAAAAAGTCATAAAAACAAAGACATATTGATAAATTTATTTTTGTTTGCAACACTACAACATGTCAACTTGTCAAGTTTAAAAAACAATTGACTGCCGGTTTGCGTATTTTCGGTGTCTTGCTTTTTCTTATCTCTTTTTCTGGATTTTAATCGTCTTAAAGTGCTTTTTCCACCTAAGTCCGTTAAGTAGAGCCTCTGCTCCTCCGGCCGTGTTGATTTTGTGGTTGTGTTGATTGTTAAAATCTAAGCATTGAGACAGGACTATGACTACCCCCGCTTGGTGCTAGCTTTTGTGTTTGTGACATTGAGGACTACTTATAATCATGTCTAACAAAAAGTGTTGCGTCCCCGGATGTTTAAATAGCTTAGGTAAGTGTTTTATTCATAAAAGGTCGCTGGGCCAATGCTTCGTTTTTAGGAGGGCTGATACTAAGTAAGCAGTTCAGCACCTTTAGAACAAAGCCATATGGGTAGAGTACGGCACCCGTAGATTTCATGTTGTGACTTTCAACTCCACTAATTACTTACTCGACTATTTCAGATAACAATGCGAATTTGCATAAATTCCCTAACCCAGCTAAGGATAAGTAGCTATTTAATACATGGGTCTATTCCATTGGTGTTGACATATTGCAACTTGAAAATGAACATATTTTGAAATATCGCCGTGTATGTCGTGTACACCTTGAAGAAAAATATTGGTGCCAGAATAATCGACTCAGCAAAGACGCTGTACCAAGAACAAACATGCCAGGTTAGTTATAATTAAATATGGAATAAACACTTAAAGAAAACAGATGGATAAAAACAGCATCTGACTTTTTAAAGTAATATGAAAATGTATTGGCAGACGGTGTTAATAGATTCTTATTTTTATAAATGTGAAAGTATATTTATTGGTTTGTCCTTTTTTAATGCAACCACATTGTTATACTTAGAGATCAGATACCTAGTTCCTGGGCCCGAAATTGACATCGACTACTTGCCATGGGGCAGAAATGCTAATAAAACACTATTCACAAAGTGTACCAAATAAACAAGCTGGTTATAATTCCATCTGTTGCCCTATTCTTGTAATTAAAATTATATATATCAACCCATTTATGAGTAAATTGTTGAGAAAATCAAATTAGTTTTGAACAAGTTCTGACTGAACCAAAGTTAAGTTACAAATTTTTCTTATGGAGTTTTAATGTTATTACAGGATTATCCGTCTTAAAATTCAACTAGGAAAGCCGAGTGTTTAGACCTCTTCAGATATCAGAAGTATCTACATCAAAAGGTAAATTAACATTCTTTTATCAAAATACAAAATTTCCCATCATGATTCATGAGCTCTTATAAAATCATCATATCAGCCGAAAGACGTCCACTGTTGGACATAGGCTTCCCCAAATGGGGGTTGGTTGCCATAATCGCCACGCTTGGCAGGCAGGTTGGCGATTGCAGTGTAGCTGTAGCAAAAGTGATAGGATTGTGCTATTCTTTTACATCTGACACCAAACGGAACTATAAAATACCCAATAATTAATTGCCTCAAGTTGGGAATGGAACCTTATGCCTCAAACCCAGTGCTTGCAGTTCACACTTAACCGGTCAAGTGGCGCTAATAAAATTAATTTGTCATTCCAGGACCTGTTACTTCACATTTAGACTCTGTGGATATGCAGCCATACACCGGAAGTGCTGTGGTTGATGTACAAATAAAAGAAAATCTTGGTAAGTGAAAATACAGGTGTCCCGAAACTCAACGTCAAGCGGGTACGGGGCGATAGGCTAAGTTATAACAGTTCAGGCGAAAATAAAAATAAATTCGATGTTATTAGGTTTAAGTGATAATAGGAATACTTTTGAAAATGTGGAAAATCAATACCCTAGATCACACATTTAGGTACCATCCATGATCACAATTTTCCCAATTTTATAGTTTTAATGTAATCCTAAATAACTATGCTATTGATTGCACTCACAAATCCAACAATTAATACGGGCAGTTTAGTAAAAAAAAAAACCGGCCAAGTGCGAGTCGGACTCGCGTACGAAGGGTTCCGTACCATTATCTATTAAAACGGCAAAAAAACACGTTGGTTGTATGGGAGCCCCCCTTAAATATTTGTTTTATTTTAATTTAATTATTTATTTTTAAAGTGAATAAATGACTATATATTCTGTGTATATTTCAAGCATCTACCTGTTGCCGTTATCAATATTGAGCAAAAAAGTCACGTTTATTGTATGGAAGCCCCTTTAAATATTTATTTTATTCTGTTTTTTTAGTATTTGTTGTTATAGCGGCAATAGAAATACATCATCTGTGAATATTTCAACTGTCTAACTATCACGGTTCATGAGATACAGCCTGGTGACAGACGGACGGATGGACGGACGGACAGCGAAGTCTTAGTAATAGGGTCCCCTTTTACTCTTTGGGTACGGAACCCTAATAAAGTTTTATTGAGTCATGTTTAAAAAACATTTTGTTAGATAACTGTGAGACTTCATCTTTCAAAAAAAATGTACAATACTACCCTACGCAAGTTATTTAAAAAACTGGCCCATTTAATCAAGATTACCTATATTATTGCTTATTTACTTGCAAAAGGACCTCATTTCAAAAAACGAGCGGTTAGTCACTGCATCCGATACGAGTACGAGAAAATACGTTCCGAAGTAGTCACAGAACTATTTGTGTGGTAGTTTACGCACTAGATCCGACTTCCGTCATCCGATTTTTCTCCGTCATTCGTGATTCTCCAGTTTTCAAATCGGACATATGTGTCCGTCTTCGTACATACAATCGATCGATAGTCGATAGATGCAACCAATAGCATAATTATTTAGAACTAGCTTCTATCAGCGGCTTCGCCCGCGTGAAAATAGGGAGGTTTTTTTATTTGTATTGTAACTACACCTACCCTATACCTACCCTACACCTATCCTACACCTATCCTACACCTACCCTACACCTACCCTACACCTACCGTACGCCTACCCTATACCTACCCTATATCTACCCTACACCTACCCTACACCTTACCCTAACCAGCCCAAAAAATACTATGACATGTTTCTGGTCTCCTGGTACTTGATGTTTCTGGTCTCCTGGTACTTGTGAATCTAAAGTACTAAGGCAGCAGCGGCTCTGAGTTGCCACTTCCTCCTTAGTCTCCATTTTTTTTTTTTTTTTTTTTAGAAATGACCACTAGCAAGTTAACACACTTGGGATATTAACTGCTTAACCGGACTAACCTGTGGTGGCCTCAAATGAATTTAAGGCCCCCAGCCAAGGCAACAAAACTAGCTACAAGCTAAAAACTACTGACCGCTCACTAAGGGCATTCCCTGTGGAATACGACCTCGGCTTAGCGGCGTCAGTTAGGGGCAGCAAGGGACAATCAGGCTGGGTCGTTTTATAATTTAGGGGTTATTAAAGCTAAAGGCTCAGGGGCGCGGGCTGGCTCGTTTGCAAAAGTCGGGGAGGGTTTTGAATGGGTCGTCGCGACGGACGTCGGCGGCGAGGTCGGTATACGGAACGCGGTCTGTATCTGTTTATTCTAAGGGTGCTGGTTTCCCTACAGCTTTCCTGAATCTTTGTGATTTCGTCGTCGGATTCGACGAGTGTATGCCGAGAACGGCGAATCTTACTAATGCGAGAGGGAGTGTACTGGGTTGCCTTTGAAATCAAAGGGTTTTGGTGCTTTTCAGCGGATTCGAAGAAACGCTTTGTAAGGCGTTTCATAAACTGTTTTAGGGTCGGGATTTTAAGGTCGACATGAAGTCGTTCGTTCCGTACATACCACGGGGCGCCCGTGGCTTTTCGGAGAAATCTGTTTTGGATTACTTGCATCCTGTGGATTTGCTTTGGCTTTGTGTGTGCGAATACAGCACACGCATAAGTCATTATCGGTCGTATGCACGTAGTGTAGATGCGCAGTTTACTAGTCTCCATTAATCCATGATACTTACCGGGATAACAAGTAGCCTGTTTTTTATTCCAGGTTATAAACTACATGTGTGCCAAATTTCAACCAAATCCCTTCAGCTGTTTTTGATTGTTACACAAACATACAAACTTTCACCTTTTTAATATTAGTAGGATTACATTTAAAAAAAACTACGAAATTGAGAAAATCGTGATCACAGTACCTAAATGTGTGATCTAGTCTAGGGTATTGATTTACCACAGTTTCAAAACTATTCCTATTATCACTTAACCAAGTAACTTGGAATTTATTTTTTATTTTTGCCTGAACTGGTATATCGCCCTATAATACCCGATTGACGTTGAGTTTCGGGACATCCTAATCATAACACCATATTTCTAGTAAGACAATCATTTTACCTACTTTTCATGAGATTCAAACCACCTAAATAATAACCAAGATAATTAATTGTCATTCCAGAACCTATTACTTCACACAGATGTGTCACAGTACACGAAGATACTGTGCCTATGCATCTGAATGCTACAATTGCTGTGGAAGATGTACAACTTAAGAAAAATCTAGATAAGTAAAGATAATTTCATCTTAAGTGTATTTTTTTCCTTACTTTCCTTACTTTTCACGTGATTTTATAAATTAATAAAGATCATTCCATTTTAGTCATCAAAACAACCTAATTGTATTCCAAATAATTTTCTGTAATATAAATTTTACTTCATTACAGAGCATCGCAAATCGCAAAAAGAACGAAATATCAAAGTCAAAGGCGGGTGAGACGTGTTGCTGTTACTAAATCTGAGCAAGCTTTATACAGAAAACTTGTGCTAGTTGGAGTAACACTAAGCAAGTGCTGCAACAAGCTCAAACATCACGCAAAAAAGATCAAGTCACTGCAAAACCTTACAACGAATCCACAGTTTTTGGAAACACTTGATGAATTACCTAGCACATCAAAAGTGTTGACTTTATTTACAGTTCAGAGAGCATAAGCAAGGTAGCAAAGGCCGCCGTTTTACTTTAAAGGAAAAACATATTGCTTTGTCCTTCCTCAAACAGAGCCCAAAAGGGTACAGATTTCTTAGAAAAATATTTATCTTGCCATCCCACCAAACTCTCTTGAAGTTGCTTAATATGGCAGATATAAATCCAGGAATCAACAAAAATATGAAGCAGCAAATAAATAAAGCTACTGAAAAAATGAAGTTAGAACATAAAATATGTGTTGTTCTGTTTGCCGAAATGTCACTCATACCCAATGTGACATACAATGAACGAAAGGGCAAAGTGTGTGAGTTTGTGACAAATGGCCTAGAAACACAACCCGATTATGCAGATCATGCGCAGGTGTTTATGGTAAGAGGTTTAATTAAAAACTATAAGCAATACCTGTTGCATACACTTTTTCACAAGCTGCTAGCAACAGTGTGCGACCAAGGCACAAATAATGTGAATTGCATAAAATATCTTTTGCAAGAGACAAGGGGTAACCTGTTGAGAAAGGGAGAAGAGCTCCGAGATAACATTTTTATGATAAATGACCAAGAAATCATACCACTATATGACCCACCCCATCTGATTAAATGCATACGAAGAATTTAAACAAAATGGGTTCATATCATGGGCGCCTTACACCGAGAAAACCCAGGGTACAAAGGAATCCGATTGGTGCCCAAATTGACAGATGTCACTGTCACCCACTGGGACCCAACCCCAGCAAAATTCAAGGTCAAAATTGCTACTCAAGTTTTAGTCAAACTGTGGCATCGAATATGACCTATCTAGCAGGTAAATGTCACCAGCACCTAAGTTGTCTTTATTTTTCTATTGCTAGTTCATCATCATCTGCCTAGCCTTTTCCCAACTATATGAATGAATACCAGTATTTTACGTGGAGCGGCTGCCTGCCAGACCTCCACAACCCATTAATTGGGCAACACGGTACTTCTTGGCAAGATTGTGTCAGATTTTCTGGCTTCTGACAATCCGTAACGACTGCCAAAGATCTACAAATGACAGCCGGGACTAACGGCTTAACGTGCTTTCCGAGGCACGGAGGAGTCCCGGTATATTAATATGGTCACCCATCCACAGACCAACCTCGGCAAGCGTTGCTTAACCTTAAAGATTGGCCCGTTCGGCTGTTATAATTTAGCCACGAGCTCCTCCATTTTATTGCTAGTTCTTTTCTTATTATAAGTTTTGCATTACACAGATTAGACATAAAACATTATTTAACAAACTATATTTTTTCACAGATAAGGGAAGAGAAGCCAAAGACACTGCAGACATCCTGCTATTCTTCGACAAGCTTTTCGATTCCCTAAACGGAAGCTCTGGCAAAAGGAAAAATCATGGCAAACCTCTTCTAGGACCTGCAACGCCTACTTCTATCCATCACAAAACCTGAAAGGAGTGTAAAGTTCGTATGAAAGATATAAAATTTATAAATCCCAAAACATCAAACTATGAACATGTTCCCACATTGAACAATTGGGTATGGACACTAGAAGGCATAGAATTATTATTAAAAAAATTGCAAACAAAATATGGTGTAACATCAGTTTGGTTGCATCTAAATCAAGGCCCGATTGAAAACTTTTTTGGGTCCATAAGGAGCCACGGATGGACCCAAAAAAGTTTTCAATCGGGCCTTGATTGATGACACCAGAAAGATTTGAAGCAGCATTTGCGACATTACTGGTAAACAGCATGTCTAGTGTCCACGCCCCTGGAGCTAACTGTGAAATAGACAATTGTGAAACTTTACATGAAGTACTCATCACAGGCGGGGGCAGCAAAGAGCAAACAAATTGCGAACTTGGAAATATTCCCGATATAACTTTCACTCCCCTTGAAGAAAAAAATGACCCACGTGTAATCGGGGGCCTACAGTAAGTACGTAAGTGAATATTTTATAAAAAGCGCCAAGAAAAAGGTCTTCAAGGGGTGTGTTGAATGTACAACAGATTAAATATCAAACAGTGAACACGAATATTTAAGATATCGGGAATACGCAAATAAAAAATGGCTTTGCTGTCCCAGTGATTCCCTTTTAAACTGCATCTCAAATATACAGGATATAAATTATACTATAGTAAAAGAAAATTTAGCAAAACAAAATTTAAGGGAATTAATAACAACTATGATTTTTTTTGCTGTAGATTTCTCATTTATAAAATGCTCAAAACATAAAGAAAAATTAATAGATTTTCTAATAAAAATATCCTGCAGATTTTTTATTTACAACTAAAGATATTGTAGTAAAGATATTAATAACATATTATTAAATTAAAGGGAATGTGATGATGATACGGATTTGCTAAAAACTTAATAAGAAGTGTTTGCTATAAAACTATAAAACTTAATAAAAAGTGTTTGTATAAAAAGCTATAAAATTTTAAAAGCTATAACTTAATAAGAAGTGTTTGAAAAGAAAGAAATAAAGCATAAAATCGAAGTAACATTGTTTTATTGTTTAGTAATGTGAACTATATTACTTTTCGCTTTTCAACATAGATGCAAGTGAATTTGTAATTCACATTTACCCAAAAAATATCAAAAATAAGTAGTAGGCAAAAAGAACTAAGTATACGGGTAGTAGTAGGCGAGGTACGTATGTGTGCTAGCTACACACATACGTACGTATAAACATATTAATGTTGGCATTAGTTCCAAAACCAGAGTCCAGATGGCGACACTTGACGTTTCTCACTTTGGTTGCAGAGTTGGACCTCTATTCCATATATATAAAAGTACTCTGTGGAAACTACTGAGTACCCTGTATTATATTGTAGTCTGTGCTACTTAGCATAAAATGTTGAAAAAAATATAGATAATAAATAGGTCTATAACCTATCGATTACCTGACAGTACCTATCTATAGGTTCAGTCTATGATTTTAATGTTACATGTTAAAAAATATTATTCGTTCGGGAACCTTTGCACGTGATTCCGACTCCCACTTGGCCGGTTCTTTTGTTGATTGTCCAGCTTCAATAACATTGATCTATAAACTGTTGGTACAATAACTAAAATATCTCTGAATGTTTTCCTAGTCTGGTCTCTAAAGAGTATTCTACACGCATGTACACTTAATTGCACATGGCGGGGTCTGCAAGCGTTATTGAATTCCCCTGCATGGTCCGTGTAGAATTAAAATGCAAAGTGGTCTCGAGCCGGTCCAGATATATTAAATATTTAGAAAGCGCTTTTTATTAGAATGTTTAACAGTAGAAAAACCCACAGATAAAAAAGATATCGCCAAAATTTATGTACGTCTATAAAAAAAATATCCCACTTAAGGGGAGGAATTAAAAAAAAATCATTCCGCTCTCAAAAATTAACACTCCATCGAATTCAAAGCGTCAAATACAAAACCTGCATTCTAAAACAATGGCCGCCCGAAAGGATAAGACAGTGGCGTTGCTACCGCCGTAACAGCCGTACCATAACACGGGGTCCCCAGACTACTTAGGTCACTCACCAAACTACACTCAGCACACAACAGACATAATTCGTACAACCATAGACCATATGGTAAAGACATTCAACACACAACAGCCGGCAACACTAGACGTCTTCGATGTCCCCTGTTCCGGTAAACATAAACAATCAATAGGTACGTGTTTATTTTAATCTGTACACGCGATTTTACTTTCTCGAGATTATTATTTTTTATACCGAAAAAAAATGAGAAAGAGGAAAAGAGATTGCCCCAGTCGAGCTATGAAGAGGAAAAATAAACAGAAAATAGAGTATTAAGAATTGCCCAAAAGTTCTAAATTTGTCTTTTTTTTTTTTAGCAATCAGTTTTTTTTATTTTGTGGAACTCTTTATACTTCATTTGAATTTCACTGCATTCGGGTGGTAATACAGGCCCTGCCCCCGCGACCCGTCTTAGTCAAGCTACGCCACTGGTTTGGGATCAACCACCCGATAATTAGTAATGTACACGAACAAAGTTCTCTCAATCAATTTAACTGGACGGCTTTTGAACTGGTTTTGACTCCCGTCCGATACGGACAAAGGGTGCTAATCCATTTCACGTAAATCGGATTGAGGAGGCTACGGTAGCTTAGTGAAATTAGAACAGTAGGGTAATTCCACACAGGTATATTGTGTACGTTTTTTTGGCCAACCAAACGTGACGTAACATTTGGTTGGTCAGAAAAACTGCTGTTGTGTGTGAATACAGCAGCAACTAACGTTTCAGTGCCATTTCACATGAATTTGGGCACTTAAAAAAATAGATGTTATCTGTCAGAAAGAAAACCGCAGTGGCGTGATCTTTTGGGCTTATCCATTGCTTTCCATCAGGCGAGATCAAGGTGAAATTTAAAGAATCTTGTGAATAAATTAATGAAAAATAATTTTACTTAACGCGAGTCGACTGGCAGTTTAAAGTTAAAACGTCACAAGAATGTGAAAGGTCAACTCATGGTCATGTCGGAATCCTATTTTTATTTTATATACTAAGACTATATGTGATTCTGAACCTATAGCTTGCTAACATATATAGATGTTGGTTAATATTTTGATACAAAACATGAGAGACTAGTATTTCTCCGCGGTTTCGTTTCTATGGCTTCTCCCACATGAACCGTGCATTATTCCACAAAATAGTTTAAGACACCTGCATATTAATCCACAAAATAGCGTCTAATACCTGCTTTTCTTTTTTTTTCTTAATAAATAGTTATTTTAGTAATTATTTTTTAAGGATGGGAAATCATCAAATGACTCCTTCCGCTCTGTGCGGAGCGGAAGGGAGTGCCAGACTCTTACTGACTAAAACCCATCCGTGTCCCTCCAAATGCCCTTTGCATTTCAGGGCCGCGGTGACTCTTTCGAACAAACTCCGCAAACCTGGCAGTCCACATTAACCTACTGATTTCTTTTTGCTATGGCAATATCGGTACCTACAGTCGACGCTGCCGTTACCATGAATATTACGGCAAGGGAGTCCTTGTGTATTTCAGAGAATTTTCACGATTCTCTGAACACTGGCTTTGACATTGGTAGTGATTGGCTGTGGTAGTCTGTATCAGATACACAACAAATAGCCTTAGGTTGGTGAGGAACCGCAGACAATTTTTTTTGCGAGGATTTCAATACTTATAATATTGCAAAATCAAATCAATGTTGCAAAATCAAATCAATAAAATAAATTAGAAAAATTAACACCTAGGTATAAACTCTTTTGAAAAAAAACTTCATCGACTCAGTCGCTGTGACAACGAAAAAAACTCTTCGTTGATTTTAATCGAAGGTTGATTTCAATAAATAAAACAAGCAATAACTGTCAATTTGATTGAGTATATGGTCGACGCTAGATAAATTTGTAATAACGGTCATTGCCCTCGCCTAAATATCTTTTCGTAGGTACCTAGACAATAAACTATGAATCGTTTTCCATTACTAGAAAATGTAAAGGATCACGATAGATGTTGATTCAGAACAGCTTTAAGTCTTTAAGTATTTAAATTCTGTTTTCGTAATTATGTATGTCAATAAATATAGGTGGGTCAATGACCGTTATTGCAAATTTATCTGGCGTCGAACCTGGGACTAATTAATGACCTAAGTATGCGACCTTGTGACAGAAAGTGAATACTTGGATTTACGCGTTTTGTTCATTCGAAATTTGCTCTTTTTTTAACTCTGCCGTCACAACGACGCTTTCGAATTTGCCGCAGAAATCATCGCGTGTATTCCGTATTCGCACCTTTCTTCGATACATCCAAATATTCTCTTCATTAACTTAGAACAAATGTACTTACAAACTTAACTTGGACGCCTTCGACAGAGTTCCTAAGGTTGTGCTTCCCCAGGTAGACTGTCAGGGTGTTCTTGTTGACGGTCCTGGTGGACTTCTTCTTGGTGACGCAGTGCGCTGCCGTGATGACGTGGCGCTTGGAGACAAGGGTACCTCCGCAGATGTATCTGAAGTCCACTGAGGTCTGGAAGAGCAAGAAGGGTGGATAAGAAGCTGAGAAAGACATGGCAGTTATTTTAAAAACTGGACAACGTGAAGTTATTTGTCACGTATAAAGGAAATTAAGACGGTATAAAATTATCAAGAATGTATATTAAAGCGCGTTGGAGGAAGCTCCAAGTTGCAATCAGCGACGATGAACAGGAACTTAGATAAATAAGGTCCCTTAACTTAACCAAAACATACTACTAGACTAAGTTCATCGTCATAATAATAAGGCACTGCTTAGAATCTTTTGTTACCATTTAGTTACACCATGTTGTGTTACACTGTTATCCATTGGGAGAAAATGTCCCGACAAGAAACACGGGACCAAACTCTTAATATACCTATATAGCAGGGGTTCCCAATCTTTTTATAGTGTGACTCCCTGTAAATGTTTTCTTTTTTGTTGCGACGCCCTCGTTAAAGAAGATACTTAGCTAGGTAGATAGGTAGCTCCATTTGCGAAAACTACTACGTACAATCAATAAGACGATTGAATTTGCTTTTCTGATTAAGACTCACTGAAAAATATTTATCAAATTGTGTGGTCGATAAGTGTTCGACCATTATCAATTTATTGCAAACTTGGCTTCAATACAGATCTTCAACAGATTTTGCATGCAAAGACGCAAGAAAGACTTTCAAAACATGACGCTCCCATTTCATTAGCCAATTGCAGCATTTGCGTTTCATTTTCGTGGCGGTTTGCGACGCCTCTGGGAAAGGACTGCGACGCCCCGGAGAGTCGCGACTCACAGTTTGGGAACCCCTGCTATATAGAATATCGATAGGCTAAGGGTCCAATGTCATCTAAATCTGACTGAACTAAGTACCTACTTATAAACGCCAGTTATTTTACCTTCTGTTTATTAGCTTCTTTTATATTAGGATATAATATTGACATCGTTTGTATTTCATAAAAACTCGCAATTCCTTAAGGTTGATTCACACATAGCCGGGCCGTGTCCGGAACGTGGGCGAGCCGTGGTCCGTCCGGAGCTCAAAAAATATAGTTGCATACATTTTGTATGAACTCGTTCACACACGTCCGTGTCCGGGCAGGCGCCGGGCATACGTGCCCGGGCCGAACGCACGGACGTGCAGATACGGATGCACGGTCCCTGCACGGCCACGGCCCTGACATTGGCCGGCCACGGCCCGGATACGTGTGAATCAACCATTATTCTTGAAAATAAATGAACAGTTTTAATGAAACTTGAGAATTGGTTTAAGTAAGGTACGCAAGATACCAAGGTCTAAAAGTTTGTTACGAACTTTTTTGAAAAAGAGAAATAGTAAGATCAATTTTAAGCAAGTCGCAAGGTCAAGTTTTCTATATTATGTTACGGCTAATAACCGAAGTGCGGTTGCAGCTAGTTTTAGCCGGCTACAACTAGTTCTAACCTAACCTCAAAACACTTTAAAGTTCCTATTTCTGTGTGGTTTAAAAAAAATAACCACCACCAAAAATAACCCGAGTCGGCGTACCCAATGACCGGCTAAACTTAGGTATATGTTCACACCCACCTTTAGCCGTAACATATACAAAGTAAAAATTCTATTACTCCTTAAAAAAAAACCGTTCTTAAATATTTTTTAGAGCTATGTAGGTAATCATCTTGCGATTACTCATTAATTTTCAAGAATAAAGACTTACATGCCTAATTTATTATATGAATAGGTACCTCGAGGAGTTAACGCTCCTCGAATATTGACATTATATAATAGTTAAAGCTAAAGGTATCTATAAAAAACCAACGAAGTGTGACTTTTACCTTTGTCCTTCAATTAACATTTTGCCGTTACGTTATTTCCCAAGAATGTAATTTTGGTCACTGACGTTAACCGATGTTATTTAATTTTGTTTAACTTCGCGTCTGTCGAGCTTGAAATATTTTCTGCTACCTAATATTATCAATGGGAAGACAGGTTTACGGGTAGAGGAAGTCCAAAGAAGCGATGGATGTATAGTGTGGAAGATGTTATATGACATTGACCTTTGCCTAACATCCCTTCGTAAATACCCGAACAACAAATTATGAATCGTTTTTCATTACTAGAGAACGTAAAGAATCACACACATCATAGAAGTCGATTCAGGACTGCTTTATGTATTTATTTCTGATTTTGATACCGCTCCGGCCCCGGCGACGCACCGGTGTGTCGCGAATTAATCGCGAATTTAATGTTTATTTACCTATTACATAAGATTTTTTTTTTTTTGGGAATTTTCACATGTCGGGGCCGCACCGGTTAATAAAATCAATAAATGTATGTGGGTCAATGACCGTTATGACACATTTACCAGGTGTCAACCATAGAAAGGAGCTCACTATTGAGGACGGCAAATAGAAAGAAAAGACTAGCGCCAAGCATGACGCATTTCAGGCATACCAAAAAAAATAATTACAAAAGTTATGCAAGTTGGGAAGATGGAAAATAGAGATGTACCTATGTCAAAATAAAATATGATTCGCCGATGAAAAATACATTGATCTGTCAACGAATAAAGTTTTTTTTAATGAGGATCGCCCAAAATCATATACCTATAGTCCTTCTGACCGATTTTGGCCATGGCGGCCAATCTCAACCGAGACAAGCCATCGGCGCGGGATTATTATAGTGCACAAGTGTGTGCGCAAACACAGGTGCACTCCCTCTACCATCACTCTCATATTCCGATGGAACGGCAACCCGACATGACCGCAGAGAGATCTGGCGCCGGACCAACGGCTTAACGTGCTTTCCGAGGCACGGGGGTATCACACCACCAACTTCCAAACTCCGGGCAGTCACAGAGAAATTCGTAATGGAAAAACCCAATGACACATTTTGCCCGAACTGGGAATCGCACCCAGGACTCCACACTCGGCAGTCGCGCTTGCGACCGCGAGACCAACGGAGCAGTTTTCCAAAATCATAACGTAGATGTAAAGAACTTTTATGCGTATTTTAAAATATTTTGCAGATTTCGACAAGCCAAAGTAATACAAACAAAAGTTTTGGAAACAAATCATTTAGGGTGTATATTAGTATTAAACACTTTCTGTTTGTCTTTTATTTCAAGTTACTCCTGCAATTCTTAGAGGTGGGGTGGGGTGGTGGTGGTGGTGGGGTGGTGGTGGTACATAAATTATAAAATAAATAAATAAAATGCCTAAGCATTAAATACGCTTTTATACAACAACTTTTAGAATGCATAAAGTTTTAGTAAAAAAAAGAAACCGACTTCCAAAAAACACTACAAAGTTCAAAATAACTTTAATTTCGGAAGTCGGTGTTTTTGGTTGCTTCTTCGTTATTTAACACCGACTTCCGAAATTAAAGTTTTTTTGAACTTTTTAGTGTTTTTTGGAAGTCGGTTTCTTTTTTTGTGAAAAAGTTTTTTATTTTTCACTTTTTAGTGGTACCCCACACCTAACAACACCACTGGGAAGTCACAGGAAAGCAAAAATACGCAATTTCGTATACATGGATGATTTTACCACATATTTTTTCCAGCTATTTGGATTTGATAACCAAACTACTGAACCGATTTTGATAAAATGGAACCATTTGGGAAGTATACCCTTTCCAACAAAAAAAGAATTTTTGAAATCGGTTGGCAAGCGACGGAGTTATGCCCGAACAAACATAAAAAAAAAAAATACAAACATCCGAATTGAGAACCTCCTCCTTTTTTAGAAGTCGGTTAATAAATAGAATGAGCTACAAACCTGCTGCTGGTAGAGTGCTATCTGCCAGGGCCACTGTCCTTCCAGTGTGTCCGTCGACTTCAAATTGATCCCTCTATCCTTGTTTAGTAAAACCCTGCCACACGTGGGCTGAAAACAAAAGAACAAAACTATAGTACGTCATTGGGTTTTTAGAATGGAAGGTGGGTTTTTTAAATTTTTTTAAATGCCAAGATGTATATAATGATCATGTTCTATTCTCGTTATACGAGTATTTTGATAGCGCTTGTCAATCCTATGCAGTTTTTACTTTTTGATAAGTCTTGTATTAATTTATTTTACGTCAACCTTTTTTGGTCATTCTTAACTAGATGACCGTGTTTCGTAGTTGACTACCCTGAGAAGAAACACCAAAACAAACTCATACAAAGTCTCTTTTAAAGTCCATACAATCGCACTGGTGAAATCATATGAGAACCATGTAGGTTAATGTCTGAGGTGGTCTTTTGGTGAAAGTACTACACATATTTGGGTGGACCTGTCTAGATAGTGCAAGCATTTGTCAGTTAACGTGGTATAGCTCAGACTTAGAACTTTAATGAGCCCAACGATTTGACGAACAATACCAAAGAAAGGACATTTGGGTAGGCCGCATAAAGGACTCAAAACGCCAGACTAACATTGAAATGAACCCCTAATAGAGCGGTCTACGTGGAGCTCACATTCACAATACGTTTTAACAGGACCATGCAAATCAGTATTTGATGGATTGACTAAATATCACTAGATCTAGAACCTCAGGAGATTCTATCAATGACTCATAAAATATTAAAATTATAATTAGCTAAGTTTATAGCCGGTGAAAAACCGCAGACCATAATTTGAGATATTTTTGTGTAGAACTTGTCTTGTACACAATTAATTTGCATATAATATTAGACGGACTTTACCGATCACGGATACCTGTTGATACCGGTTTTTCCGATCATGAACCGCTTGAGGTGTGGTGCATGAACTTTATGTGTTTTGAGCGCATCTGCACGATTTAAATAGCAAAATGATGCGCATGTCGCAAATCATTTGGCGTACAGCTTTTAGTATTCGTGATAGGATCACTCGTGTGTATGTCTTCTGTTACAGTAAATTTTATGAAAATGAAGTAAATTCCTTATCTGCGAAACTACCTAAACAGGGTTATTTGTAAAACACCAACAACCTTTCAGGGGGTGACAAAATGCAATAGTCACCCGATGAAAATGTATGAAATAGCAGATATTTTTTTCGATTTTTCAGGGTTGGTCTCATAGCAAAAGTTGTTTATAATTATGAGTACTTTCACCCCCTGAAAGGTTGTTAGTGTTTTACAAATAACCCTGTATATTGAATAATACCTATATCTTACTTACAGATTAGTAGAAAAGTTACAAGAAATATGATTCGTTCGGGAATTTGCTCGCCCTTTGCGCACAAGTCCGTCTTGCTAATGGCTGTATTTTTAAAAATAACGTTCAATATTAAATCAAGGAGCGCTGACTCGCTAAATATGTGGTAATGTTGCTGACTGTGATTAATTACAGCTAAAATAAAAACCACTTAGAATAGGTATAAGTATATTCTTACGGTATTCCGACTGAACGTAAAAAATGTGGACCAGTTAGGTTTAACGACCGCACATAACGTATAACGAATACAGAGCTGTGACACAAAAAGTTCTGTCCGATTTTGAACGGCTATTTCGATTTTAACTAAGTAAAGTTAGCCAATATGATATTTGCCAAAACTCAGCAAAAACATTGGAAAAGGGTTAAAACTGTAAAAAGGTCCTATATTTTAATCATTAACAATTTAATATATATAATTTTAATTCATCGCCAGTGACTCAAGTATGGACTTCATTTTTGTTGATTTTTAAATGACCATCTGTTTTAAAAAGGCCTAACAAGTAGTAGTTGTATGATTATATTGAATATGTTGATAAAAAATCGATTAATATCTGGAATTGTCAATTCAAATGTACATTACTATCTTTTGCCCGTGACTTCGTAAGCGTATATCACGTTCCCGTAGGAATTTCGCAAAATCCTTTATTAGTGTTCTCCTTCACTCCCCGAGGTACCTACATGCCAAATTTCAGCTTTCTACGACCAGTAGTTTCGGCTGTGCGTTGTCTGTCAGTCACTCATTCAGTGACTAGATATGTTGTTATTTGGCAATTTTTAGTCTAGTTTGTATATAGTTAGGTTTAGTAGACATAAATAGTTAAGTAAGTAAGTTAAATACCCAAATGAGAAATAAAAAGTGCCTGTAAATGGTGTAATTGATATCGATAAAATAAATCTTACCTCGGTTGAGATCTGATGGCTATGGCTGGGTATATAGAGTACAGGTAACCCACCATCGTAAAACTCATCTGGCCTGAAAATATTTTAATACTGTGTAAGCTTTTGAATAAGTAGGAAAAAGATAAAGAAGCTGTAAAATGGATCTTTCAAAATTGTACTCGTTCATGTTTTGCAACTATCTATAGATAAGAAGTTAAGTTAATACTTTTAATTAACTTAAGAATAATTATCTCCTGTCTTAAACTTCAAAACACCGTAAGATTATAAATAATAAATCTTGATTATATTAGGTATAAAACTCTCCATATTATTATATATTGAACAGTAAATCTGTATATACAGTGAATTAATAAAAAAAAATCACATCCAAACTTGATAGTTTACAATACCAGACAGACTTTTTTTTATTTTTTGTTATCTTTAAACGGTATTTCATTAGTCAAAAACTTTTGCATCCTCCCAAATCCTGGCAGACTTTAGATTTCGGATTTTTGCACCTAATAAATAAACAGCTATCCCCAAATTTCAGCCTTGTGAATACGATCTCACTCGAGGTGGCGACCAGCCCTTAAACTATTACAATGGATACTCAGTCGTCAAAATATTATTTAATTAATAATATTCTGTAAAAAATACATAAAAATCAGCACCCATACTAAAAAAAAGTGAATCAATGGCTTCAGCACTTGATACCTGGAAATCGGCCGTCGGCACAAGCTAGCTGGTATGCGTATGTTATAAGTACATACTAACACTGCTCTATCCCACATATTTTGTTAGTGAGAAAATAAGTAAGGTCTAGGAGTTTTGGGATCTTAGTCAAATACACACATGTTTGATCGAGAAGAAAGAGTTCACAATCTTACGCGATTTATTATAAACTTACGGTGTTTGCAATAATCTAGGGACATATTCATTAGAAACATAACACATAATAACATTCTTACTTTGAAGAGTCATATTGTTCAATCTTATAAGGGGCTGGAGCTGGCGATTCAGTGGTGAACCGATCATAAGCTAAACTACTTCCATCTAAGGGTTTAATTCGGCCATCATTTGCAGGGCTGAAAAGAATACAGCAGCATCAGTATACCTACCAGACATTGGTAGAATAGATTGCACCAGAAATAAGTAGACAGATAATACAATAGCACAATTTGAACGGACTTGGACTTTTGCTCCATAACTGTATTAATAATTAATAAATCATAATATATATGTCACAGCCAACTAGCTTAATCAGCTGTTTAATTGGTTGCCTAGCCTTTTCATTTAAATGTGCCGACTAACGACCTAAGTGATATCTTTTGTTCAATATTATTTGATGACTTGACCGTGTCACTTACGTCGCTGATTAAACGGCACTTCAATGAAATGGCTAGACTTTTAATGAAGCGGCGGATTCAGCTAGTTGGCTGGGATATATACACTGCGATTGTTCCAAAATTCAGTTTATATCAATGCAGCAAGTTTAAAAAGCAGTAAAAGTGTTTTTTCGCGCACATAATATGGGACTTCAAAATAAGTGGTGAAATAAAAGTGTGCTTCAGGTTCACCCCTAAACATACGCCTGTGGGGAACACAGGCGTATGTTTAGGTACCAAGGGTAGGCCTTGGGGGAACACAGGAGTATCAATATATTACATTTTTAACTCAACTTGTATTTTAGGAGCGAACGACACTTACTATCTTTATAAAGAAAGATACTTACTACCCTGATACATCAACGCCTGTTTGGACTACCATTCCGTTTCTAGCTGGTTCAGCCCAAGACTCGTATCCTTCTCCAGACCAGCTTGTTTGGCTTGGTTTTGGAACATTATTTTGCCCCGGTAATTGCACTGGTCTAATGTTCCCAGTATTTTGCTGTGTTTGTTCTGTGGGCTGCTGGTAAGAGGGTCGAGCTGGTTGCTCCGACCCAACCCCATTATAAGTTTGAGGCCTAGTGTCTGCGTTGTATGTACTTGATATCGTTTTTCTGTCTCCAGGTCTTACGTACAATGGAGTATCTGTATTTTGGCCATGAATCTGTGGCGGTACTGATTCTGCTTGTTTAATGGATACCTTGGCATAGGGTTGATTTTGAAGTCCATTATCAGGCAACCTTTGTTGATTTTCAGACCATCCATAAGCTGTACTCTCAGTGCCACCAGGTACTTTTACTACTGATCCTGTGCTATTTTCAGCTGGAATTTTAGACCAATATTTTGTATGTCCTACTTGCTTAACTTCTATTTGGGAGTTATTTGGCCTCGATCCTATAGAGCCAACGTTTTGATTAACTGCCGTCTGTACCACGGGCAAATTTGGCCAAGCCACTGGGCCCACTGTGGTCTGCTGTTTAATATCATTCTGTACCTGATATCTGTTAACTGATGTAGTCTGTTGGTTATTTTGTACTTGTGATTGAGCTTGGAAATTATCAGTCCTGTTTCTATCCTTAGTCTGTGACCAATTTTGTACTTTCGACACTGGATTCTGTTCTGTAGTTACACGTGGTGCTACTTCAGTTCTTGATTGGGTCCAAGTTTGATTTGTTGGTCTTACGGTGGATGTGACTTGCTTGTTCGAATCACCTTTCACATAGGACCAAACTGGGGTCCTCACAGTTGTCTGTGGTTTGACTTCAGTCGTCGCCCGTGTCCAGTACTGTGGAGGGACCGGTGTCGTTGTCGTTGGCGCTAGTGTTGTTTGTGGGTTTTCTGTTTGATACCAATATTGAGCTTTTGTCGTTTGTTGTTTGTTATTATTCCATATAGTTGTTGTCACTATGGGTCTTACAGTAGTTTTAGTTGTCACTTCAGGTCTTACTTCTTCGTAGCTAATCGCTTTTATCGGTTTTACATTTTCCACCACTTGAGGTTTTTCAAAATGGCAGAGTTCTCTTCCATTAAACCTTATGGAAACAAGTTTAGGAGGAGTTTCACCGGCTTTATATTGTATAAAGAAAGGTACTGCTAGTGAGCCAGGCTTGATCGTCAAATTAGTATTTTCTATTTTAAATTCGATATTGTTGTCTGTCGTTACCTCTCCAACCCAGTTCTGAAAGATCAACACATTTTTTTACTTTGCAAATTAACTACAAACAGGAATCTTTGAAGAATTTATTTTGGAATTAATATTGTAGCTGATGCTAGAAATGAACATCGAACTTGCAAAAATGTTAGGGACCGTTTGCAAACTTATCATTATCAAACAAAATTCAAACTAATAATTAATGCTTTTTATAAAATTTTAAATGGAATGCAAATAACATAAAAAATAAACGTACCCCAAGTATATTAGCCTTGTTATCAAGCACGATATTAAGCCACAGACCATAGAATGTGCTGTCAGTAGTCAAAGTCACGACTCCACTCCACTTATTAGGCTCTATCGCCGCAGTATCGTAGGTGAATACTTCGGGGCACGGTGACACGAACTGCGACATTTGAGTGGTCTGGCTGGCAGTTGGCGAAGCCATCATTAGAGCCAAGAGAGAGCTCAAAGCTCTAATCTGCAAAAGATTCTGGTTATCAAGCTCATAGTCACTGAACGAAGGAAGGTCAGGCGGGGTTGTTCCCAGCATCATGTTTCAAGATGGGTGCCCGAAAAAAACTGACGGTTTCTCAGCAGTGCCAAAGGACAAAGAGCAATATCTTTATATTGTTTTTCTACAATACCCTGACGTAACGAATCAAAACTATTATGGTGTTAGAATAAACATCACATTATGCTCTCTGACAGATTTGGGCATAATAAAGCAAAAATATAAACATGACTTCAATAAGGTGATTTTATTACGTGTTTCGACGATGAATTATTTCGGCTTGTTTTATTGTCCTTTAAGAGGGCAAAGGTTGGTTCTCTAACAGAAAAGAAAAAAACATTTTTAACGATGGATGTTCACTGCTTTGACGTCGTCGTATTGGCTACATGCGATTTTCGACCACTAAAAACAGGTTTTCAAGATATTTTCCTTAATCAAAATTCAGTATTGTACAAGTTTAACTTAGAAAAAAGTTGTTTGTCTTGTTTTGTATCGACACCTAGTGCATTTTAAATGGAGACGTGCATCAACGGGTCATCTTCATATTCAGGTATTCTGCAACTACACTTTATTCCATATGGAAAATCTAAGAATTTTAAGTTATATATTGCAAAGTGGCGTAAGAGTCCTTTTGTGCCTCGTCGTTGTTACAGGTATACAGATACCAGAAAATGTTACACCAGTCTTGGTAAGTAGTATCACGTTACTCTGGTTCTGGGTTGTGGAGTACCTACAGCAAGGCTTTGCAGCTGCATCCAGTTAGACTGAATGCCAACCTGAGCATAGTTGGAAAAAGACTAGGCTTTATCACAATGGAATGTGGGACTTCCAGAAGTCTCGCAACATTAGAATGTCTCATGTATTTAGGTCGTTTTGAAACAATTAAATACTTTTCCTTTCTTTTTTTTCTTTCTATAAGATATTAAGTACCTAGTAACTTCATTTCACTGAAACAGAGCAACACTATCGTTTGGTGTCAATGGCGACTGCCGCCTCAAAGAGATGTCAGCATAGTAGTTGTCGCTAGGGCCAGAGCCTACCAAGGTTGCGGAATTTGTTCGAATAAGTCATCACGGCCCTGGAACGCAAAGGGCATATGGAACACGGATGGGTTTTAGTCAGTAAGAGTCTGATACTCCCCCCCCCCCCGACGCCCACAGCAGAAAAAGACATATAATGATAAGGCATATCATTATATGTCTTTTTCTGCTGTCCTTAAAAAAAAAACGCATGGTGATATGGGTAAAACTAGTTTACAATCGCTTATTTGTATAAACGTTAGTTTCCAGTCTGACCGGATGCAGCTGCCTACCAGTATTTTCCATGGAGCGACTGCCTGGACCAGCTGTCCTCCACAACCCAGTAAATAAGTAACAATAGCTCTTGGCCAGATGATAAGAATAAGAATAAGATTTGTGATAATTTAATTGCAAAATATTTTGATAGACCAAAGCATTGATAACCTGAAACGCCACTCTGCACCGAGAGGCAGTTTTATGGTAATCTTCCTCCTTTTTTATGGATGGGAAATCATCAAATGACTCCTGCCGCTTTGGGTAGAGCGGGAGGGGTGTCAGACTCTAACTGACTAAAACCCATCCGTGCTCCTCGTAGTGCCCTTTGCTTTCCAGGGCCGCGGTAACTCTTTCGAACAAAATCCGCAACCAAAGGAGTAATCTTCCTCCTAACTTTGACATTGCAAACTTTGTTTTTTTTTATTGAGGAGTGGGCTTGCTCTTGACCTCGATCCCGCCTGATGGAAAGCGATAGATGAAGTCTATCATGGAGCGAGCGTGCCCAGAAGATAGCTGATCACTCTTGCTTTGAAGGCAGACGGAGAACTTGTATAGAAACAAATAACAAAAAAACGTATTTTTAACAAAAACCGGTCGATTATTATCGACGTGATCACACCTATTCACTAAAATTCACCGCACTCTTCACAAAATGACTACACTAAATCGCTAATAATACGTATACAATCACTAAATTCACTATAAAATTATTTTAGTCTTACCATTTTGATAAAATTGACCTAATCTTAATTTTTAAAAAGAACAGTTGGTTATATTTTTAAACACAATCGGCGCCCGCGCCTGGTTTCACGAGAATGACATTTCTACAAAGAAAAATAGTATACAGATCAAGTTTGTAACAAAAAGGAGGAAAGAAAAACATCCTTGTGTGGAAAAGAGACAACATAATGTTGATTTATTTAATGAACGAAGATGCAAACCTGTTATGGAATATTAATACAGTTTTTATAGTGTTTTGCATCATTTAATTCCATGGTAAGCAACTAAAAACTATCGAGGATATCAATACCAACATATCTATTTAATAACGACTGGGGTATTTACTGACGAGACGATTTCAAAGGCCTAATTTTCATTAGGTACCTGTAAGTATAGATTTTAGGTAGATATCTTGCCGGTCTTGGTAACCAGATAGTAGTTAAAAACTTACTCAGCAACTAGCTTTTCTCCGCGTTCATTTACAGACTTATGCCAATAAAAAACTTGTAAACGCCTCCGGCGTTCTATTTATCTCTGTACCAAAATTCGTCAAAATGTGTTCAGCCACTTAGGCGTTATAGCGTACAAACAATCTCACTTATGAGTTAATAATTTGAGTTAGAATTCAATTTGGAATAAACTCGTTTTAATAAATTAAGTTATGAAAGACCTTAAAGTTACGGTGACGTAAAACTGGTGGATGCCAAGCTACATAGCTTGGCTCATCGCCGTAAGGTTGCCTGCTTATCGGTCTTCTACAGATTGTACTTTGGTGAGTGTGCCCAAGAACTCCACGACCTCATCCCACCGGCCCCCTTCTACCATCGGACATCCAGACGCACTGCATCTTACCATCCCTACCTTGTAGCTATTCCACCAATTCGCACTAAGCGTTTCCGAACGTCTTTTATAATGCGCACAGCAAAGGAGTGGAACTGTCTGCCTGCGTCTGTGTTTCCAAAAGCTTACAGCCCTAATCTCTTCAAAGTTAGAGCGAACAGGCTCCTTCTGGGTAAGCTCGCTCCATCGTAGACTTTGTCTCTGTCATATCTGACATTGACTAGAGTCAAGAGCAAACCCATCACTAATAAAAAAAAAAATTAAAAAAAAGTAGGATTGCCAACTCTTTTTCGAGAAATATGGTACCTACCTAAGTAAGAAGGTAGAAAAGAGTAGGTACAGTCTTCAAAAAAAGAGAAGGTACTTTATTGTTTTACTTTTAGCAAAACAACACTGTGCGATTCCCAGAAAACTTAAACCACGATATTATCTTTTACCGCTACTTTGTAATTATGACCGAAAACACAATAACCATTTTAACTGAAATTGCAGGATTTCATCCAGTTTAAGAAGAAGATGATGGTGTAACGCCAATTTACCAAAGTTGGGGCTACATGACCGTATTAGTGGCAAGGTGTGGAGCCGAGTCACAAACGATGCTCTTCCTCCTGTTCTGCCTTCTGTACCTACCCCAAAGCATGCAACCAAAGTGAACTATGCGCTGCCACCAAGGATGCTTTAGAAGTAGCGATGTTTTTGGCCTCCCAAATCTAAGACTGTCGTGCCAATTACACGAAAAAGAAGAAAATCCAGTTACATTCAAAGTCAGAGTCAAAATGATTAGAATATTTAAGTGTAGTTACTAGAAGGTATTTTTGGGATACCTGCCAGGGTTGCGGATTTTGTTCGGAAGAGTCACCGCGGCCCTGGAACACAAAGGGCACTAGGAGGAACACGGATGGGTTTTAGTCAGTAAGTTTGACACTCCCTCCCGCTTCACCCAGAGCGAAAGGAGTCATTTAATGATTTCAATTCCATAAAAAAAGTGTATTTTTGGGATGTAGGTGGGTTACTTTACCAACAGTGCATGTGCGTAACAGTGGCCTATTTTGTAAATAAACATGTTGTAAACGACACCTTAAGGGTGCCCTAGTCGAACGGGTGAACTCATTGACGGGTGCGGTTAAATGCATGCTAGGTATCTCATTCAACATCATTTAAAGGACGGAATAAATGCTGTGACGAGCAATACGAAGCTAAGTGCGCACACAAATTTACAGTTCCACATCATTTAAGATGATTTATAACGAAAATGAGCTAGTAAAATTCAGTGAAAGGCATTTGGTAGTCAGGATATTATGAAAAAAATGCTGAATGTATCTATTTAAAATATTTTTTATATTCAATTTAGAAAATAATCTATTCCTGTATGGACAATATTTTGCCATCTTCGTACTACATACAACTTGGCAAAAAAGAGTTTGGAAAAAATGAGGGCGCCACTATCTCACTTAACGCACTATAATATGGGAAATCAGTAAGAGAATTTAATCAAATCGTTAAAAATAAATGTGGAACAATAAACGTTACTCAAAATCTAACAATCTTCCATTTAGTAAAATATTTAGTTCCACTTGTCACCACATCATACTCTTTTTTGCCAAGCTGTAAGTTATTTATTTAAAGGGCTAGATAATGCCGTAATAAATAAATGTAACTTTTTTTTTGAACGTACACCGTCAATCAGTGGAGTAATCGCTATACTACTACGACTAGGGCACCCTTAATGTCAGTTGTTTGTTCGTCTGGATCTATACGTGAAACGGATTACATAAAAACATACAATTTGCATGGCCAATAACTATTTTATTTTAAATAATTTTTATTTGACATAAAAGGTAGGTACTATAAATTAATCTCCTGACAAAGCTTCATATTCATTTTAATTTAAAATCAATATTTTATTTTCTGTTCAAATCATTTCATCATTCATTGTCAAGATTGCTATTGTTATATTGAAGGATGCATGAAGGAGCCTCCTCGTGAAGCGCAATTTGTTCCATCAGGCACTCAACTGAAACTCTCGCTTGGCGCATCCTGGACAGTCTCACCTAACACCTTATAAGACTGGCCAATCCTTCCCTTGCGGTGGTAGGGCTAACGCCCGCCTGGTTCGCTACCACCCTCCCACCGGAGTCCGATGTCAAGCAGCCTGCTGTGTTTCGTCGACGCGTGGGAGTACCAGTGCCTCAAGGCATCTTCTGGGCACGCTGGCTCCATCATAGACCTCATCCATCGCTTTCCATCAGGCGTGATGGAGGTCAAGAGCAAGCCCATTCCTTAATTTAAAAAAAAATAAAAATATATTTTGTAGTTACTTTATGCGAGAAACAGGGCGGGTCGAAGTGGTGACGCTTGGGCAAGGCCTATATTCAGCAGTGCACGTCTTTCGACTGTAATGATGATATTGATACCTTATTCGTTTCTCCACCCATCGTAAAGAAACAGCGGCTTTGACTGAAGCATTTGCAGCTGTTTTTATTTGGTCATTGGTCTTTATTTTTTGAAAATTCTTTTTTTGTTGGAAAGGGTATACTTCCCAAATGGTCCCATTGAAATTTTATCAAAATCGGTTCAGTAGTTTGGTTATTAAATCCAAATAGCTGGAAAAAATATGTGGAAAAATCATCCATGTTTTGCGTATTTTTGCTTTCCTGTAAGTCCAGTGGTGTTGTTAGGTGTGGGGTACCACTAAAAAGTGAAAAATAAAAAAATTTGAAAGTCGGTTTCTTTTTTTTGTGAAAAAGTTTTTTTCCGCTCCGGTGCTCGCTCCGGCTGACAAGTTGACTGGCTGAACTGATTTTCAGTCCCTGAATATTCAGTAGCTTGATGTTTAGAATCCGGAGTACCAACTGTTTTTCTGCAAATAGATTAATCTGAGGTGGGTTGGGTGGTTTTTTTTATTGATTCGAAAATGAGATGGTATGAGAAGAGATTGTAATTCGTGATTTCGTTGCACAAATTCTTAATGGATAGCATACCTAATCTAAGACTTTCACATATCATTTTAATCTGTATTTTACTTTATAAACTACTATATCTTCCATACTTTCACACCGTTCTGTGACAAGTGGCTTGCATGTACTTCAAGGCCTTCAGGAATGGAATAGTTCTTTTATAATCTTTTTAGGACACTGTCAATAAACCGATCTTGTTGTATGGGTGGGAATCTGAAAATAAAAAATAATTATTGTTTTTGTATTTAGTAGCAACATAGTGTGTTCATAGCAGTACACCGCAGACTAGCCCCTTTTTAGGGTTCCGTGGTCAACAAGTAACCCTTATAATTTTCCAAAACTAACCTTTAAAAGGAGGTAGAAGGGGCGTTGAAGTTTGTGGAGTACTTACTAAATCCGGGCGGACGATGTCGCGGGTGAAGTGCTAGTTTACATATAAATTTGCGTTTTATAGTAATTGCACGAGATTTCTTGCAGGCACTTTTAAGTAGATTTTTTGAGGGATTCTTTAAAGAAGTATCTTGGGAATACACCGTCCAACTTGAAGGTGTCAAGTTCAATACCCATGTATTTATAACTGAGAAATCCTCAGAAATAAAGCAATCACACTCACACATCATAATATCACAATCGAGTTCAGTAATATAATTTCAAATTTGTCATCAAAATAATTCAATGCTTTAGTTACTCAAGAAAAAACTATTTCACTATACCTACACACGTTATTTTTAGCACAATTCTTACTATAATAAAAGTAAACTGGTTGCTTATAAAAAAATCGTCTTGGGATTTGTTAACACTCTATCTTTTTTTTCGAATGTCAGCGATCGGCGCTTGCGCCTGTGTCTGTGCGAATGTCAAGAAGAAACCGTGGCGGTAATCTCAGAGGAAATGTGTAGGCCAGAGGCAGGCTTGGAGTAGAAAACGCCCAACACTAAGGCCGAAACTACGAACTTCGGGCTTAGGGAGTAGGCCCCCTGTCTTGTGTCTCGAAGGGAAGGGACACAAGAGGTTCCGAGGGACTGGAAACATAGTTGCGAGACCAGGGTCTAGACGACAGTGATGCACTTCTGTGGGAGATGACCAATTTATTGTCACCTATTCTCTCCAAAATCGACAAATTCTAAACCACAATCCATACTTAATTGCAAAGAAATTCTTAAAAAATTGTTTTGAGCAACGCGTGATGAAATGATCTCACTTTATTGCTTGGGAGTGTATATAACACTCTAGCGTTACTGGTGACTGAGTGACTGACAGACAATGCACAGCCGAAACTACTTGTCGTAGAAATCTGAAATATTGCATGTAGGTTCCCTAAGTGTTGCGGACATTTCTACGTAAACGAGAAAAAAACCGGGATATCCTCATACGAATTCGTGCACTAAAGCTAGTAATACGATATTGAACGCGAATGAATGGATTGTAAGTGCTGATTTTGTAACAAATTTTTCCATTTGTAAAGGACAATGCCAATAAAGTAAGTAAGGAAGTTGGAAGGAAGGAAGTAAGAAGTCATTTCTCCTTTCGCAGGTCTGCTGGAAGAAATTTCGTTAGAAATAAGCAGTTCCTTTGTACTTCTAAACTATAATGTTATCTTTTATTGTATTAATTCTGTGTTTACATAAATAATAAAATAAATAAATAAGGAGTAAGGAAGTTGGACTAAGTGTTGTGGATTATTTAGTGGCAATATAAACTTAATATATATATGGACACATGATAACATCTTTGTGCCTTGCCCACCCTAAAAACCAAACTATCAACAATCTTAGAATTATGGTCAAAAGTCCAACCAGCGTCAATAAAGCAAGCTGGAGACGAGGAACAAGAACTCTCCTAGATGATCGGGCCTGTGGGGGTCTCTACTACTTAACAGTTCGCCATAAAACTGCTTTGCGGATTGTATAGCTCTCTTCGTCCGGCTCTTCATATTTGGTATTTCACGGCAAAGTAAAATCTCCTTGCTTAGACTAATTCATTAGGTCGTATTTTTTAGCGCAGCGTGGTACGGGACGATGCAATGGGATGTGCTAGACGCGGATTTATTTATTTTGGATAGTAAAACATCTCAAAATATGATGGAACAAAAAACAATTCATTAACAGCAAAACATGTTTTATTTATTTTTCCTGCAGCCGGATACTTTTCTATTTTTTGTTATTGTAAATTAATGCTATGATCTCTATCCTGGGCAGCAATTTTTGGATGGGAAATCATCAAATAACTCCTCTCGTTCTGGGCGGAGCGGAAGGGAGTGTCAGACTCTTACTGACTAAAACCCATCCGTGCTCCTTGTAGTGCCCTTTGCTTTCCAGGGCCGCGGTAACTCTTTCGAATAAAATCCGCAACCAACAAAATCCGCAACCATCCTGGGCAGCACTTGGTCCAGAGCTTGTCCATGTCCTTTTACACTTTTACGATCTACCATTTTTGTAAGTTTCAATCAAGCCTCTACGGCTGAACGGATTTGAATGAAATTTGTCACCCAGCTAGACTTTGACTTGGACTAGGACAACAAATAGTTTTTATCTCGGTGGTACATATCATTGGGATATTTTCCCACATTCAAGAGAATGAATCTGCTGGAAATATGAATCAGGAAGAAGTCATGCAGCACAGCGGACTCCCAATCACTCAATGTGAGTCAAAGATATTTTATTACAGAGAAATATTAATTTCACTTTCAAAAGTAAAATACTTCTACACCTTTATAAAACAGTGCCTTACTTTATGCGTTGGAAAGTATTCTGCTCGAGTTTATTACAAAAGTTTTGAGTATTGTTCTTCAAAAGGAAAACGGCTTCAAACGATTTTTTTTTTCTCTTTATTTGCGCACAGCAAGAACTTGGACGAGGGTGACTGTGAGACGAGATACCTTTAAGGTACTGTTGAAATTATTATTGATAGGTTCACCTTTGTCCACAATCTCATCTGATAGAAAGCTATGGATGTGGTTGACGATGGAGCATGTTTGGCTAAAAGTAACCTATTCACTGTTGACTTAAAGACAGTTTATTTATTTAAGGATCACCAACGAGCGTTACAAAAAAAATCAGCAGTTCTAACTATCATAAAAGTCAGACTTCGACAGGAAATTTCACTCCTTAAGAGTGTTTACGCCGTACGGCATTTCATTACAAACTTTCAAGTCCTTATTTATTTAAATTAATGAACCGATTTTATTTAAACTTAGTTTGCATACGCCATACAACCAGGTCTATAAAATCGGTTTATTCATTTCGAAAAATAAGGACTTGAAAGTTTGTATGAAATGCCGTACGACGTAAACGCTCTTAACTAAGCGCACAATATTGTCCACCGTTGTCCACCACGCACCGGTGGCGTGTCGCCGTACTTGATGTAGACCGAAGAAAGAACAGGCTAGCCAATAAATAGGCGTCATCATCAGCCAAGTTACATATGAGGCGACTGAACTAGGAACTCAATTAATAGCAGTTGTTTTTTTTATTTTTCTTCGAAGACCACAAAAGGCTTCCTCTCCAAAGAAACTTCTAAATATGCATAAATGGTAAAAGGTTACCAGTGGTTGAATTTTCCATTTGAACTTTCGGTGTTAAATCAGACAACGTCGCGTCGTAGACCATGACTTGAATTTGTACCCAGTTTTTAGATCAGGCATTACACTCACCAAGGGGTCAGTGTAAATGAATGAATGATGGTGGAATTTCTTTGTCTAGATAGAGGAGAAATATGATGATGGCAAGAAGCTCGCCCCCATCACATAGGACTTTATTATAACTGGCCAAATATGGGTGAAACGAGAACAGTTTTTTATTAGGTACAGGACATTACAATAAGGCTTTGAAAGTGATGGTGATCTACACTACTACTGTTCCAAAAGTTCGTGTTCAGTTAAATATTAAGGAAAAAATAGCAAAACAAAAAAAAAGTGACTTTAAAAAAAATCGATCGTAGAATCCGAGTTAAAAGTCAAAAATAAAACAGTTTTCAAGCAGTCTGATGCAGTTGGTGACATCAAATCTGCGATTGAACTAAAGCCACTTTTTTTTTATAATTGAGGAATGGGGTTGCTCTTGACCTCGATCACGCCTGATGGAAAGCGATAGATGAGGTAACAAACTGCTTGAAAAGTAATTTCATCGGAACTTTTTAGTTGTTTTTTGTGGACGAGTTTTTTTGAAATAAGTCGATTTTTCCCCTATAGGTATCAGCTATTTAACATCACCCTTAAATATGACAACACACTTCTGGGACATCACCAATTTCAAACCCTGTAAATGTCCTGTACTCAATAAAAAAGTTTTCTCGATAAAGCGTATTTTCCACTCTAGGTAGGTAAGTAATAGATTTTTTTTCAAAGGAATATTTTGTCACAAATGCTCCTTAATCTTTTGCAATGAACTTAAATAAGGCGGAAAAGGGAAAGGAGCATTTTTCCTTTCTCGTTTCCGCCTAATTTGAGTTCATTGCCATTTACCTAAACTTTAATGACGCTTTAGAGTTCAATATGGATTAACTCACAGAACTTTGCATAGATATTTATTTGATAGGATGTTGATGTTACCGAAAATTACGCATCGCAGAATTTAAAGGTGCGCCAAGGTCAACCAGTGCATGGGTTGATCATTTTGCACACAGCCAGATTCTAAAAGGAAAAAAATAAAAAATATATTTGTAGCTGTTTGATAAACAAAGAGCTCTTTTAACATTTTTCTTAACTCTGCAATACTAGTGTCAATGCCATAATTAATAGGCACCCGTTTAAAACCTTGTAAAATCTTTGATCGTGCTAAATTTTGGAGGTGGAATTTAATTGTGTTTCTACTAAATCTTGAATATCTTGCATCGATTTATCAACCCTAATAAGCAAGAATTCAGGGGACTTTCTATTTTGCTCGAAGAGGCAATTTCCAAAAATATTACTCACAGGAAATAAAAAATACTTGTATCAAAAATCCCGGGAAATGAGCCTGCTATCAAATCCACCAACTGCATCAGACTGCTCGACAAGTGACTTGCTAGGAACTCTTTTGTCGTTTTTCGCTTATCCATTTTTTGAAACAAAGTTTTTTTTTTCAAATCTTTGATTCTGTCTTGCTTAACAATTACAAACTTTTTTGCAAACAACAACCTCGACCAGCCAGCTCAAATCCATCAGCTCTTGCAAACCACAACTAATCAACAAAAGTACCTATACCTACTGTTACATACCTACCTCTACTGCTACAGCGGCAATCGAAATAAGCTCGTATCCCTAATTTTAGGCAAACGGGTACATTCGGTCGTGGGCCGTGATTAGAAATGTGGGTCAATTCCAATCAGCAGATGGAGGGTTAAAATTCAAAATGTGGGGTTTAATTTTATCCCACGTCAAAAATGACACGCACGGTGGAATGAATTTTAGCTGTGAGCTGTCAGGGTTGAAAAGTTAATAACGGTAGGTTTTGTTACTTTAATAACGTAAACGGGGTTTCGCTGAAGGTTTGAAGGTGTAGGTTTTTAGTGAAGTTAGTTACATGAGAGGTTTAGTGGTAGTAATGAATTTGAAAGCAGTAAATTATTCTTATTTTTTAATGTTTGTAGGTTGATCGTGAAATTACAATTAAAAGGATTTCTTAGATCTGAATGCATATTCTCCATGTTAAAAACTATCAGTTGAAACTAAATTTGTTCGGTTATAAAGAGAACATTTTTTTAAAATTAATTAAATTAAAAATAGCCATGAACAATTTTCGATTGGCAAGCTATCCGTGTTTATAAATCAATATTATTTGAAAAAAAATATTTTCCATCTGGTTATTAGATGGGTGAAGGTCGATCTTCCACGTATCCTGTACTATGAAGTTTTGTTTGTCGATTCGGTTTGGTTCATGTGGTGTTTATTTTCGGGTTTTGCAAGTTTATTACATTATAAAATATAAAATGAGTGAAATTATGCGTAAACGCGGTCCCTATTGGCTGCCGTCTGAAAAATAACTTGTTGTTAAGCCAAGTAGAATTCCATTTGAATGTAATAGAAAATAAAAAAAAACGGTGTGGTGTTACTGTGAAAGATAATTGGCGACGCAGTGGAAAATTATTGCTGTCCAATAATATGACGTGCGAGAACAGTGGGTACTTTTTTCGCACTGGAGAAAATTTAAAATCACAATTCCTGTTGTTGTTAATTTGAAATGACAGCACAAAACAATAGGATGCCATTTTATTTATTTTTATTTTCCATGCTTGTCGGTGGTATATTGACTATTCTCGATTAGACTCGCTATTCCTCGGATTGTAGGTTAAACATGAAATTGATTTACTCTCGAGTACGTATCGATTTATTCCGAGAGTAAGATTTATTCCAGTTTAGTCGAAGCGGCCTTTAGAATTGCAAGTGTTTTCTGGTACAAAGTTAGTGCAAATATTTCAACTGCTTTGAAACTCAACAAAAAATTAAAGGAAGAAGTAAAAACCAACCTTAAAAACCGGCCAAGTGCGAGTCGGACTCGCGCACGATGGGTACCGTACGTAGGGTAACGTGTTTTTTAACGTTTTTTTTATAGATGATCTATAAAAAAACGGCAAAAAAACACGTTTGTTGTATGGTGTATGGGAGCCCCCTTAATTATTTATTTAATTCTGTTTTCAGTATTTGTTGTTGTAGCGGAAATCCAGAAATACATTATATGTGAAAATGTCAACTGTCTACCTATGACGGTTCATGAGATACAGCCTGGTGAGGACAGACATACGGACAGCGGAGTCTAAGTAATAGGGTCCCGTTTTTACCCTTTGGGTACGGAACCCTAAAAAATTTTTTTAATACAATTGGACATATTTAAAGTAATCAGATATTTTCGGAGTGAGTTGTTGGTTTGTATTAGTACGTTCTTCTCAGTCGGTATGCTCTTGCCAGAGCGGTCGTGGTCGTCATGTAGTGTTCCGGGCAGTTCATATCTTCTTCACAATTTCTCGCCATTTTTGCCTGTTAGCGATCACTTTGCAATGGTAAAAACAAACAAAAAAAGCCGGACAACTCGAGTTCAATTCACGGTTTTACTTTCGTATTTATAATATTAGTAGGGGTATATTAGGGAACTAGGGATAAACGAACAACTCACTGATTGGAACGCCGGAGTTAGCACGGCGTCAACGAAATAATATAAACATAATAGAGACGTGATAATTAATATTATCGCTACTTAATTTATACTTATTACTGCTCATGTTATTTTCAGAAGGTACGCATTTATTTAAATGTGACTATATTTTGGTTTATTGGATTTTAAAATAATTATAGAGCCAGAAAAATAGTAAAATAATGGCAGAAAAGTAGGTAGGTACTGGTGATTTATTTCCTTGTTATCCAGTATTTTTGTAGCTAATTACGGGCGAGTTTATGTATATTATATGCACCATGTTATAATGATTTCCATTTCAATTACTTACTTTAAAAATATTAAAAAAAAGAATTAAAATAATAAATAAAACTTAACAAATTATGTAAGTATTTGGGACGATTAATCGCCGACTATAAATGTAACCGAATAGTCAGCTTTCCCGATTATTCAGTCAGACACAGGACTTGAAATTCTAAGCAAATACATATATTGACTGCTCCTGTTAAATAACTATAAGTTGAGATAGTCTTCCTTCGTCATGATGTAATTAATGTACGTATCTAATAAAAAATACGTTTGTTAAAATCTTCATATAATAAGTCACACAGTTGATCTGCAGTCTGTTACAAAATCAGTATTTGTTTGAACAAAAACTTGTTCCATTTATTATAAGCTTTTATTTAACTTGCACTGTTCGTATGTTTGTAAGTTGTCCGTCATTTGCTTCATTCTTCGACCATTTTTTAGTATCCGATTGAGCTGAAATTTTGCATACACCTTTAGTTCTGGTGACAATACAATGTACAATACTCAATATTGTAATAATATTAATATGGCCGCCGCTTCAAGATTGCGAAAAATATGTTTTTTCTCAACTCCCTTAATAAAGGAATCTAATGAAAGGCATTGAAGAGTAGAAAACTATAAAGTTAGTAGCATCACTCTAAATTAAATATGGCCACCGCTCCAAGATGGCAGACTTATGGCGGATTACATTTTTTTTTCAACCCCCTTAAATAGGTATTAAACGAAAGAGCTTGAAGAGAAGGAAACAATACAGTTACACTAAATTCAATATTACCGGTACTTTAAAGCTTTTTTTTTAAAGTAAAAATTTATTTTAAGTACGTTATTGCTTTGATACAGCCCTCAAGTCAAATCCTCGGCAAAATTCTAAATTTGATTTCAGAGAGTATAATATTAAATTCTTTTACATGTGTATGTTAGTGCTTATTCTATAACATGCAACATATTATTAGCTCTTCTTGCTACCAAAAGGTGCGGAGCTGTCTTTGCTTGAAGTGTCTAATTACCAAAACTAATTTAGAAAAAAAACAATAATCGAATACAATATTATTTATCCAAGGCAAGAATTTGGTTAAGTCTGTAAACACGACGTAGTAAGATGTGTCGCATCGTTTGCCGCTGTATCCAGAAGCGGCCAGTGATGTGAGCCCTCGGAGGTGCCAGGTGGAGCCAATCTTGAAGACCATGCCTGCTGCCAGCGCCGGCACATGATGACCTCTCTAGAAAAGATGAGTGAACTTCATGAGTTAAATAAGAAGCGAACTGCAGTAACCAGCCCTAGCGTGCTGAACTGCGAGTGGCCATAGTGTTGGGGAATTCTAACTTTGACACATGCATGATGCGTTCAAACAAATTGCAACAGTACAAGGCAACTTTTAAACTGAAATATTTTTGGAAAATGCTAAGTTTAAACAAATATATTAATGCTTATGTATTAATTTTTGTTTTTTTTTTAAGCTCATGATTAAAAAAAAACAAATTTGAAAATGAAATAAATCACTGCATAGTGATTGATAAGTCTAGAAAAGAAAAATTATGTCTAATCTTAGACCGAAGTATTCTTAGTGTAGTGCTTTTAATCGATTGTCTAGCAATTTCCTTTTATCACAATCAATTTAACTGTTGATTTTTTTACTTTACTCGATACTGGCTTTAATTCGCAATCTGGGGCTCGAGACAAATGAGATATAGTAACATTAATATGAAGAGTAATATGATTTAGATATAGTAACATTTAGGAGACAAAAATACTAAATGATCACCAAAATTAAACACGCATTTTAATTTAAAAGTATAACCATAATTTTAACGTCTCGCTATCCTATTTAAGCAAATTGACTCCAAATAAATCATTGTTAACCCAAAAGTAGTAAATGATCGCCAAAGTCATGCCAGCATTTTAATGTAAAATTAAAATCAAAGTTTTTACATCTTGCTATCCTGTTTAAGCAAACTAATGTCAAACAAATCATTGTTAACATTTTATGGCAATCACAGTACTTTATTTAGGCAAAAATAGCGCATTGATTGGCTCGCTAGGATTTGGTGGTCATTTACTACATTTGGTGTTCGTATACAATTTGAGGTGCAGTCGTGACTAAAATAGCAAGTACTATTGTAATTTTAGACTTCATTTTTCTGGTGTCAAATATATATTTTTGGTAAAAGAACTAACGGTATCGAAGCATTTTTTGGTGGTCATTATAATCCCATATGTAAGTGTAGGTGTTAAGAATATGTGTATAGGTTATAGATATAGATATTTAGTTTATTGTAAAAGAGACTCAGCGATCTCACAGTTAAACTGCGTAAGCAGTTTTGTGGGGCAATGTACTTAGTTTTAAGATTTCTTAAGTGAATAAAAAATCATTCATTCATTCATTCATTCAACGATAGCGTGGTGAAGGCGATTGTCAATACGTTGACGTACGTACGTTGAAATGTGTGGGATTGACAGATGCTATCGAAATGTCACGTGATCAAATAAATACATTTTGACATTTAGACAGTCGCATTCGCTAATTGAATGGCCCAATGTCTGGGGTTTCTGAACCTCATTTTCTCACCGTGAGGATAGTTCGACTGAAAAGACCGCGCAGTGTGTTATTGGTGGTGTATGGCTTAGAACTAACGATCAAAACTTGACAATTAATTATAATCAGTCTACGATTTCTGGAGTAAACAGACGGTTGAAATGAAGCCGTGGTTCCAGCGTAATACTAGTACCCAATATAATATTTTTTTTATAATCATTTATTTCACCAATAATTACAATGTTCACATTAGGGATGAAACATTAAAGGCTTAAAAAACAACATTCTTAAATACTCTGACTCCTAAACTAGGTGTATGTGCCTGTGTCTTAGGAGTCAGTGATCCTCCGAGGCAACAAAGCCATAAAATATATGTAGCCATGGTAAAATATATAATGGTTTTTTACAATATAAAGTGCGAAAGATCGCAGTAATATTATTTATGATTATATATTCATATTAATTAATTCATTTAAAAATAATAATAATAATTTCATTTCATAAAATTTAAAGTTAAAAGTTAAGCGTATAGTGAAGTGATGTAAGTTAGTGTGTGAGTGAGATGTGTCTGTGTAGGGGTGTTTGTACTTATCACTGTAAGTTACCTAGCAAAAGGTTCTCAGTGTAATCAAAATTAAGAGTTTGAAGATAATCAATAAGTTCATTTTTACATTTGGTTTTTGTGTACGAATGAATGTTTAACTTTTTGTTTAGGGTGTTATACAATTTAACGCTATTAACATAAAACTGACGTTTAGCAAAGGCAGTTCTATGGCGTTCCAATGGGAAAACGTTATGTTTATGTCGGCCAGTCGGCTCCGTGAGGGGACGTGCTGAGTGTTTGCGAAGAGTCGTCAGCAGTACATAAAGTTGCCTGACTGTGAGTACTTTGAGGTCAGCATAAAGCCGCACTGTTGGATACCGTCGTGGACGAAAGCACATCACCTTCAGGACAGCTCTCTGCGCCCTCTCTAAGCGGATGAAGACGTTTTTAGTGGCACCTCCCCAAACAGGTAAGCAGTATGATAGGACGGACTGACACAGTGAAAAATATACTAATTTAAGGGTATTACGATCAGCAGAGTTTCGAAGCTTCTTAAAAACGTAGATCAGCAATGCCTGGTTTATTGTGAGGACTTCCTTGCAAAATCCAGTTTGAACGCCAAATAACGAAAATCAACCATGACCTGAATGAAATGGTAGAGTAGAATAGAATACTCTTTATTATGTACACCGTATATAAGTTACAGAAAATATAGATGAAGAAGACATTACATAGGGTGACACAAAGGGCGGCCTTATCGCTGAACGCGATCTTTTCAAGACAACCTTTGGATGGAGTAGCTATACTATAAGAACACAAACCATAAGAAGAAGAATTGTGGAGTGTATATGTCGCAGCCAACTAGCTGAATCCGCCGTTCCATTAAAAGTCTAGCCTTTTCATTGAACTGTGCCGTTTAATCAGCGACATAAGTGACACGGTCAAGTCATCAAACGATATTGAACAAAAGATGTCACTGAGGTCGCTGAAAAATCGGCATATTTAAATGAAAAGGCCAGGCAACCAATTGAACGTCTGATTAAGCTAATTGGCTGCGACATATATATTAAATAGTATTAGAAGATAAATATGTTGTGGCCATATCATAGAATTCTTTCATGAAATGGTTGAATTTCATGAAATAGAAAATACGCGCTGCCCACATGATCTGGCCATATCAATGACTAACTCAGCGTTTGACGATATCAACAGCTACACACGGCTACTTTATGATATGGTCAAACATTAGTGATCATATCGTAAAATAGTTACATTATCCATCGTTAGAGACGCTGATTTCGTTCTGTTTTTTTGACGCAGCGCCTAAGTTTGGATTGAAATACACATTTCATGATCGTCATCACATTTCCGGCATTACAAGATATGGCCAAACGTGGATTGATATATCATCAAACGTTGACGTTAAAACGATTTTCGCTAACCATTTTTAAAAATACAACCATTTCATGAAACTTTCGGCCACATCGTGAAATGGCCAATTCTATGATTTGTCCACGATAGATACACCCTTTTCCAGCAAATGGTCCAAGGTTTTCCGCAACTAACAGACAAGTTTGTTAAAAAATTTAACGCAGGTAAGTATTGAAATTGAAGTAAAACATCAATGGGGCTAGTATTGTTAGCTATTCATTGTCATTTGTCATCTCACCGTCTCTATTTCCAGCACAGTAAGTGTATTCTGACTGAACGAATTTTAAGCCTGACTCGATGCACGTCGCCTGCGATACCACCTCTTCTTGATTTAGATCGTTTATCACTTTGTCTTTAGCATCAAAACCCCAGCTTAGCACCTGAAAACGAAAGAAAACAGTCTTTTAAGAGTTTGAGTAGACTTTGAATTTAATCGTATTCGCTATTATTCATTAGATTTCAGTTGGTTATGTGGCGGGTAAATCCCGCCGGTCAATAATGTGATTCAAAGACTACAATAGTATATGTGATTTAAATTTGGAACCTCATCCGTCTGCTAAATTGGCGGTATGTTAGATACTTACAACGCCCTCTAGTACCAGAAAGAGGCAAGATATTCTCGATACTCTTACTTTAAAACTATTTCGTCCGAACCCATTCTATCAGCTGATATAAAGCTCTGTATAAAGCTTTGTGTACACAAATTTCTTAAATTTTATTAGGTTGCTAACAATAGGCACACTGCACATTTATACAAACCAGCAGAGAAGTAAAAAAAAATTAAAATCGAGTTGGTCGTGGCCAATATACTTATACCGAGTGGAACGCAAAAAAAGGCGCGGATATCGCAAATCCGTATGGTAATAAACTAACTTTTTTAAGTATAGTTCTAAATACATACCTCTACTTAGTGTTTGCAAATTTAAAAAATACTTTGTTTTTCGTATTATGGCTTCGTATTTTCTCACAGGTGTGAAAAGTAGAGTATCCTCCTCGGGGATAAAGGTGTATTTGCCTTGAACTAGCTTGAATCCCTCGCTGCATTCAGGATTCTTGTATTAACTCCCTCGCTTCGCTCGTGAGTTAAACTCTAAACTCCCTCGCTACGCTCGGGAGTTAACTCCCGAATCCTTCATTGCGTTCGAGATTCAATATGACGCCCGTGACACAAGACACTGCTTTATCCCCTGGGTGCATAATCTACTATTTCACACCACCTGATCGAAAACGTTAAATTATATGTCATGTCAACCTAACCTAAAGTGAGTCATTTTTGGCCGGTGGCACTGCCGGGCAATAATATTGTACTGGATTTCATTATAACCCGCTGGTCAATAATGTGATTTAAATTTGGAACCTCATCTGTCTGCTCAGTTGGCGGTATATTAGGTACTTACAACGCCTTCTGTCTCTGTCTCTCTCTTTCTGTTCTAGAAAGAGGAAAGATATTCTCGATACTCTTACTACTTAGGGATGTTTTTTTTTTTTTTTTTTTTTTTTTTTTGAGGAAAAAAACGGAACGCGCTGCGAGCCCTCTAAACCGTGTCCTTACTCAGTTCTTACCGAAAAAAATATTATACGCTAACAAGTCGTATTCAGTTAAGCTAAACGAAAACCTAGTGTAGTGCTGGTGACAAGTTATTGTTTTCGGACCTCTACGAAGTGTAAACGAATCGTTATTAACTAACGAAATATTCTACAAAAGTGCCGTATCATAACTGACTAATCCGCGAGTGCACGCAATCCTCGCCGTTGTGCGAACTGTCCACAGACGTAAGTCCTGCGTGCGCGCAAACGTACACATCATACCTACCCTCACTCACTGCCAGTGGTACCAACCTACCGCTGACAATCAGGAGGCAGCGTTCCAGCGACGGTCGTAGTGCGACAAAACAAACATTACGGATATATGCGACTAGTGGCGCCACCCCAACAAATAAACATATTATTGTCGCATATTACTTCACGTTCCGGATTTCAATCTACCCAAGATACGATGTCAGTGCAACGTTCACCCCCAAGCACGCCGGCACAGCTAAATCCTCCGAATAGTATAATACATTATAATTCTGACTCCGCCCTCAATAACATGCCGAATACTTCGGACCCGGTCGACCACTACTTCAACATAACCAAGCGTCAAAAACGTACTTTTGATGATCTAGGGAATAGTCCCGGGTGTTCCTCTGAATTAAAACAAATGCTAGAACAAATTAGGGCTCAACAAGAATCTAAATTCGAATTATTAAGTGCTTCTCTTGCCGCTATCCTTCACCAAAACCAAGAAATACAAAAATCGGTCTCGACTTTAACTGCCAAGCACGACGATCTATTAATGAAAATAGACAGTTTGGAAAAAGAAAATAAAGACTTCAAGATACGAGTATCCACCCTGGAACGTAGTCTAAATCTCCTTGAAGTAAACACGCGTTCTACAATTATTGAAATTCGTAACCTACCCAAACAGGACAATGAAAACAAGCAACTACTGATGGACACTGTGCAACAGATCGGATCGACGATAGGCCTTGAAACACCTTTACCCCAGTCTGAATTTAGGGATATATTTCGTACTAAGTCAGAGGCAGTACTTGTGGATTTTACAACAACCCAAAGGAAAGAAGCTCTAATTTCTAAATACAAAGCTTTTAATAAAAATAGACGTGAAAACAAGGAACCCCAGCTAAACGCACAGCTCATTAAGCTGCCAAATGCGTCAGGCCCAATATACATCGCGGAGTATCTCACGAATAAAGCCAGATATCTTTTCTATCTAGCACGATCAAATGTCAAGAACAAAAAGTTTGTCGCGGCCTGGACCCTACATGGAAAAGTTTATGTTAAAAGGGATGAGAATGCTACACCAGTCCGTATCGATGAAGAAATAGAACTATACAATCTCATCATGTGACTACCATTAGCCGATTACTATTGCTTTTCCTTAGTAACTAGAGCATGTTTAGTTTTTAATTTTTTTATATTGTTTTTTCTTTTTGTTTTGCTTAGTATCGGTCTTATGCCTATGTACTCTTTATTACCATGCGCTTATTGTTATTTCAGACTTTCAGTTTGTTGTAAAATATTTTATTGCCTTTGCTCACTCGTATTATGCACACTCTGTATATTATCTCAACCCCGACCGCACTACACTACACTGACTCAACACTCTCACCAACAAAACACATCACAACAGAAGTATTCAAACTACTATACCCCCTCACTACAGTTAAGTGAATTTAAGTTTTCTATTCCACAATCCCCTTCCAGCTGCCCCGATCTTGCTTCCTATTCTCTCCAATTCCGTCCAATAAGCCTAATCACGCTATATTATCATGGTACTTGATATAGATGATGTTCTCACAGAATTGGAAGCAATATCGGTAGCCAAATCTTTCATTTGTTCACCAGACCAGTGTTACAAATATGTGACAAATAAGAAAAAATCTATTATAAGTATCCACTTAAACATTCGTAGCCTAAATAAAAACCTTGATCAGTTCGTGGCTCTTCTCTTACAGTTGAAAGTACAATGTGATATCATTATTCTCAGTGAATGCTGGTTATCAAAATCCCCTCAGATTCCTAGTTTAGAAGGATTTAACTCGCATTTTACAGAATATATTACCAACCAAAACGATGGGCTTGTTATCTATGTACGAAAAGGGCTTGAGTATACGATTTCCGAACCTAAATCAGTTAAGGACGCAAATTGCCTAATCTGTATCATAAATAAGGAATTCGCATTCATAGCTATCTACAGATCCCCTTCAAATCACAACACTGATAATTTTATAAATAGCCTAGATAATATTTTAGGTTCCTTAAAAACATTCAGCAATATTTGTGTAATGGGAGACATTAATATAGATATTAAAGACACCCTTAAAGATAATCGGTCTGGAGAATATTTAAACCTTCTGTCTTCCCATGGTCTTCTCCCTGCTCACACCCTTCCCACAAGAAACAATAACTGTCTAGACCATATAATGCTAAAGTCAAATTTCGTCTCGACCGCCTTGGTAATACAGTCATACATCACAGACCACTGTCCTACACTTCTAATTTCAACCAATATTAATAAATATACAATTCCCCCCACTACGCGAAAAAAGATAGACTCTGAACAAATTGCAAAGGAACTGACCACAACTGATTTCACTCCGGTGCTGTCCTCACAGGATCCGAATGTTGCCACAAATTATCTAGTCTCTCAAGTAACCAACCTAATAAAAAAGCACACTAGAATGTATACTCCTTCTCGTACCAAAAGGGCCATTAAACCATGGATCACGCCTGGTCTTCTTCGCTGCATTCGCAATCGAGATACTATGCACTTAAAACTTAAAAGAGACCCGACCAATAACATTTTAAAAGTCACATATACTCGTTACAGAAACTTCGTTAACAAGTTGTTGAAAAATCTGAAAAGGACCTTTTTAAAAAAACTACTTAACGACGCCAAAACATCAAAAGCTATATGGGATGCCGTTAGAAATATCTCCCACATGAATACTTCCAAATCTTCCACATCCGACACATTACTCACATCTCACCCCACACCCTTGGAGTCTGTAGACAACGTTAACCATTTCTTTGCAAGTATTGGAAAAGAATTAGCCAACAAAATAAATCCGCCTCCACATAGTACTAATGTATCACAGCGTACTAACTCCCAAGTTGATTCCATCATGCTATTGGATGTTGATCCTAATGAAATAGATAAAATTATTCTCAATCTCCGCAACAATTGTGCAACAGGCTACGATGGCATCCCAACCACACTTTTGAAATCCTCCCGAGCCATATTCGTACCTTTACTAACACACATCTGCAATATATCGCTAGCTCAAGGAATATTTCCGGACGCTTTCAAAAAGGCCATAGTTCACCCGATCCATAAAAGCGGAGCCAGCGATATGGTAAATAATTACCGCCCGATCTCAGTACTTCCCACAATGTCGAAAATCCTAGAAAAAGTCCTAAATAACCGATTAGTCAACTACCTCGAATCTAAAAATCTTATCGCAAACAATCAGTACGGTTTTCGCCGAGGATTATCAACCGAAGATGCCGTTTCCGCCCTTGTCGATCATACAATAGCGCACCTGGATGGAGGTGACTCATGCATGGGAATCTTTCTCGATATCTCCAAGGCATTCGATACAGTTTCCCCTGAGATACTTCTATCCAAGCTTGAAGCTCTTGGTATTAGAGGTATCGCCTTAAAAATTTTCACCGATTACTTGTGTAGACGTACCCAAGCTGTCAAGATAGGCGAATACGTCAGCAAAAGTGCGGATCTTGTTGTAGGTGTACCTCAAGGTAGTATCCTTGCCCCGACGCTTTTCACGATTTATATAAATGACTTGTGCCAATTGGAACTACCTAACTGCAGAATTTTCACCTACGCAGACGACACGGCTCTTATTATACATGGGCACAATTGGGACAATGTACGCCTGAATGCGGAATCAGCTTTTACACGTGTAATGAACTGGTTATCATCAAACTTACTCACACTAAATCTATCAAAGACTCTTTTCGTTCCTTTTGCTGCCAGATCCACCTCTTTACCTCAAACCGACTCGTTCCTTATCAAAGCCCACAGGTGCCAGACACCAGTTCCAAACTGCACCTGTCCTCAGATAATGAGGGCAACCCATGTTAGATATCTAGGGCTGCTTATAGATCAGCATTTTAGATGGGATCAACATATAAATACCCTATCATCTCGAATCAGGAAACTTATATTTTGTTTCAAAAACTTGAGGCAAGCAGCTGATATCAAAACAATGAAGATGGTATATTCCTCTCTGTGCGAGTCATTGCTTACCTACTGCAACACGGCTTGGGGTGGCACGTCAAAGACGCACCTGTTGAGATTAGAAAGGTCTCAACGAGCTGTGCTTAAAGTATTGGCTAAAAAACCCTTCCGATACCCCACAGCTCAACTTTACAAAGACTTGTCACTCCTCAGTGTAAGACAATTGTTTATTCGAAACATTGTTTTAAGAACCCACTCCAAAGTAAAGTACGACCCTACGATATACACTCGGAAACGAAGATTTGATAGGGTGTGCATTGTTAAGCGTTGCAGAACAACCTTGGCCAAGAAACACGCTCATTTCCTGGGTAGCTACCTATATAATAAAGCCAATAGTAATAAAAATATATACCGTTTAACTAAATCTGAGGCAAAGAAGCAACTCTTTAAATGGCTGCATCCCTTAAACTATGAGGCCACAGAAACCCTTCTCATAAGTTCTTCTGTACTTGGCTAATGTGGCTTAATTATGAATAATTATGATGATGTAAAGAGGGAGCTTGGAGCTCTAAGATACAGGTCTAGGCTTAGTTTAGACTCCAAATCTCTCACAAATTACACTTCCTTTTTTTTCGCCTATTCATGTACTTTATTTATTATTAACCAAGTAAGCATGTAATTTGTGAAGATAAATAAATGCATTATTTATTTATTTATTTATTTATGATATTCTCGAATTTCTACAAAATTATAAGGATTGACCAAGGTCCAGGATTGAAGACAATATTATAAGAATAATTGGTTATGTACGGATTATTGTATAAAAGGATAAGAATAACACTTAAAATCCATCTATAGTCGATTTATTAATTTAAAATTATTTTCTCGAGCATCTCCAGAGACCAAGACGTTCTAAATTCAAATTAATAATAATAATAATCATTTATTTCACCAATAATTACAATGTTCACATTAGGACTGAAACATTAAAGGCTTAAAAAACAACATTCTTAAATACTCTGACTCCTAAACTAGGTGTATGTGCCTGTGTCTTAGGAGTCAGTGAAATTCCATACAGCCAAGCGTCCGAACCCATTCTACCAGCTGATATCTCTGTATAAAGCTTTGTGTACACATTAATTGTATTAGTTTGCTAACATTAGGCCTGCACATATTTACTTACCCACAGAGAAGTAAAAAAAAAAACGAAAATCGAGTTGGTCGTGGCCACTATTATGTGGTAGGTATACCGAGTGGAACGCAAAAATGGCGAGGATATTGCAAATCCGTATGGTATTAAACTAACTTTTTTTAAGTAGGTATACATACAGTATAGTTCTAAATACCTACATATCTCAACTTAGTGTTTGTAAATTTAAAATATTTTGTTTTTCGTATTATGGCTTTTTATTTTCTCACAGGAGGTGTGAAAAGTAGAGTATCCTCCTCGGGGATAAAGGTGTCTTTGCCTTGAGCTAGCTTGAATCCCTCGCTGCATTCAGGATTCTTGTAATAACTCCCTCGCTTCGCTCGTGAGTTAAACTCTAAGCTCCCTCGCTACGCTCGGGAGTTAACTTCCGAATCCTTCATTGCGTTCGAGATTCAATATGACGCCCGTGACACAAGACACTGCTTTATCCCCTGGGTGCATAATCTACTATTGTTTTCTGTTTGTCTTTCCTTTAACTTGCACCCGCCATGTTGTATCTGCCTAAGGTCGACTGGTAGAAAATGCCACAGTAATAATACAATAATGCAATAAGCCTTTGTAAAGTGTTTTTTTTGTTTACTAGTGCATAAAGTTTTGATAAATAAGTAATCTTTGGAGTAGCTAGGCATTTTATAAACTAGCTTATCCCGCCGTATCGCTTCCGCGGCCACTTCTAGCACCGTGCGTTTTACCGGGATAAATATTTAAGCTTTCTATCAGAGAAACATTTCTTGTGAAGAGAATATATATAATATTTGTGTAGTGGACGATTGGTGCGCATCTCCCACGTGCTTGGTGAAACGTTAACGTTATTTACTGACTCATTTGTTTTTCAACTCCTCGCCTGCAAAGTTCATAAAGTATGGCCTTTTCTGACAAAGTAATCGCGATGCCTATATAGATTAATTATATCGAGTGCTGCTGACGCCATTCTTACTTAAAATTACATTGTCGTTAACGTAAATTTTGAATATAAAAAACTACAACCACATAATATTTTGGTTTAATTTTATGCGACATACTTGCAGGTACACAATTAGTATCATACAAAAATATGAATACATTATCCGTCTGGCCTTCCTGTGTACCTACTCACAGAGTTTAAATGACTTTTTTATTACACAAGGAAAAAATCCATAGTAGAAAAACCGGATGGACATATACGAAGGAAAACAATCTACCATACCTACGATGTAACTAAAATATATAAATACTAAAAATAGGTAATATTAATTCATTGGCATCCGTAGGACCTCAACTCTCGGTTTCCATAAACGTGAGATCCTTCTCTCCAACAGAAACTTAAGTATTTGGGTATGTCGGAAGCGTTAAGTATCAATGTTACTGACATGAAGCATTCGTTGAGGGAACGCTTCTTTGGCCGCTTGAAGAAGGTATTGAACAGCCTTCTGTCGGGCAGAAACAAGGTGCGCGTCCTTCAACGGTTGGGTCATGCCGCGTGCGGGTATAACCAGCTAGTCTATTCTTCTTAAACTTAAGTGAAGTGAGAATATGGATGGGCACCTCACAAAAAGCTCATTTCACATTCATTTTCACAGCGAGATAATTATTTAGCACTGCACTTGAAAAAAAACGATCTTAAGAATCGTAGCAATATAGACGTTCTGTCATTGCTACCTTCCCCCTTGGAAAAAAGGCGTTACATATTATTATTTCAATTGAAAAGCTTACCCCTAAATCTTGTCATCGAACAGGATATTTAGCCACAGAGAGTAGAGGGTGCTGTCTGTGGTCAAGTTGATGACTCCGAACCACCGGTGGGGATCTGCTATGGGCAGACGGCGGGACATGGCGATATAAGCGAGGAGTCAGAGTTCTGCTGCAGTATGGGTGCTGCCAACAACGCCAGGGATGTGCACAGGGCTACGATCTGTTGAGTTTAAGTCTTATTTATTGACTGACTTCGAAAAAGGAAGAGGTTGTCTATTCTGATTTTTTTTTTAATGTATGTTCGTGCATAACTCCGTCATGTATAGACAGATTTGCAAAATTTTTCCTTGTTGGAATGTGTTTTTTTCCGTAACCGCATTTACTGATACAATGGCACTTTTTCTAGACAACCTCAGCTCTATGTCAGAGACTTCGCTCGTGTGAAATACGGAAATTATCTACCCGTGTGCCATACATCCATATATCCTTTCAGTCATCATCATCTACCCAGCCTTTTAGCAACAATATTGGAGTCGGCTCCCAGTCAAACTGGATTCAGCTGAATACAGTATTTTACGAGGAGAGGCTGCCGACCTCCTCCACCCATTCATTGGATTACCTACTAATTGACAAGACTGGTGTCAGATTTTCTGGCTTCTGACAGTCCCTAACGACTGCCAAAGACCTCCAAATGACAGCCGGGACCAATGGCTTCACGTCATTAAAGTGCTTTCCGAGGCACGGAGGAGTCTCGGTATGTTAAGATGGTCTGGTCACCCATCCATATCTGTTCAGTCATTGAGGGGCAAACATACAAACTTTCACATTTATAAAGTGCGATTTTACTTGGACTAGCACTTTGCCCAGTGACTTTGTACGCCACATATTCCCTATCCCGAGAGAATTAACTGCAGGACAGCTAACCTCTGCGCTAATTTTGATTTTTCTAGGTCTAAGGGATTTGCTATGATGATGACTCACGATGAGGTTTTATTTTCGAAATATTTTCGGGATAAGGAATATTATGGAAGGTCAATGAATCAGGACTTTTCAGACACCAGTCTTGTCAATTAGTAGGTAATCCAATGAATGGGTGGAGGAGGTCGGCAGCCTCTCCTCGTAAAATACTGTATTCAGCTGAATCCAGTTTGACTGGGAGCCGACTCCAATATTGTTGCTAAAAGGCTGGGTAGATGATGATGACTGAAAGGATATATGGATGTATGGCACACGGGTAGATAATTTCCGTATTTCACACGAGCGAAGTCTCTGACATAGAGCTGAGGTTGTCTAGAAAAAGTGCCATTGTATCAGTAAATGCGGTTACGGAAAAAAACACATTCGAACAAGGAATAATTTTGCAAATCTGTCTATATATGACGGAGTTATGCACGAACATACATAAAAAAAAAAACGGAATAGACAACCTCTTCCTTTTTCGAAGTCAGTCAATAAATAGGACTTAAACTCAACAGATCGTAGCCCTGTGCACATCCCTGGCGTTGTTGGCAGCACCCACACTGCAGCAGGACTCCGACTCCTCGCTTATATCGCCATGTCCCGCCATGTTTACATACGAGCTGCCCATAGCAGACCCCCACCGGTGGTTCGGAGTCATCAACTTGACCACAGACAGCACCACTCTCTGTGGCTAAATATCCTGTTCGATGACAACAACTAGTAGTTTATACACACTACAGATGAAAACAGCTAGTAGTTTATACACACTACAGATGAAAAAAAGACCACATATTTTGGAACTATTTAATTTGTTTGTTTTCTATTGTATGCTTAGATGGTTTCGTCATAGGAGATCAATAGTCAAAAACAATACTATTAATCCATGGTAATAATTTGGCTAAGTCTGTGAATACTGCGTAGTGTGCCGGGTCGCATCGATCCTGCCGTGGCACAGACAAGGAGAGCAGACCTCGGAGGTACCAGGTACTGCCGTTCTTGAAGACCATGCCGCTGCCAATGCTGGGGCACGAGGAACTCTCTAGAAAAATAGAGAAGCTTAAGTGTCTACGCAGACTCCAAAAACACGATAAAAGTTTTATAGCCTTAATGTCCTGTAAACTTTATAGATTCTTCCACCAGCATCTCCCACGCGAAAATCAAAAATTATCCCAAGATCTATTCCAGGACAAGGTCCCATGTTTCAATCCAAATCGTTACAGCCTTTAAGCCGTGAAGACTGAAGAAATAACAAACAGATACAAAGCCAGACAGTCACTTTTACTTTTACAATATTATATTCTTAAGATTCTTTAGACACTGGTATTTTTCTAGCCTCGTCTGAATACATTTGAAGATATCTCAATACTGACTTCGAGTAGTCAGCTAAAAAAACCACTGAACAGACTCGCAAACTGGTCATGTGGCTGTGGTCCGTACCTGATAAACGTTAATTAAATATTTAAGAAACGTAAATTCCAAAGAGCTATCGTCCAAAATGTTTCTCACAGGGCAATAGCTTCTACAGGCTTACTTTGAACTCATTGGCAATATTTCAGGGGGTAAAAAAACTGAATGTGTTAACAAGATCAACTTCAGTATATATTTCATCATCATCATATCAGCCGAAAGACGTCCACTGCTGGACATAGGCCTCCCCCAAGTGTCGCCACAACAACCGGTCCTGTGTATACGTTCGCATAACTTGACAAAGCATAAATAGAGGATAGCAGATTCTCTTTTGGTGATTTCGAGATTGTTTCCCAAGTATAGTTTAATTCATATTCATGAGTATACCATACTATATATACATATATATAGCATACCCCCAAAAACATGGCCAATGAATTTATGGGTTAAAAGGATTGGAAATCGTTACGTTAAATATTAAAAAAAAACGGCCAAGTGCGAGTTGGACTCGCGCACGAAGGGTTCCGAACCATTTTTAGTATTTCTGATATTAGCGGCAACAGAAATACATCATCTGTGAAAATTTTAACTGTCTAGCCATCACGGTTCGGTGGAGATACAGTCTGGTGACAGACAGATAAACAGACGGACAGCGGAGCCTTAGTAACAGGGTCCCGTTTTTACTCTTTGGGTACGGAACCCTAAAAAGTAAGTACTTAAGTAATAAATACTACTTTCTTGGTCAAATTATGTAATAAATAGGTACCTATTACTTTTTTGGGGCAACATTCACCATTTCCTATAGAAGCTAGAACTTTAATGGCAGATTTTTCCATAGAAAAAACTTTATCTTACCAGCTCTATTCCCAGCGCAGTAGGTGTAGTCTGACGTGAATCGCGTGAAGAAGCTGTGTGACTTCTTGCATGTCTCCTGACTGACCTTTGTTATCTCTTCCTGACTTAGTTCGTCTATCACTTGGTTTTTGTTGTCATAACGCCAGCTTAACAACTGAAAAACGACTGAATGAAAAGGCTAGTAAGAGTAAGGGTTTAAAGTCTTGAAAGGTTTAATTCATTAGTAATTTTTGAGAAATAATAAGTCGAGCCACACTTTTAGTTATTAGCCACGTGATCAAACTTCTCATTTTATAACTAAGCAACGGGAAAATGTGATAGCCTCTAATAAACTAATTCGTCTTTTTTACAACGCCAACTAAATATTCTAAGGAAAACGTTAAGTAAAGATCAACAATTATATTAACTTGTCCTTTTTATTTATACATTGCCACCTAATTACTAACTCAGCCACGGAATTTATATCTCATCACCATTTTACAGCGAGTTCGGGATTTGGGGCACCCCGACTATTTACGTTAATACGTAATATACGTTATTTTTTTTTATGATACTAATGAAATAGAAGCTAATAGAATATCTTTTTTGATGTCATTTAATAGTATTTTAGAAGTTTACTGCTTGAATGCATGTTACAAATTTAGATGCTGAAAAATAACCACCATGCTGAGTTGTATTTAGAGTGGCTTGCATAGAAGATAACTAGTGGCTAAGATAGTATCATTCAGACGTTCGTTAATTGTGGCTGACTTAGTAATTTAGAAGGCAATGTAGATTTTTAGTGGCAAATAATGCTATTAAAAAGATGTCTATTTAATTAGCACCCGTAATTTTTTAGGAACAAAAGTACCTACTCAATACTTATAGATATAAAAACAAGTTACATAGTTACACTGAGCAGTAAAATATGGTTATAAGTTTTAGTTAAAATCTTTTAAAAGTTACCTACAAGCTTTTAATCTACACTAATATTTTAAAGAGGTAATGTTTGTGAGTTTGTGAGGTTGTAGGGGGTAATCTCTGGATCTACTGAACCGATTTTGAAAATTCTTGTTGTATATGATAGTCTCATTCATGAGAAAGGCTATATATAGGCTATACGGGAACGGGGATTTCCAACGGGAACGGAAAATGGGATATACGCGTACGAAGTCGCGGGTTGAAGCTATAAGTACTTTGTGCCAGATAAACTTGCAATAAAGTACATTGACCTTTCCCTAATATCCCTTCGTAGATACCCGAACAATACATTATGAACCATTTTACATTACTAGAGAACATAAAGGATCACGATAGAAGTAGATTCAGGACTGCTCTAAGTCTTTATTTCTGTTTTTGATTTCAAGAAAGTCAATAAATATATGTGGGTCAATGACCGTTATTGCACATTTATCTGGAATCTACTATAGTGTATTAAGTACAAAAAGTAATAGGCATCACTAGCGATACAATATCCAATCACAAACATGATGATCTTAATATGTTGTTTGGTTGAGGAGTTCCTAATGGCCACCTTCATCATTAGACTAGTTTCGTGGTTACATTATCATTGTCTCCAAATCCAAATCCCAAGTTCTTCCATATAAGTATTTATAAAGCCATTTATGCCCGTATAGTTGGTAAAAAGCTAGGTATATGAAACGAGTCTAGTCTATGCATTAAAGATGTGTGTTTCAAGTTTTAGTAGTTCAATAAATCCATTTTGATTACTCACATGCCCAGAAAAAAACCGGTCAAGTGTGAGTCGGACTCGCGCACGAAGGGTTCCGTGCCATTATCTAAATTGTATGAGCGCCCACAACTCAAAGGGCTATCTTAATTGTCGTCAACTATGTATGTATGGGGACACCCTTTATTTTTATTTTTTGTTTTTTGATTTTTTCCTTTATTTGTTCTGTAAGACTTTGCTTTTTGCCAAATATCGTGATTGTCAAAGGCAACTACCATAGGTTTTCGACCCAAAACCTATTGGGTAGGTACTTCCGGTTGACCTAGAATTGTCAATTTTAGTAAAAAGCAAGGTCTTACAGCACAAGCAAAGGGAAATAAAAAAAATTGAAAATTAAGGTAAGTTTTGGTACTGACAAGTTTTCGCATTTATCTAAATTTTTCCATATATTTTTATCGTGTTGACTCAGGACCTTGATTTGATACACCTAATAGGGACTGTGGACCTCAGTATCTGGTATAAATTTCAACTTGCTAGGTCCACCCGTTCCTGAGAATGTCGGTGGTGACACACGGACAGACGGACAAGAGAGTGATCTTATAAGGGTTCCTTTTTTTACGTTTCGAGGTACAGAACCCTAAAAATAGAAGAAAATATACATACCAAACCCTTCTTCTCAATAACATTCTTGAGATCCATCTCATCGTCAGGCCAGAGACAGGCAGGTCTTACCCAGTTGGAGTACTTCAGGGGCGAATCGAGCTCTAAGATCGCCACATCGCGACTGAAGGTGGACGCGTCATAGTCCGGATGAATAAATATGTCAGACACCTGGAAAATATAAATTATAGTTTTTACTCGCGACTTCGTACGAGCCTTCCTCATGAATGTGGCTATCCTACACAAAAACAATTTTCAAAATCGGTTCAGTAGATCCAGAGATTACCCCCTACAACCTCACAAACTCGCAAACTTTACCTCTTTATAATATTAGTATAGATTACCGCCATTTGTGTGAATCAGTTGAACCTAGATTAGATAAATCTAAGAAATGAATATTTAGATTATCAAGCTGAATTTGTTAGGCTTTATCGTCGATAATTTTGATTGGCAAATCAGAAAGCCGCCTGTTGGTGCACGACGCGTTCGAGTTTGCCGAACAATTTTTTTTTTTTTATTAGTGATGGGTTTGCTTTGACTCTAGTCTATGTCAGAGATGACAGAGACAAATGATCACATAACTCCCGTATCAAGGCGCCAATGTGAGTAAAACTGCATAACTTATAATTAAGTTATCACTTTTCCCAGTCAGATCAATAATGACTCTTGAATCTTGGGATAACTTATAAATTAGTTCGGGTCTCCTTGGTCATCAAGCGAAAATTCTACGGGAACGGGGAAAAACGGGATATGCGCGTACGAAGTCGCGGGCAAAAGCTAGTTATTCATAATGATCAGTCCATAATAATACTGCCCGGTCAAGTTGTTCGTCAAATATACAATCCATACTAATATTATAAATGCGAAAGTAACTTTGTCTGTCTGTTACGCTTTCATGCTAAAACGGCTGAACGGATCGTCATGAAATTTGGCAGATATATAGCCTGGGATATGGAGAAGGACGTAGGGTACTTTTATACACGATAACCGACATCCACGTGGGCGGAGCCGCGGGCAAGAGCTAGTTATACATAGATAAATACTTATGCATTATTGCAGTACTTACAAACCTCTGTTGCACTCCTTCGACCGATGTTTTTAGGTTGTGCTTCCCCAAGAAGACCACCGGTTTACGCTCCTCTACCATTCCGGTGGACTTCCTGGTGACACATTGTGCTGCCGTGATGACATGTCGAGCGGTGATCAGAGTGCCTCCGCAGATGTAATCCCGCACGTATAACACCTAGTAATGAAATTGTTATTTATTTATCCATATTCGCAGTGTGTTTGAATTTTGTCGTACATCAATTAATTTATTACAGCTAAAAATAATGAATTATGAATTTTAATCAGTTCAGTCAAATTACACAATAAACAAAACATTAAAAAGTTCGGTCGATAAGGCCTAAGGCCGCCCGTAGACAATCAATCTTGAACGCGATCCACGGATCAGATCATTGATTTCGATCGTGCGGTTGACTATGTACGGGTGGCCTTGGGAATAATCGACCGAATTAAATTGACTGAATGAATTTACAGTTCCCGTAATAAAATTAGACATATGAGTAGTGCCTACACTTATGGACACGTTACAACTACAATAGAGTCCGTTTATAATGACATCGAAAGGAATTGACAAACACGTCATAATAAGCGGACGTCATACAAAGCGTTATGTGAAATGAAAATCCTTTTTTATGTAAATATTTTTTTTTTTTTAGGTCAATCTGCGATCAGTCCGTGGACTATAATCAGATGGGCTGAAGTATACTTGAGGTTTTAGTGAGTTAGCACCATCGCACCAACTCTCCTTATTAGAATAGCACATTTGCTCTTTTCAGGCGGTTAATTGGATTACACATTAGAAGCGTACTTGTCAATGGGTTAGGGTGATGTTTCAGTCGATCTGTATATTTGTCTTTGTACTGTTTGGATTCTTCCATAACAGTCTTCATGTTGAGGTATTCATGGATCTCTGAGTTGCGGGTGAACCAGGCTGCACAACTTATAGTCCTTAGTATGTTGTTTTGAGCTCTTTGGAGGCAAAGAATGTTTGACTTGGAAGCCGAGGACCATAATTGTATTCCGTAAGTCCAAATGGGTTTTATGACTGAGCTGTAGCCCTGAGTTTGTTGCTCAGAGACAATGTTGACTGTCTGCCAAGCAGCCACAAAAGATTTTTAAAGCGATTTTTTATGTAAATATGTATGTTTTCTAAGCCTCTTCGGTTTCAAAACATTTGAATTGAACGATTGCTTAATGCGGTTCTTGTTTTTAAAAATCATTGAGATTTTGGAATGACCCACGCCAAATTCCTTTGCGAGACATGAGTTAGATTCTCCATTTTCTAATCTGTATATTATTGCACCTTTCTCCTCAATTGTAAATGCTTTACGTCGTTGAGATGACATATTTTTCACAGTAACAAACGAAAAACAATGCGTGACCTTCAACCGTCAATTACTCACGGAGATTCAAAACAAAAACGAGCCACGTGCCGAACGTAGTCGGGAATCAACGAACATTACCGAAGGTGTAAAGAATCAAGTCGGTCATTATAACCGGACATAATTTATTAAAAATAGGTCATAATAAGCGACATGTCACTGTAAGGGAAGTCATTATATCCGACTTTTTTTATAAAGAATTTTATATGAAAACCAAACTTCGTAGTGCAATTACGTCATAATAACCGGTTGGTCAATATAGGCGGAGTCATAATAAACGGATTCTACTGTACATTAAATACACTTACACATTCCTACTCTTACCCCATGTTTGTAGTCGTATCGGTTGAGGGCGACCTGCCATGGCCACTGATTCTTCAACGTGGGGGTGATACCGTTCATCGGTGGTAGTGTGCTTGAAACAAGCTTACCGCATCGACGCTGCAAAAACGTATTTGTGCAATTAATCAGGTGTAAGTACGACAATTTGTTTGGTGGACAAGTTACAAGGAAAGTACTAAGCATCCGTTTTCGGAAATAAAACCTGGGGGCCTGTTTCACCGCCTACGATTAAGCTACTTCGCAGATATTAGAGATGGAATATTAGGTTATTATTCTACTAAGTAGACAAAACATAATTCTATTTAAAACCGTCCGTCAGATTAAAAAAAAATATTTTGACACGTATTTTTTGCAATTTCAAATCGTTAAAAAATTTTGGAGATAAAGCGCATCAAAGTTCAAGAGGCGGCTGGTGACGACACGTTGCTAGTAAAAATTGTACTATCGTTGTGACATCTTCGTCATTTTTTGTTTAGGTACGAATAACGAAGGCTGTAGCCGGAGGATTTAAGAACTACAAAAAAAAAAAAAAATTTTGTTCTCAATTTAATTACGAAAAATTACGGCACTAAGACAGTCGACAGTTGACCGATTGACCGATGCTGTGCCAAATTAACGATTTCGCGAGAGCGGCGATGTCCGGTCGGGCTGCATCACGTTGGGCTGCGTCGGCGCCTCGTGTCTCCGTTGACGCAATGCGCGGTAATTACGCGAGTATGTAACACCTCCCCCCGCAGATAAGCAACTATTTCGAGATCTTGTGTGAGAAAGATGATGCAATATTGCTGTGATTGATTCTTATCTTGCTAGGATTGATTTAATATGATTCTTGAATTTCAGTATAATTTCCTGGAGATGGAGATGTATCCCTAGCATCGTCGGTTTCCATTGCTTCATTTTTATAAAAGCGTTTCGCTCGATGTCGTCGATACGTCAGTTCGATAATGAGAGCACTTGCACCGGATAGTATTAGGTAGATTGGAATCGTAGTATGGTAGAGGGCTGTATCGATTGCTTCATTGAGTTTTGCTGGAGTCTGTTGCATGATTTTCGTGTTTATGGAGTGCAGATTTCCTAGATCAGCAGAGTTCAGTATGATTGGTGGTTAGAAAGAAAAGAAAGAAAGAAAAACTGTTTATTTACGTGAAGGCTTGACGTCTTCATTATTTGAAGGCAATTGTATAATTTCCAGAGCGAATCCCTTGATATGATTGTTAGAGTTCGCTATAGTGAATTCGGGCGTTTTGATGTGGCAATTGTACGGGATGATAACTAAATAGCCCCCTTCAAGGGTTTTATATATTTCTTGTCTGCATGATATCTTCACTTTGCATTGGTTGGATATGGGAAACTAATGGTGTAATGCTTCTTGTCGAGTTGTTCTACAGCTTCTTTCTTCAAGGTGACTGAAGACAGCTTACAGGATGGGAGAAGTTCTTTCTCGGAGATCAGATGCTGGATACAATCTGGGTTATCTTGGGCCTTGTATTTTGATTTTGCTTCGCAGAGGTACAGAGAATTTACCTTCGGGCATTCAGCCTCCATGTACATAGAATCTTGTCCAGAAATCTAATTTTGTTATTTTTGTTAGGGACGATGGACAGTTTGTAAAGGCTTAGGTTAGGATAGGTTGGAGGGAAGGCAATCGGCACCTTAAATACTGTAACTATCCGATTTTCTATATAGAAAGAAAGAAAAGAAAGAAAAAGAGTTTATTTACGCCAAGCATGACGCACACCATAAAAATAAATGGGTATATATATAAAAGTAAAAAGGGATTTTGAGGAAGATATGCTATATAAAAGTAACCTAGCTTAATTACGTCAGAATAGACCCTTAATTCTAGTTCAAATTCATTCATTTGAATATAAAATCCTAAGTTTCTCTATCATATTCTTAATATCAGCTATACTAACTACCAGGGTTACGGATTTTGTTCGAAAGAGTTACCGCGGCCCTGGAACGTAAAAGGCACTAGAGGAGTATGGATGGGTTTTAGTCAGTAAAAGTCTGACACTCCCTGCCGCTCCACCCAGAGCGGGAGGGGTCATTTGATGATGTCCCATCCATAAAAAAAGCTAATTACCATTTGCGGTGTGCTTAATGCTCGTATGAAGGCTAGTGCGTACTCTAGTTTATGGAGTTCTTCGGACAAATTGTCTATGTAATGGCTTAAGATGATAAGTGTTGAGCCATATGGGCGTAGTGGATTAGATCGAGGTTTGCCGTACTATTAATTATCCAATTTAAAACGTTTCCTATTCTCTCCTGATTTTTAGTTACATTAGTTAATAAGTTTTCATTTTGTAAAGCCCACGTTTTAGATAGACTAACATGCTGATTAAGTTGAACCTGTAACCTGTACTCATTTTCCTGAAGGATTTTTATAGCATTACCTATTGTTTTAATTGCATCAGTTTGATCAAGAATTCCGGATATACTCTTGATAACGGAACCGAGGCCATGAGCCGGACTGGTCCTATTTTGATTTGGTGAAGATCTGATGAAGAACTTCGGAGATAGGAAAGGAACTCTTAAATAAATTATAGAAAATCTCCCGGAATTGCTGAAATCGCATGCCTGTTTATTATTTACACCAGGTCATAACATAACATCACGCCGGTACGCTGTGAAGGGGTACTCAGATGTCTACAAGTCAACCATGGTTTTGGGGATATCTATTCAGACATAACTTTATTGTTTATGAACCGATCTTGATGATTATTTTTTTGTTTGGAAGAGTATTTTCCGGGACTGGTCCCATTTTAAGTTGGTGAAGATCTGATAAAGAACTTTGGAGCATAGGCAACGGAACTCTTCAATATATGATAGCAAATCTCCCGGGATTGCTACAATCGCATGCCGGTTTATTGTTTACACCAGTTCAGAACATAACATCACGTCACACATCTGCGTACCCCTTCACGGCGTACCAGCCCTGTGAAGGGGTACGCAGATGTGTACAAGTCAACCATGGTTTTGGGGTTATCTTTTCGTGCATAACTCTATTGTTAAAATACGTCGGCATACCGAACACAAAGTGCTTCCAAATTAGTTTTTTTTTCGGTGTTCAAATGATCCGTACGTCGACGGGATAAGACTTCTTTTACACGATCGGACTTTTGTTTGTACGCGTGCACTGAACATTGAATAACTCGGCACTAACCGGAAGAAGACTACATCATGGCGTGACGTATTTGCTACCTCTATTATACCTATATTGTTTTTTACTGTTGTAACGTAATCGCTTATCAAACAATTTGATATACACTGTTCAGGAATAAAGACGTCACCGTCTTCAGAGTTTATAGGAACTTTAACTAATTTAGATGAATTAGCCGGTACTATATCTTCGTATAGTTTACTATTTCGAGAATCGTACATTAATAAACGATTACTGGAATTACGAGTGACCAACATTCTGTTCTTCAGGTCGATGTTAGATTCTAATTTTTCTAATCAGTCATAGCCAATCAACCCGTCAAAAATTTATGAAACGCGTAAACGAAAAGAGGTATATCACCCGGCTCGTTATATTCCTGAAAACACGGTAAGGTAATGGAATAATGACTTCTAGTGGCAGCGTGAATATTCGTTACCTCAAAGGAATCATAATTGCACGGAATATGGGTAAAGAATTTTTGAACAACTGCGGGACTTACAAAGGACATATTTACACCAGTATCGATTAATAAATAGCTTAAGCGGAGGATTTGTATATATGGCAGCTGCCTTTGCGTTTGTAAATTAATTTCTATTTTGGCTTGTCTGATTTGGGGGCCTTCTGAAAATCCTCCTTTTCTGCAGACGGAGTTTGTTCCTTTACCTCTTCTACTATAACGTAAGAATCTGTGCACTGTGTTTGCTCATAAGTACAGATATTTATTCGGGTATGAGTAAATGAGATACTCAAAATATTCCTGGGGGTAATAACCACGGCTAACAAAATAATCGTTATGATAGTCATACTGTAACTAGTCATCAAGATCGTTAAAATTAGATTCCCGTGTTCTATAATAATTTGAGGGTGGCTGATTCCCAGATCTTTACCAATCGTGGGATGCACGTGGTGCGAATGGTCTAGCCACATAGACTTACGCCACTCATAGGATGCAGGGTGTTACTAGTACTTGGCCTGGGACCAGGGATTCTAAAAATTGGAGCCTTGGGGTATATAATTAGGCGGCGGCGAACTGAAGATTTGCTGCGTACGTGTGGGACCGCGATTTTGAGAGGGTTGATTTTTCCAAATCGGGACAGGTTGCTGTCCTTGAGGTATAGACGGTCGTGGTGGTCCTGGCATATTAAAAAACCAAGGAGGTGACAAATTAAAAGGACGCGCTGCGGGTGGTGCCGCGTGAATCGGTGGCAAAAGGCCGTAAAGAAATTTAGGACTAACCTGAGGCTGAGGCTGCGACTTCCTGTCAGGAGCATGGCCGTTGCGCTGCTGCAAATACAACGTGTTCATCTTCATGCACGAACTCTAATGCTTTCTCTATTGTATCAGGCCGCATGCGCCGAGAACCTAACGGGTCACGTAGACCGCTGTAACGTGAGTTTCTTGTACAAAGTGCGTTTCGATTCAATGGTACCTATTTATCTACCTCGCTATCGTTTCATGTAGGCTGATATAGGTCATAATGGTGCTAAACAGATTTTGACACCGTTCATAAAATTCTTGCGGGGTGGGCGAACCCTGCGTTAAAAGCGCTAAGTCATTTTAGGATTTTTCATCGCGTTGATTGGCGAAATTATTTATTAAAGCACTCCTAATTCCCTCCAAAGTTTCCGGGATACCATTCGAGTTAATAGTACATGATGCAGACCCCACAATCTTATTTAAAATACCTTTTAATAATGCCAAATTAGCTAATTGAAATTCTGGTCCGCTTGTCATAAGCTGCTGTACTAATTGATCACATAGTTTTATGAATCGAGTCAATTCATTCGAGTTTCCGTCGAACTCGTCGTCAATCGTAGGGCCTTGTAAACTTTATCCACTGAATCAGCCATATTTGATATATAATTAACTATTACTATTCTCCTGTTATGCCTCTAAATTTCTGTTAGCGTCTAAAATACTATTTCTATTACTTATCTTAGGGGATCGAGATTGCCGTGGATATCTTGGAATATTTTTAAAGGATAACAAAGGGAAGCGACTCTAGAGTGATTCTAAAGTACTTACTTGCAATAATTTTGTACCTCTTCTGTATCGTTGCTGGATACTCCTCTGGACTGCAGCTCCCGTAGATTCTGGATACTCGTATGGTGCTTGAAAGCCACCCGGCTGATTCGCGATCCTAACAATTGACTCTCACGAACCTACCCGCGAGTATCCTACCGACTGCGCCAATTACGAAGGCTGTAGCCGGAGGATTAAAGAAATACAAAAAAAAAATTGAACTTAATTTAATTATGAAAAATTATAAAATTAGGTAATTATGAGCTAAGACAGTCGACAGGTGACCGATGCTGTGCCAAAAGTGACGATTTCGCGAGAGTGGTCATGTCCGGTTCCGGGCTGCATCAGGTTGGGCTGCGTCGGCGCCTCGTGTCTCCGTTGACGCGACGCGCGGTAATTAGGCTAACGCGCAGTCAGCGGTTCTGGTGCTACGCGAGTATGTAACATACGTGAAAAAAGAAAAAATAAGTGTAAAATATTTTTTGGAAATCTATCTGACGGATTTATTAGATTTTTTTAGTAGAATACCCTATTTCGTACGATTTCTATTCTTTTTATGTTCCCGTAGTAAAACAAGGAACCCTAATAGTTTCGCCATGTTCGTCTTTCCGTCCGTCCGTGGTTTTACTCAGAGTCAAATAATAGAAGCTGTAATTTGGCACGATTATGGATATAAATCACACCTACAAATTTTTAAATAGAATCTGGAAAACCGTTTTTTTTTTAGGTAATTTCCATACAGGTTGATGATTTTTTTGCGGATCACGCCCTATTTTATTTATTGAGGAATGGGCTTGCTCTTGACTTCGATCACGCCTGATGGAAAGCGATAGCTATGAGGTCTATGATGGAGCGAGCGTGCCCAGAAGATGCCTGTTCACTCTTGCTTTGAAGCCAGAGAAGCCTATCTACCCTATGCTGTGCGTGGTCAGACACCGCCCTTGGCCAGTTTTTATCAGGGATCCGTACCCAAAGGGTAAAAACGGGACCCTATTACTAAGACTCCGCTGTCCGTCTGTCTGTCTGTCTGTCTGTCACCAGGCTGTATCTCATGAACTGTGATAGCTAGACAGTTGAAATTTTCACAGATGATGTATTTCTGTTACCGCTATGACAACAAATACTAAAACCAGAATAAAATAAATATTTAAAACGGGGTGCCATTTAACTAACGTGATTTTATTGCCATTTTTTTATAGATAATGGTACGGAACCCTTCGTGCGCGAGTCCAAATCGAACTTGGCCGGTTTTTAAATTAATTATTTTATATAGTGGATGCCTCAGGACAGGCGTCGTAGCCAAAGCAGGCCAAAGAAACGCTGGTATGACAATTTAGACTCGTTCCTGACGGATCGGCCAATCCGTGGCAAGATGGCAAATCACAAACAGCGTTGGAAAGCAAGGGGGAGGTGGGACAATACAGCTTTACGCAAACCGTGAAACAGGGCTTAGGGCCTGTTAAAAGTACGAAATCCACATTGGAATAAGAATGCTCACCTGTTCTTCTACGCTTCTAGAGTTGGTACTTCTTGGGCTTTGTAGTATTTTGAGGACGGCATGGATAAATGAGCCTATGCGGTCACTGAAGCAAAAAGAAAAAAATACTGTGTTTTCTTATGATAAACCTTAAATTACTACATAATTATACTAGACCTTGCACCATGGAGGACCTCAGTACAATGCTCAATGGCCTCAGTAGAGCTTCCGAAAGAGTGGGTCTTTGAATGAACATGGACAATTCCAAGGTAATGGTAAATACCCATCTAGTTAGATAGGGCTAACTTCGAAAAAGCGGTCAACCGTCGAATCCGACTCTGCTGAGCGACGTTCGGGAAGATGCTAGGTATCTTCTCGTCTCACATACCACAGTGTCTCAAGACGAAAGTCTATGAACAGTGCGTGTTGCCAGTGATGACTTACGGAACCGAAACGTGGTCGCTCACAATGGGTCTCATTAGAAGGCTTAAAGTCACCCAAAGGGCAATGCTCGCCCGGCCCTGGCTCAATCCATGGTCCGGAGCGAGGAGGCATGGGAAGCCGTCACCTCCTTCTGCGAAGCAGTAATGCTAGTGAAAAGGAGGTGCGTCGCGTGAGGGAGAGACAACCCTCACGCCCCAGCCGCCGCGGCATAGGGAGGCGCATCGGACGTCGGGAGTCGCTGGGCAATTCCCGGCCACCGTAGGTGCGGGTCTGCGGATGGCGAGCGTTGGGTGGCTCGCCGTCCAATCAAAGCCAGGCCCAAGCCGACGGCGCGTTGTGTTCCACGCGTGCCTCAAAGCGATGTCAGCATAGGAGTAGGGGCCCGTTAGGGCCAGTGCCTGCCAGGGCTGCGGATTTTGTTCGGAAGAGTTACCGCGGCCCCGGAACGCAGAAGGTACTAGGAGGAGCATGGATGGGTTTTAGTCACTAAGAGTCTGACATTCCCTCCCGCTCCACCCAGAGCGGCAGGAGTCATTTGATTTCTCAAATTTAAAAAAAAAAAAGGGCAATGCTCCAAGTTTCCTTGCGTGATCGAATCAGGAATGATGACATCCACAAGAGAACAAAGGTAACCACAAGGTAACCGACATAACCCGAAGGATCGCCAAACTGTAGTAGTAGTGTAGGCTTTGGGCAGGGCACATTGCTCGCAGAACAGATGGTCGATGGGGCCGAAAAGTTCTGGAGTGGTAACCGCATACCGGAAGACGCAGCGTTAGAAGACCTCCCACAAGGTGGACCGATCGACCGACCGAACCTAGTAAGGGTCACGGGTAGCCGATAGATGCGAGACGCACAGGACCGACCGGTTGTTGTGGCGACACTTGGGGGAGGCCTATGTCCAGTAGTGGAGGTCTTTCGGCTGATATGATGATGATGATTATGACTAGGCCTTGCTTTCCAGGGTTGCGGGATTGTCTGAAAGAGTTACCGCGGCCCTGGAATGCAAAAGCCATTTGGAGGAACACGGGTGGGTTTTAGTCAACAAGAGTCTGACACTCCTCCCACTCTGGGCGGAGGGGGAGGAGTCATTTGATGATTTCCCATCCAAAAAAAGACCTTTGCTCTCAGCCAACCCAGTCTGCGAACCTAGCAACCACAGGGCAACTTAAAGTGCAATGCCAATATTTCATGGGATCAAATCTGTATATTTGTTCGTGTAACTCGAACAATGTAAGTTTTTTTTTTACGTATTTTTCAATGTTTACATTAGGAAAATGATGATGATTGTAAAAATGTGTGTGTAACCGTATATTTGAAAATATATAATAAAATTGTAAGCTCCGTAAGACTATACAATATTTCGAAAGATAATCTCGAGAACTCTCTTTATACACGGAACATTTTGTTTTACAATTTTCTACAAAAACGGATACATGTAGATCACCCTATTAACTCTGTCCAGAATCGCACTGCAGAATCTGCAATCAGCAAGTGTGCACTGATTGGTCACAACTCACCAGCATGTCTATTGTGTAAACATTACAAACTTAGCTGAAGTTTTTACCGTGAGATGAACAGAAACAGTCATTTCGCCTTGTTTATGGATTGTCAGCTCACTTTATGTTCACTTCACAATTGTTTACACGGTGAGATTCTACAGAATCGCACCGCAGTTTATTATTCACCGTTTATTCACTGCAGTTCACCATTTCTCGGTAAGATACGAAGATGTTATAAATTGAATATTTTTTAATTTGTATCATTGTGGAAGAAAGGTTCAGTTCACAATTTATCGAGAGTTCTATTATCTCTGAATTACCTCAATCGACTGGCTCAAAACTATTAAAGACCGGGGAAAGTGCGTGTTGCTTGAAACGTAGATTTGATTTGAAAGTGGAAGAAGTGAAGGGAGAAGAGACGTAGCTTGGGAACGACTGACACACGCTTACGCATACTAAGACAATGTGCACCTACAAAACTATGGCTCCCCACACTGGTGAGATAAAACAAATATAATACTGAAAACCATAGTTAAATGAGAACTATGTACTTACACTATAATATCAGGATCACACCAGGACGCAATTGGCCGCAATTTGCTCGAGGACGTTCCCGTGACAGCGCTGAAAAATAATATTACATTTTACAATGTGGGCCGGTTTGAAATTTCATGCACTAGGTGGTAGCATTGAAACTTCGGGTCTAGGGACCTGTCAACATGCTTGTAGCGGCATGAATGCCGCCACAAAAAATCAACGTAATAGAATCAACATCACAACAAATGACACTCGCAGCGCCATCTATCTCAACAACTGCGAACTAACTTGACAAAAATCCTAAATCGCGATATCAAAGTTTACCGTGCGATTAGAACACGGACTTTACTCTCTGTTCCGCTACCTCCAAATGCTAATGTTTTCTGACGTTTGTTAAATTGGCATCAACATCATGAAGACCTCTCCCATAAGTGGCAGCAACGGGTGGCGTAAATTTTTCAGTAAACCCTCATTGAAGTCAATGGATTCAAATAGAGTGAAGGGTAAGAACGGTGGAGACGTCTGGTACAAAATTATGGAACCGTTTTTGCTTAATTAAAAAGTAATTATCTCTGATTATAACATATACGATGTATGATCAGTATCGGAGTACAATACTTCAGATTGAATCAGAGTTCATCTTCCTGCCCTTATCCCATGTTACTTGGGATCGACGTTACACGTTTTTAACCGACTTCTAAAAAAGGAGGAGGTTCTCAATTCGGATGTTTGTATTTTATTTTCATTTTTTTATGTTTGTTCGCGCATAACTCCGTCACTTGTTTTCTTCAGACCCAACATGTTGCTAAGGATTTGGCAAATGTTTTACAGTCGGCCGCCGTCGTTACTGACAGAGTTCAAACCTTCTAAAATTGAAAATGTCAAATCAATGTCAATGATGATTGACAATGTTGTCATGTCAATGTCATTTTGACTCTATTTTTGAGGGATTGCGGGTGCTATTAGCAAGAAGTATACCTAGGTCATAGCCATTTCGTAAAATTGGCACTTCGTGTAATCAAACCTCAAAACTAAACTAACCTAACCTCAGCCACATCATGAAATGGCCAATTCCACGATATTGCTGCCAATCCTACATTATGTTAGTATATCATACCTATCTGATTTGTTTACATTGCAGATCTCCGTGCAATGCAGTGATATTGACGTCAGCCGCGGGGTTATCTTCTGGGGGTCGTACTCCACTGAGAAGTATACCATCTGGCTGAAACCAGGATTGCTCTGAATGTTGGAGTTTTCACTTGTCATGGGCTCTGGTGTGTCCAATTTTGTAAGCAGTTTCTGAAAGAGACAAAAAATAAAATAAAGTTAATAATCTCTCAAGATATTTTAAATTTTACATTTTTTTACAGTGACAAATACATCCAAGATTTCCACCCAAATGAAATAAAAACGTCCATTTACCAGTAGCGTATGTACCCCTGTAAGCGAAGAGGAGAGGAGATGTGTTGAATAAACTAATCCGATAGGCTAAGCGAAGAAAAGAAATAACGAAATCTGATTGGTTTATTCAACACATCTCCTCTCCTCTCTGCTTTGGTGGAAACCAGGCCTTAGGCACCCCTATCAACCACCCTTTTTAAAAGTATAGTTTGACAAACACTATTTTCTTCTAGTTGTACTAAAATCTCACATTCCCGAAGCGTTTTGCTGAAATTTTCGAGCACACCTCGCACGCTTTTATATCCTAACCTTTTCGCGATTCGTGCATAATTCTACCAAGTAGATACTTTTACATTTTTTCAATTTTAGGGTTTCTAACCTTTGGTATAGAAAAACGGAACCCTTAAAGGATCACTCAGTTATCTGTCGGTCTCTCTGTCTGTCTGTCCATCTGCTACAGCCGATTTTCTTCGAATCTACAAGACCAATTCAATTGAAATTTGATACACATATAATCTTCTGTGACCCAAACATGGATGCGTTACGAAAATTTATAAATTTTGAAAGTGGGGGAAAATTATAAAATTGAAAAGAAAGTTTTACCAACAGTACCGTGTGACATATTATTATCAGACTACAATAAAGGGCTCATCGTAAGGGACTCAATTTTTTTTATCATTTTATAATACTCTATTCCGAAGTTATTAAAGAAAATAAATGAAAATTGACCATTCTCCAACCTATCTCCGAAACAACTAAACCAAAAATTTTATAAAAAAGATCAGATCTCGATTGTGAAAAATTCAAATGTCTGTGGTTTGATATTATTATTTTACGCGAGAGTCCCACTCGCACTTGGCCTTGGAGATGAGGCGTATATATTGCGTGGGTAGCTAAATTTTTAAATGGTCAATGTTGAACATTTATATAACTCACTAAAAAGAGATTGTAAAATGAAAGAGCGAACTCACCCATTCCGGCTCTTCTCCTGCGTCGAGCTCAATAAGAATCACCGGCCAGCTAGGGAGCTGGTCTGTGGTCACATTGATGACTCCGTACCACCGGTTGAAGTCTGGTCCGAGCGGCAGGTACATAAACACATCCGGACATGGCGATATGAGCGTCGAGCCCTCGGAGACCTGCCCGAGTGTGGGTACTGCTGATACCGCCAGGAATGCGCACAGGGCCACGATCTGGTGAATAAAGGACATATTGAAAACGAGTTTTTCTAACTCGTCTGCTGTTTGCTTCCAATTCATATTGTCAGAATCCAAGACAATTGAATCGAACTTGTCGAACTTCATTGATTTAACGTATTTCTGATGGTCGCCACTGTTGGTTCTGGCTCTTAGGAGTTTGCAGTGGTTTTTTGGTGGTCTCTTTTGTTATGATTTAAAAACCTTTTTTGAAAGCAGAGATGTGTGTTGGAATGATTGTATTTTAGTCTGGAGTAACTAAATCTAAAAACAAGTTGTTTAGACGTGATATTCAATTTATAATCATGAAAAAGTCGTATTTCTGCACCTTAACATCACAATCATCATTTGTATCATCAGTTCGTCACTATGAAGAGTATCAGTAACTTGTCACACTTTTTAATTGACTAAAACATTATTTCACAATTTATTTCACCTTATTTTACAGTCACAATTCTTACCATAGTCAATAGAATTATTTAATTAAAATACGTAACACAAGTTTTATCTTATTGGCCAGCGGCGATCGCCGCCCGCGGAAGTGTCTGTTAGAATGACTTGAAGAAATCATGCCGAGAGGTCAAGGTATACTAGACTGGGTATGAGGAAACCAGAATTATAACCGACAACTTGTGCTGATGACGTAACGGTGAAGTTTGTCATTTAATCTCATTTGGGAATTATGTATTAATAAACGACATTATCATCAGACTTCGATAGTCCACTAATGGACATGTTTTAGGGTTCCGTACCTCGGGGTCCATACTCTCTAAGCCCGAAGTCCGTAGTTTCGGCCTTAGTGTCGGGTGTTTTCTATTCCTATGGACTTACGATTAGTCCCGACCCCGAACTAAGAACAACTGTCACAGTCGGCAAAAATGACACTCTTAATGATCAATTTGTAGTTCGCCTGTCTGTCAAGACCCTTTTTGTAAGAATACGTGGAGAAATATACAAAAAAGCAAAAATTATTTGATTGACGCCTGATCAGAAAGATATAGCAATAAACATTATCGTCGTATGACCGTGGCGAAAAAAAAATAGTGTTCTATCAATTTTATTACTATGGTAAGAAATACAGAATTATTCTATGAATTTTCTGTAATATGATAGATGAGTCTTTCAATTAATATGGATATGAAATGTATGCCAAAAGATGATTTTAACTGTTAACTTTCTGAGATATGATAGTTCTGCCTTTTACCTAATGACTATCGATATGAAATGTGTACCAAAAGACGATTCTGACTGAACTTTCTGAGATATGATGTTTCTGCCTTTTAATGACTATCGAAATGAAATTTATGACTAATAGATGATTTTGACTTACAAAATTATGAGTTTTGAATGTACTTATGATAAAAGAGTGTTTGCCAAACGATTTTCTGCGAAATGATGTTTATGCCATCCGTTGTTATGCAAAATAATATATTATGACATAAAACGTTCTGGCAAACCTGTTGGCTAATAGTTATTTATGCAACTGTTGTATAATATGGGGTATTAAAATACGAATACTATACATATAGCCGAGTGTGATAATACGTAGTATCACATGAGTGTTTTGATACCTAATTATTTACAGTTGCATACAAGACTTTATTATGCATCCATGATATATGGATCCTATAGCGGATGTATCTAAACGTCTCCCTGGTCGCATAGGTCGAGGTAAAGCACCTGAGCGATACTCGCCAGAGTTGGTATCTGAACGCAATTTCGCTCAACCAATAATAACCGAGCCGGGGCGAATACCAGGCACTGATTGGCCGTTGGTTAGGTTGGCAGTATTTCATAAGTTTTGTTGTAAGTGTGGCGGCATTGGGGATTCCGCGCTGGTGTCGCAATAACGTGATTAGTTACCTATATTTTTACATTCAATTAAAGTTTATGCCAATAACAAAGCCCTCCTTTTAATAACTGACTCACCCCGACTACAATCCTCTTTAAAAAGTTCTTTTCCAATTCATGAAATCTTGGTACGCCTTTTCATATTGTTTTCTCGAATTTTCTGGAAGAATAAGAATAAGAATTGGTTAGAAATGTAAGGACATTTTAAACCAATTCTTACCAGAAAAGCTGCATTAGAAATATTTGGTGGTGTGTTATCAAAGCTACTTATATCAAACCTTTTGTAAACAACAAAACAATAAATTTTTTCCATACTACTTAATATCGATCAAAAATGGCGGGATACTACGTGAATTCGAATAACCATTTATGAGAGAGGGGTCTCAGGGAAACCACAGTTTGTATACGGTAAAGTTTAATAGGTAAATCACAGGGGGTTTCAGAACCCTAAAAATATTGATGTTCGGTAACAATAGCACGATTATTATTTATCTAAGACACGGGCACGTGGCGACGGCGCGACGACTGGCGCACAGGTCTACGCGGTAAGCGTGTGTGTCGCGGATTGTCGCGCCACGCCGCGGTTCAGTAACGGCCGTGCGAGAGTGAGACCAAAATTGTTGTCTCACTCTATGTATCGCGGCGGCAATCGACCGCGAGAGGCCCTGATTGGCCGGCACGGTTTGAGGGTTGCTATACACTCCCCCTCCAGTCCCGGAGAACGTCCCCGCTCCTGGACTGGCACTTCGACAGCAGTATTAGCTGGGCGTCCGCGTTTCCGCTTCGGAATCACGGGTTTTGGTACGGGGTCGACGGTACCTCGGTAACGTGTCAAGTCCTCGGCGTGATATTTCCCTATATTTACATTGTCTTGTTCCGTGCTCGCGAGGATGTAAGTTGTTGGACTTACCTTTTTAGTGATCTGGTAAGGGCCATCTCGGCGAGGGTAGAACTTTGAAGTGAGGTCTTTTGACCCTTTGCTCAATAAGTGAGACTTAAGCAATACTAAATCACCTACCTCGAAGGTGTCAGATGGTCGGCGTGAAGCGTCAGCGTACTGCTTTGTCTTGTCCTGCTGGATTTCGACGCGTTCCCGGACAGCTGACAGCGAATGTAAGAAGTTTTCGAGGTAAGGGGTAACTTGTGGGACAAAGTTTTCTTTATTGCTTATGGCACGAAGGTCGTGAACAACCTCTGTGGGGGACCGCATTTCTCTGCCAAAGGTCAAATAAGCTGGTGACTTGCCCGTTGTGCGACATTTTGCACTATTCAGGGCAAAGCGAATCACCGGCAACTTCTTCGGCCATGAGGTGTGGTCGTCTGCCACGAGATGTGCCAGCATTGCTTTAAGGTCGCGGTTTTTTCGCTCGGCAGGATTAGCTTGTGGATGATACAGAGGAACGAAATTCTGCTTAATGTCTAAGACTGACATACATTGTCGCATGACTGCAGAAACAAACTGGACACCGTTGTCCGAAATAATCCTGCGAGGTAGACCGAACCGCATGAAATATTCCTCGATGAGGACATGAGCACAGGCTTCTGCTGTGTCTTCTTTAAGGGCAAACAGCTCTATCCATCGAGTAGCAGTGTCTTCAATGAGAAAGATCCACCGCTCCCCCTGGTCTCCTTCCGGTAGAGGGCCGAACAGGTCCATAGCCAACACCTCACCCCGCTGGTTCATGACCGGTGTCTGGAGCAGACCTGAGGGTTTGGCGTTGTTAGCCTTATACCGCTGGCAGTGGATGCAGGCTGCTACATAATCGGTGATTATTCTCCGCATCCCTGTAAAATAATAGAGCTGTGCTACCTTCTGGTAGGTTCTTTGGTTACCCAGGTGACCAGCTGTTGGGGAGTCATGTAACTCTTTTAAAATAGCTGCCACTTGGCTGGCAGGTATTACTAGCTGGGGAGATTCACTCTCAGAGTCTGGGTTGTAACGGTACAGGACTCCTTGATCCATGAGGTAACCTCTTTCTAACCATCTTTGAGAGGCAACATTATCAGGTCCTTCTAACTCTTTAATAATCTTTTCCACTTCAGGGTCCGAAGTCTGTTCCAGGCGTAGTTGACTAGGTGTTTTCGTGGGAAGGTCACAGATGACTGAACAAACACCGCACTTGTCACTCGTGTCGCCAGAACAAATCGGTCTACTCAGCGTGTCTGCCACGACATTCGCTTTCCCTGGGGTATATTGGAACTGGATATCAAAAGATTGGAGTTTTAGAGCCCAACGGACTAATCTGCCTGCTGGTGATTTTAGTGAGAGCAACCAGCGTAGAGGCTGATGATCACTGCCAATCACAACTGGTTGACCGTCTAGGTAAGGCCTGAAACGCTCCACCGCCCACACTACAGCCAATGCTTCACGCTCCGTGGTGGAGTAATTGCGTTCAGCTGCGTTGAGAAGTCGGCTTGCATATTCAATTGGCCTTTCCTGATTACCTTCGCCCTGTAATAAAACTGCGCCTAAGGCGTTGTTACTTGCGTCAGTTCGCAGAATGAAGGGACGACTGAAATCGGCTTGTACCAGTATTGGAGCTGTGGTCAGTAGACTCTTCAGCTCATTAAATGCTTGGGTCTGTTCTGAGCCCCAAGACCATACTTGACTTTTTCTAGTCAAGCGTGTCAATGGTTCGGCAACTTTCGAAAAGTTCGGTATGAACTTTCTGAACCATGAACATGTCTGTAAAAAGGTTCTCAGGTGCTTTAGGTTTCCTGGTTCCTTCATCTCGAGTACAGCACTCACCTTCCCTGGGTCGGTGGAAACACCTTCTTGTGTAATGACGTGGCCGAGATATTTAACGCTTTCACGAGCAAAAGCGCACTTCTCCCTATTCACATGGAGGTTGAACTCAGCCAGACGTCTAAAAACTACCTCGAGGTCATGAAGATGCTGTTGGTATCCCTGCGATATTATCAACAGATCATCTAAATACGCTAATAAAGTTACATCTTGTAAAGCAGAACAGGATCGGAGACGATCAATGAGACGCTGAAAGGTAGCGGGCGCGTTCCGGAGACCAAACGGCATTCTCTTAAAACGGTAGGTACCTAAAGGACAAACAAAAGCCGTTTTATCTCTATCAGCTTCCCTTACCTTAACTTGCCAATACGAAGATCGAAGGTCTAGCGTACTCATGTAGCAGTCTCGTTTTGTACTCTGTAGTAACTCGTCGATGCGTGGCATCGGATATGTGTCAGCTTTGGTGACTGCATTCAAACGCCTGTAGTCGACGCAGAAGCGGATACCACCGTTGGACTTCGGCACCATCAGCGCCGGTGAACACCATGCTGATTCACATTCTTCTATTATATCATCTTGTAACATTTTACCTATTTCAGATTTCATTAGCTCTTTTTTTGAAGGATTTAGGCGGTAAGGAGGAACAGCAATAGGCGGATGCTCACCTGTGTCAATGCAGTGTTCAGTATATGGTGTTGGACCTCCCCCTGCTCTAAAGACGCGTGCGTGCCTGGTGAGGAAGTCAGCAAGCGCGTGTCGCTCAGCTGGTTTAAGGTGAGTACCTTCATCATCCCTAAGTACATCCGTAGAGGCGCAGGACACGTCACGCGAGGTAGGTTCAAAGAACAAGTTATATTTTACCGTATCATAATTACTGAAGTACCAAACTTCTTTAAAAAAATCAATAACTACTCCAGCAGCGGTTATAAAATCGATACCTAATAACGTCTCGTTATTTGTCGCATCGGGAAAAATAAAAAATGGAATCGTGATAACTTTCGTTTCTAAGCACACCTCTAGGGTGGTAGAAAGTACATCCATCGTACGGACTACACCGTCGGCAAGCTTAACTTCGCGTGTCGAAGAGCTGAAGGGATGACCTTGACGTAGAAGGAGAGTACATAGCGTATGACCCGCAATGCAATGCTTGGCGGTCGTATCTATCAACGCGGTACCGGTAAAACCCAAAATTTTTATATTAAAAATAGGTCGTAACTCGCGACCAATAGCGGGTTCCGTATGACTCGCACGACCGTTACCGCGGGGTAGAACATCTATGGTTTAAGAACTTTATTTCTCAAAAAGAATTACATTCACTTATATGAGAAAAAACTTATTTCTAATTGGTATACATTAGGCGACGCGACAGTTACACAACCAAAAAAAAAAAACAACAAATAAGCCAGATCAGTGGGTACAGTACCCGAAGATAACTTAAATTTTTAAATCCCCTAAAATGTGTTTCTTAACATATTTTTTAAAAGTGTATATGGATTTTTGATCTTTTACATTACGAGGCAATTTGTTGTAAAGCTGTGCTCCCTCATACAGAATAGTACTCCTGCCGTAGTTTGTTCTAGGCGCCCGTAACGCTATGTCATTAGCCTGTCTGGTTCTGTATCTGTTTTTTATTTGTGATTGTTTTGTAAGAGTTATTTGTGTGTGTATGTTTTTGTTTAGGATTTTAAATACAAGTATACAAGTATTATACCTATATATCTGTAAAATATTCATAAGCTTTGTGTCATTGTAGACTTTTATTGTAGGTGTTCGGTAGTTGAATTTAAAAAGAACTTTAATAATTTTATTTTGAGCTGTTTGCAAGATTTGCAGGTTTGATTTATAAGTACAGCCATACACTTCAATTAGGTAGTCCAAATGAGGTTTCACCATGGAATTATAAATCATATAGCAAACTTGTGGCGGAAGACAACGAACAATGCTCCGCAGTGCACCAGTTAAGGCAGAGAGCTTATTTTTTATTTTCTCGATATGTGCTTTCCACGATAAGTTGCTGTCCAAAATAAGTCCCAGATATTTTTCTGCTTTAGATTTTTCTAGAATTTTACCATTTATGTTAAGAGTGTGTTGTGTTTGTATTTTTTTATTTTTAGCAGCAAATATTGTGTACTTAGTTTTATTTGTATTAACTGTCAGCAGATTGCACTGGAACCAATTAAATAATCGATGTAAGTCATCTTGTGCCTGTTCCATAAGAATATCAATTCTATTACCAAAATAGAACAAACTCGTGTCATCAGCATAGAGGGACACATCACCTCGTAGTCCTATATCTGTAATATTATTTATATATATTAAGAACAGCAATGGACCCAGAATAGAGCCTTGGGGAACTCCACATGTGATCAGTTGGGGGCTACTTTGATAATCATCAATTTTTACCACTTGATATCTCTCCATAAGGTATGATTTAAAAATTTTGTATGCTGCTCCAGTAACACCAATGGCGTTCAGTTTTTTTAGAAGCAGTTCATGACTTACTGTGTCGAAGGCTTTTTTTAGATCTATAAACAGACCCAAGGCCAGTTGTTTCCGATCCATGCTAGTTTTAATTTTGGTGACGAGATCGACTGTAGCTGATAAGGTGTTCGATTTTGGTCGAAAACCATACTGTTTGTCGGTAAGGAAATTTATAGAGGCTAAGTATTTATGTAATCGGATATATAAAACTTTTTCAAAGACTTTCGAGATAATAGGGAGTACAGAAATAGGACGATAGTTTTCAACATTTGATTTACTGCCACTTTTATGTATCGGTGTAACTTTTGCAATTTTCAGACTATTAGGAAAAGTTCCATTCAGTAAACAAGAATTTATGCATTTACTTAAATTATTCTTAATAAGGTTTTTAACACATTTTATCGTCTTTGCATTTTGCATACATCTCCACTATAAATACAGTTATCACTATTTACATATAAACACATATTCTCATTATTATCAAATTGAGACTTAACATACTTTTCATTACGAGAATCAATACACAAAATATCGTTATGATATCGGTTATTACCGTTTTGTTTATCGGATGTGTTACACGCTAAATCGTTAGAATATTGGGAGCTATTACCCTTTTCATTATTAAAATTATTACACAAAATATCGGTATATCCCGTGGTATAACCGTTGGTAGAACATAATGGGTTAACGTTACCCTTTTGTTTACATACATTTTCTGTTTGTGAGCTATGAACATTTACGTCAATAGAATTTGAACATTTACACATATTTGTTACAAATTGTGAGTTATGACCCGAAGTATTATTATATGAAACATTGTTATGGCAACAAGTAATAATATCTTTACCAATAGAGTCTTTAACTGACGCAATGTTTTTATTTGAAAAGCACTGTTTAGATTCAATTATTTGCGATGAAAAGTTTTGTTTACATACGTCGCGAGATTGAACACAATAAAAAGATTGAGTTTGGCCACTTTGTTTTTTATCAGCGTTATCACTTATCACTTCCGCAGAGTTATTTTTGGATTTTGACTCACCTTGGGTCTGCAACTTACGACACTGGTCCTTTGTGTGGCCATATCGCTTGCAGTAGGTGCAGGAAACTCGTTGCTTCGCCGGAACCGGGGCGGGAGGCGCGTGCGGAGCGGGCGGGCTCTGCGACGGCGGCGCCGGGGCAGCGGGAGCACTATCGCGAACGGGGACACGATCGCGGTTGGCGGATTGTGTAGACGGCGTCGAAGTGGACGGCGGCGGGCGCGTTTGTGTTCGTCGCTCACTCACCGTCGGCGTCATTTTGTTTTTCTCGTCGAAGGAATCTTCTATGTTTCGTGCAAGGCGGAGTAATTCATGGAAATTATGACACTCTTCTCTTCGCAGTCTTTTCTTTATTCTGCTGTGGAGGAGTCCGTAGGTCATATCTAATTGGGCCGACTCTGTTACGTCACCTTTAGGTAAGCGCGCGAAAAGGGCGCGAACGCGCGCCACGAATAAGTCGGTGTTTTCTTTGTCCTGCGGCGTCGCCAATATCTCTAAGTAGATACGATGAGGCGGCCGGCGGTCACCATACGCACTTATTAGGTTTTCTTTAGCTTCGCGCCATGACGACACAGAGTATTTTATTCCTTGCCACCATGTCGCTGCTTGATCTTTGAATAGGTAGGCTAAGCCGCGTAGGATGTTTGAATCCGCTACCTGCGCGCACTCGCTATAGGCCTCTATGGCGTCGATAAATGCTTCAACCGACTCTTGCGGTCGGCCGGAGAAGGTGGCTTTGCAGCGGGCTAGGGTATTGTGCCCTAGTAGCGCGAGTGATTCCGGGGTTGATGCGTTGACCCGCGACACCGAGTTAAGCAACTCCCTAAATGCTTCTGTTTGAGAGCGTTGGAGAGAGGCAATAATAGTCGCCACGTTTTCGTTGGAAAAGGTAGCGTTAGCATCGGCGCGCGGCGCGAAAGAGTCCGCGTCGTCGCCATCTTGGTTGGCTGACGCCGCGGCCGGCGAGCTTGATCGTGAGGGGACGGGTAATGCGTCGTTTGCATCTTCCCTCCGATTTAGACTAGCCGCTCTACTCCTGGTCACTGGCATTTTAGTTCGTCACTGCAAAACACTCACTACTATGCACTATTGTCACACGAAAGAACGTTGGAGCGCCACATATGAGAGAGGGGTCTCAGGGAAACCACAGTTTGTATACGGTAAAGTTTAATAGGTAAATCACAGGGGGTTTCAGAACCCTAAAAATATTGATGTTCGGTAACAATAGCACGATTATTATTTATCTAAGACACGGGCACGTGGCGACGGCGCGACGACTGGCGCACAGGTCTACGCGGTAAGCGTGTGTGTCGCGGATTGTCGCGCCACGCCGCGGTTCAGTAACGGCCGTGCGAGAGTGAGACCAAAATTGTTGTCTCACTCTATGTATCGCGGCGGCAATCGACCGCGAGAGGCCCTGATTGGCCGGCACGGTTTGAGGGTTGCTATACATTATGTTATTTTTTTTTAAGTTATGGCGCTGTGGTGGTGAAACGCGCGTGCATGACAATGTTCTTTTCTTGAAATTCATAAAGATACCACGAATTCAGAAGTGAGAATATGGCTGTTTGATCAAAAAAGTAAATGAGTTGCATAATGAAATTTAGTACCTACAGCCACGGTAACTATGACACTGGTTGTTTTAATGTTGGCAATAAGCTAACGGTTTCAGAAACTTTTATAGAGAATTTATAGCATGAGTGTAAATTAAACACCTATTATGCTTCAATTCCAGGGGCCTAACCACCAACTCTTAAAGCAGTATTACTTTAATATTACTTCCAGTGGGAAAGAGACGGAGCTATACGTCCTGTATAGCTCTGTCTCTTTGGTTTAGGCCCAGATCAGAAGATACCGGCAGCCGAGTGTGCGTTGAACTTAACGTATATCATCTTCAAACCCATCGGTTTTGGCCCTACAGTGCTGCGGTTAATTTTAGGTCTACAGTTATATTATATTATATCATAGTTATAGCTTTGATATCAGACCTCAATTTAAGACAACCATTTATTATTATTGAGTATTTTAATGCGTTTGACCACAATCCGACCTGAAGCAAAGCGATGATGTGGTCAATGTTGGACACGCTTGCCTAGAAGTAACTTCCTGTTTTTAATTTATTTATTTTTCAACACATTTGCTCAAAAAATGCATTTACGAAACCTGTACCTATACATTTTTCGAAGTTAAAAATTACGCACCATTCACTCACCTAAGTACATATTTTGCCGCATACTCCGATGTATAGCGCCGTGCGTACCTATCCTTTACGGTTTTTTTTTAATATCCATAAAAAATATAAGAATTCCACCAAGGAGTATCACACTATGCGAATAACTAAGCTGAATGATCGAACCTCCTTGGAAGCGGTTTTGCACAATACATTTGTCTCACTTTAATACTAAAGAGAAAATGAGACGAAAGATATAGTTCCATTTGCAAATTCGCGCCATTTTCAAATTACGCTACGTTACTGTGACTTTCCGACTGCTATCTAAAAACAAAAAGATTTTTTTTTTACCTAATGTACTATTTTGTCGCAAATGTGTAGAAAAACGTTGTATGACTTAGGGGCGGAAATTGGTATTTACAAACTCGTGACTATGGTAAGCCCTTGACTTCGTCTCGGGCTTACATTCGTCTACTCGTTATAACCAACTTACCGCACTAATATCATAAATAACTATTTCCGCTTTCCACTACGTAAGATTGTGGTCAAATTCGAGACTGTCAACAATAAAAAAGATGGGTTCTTTGTTCCCAAACATTCGAATTTCTTCGATGAGCTCTCTGTAGATGAAATACCGTAATTTTAAACATAGATATTTGCAAAACTGGATAAATGGAACGCCTCTGAAATGATAAAAATACTTGGTCCGCTTGGGCGGAGCACTGCCATGTCCTCGTAGCTGCGATCAGCGACGTCGACCTCTGGCTCTGGTCCAATCCATGGGCCGGAGGCGACAGCGGGAAGCAATCACCTCTTTCTGCGAAGCAGCAGTGCGATTCTGTAAACATGTCGAAGTGAACACTTGGGTGGGGTGCACGACGGGTGCCATACAAATAAGATGGAATGACAGCTCAATTGTCGTTCACTTCGCCTAGGTGAACACCGTGAGATGTCGACAGAATCGACCGGCAGTAAAGCAAGCGAAGGAGGCGGGACGCGTGAGGGAGATGCAAACCTCATACCCCAGCCGCCGCAGGGTTGCGGAATTGTTCTCTAAATAATTACCGCGGCCCTGGAACGCAAAGGGTTTTAGTTAGGTTGAGTCTAACACTCCCACCCGCTCCATCCAGAGCGGGACGTCATTTGATGATTTTCCATCCAAAAAAGGTAGAATAGCAATACAACATTTTTATTTGTTGTACAAGTTCGACGACTAAATCGAGTTTCTTGTATTAACGCCTTTGTTTACTCGTTTATCCTCATAGAGATTACCTACGCTTTGGAATGTGCAAGTCATCATCATCGACTTCCTGCCTTTATTCCATGTTTTCTTTATCTATTCTGTCCCATCACCCGTCTAATAAATCGTAATCTACTAGCACTTCGCCCGTGACTTCGTCCGCGCGGATTTAGTAGGTACTCCACGAACTTCAACGCTCCTTCTCATCATCATCATCATATCAGCCGAAAGACGTCCACTGCTGGACATAGGCCTCCCCCAAGTGTCACCACAACAACCGGTCCTGCGCAATCACAACCTGGGGTCGTTCAATTGCGACTGTCGAAATGCCAAATTGGAATTTGATCACGTGACATTTCGATAGCATCTGTTAATCCCAAACATTTTCGACGTATCGACAATCGCCTTCGCAGAATCTTACTTGTCTCGAGCCCGATCAGCGCAACCGCTCACCCCGTAACCCGTCAGGGGTTGATTATGCAAAAATTGTTACATCTGTTTCAATTATTCATAGCATTCCGTCGTAAATTGAAGCAAGCAATAACGTCTCCGCTAAAAACTTTATCATCTCTCCTTCATCCCTTACTATGTAGTTTACTTTCGAAAAATCCAGACATTTGTCTTATTATTTTATCGAAATCATTTAAATATCGTGATTCAACTTCATCGGACTAAGCATTATGAAGATTCTTCCCAGTTCGCTCAACCCGCGACAATTTTGCTTACTTAGACCATGTTTATACCCGTCGTAACTTTTAAACGAAAAGTCCGATTTGAATCATTTGAAGTGTTATTTACACGGACATAATCAACCTTAATTATCAAACCATTTAAATGGATAAGGATTAATATCATGATATCAAAATCACCATTTTTCCATTTCACCCGGGATTTTCTTAAATAATTTGAACAAAAAGCGGTCATGGTGACTTAACCATAATACTTAGACTTTATTTATTTACTTTTTTTATGAATGGGCTAGCTCTTGACCTCGATCACGCCTGATGGAAAGCGATAGATGAGGATGAGGATAGATTTTTTTGTAGATATTGATGTCTTCTATAAAACTGTAGTACATTATTTTGCTCTATTGTCTATTTTTTTCACACCTTGGGTTACTTTATTGAAGTTTTCATACGGATCCCTAACTTTTTTGAAAATATTCTATAGCCTACGTTCATCAAGGATAATGTAGGATTCTAATGGTGAAAGAATTTTTCAAATCGGTTCAGCACTTTCAGAGCCTATTCAATTCAAACAAATCTTTCTTGTTTAAAATATTACTGTAGATTTAGAGACCAAGCTGTTGTTGGAAATGCACCTTCGAACAACATCACCTAACAAAGGAGAATCGTACCTCCACGCTATGGTCTTCAGGATGGAGTTGAAGTGTGAGTTTTTTAACGTACTCGATTGCGTTAACTTAAACGTTCGCTTATGCCAAATTGTATAAAAAAAACAGGTTGTCCGTGAGTGTCACCAGACGGCGCTAATTCAGTTTCAATATAAATTGACGTTTACGCTAACGGGATCGAAAACTAAGGCCACTGACCCGCACTCTGCAAAGCAAAGAGGCAGATTCTGTCTAACGATGGTGTGGAAGCCATCGACGTGTGCTTGTGCAAACATACCTGATGCACTGCTGAAACGGGGCAGCCATCAACGTGTCATTGGCATCTAATAGGTACCAACTGAAATAAATTATTTGCTTTGAATGCTGATCATAGGTCTCCCAAGCTGTGGCACAACAGCGAGTTATTTATGCTCCCTGCATCCAGTTTTTCCCGGCCAACTTTACCTACACTTATGTTTACCGTTAGTAAGGCTTAAGCGCTATAAGAGTTCGCACCTGTGCACATTATAAGCATAATCTTTGTAAGTTATTATAACTATAGCTACATAATTGTGGAAGCCTGTGATGATAGTTGTATTTGTATTTGTGTTGTTTTTGTTGTATATGTGTTTTAAATAAAAAAATAATAATAATGATAACACCCCTTTAATCGATGAATTTATAGTTTTACGTTTGTTTGTGAATCGGGAAAATAAACATATAGTAGTAGTAAATAAACATATATGTGATCATCTCGTTGCGTCATCCTTAGACTGTATTAAAAACAAGTTATAGGTTAAAATCCTCAATTCGACCGCTAATACCATAGTCATGATTTCCTTTTGTCATTCAAACAGACTCCTGCGCAGACGTTTAATAGTGTGATAAAATCCTTACGAATGGAAGTTTCAGTGTGAACCCAGTGATTTTCGTTAAAAATGGTAAGAAAAGTGGTAGAAAATGTAATGTTATTGTGATAGTATGTAGATGCGTGTCATCAAAACGTGTTTTGTAGGTAGGTACAACACTTGAGTTTTGCCGGTTTATATACATATTTTTGAGGTATTCTATTATTTTTCTTAAACTATCAGACTCGTATCGTTCCAAACATTTATAATCCCCTTCAGCACTCTCCTCCCCCCTATATTTTTTGTGCTAAATGTCTATATAATTCTATTATTATTTTTTTATTAATGGCAAGCAGAGCCGATGTCGACTATTCTGCCAATGTCTAAGGTAATTTGGAAAAGCAAGTGTGTATTATAATATTTTTTAAACATTAACAATGAAACGGGGCAACCAACTGTAGACATAATTTTTTTTTTTATTTTTTTTTTTATTAGTGATGGGTTTGCTCTTGACTCTAGTCAATGTCAGATATGACAGAGACAAATTCTTCGATTAATACATTTGAGATTGCTGGGTTAGTAGTACTGGTCTGTCACAACCAACTCATAATTAAATATTAGTGTTTGGATGAAGCTCAGCAGTGCCACAAGCAGTTCTGGGGAGGAATATTTTATTTATTTAAACTTCATGTACCTACAGTAGTGGTACATATGCGGACTTAATGCAACAAAACATTCTCTACCAGTTAACCTTTGGGTTGAAAAGAATACAGCGTAGTAGGTTTATAAATAAAAGTAGCATTATTTTTACGTACCTACTTAAATAGTTAAGATACTAAAACACAATCATAATTATTATATAAAATAGTAAACTAATACATAAGGTGACATAACAAACATAAAATAATAAACAATATCTTGCAAAAAGCAAAAAATTGTTTTCAAAATGCATAAAGCCCGTGTGCAAAATAAATTAGAATCTAGAAAACACTTGACGACGTCAGAAGTTTATGTAATTTATGGAAGAGCGAACAGGATGTGCTAAGCAATACCGCAACATTGAAATTTCCTTAAGTTTTTTTATGTAAATAACTGCGTTTTTTACGCTCGCGCTCGTGTGTGATTCGCGCCAGTAATTAAAGTGTATTTACTGATTTATTGAATTCCAACTAATATTTTGAAGATATAAAACGTTTATTTGTAAGAGATAATCTGGGGAAGAACAAGCTTTTTAGGGTTCCGTGCCCAAACGGTAAAAACGGGACCCTATTACTAAGACTCCGCTGTCCGTCTGTCTGTCTGTCCGTCTGTCACCAGGCTGTATCTCATGAACCGTGATATCTATAGACAGTTGAAATTTTCACAGATGATGTATTTCTGTCGCTATAACAACAAATACTACCTAAAAACAGAATAATATGTATAAATATTTAAGTGGGGCTCCCATACAACAAACGTGTTTTTTTTTTATAGATAATGGTACGGAACCCTTCGTGCGCGAGTCCGACTCGCACTTGGCCGGTTTTTTTTTTTCAATGATTTAAGTAAGAGAGCAACACTGACGCTGAGTTTCCTAATATCAAATTCTTTATCCCTGAAAATGGTACTTATCCGGTGGGAAAGATAGACCATGGAACTGGCGCAGGTAAAACTAGTACTACAGTTCTAGTCAAATAACTGTGCCCCTCTGAAGTTGGCTACGAGTGGCTGCGTAGTAGGTAGTCAAAATTACGAACAAACTGCAACTGCGCATGCGCAAGAAACATGGGGGCGGGAATTATGGCGGCGCGATTTTATGTCTCAGTCGCTCGTTTACGTTCGATGAGCCAGTATACTATTGTAGTCTTTGGTTCGATGCATGCTTGCGTCCGGCTTGCTCCCGTCTACGTGACTGCACCTGCGCGATCTTTGCAAATGGCTAACTTCAGAGGGGCAAAGTTATTTGACGAGAACTGTACTTAGGTATTATTACTTAAGCATTTTCCATAACTTACTTTGAGAGGATAACTATTTAACCTAAATGAGTAAATTAAACATAACTGAAGAAATATAGATGTGATGTGTGACTATAAAATAATTCCTTGCGAGGAAAATTCTTTCGTGCAAGTGTACCGGATCCCAACTCAACAGATCCTACCGCTGTGTCTACTCCTGGTGCTAGCAACACCCTCACTGGAGCAGAATGCGGAGGACCCATCACCATGCCCCAACGTGTTCATGTACGGGCCCAGCAAGGCGAAGCCCGGCCGTTGGTACGGAGTCGTCAACTTGTCCACAGACACCACGCTACACTCGCTGTGGCTCAACATTGTACTTGATAACGAGGCGTGGGTGCTTGGGGTGAGTTTTTCTTGGTTGAGCTACCTTATATTATTATATTCTTCGAAATATAACTATACTATACACAATGGTCGACGCCAGATAAATTTGCAATAACGGTCATTCAACCAACATTTATTGACACACTTAATAGGGTAGATGACTAAAAAAAATCTAATTAGTCCATCAGATAGATTTCCAAAAAATACTAGACACGTATTTTTTCTTTTTTCACGGAAGTAAAAAAAAAAATTAAAACGATACAGAGCGTTGAAAACTCGCATGACGTCACTTGTACACTTTTTACGTACACGTGACGTCACGATGCGTTTTATCTTCGTCTTTTTTTATTGATTTGATAAAACAAAAATTACGTGTCCAATGTTTTTCGACAATCTAACACGGACTATTCCGAAAACAGAAATAAAGACATAAAGCTATTATCCAGGTATCTACGAAGAGATATTGAGGTAAGGGCAATGACCGTCATTGCAAATTTATCTGGCGTCGACCATAATTTTACTGTCGTCTCGGGTTGGATTCCCGGGTCGGGTAATAAGAGTGTTTGGGTTTTTCTCGTCGGAATTTCTCTGTGACTGCCCGCCGCGGAGTTTAGAAGTTGGTGATGTGACACCCCCGTACCTCGGAAAGCACGTAAAGCCGTTGGTCCTGCGCCAGATATCTCTCCCCGGTCGTGTCAAGTGGCCGACCCATCGGACTATGAGAGGAAAGAAATAGAGAGTGTAGTGCACCTGCGTTCGCCCACATACTTGTGTACATGCATATAATATCTCCTGCGTATTGTTTTCCTCCTTTGTGATTGGCCCTCGCGATCGAAATTTAGTAGGGAGGATTATTACACACACATATACTGGCATCAAAAATGAAAACAATAAAACAGATGTAATATTTTACTGATGTGTACGTGAATACCTACGTGCGTAAAATATAAATATACCGGTTATTTATAGAAATGATTCAAAAGAACAGAAATTATTTGAGGTACAAAATGTGGCGACATCTAAGTAATGATTTGACTACCCATCTGTAAACGCGTTCTTAAAACTTTCTTATTTGTTTCGCCTGTCGTGCTTTTTTCAAATCGTCACTTTTCTTAGCTTCTTCTAATAAATGTAGCTTTAAGTAAAAGTTCCGTGATAAAGAGTTTATCCATTTATAGGCTTTCTGAAGATCTAATTAATATAATAAGTAGAAAGTGATTTAACTCCTTGTATGCGTCCGCAAGTTCGCATAAAGCGATGGAAGTCTATCAGATCAGCTGAGGACAAAAAACTATGTTAATAAAGATAGAGATAGAATAGTGGACGTTTTTTAGACTTAAATTAAAACTGCATGATTTTTCGTGTTTCAGAATTCGATAGGAAATGTAACCTCACAAGACAACAGGAACTTTCGAATAGAGAACGCGGCCATGCGGATCGTCCCCGGCCCAGCCGTGGCAGTATACTTCTATGTGCAGTACAACCCCATGAGCGAGACCCCCCGACTGTTGGCCATCAGACTCAATGGGAAGGAGATCTGCAACTTTATTATAAAGCCCCCGGTGAAGAATTCAATGTAAGTATGTATTTTCTCCTTTATTTTACTAACTCGTATATACGGTGGCCGTTACAAAACAAATTTATTTTAAATTAATAACGTTAGGTACGATAACAACACGGAATAAACGATAAAATACGAATACACAAAACACAATTCCCTTGATGTTGCTGGTCCATACTCTTTGAGTTTATTTTCAAAATGTTGTCAGAAACATTCCCAATATTACTCAAAAGTATATAATGTTGATTTGAAATTTTGAATTTGAGAGAAACAGCAGAAATGTCACAGCTGTTCAGTGATACCAGCTCTCGAAACATATTTCTCCTAATGCCAAAGTATAAACGGGTTGGGTTTAGAATCAAGTCCTTTGAATTTGAGGAATCTGTCACTGTGGGGGGGTCAAGGGGGCTTATCTCAAGCGCCTCCATGCAGTTTCAGCTGCCGGAGCCGCGTCGAAATATTATCTAAAAATATTTGTAAACCTCATTTCATAAACCTCAAGATATTAACCCTCCCAGCTCTACCTATATATCTACGCGGCCTCAATCCTAGTTAAATCAAACATCAGTAGCTATGACACACAAACAAGCAGTAGACTTAAAAATATATTACGCAATAAAACATCCCACACTGCAGTTTATGGAAACACAATTTTTTGTATGAGCATAAAAATGTATGATAAGTTACCCATAGACATTAAGAACCTGCATTTAATTGGTATTTTTAAAAGGAACGGCCACTTTGATGACAATACTGTAAATTACAATTCGTTACGAGCACTATTTGAAATCATACATGACTGATTTTTTAAATTTTAGTAAACCACCACCACGCGGGAACGAAAATATTAACAATGATAGAATTAGCGAGTCTGCTGCTGAAATACAAAACCCTCAAGGACAGGTGATCCATTTGTTCTTTATTTCATTCTTTCACACAGAAATTATAAAAAAATCATAGATAGCATGCATTTTTGTTTGGTAGAATTAGTAGTAAGAGAGGTACAATCGTCAGGACAAGTATCATTAAGGTCATCTTGACCAATTTCGGCCATGGCAACCAATCTCAAGTATGGCTAGACATTGGCGCGGGACATATTACAGTAGTCAAGTAACATGCGGCCATGTTCTATTTTCTGAGAGAGCTTAGCACTTCTCCGCGCGACTGCGGATATAGAAAACAAAACGCAATGAGTATACAATTTTCGATTAAGTGTGTTGAAATATAATAATAAACTTTGAATTTTCCAGTCACAGTGCGGTAAAGTGACGGCCAATCCTTCAGGCATTCTACAGAGCAAAGACCACTGGCCGTGGGCGATCGCTCTCTACCAACTTAAGGTACTGTGCTTCCTTCATTTTTGCTATGAGCTTTATGAATTAGGAGTCGTCGGAATACAAAACGTTCGTCGCTGGAATACGCGATCGTCGCGTTCATTTGTGACGGATTCAACGCAACGATCGCGTTTTCGCGGGATGATTGCTTTTCCATTATGTTCTACAGTTTTTCAATATTGTTGTGGCTCAGAACTACTATTGATATCGAATGTACGCTGTTGAAAACCTTAAGTAAATATTCGCAAGAATAGAACCATTAATTGTAATATTAATGGAAACGTCAGCCTTATCCTAGCCAAATGCTAAGCGTTGCGTCCTGAGTTCGATTACCAAGGTCGTTTCTAGTAGTTAATTATATCTATAGCTGCTCAATTCGACTAATGCGTTGCCACTGATGATACTGTTGAAGTTGGAAGAAAAATACTGGTCATGAATGGACTTAACATCGAAAAATGTGTCGATACTGAAAATCCAGCTTCCTCCGTTTCTAGAAAGTGGAAAACAAGTATATCTGCGGAGGTACCTTGGTGTCAGCTCGCCACGTCATCACAGCAGCTCACTGCGTCACCGGGAAGTCCACCAAACGTGTCGTAGAGCGCCACAGTCTGACGGTCTACCTGGGGAAACAGAACCTTAGGACGTCAGTTGACGGAGTGCAGATTAGTTCTGTAAGTATCTCTTTGATTCCATAATGGTAGGAGAGGCACTAGACAAAGGACATTCTGTCAGCGGAAGCGTGGTGACGATGACTGTCAAAACGTCAAAAAGCTTGACAAACGCCGTCGAAATGGCACGTGATCAATCCCTCGGGCTCGAGACAAGTGAGATTCTGTCAACGGTAGCGTGGAGAAGGCGATTGTCAATACGTCAACAAATACTATCGAATGTCACGTGATCAAATTCCTACATTTTGGCATTTCGGCAGTCGTATTTGCTAATTGAATGGCACATTGTCTAGGGCCTCCTGTCTCGCCGAGTGCCAATTCTACTAATTTTTGAGCAACGTTTACGTTCGCATGTCAGACGCATTCTGTCAGAAATGTATGGAAATAATAGTAGTTTATGCAACGACCATATAAAAAGGGTTATTAAAACACGAGTGTGGGTTTATCACACGAGGCGTGGCGTATAATAATAATAGCATCACACGAGTGTTTTAATACCTAATTATATGCCGTTGCATACACTATTTTATCTTCACTCATACAGTTGAAATAAAGTAAGTGGAAAAATAGTTTATTCCAATATGGCGGATATTCTCATTGCGTATTCAAATGACTGCGCAGCGCGCTCAAACATAGACAAAGATAAAAGCTGGCACATTGACTTAAGTCAATGAGCCCGCGCCAAAAATTAAAAAGAAAAAGTGCGCTATAAAAATTAAAAAGTTATTTTATGATGCAGTTGTTTAAAAATCGAAGGAAAATGTTGAACTGTAATGGTTTTTTTTTAATTTTACCTATCCACGAAAAAAAAGTATGTGTTTATGCATTCGGTTTTGAACTCATATTTGGAACATTACGTTGTGAGTGTAGATAAAGGTTTTTTCGACAAATTGCAACTGAAATGCGAACGTAAACGTTGCTTAAAAATTGGTAGAATTGGCACTATGGTCATAAGAAGGCCAATTGTACTAATGTTAAAACACTGTTCACATTAACATGTCAGCCGCAAACGCAACTATCGCAAATTAACGCAACAATCGCAAATTAACGCGACAATCGCAAATTAACGCAACAATTGGAAATTAACACGAAAATCGCAAATTCTTGCGATGATCGTTTTCTGTTCGGACGACGCCTCATTCTCTTTCTTATGGTAGTTAACTATGTTTCAAATATATTTTCAGGTGAAGGAGATAACAGTTAATCCGAACTACAACGCTACGACCTTCAGTCGCGATGTGGCGATCTTAGAGCTCAGTCAGCTTCTGAAGTATACCGACTGGGTCAAACCTGCTTGTCTCTGGCCGAATCATGACAGTGATCTAAACAAACTTGTTGAGAAGGAGGGAACGGTTAATATGATTTTTTTTTATGGGTTTGCCTTTCGCCACTATCTCCCCTCACGATATTACGACACTCCTCGATCAGTCGCTCTGCGCTCAATACTGGGGTACTTTTGTGTCTGGTTGAACCGTTTAGTGTGGAGGTCTTTCACAAATGTGTCCAGTCTTGGACAAGACTGGAGGTTTTTTTTTTCAAATAAAATAAATACTAAGACTACCTGGAGTTTCTCTGATTGCCTTTACCGGGGAAGCTATTTAACCATCGCCCGCGCATACGTAATACTTCCAACACCCTTGGCTGGTATAAGATAAGTAATACACGCTGAACCTGTTAAGTTCATTTTCTGTAGCTCTCATGCTCCAAGGAAAAATCATGATAGGTAATTCTCCCCATGAGATAAGTAATACACGCTGAACCTTTTGAGGTGTCATGGGCACAAGTTCTTTATACCAGGAATTATCGTGATTTCTGGGAACTACTGTCTAAGCTGACAGTATGACGAACGGACAGCGAAGGGATGGTAAAATATCTATTGGTTATCCTTCGGGTGCAGTAAGCAATTCGGAGTCTACTGCACCATTTTCCTGGCACAAGTGAAAATTATGCCCAGACGTGTGATGATATCAATTTTCCTTTACTTTTTCAGTTGATAGGCTGGGTGTTTGACGACGGAAGCCAGGTGTTAAACGAGCTGGTTACGGAGAAGATGCCTGTGGTTAGCCAGGAGACATGCAAGACGTCACACAACAACTTCTTCACGCGGTTCACTTCGGATTACACCTACTGCGCTGGGAAAAGAAGCAGTAAGATGGAGTTTGCTATAACATTCAAGCTGGGAATTCACTAGTAAAAAAAACCAAAGTGTAGCATATTGTTACGCGCCAGAATTAATGCCGGGTACATAACGTTAAAAGTTACTACTAGCGCCATCTAGTATCGAATAGCAGAACTAGTATAGTCAAGATCCTTCTAGACATTTCGATGCTAGAACATTCTAGAGTTTTCGATAACTGGTTAGTCGGGACCGGTATGTACTCGAACTTTCTAGATGTTTCTATACTAGAAGGTTCTGGAATTATCTGCCGACCTATATAAGGCCCGCATAGCCTGCGACCGAGTCAGTATTGAATTTGCGATACAAGCGATAACTTCGAGAGCGATCTTCAACTGCGAATTAAAGTGATCAGTATCAGTCGTATTGTGTTTTATAATTAGTGAGTTCTAGAGTTGTAATTAGTGTTGATTAATTAAAGTGTAATTTCGGTAATTAAATTGGCTGTTTTTATTCCACGACGATTACGAATAACTAGGGTACATATTGTCACGAACCCTAAGCTCGTAACAATATGTACCCTAGTTATTCGTAGAATTCACCAGACGAGATTTTCGTCATTTTAATTGAGCGGTTTTTGTTTACGTGAAAAAAAGAATAAATAAAAATTACCCAGCATTTTTTGAATACTATCTGACGCACTTATAGATATTAGATTATTTTTTTTAAAATACCTTATTATCGAAACCACCTACTGGGCCTGGGCAGTAATCTAAGGAGTTAACCATCAACCCGAAAAGGAGATCCTAAAGTTTGTTCCTCTATTTCTAGATACGGCACTGTGTCCCAGCGCTGGCAGTGGCATGGTCTTCAGGAGCGGCAACGCCTGGTACCTCCGAGGCCTGGTGTCCTTGTCAGTACCCAAGCAGAACGCGTTCCAATGCGACCCGAAGCACTACACCATATTTACAGATTTAGCTAAATTCTTGCCATGGATTAATAACATTGTTTTTTAAAATATCTAATGCTTTAAGAAAGTTCAGTTGTTTTTTTTTTTAGAAATGTAGACTTATGATCGTTTCACTTTTCTGTTACTTATTTGTATTCGTACTTAAACTTATTTATTTATATGTAATAAATAGTTCACACGGAAATCAAAACAAAACAACAATAAAGTAGGTACAGTACAACTATTTTCTTATGTCCCTCGGTAATCATCGCATTTCCGAATACAAACGAAAGCTAATTACCATTTCAATTAGGTATTAGATTTATCGTCTATAATAATTTGAATTCAGATCTGAGATCTAAGAGTGGATTTGCACCAATGAAACTGAACGCGATCAGTACATCTAAACTGCGTTCAAGAGCTGTCAGTGTAAATATTCCATAGAAAAATAATGACACTGACAGCTCTTAAACTTGGTTTACTCGCTGATCGCGTTCAGTTTCATCGGTGAAGTTGCCCTAAGTACTTTATTGTTTTATAGTTCACACGGAAATCTAAATAAAACAACAATAAAGTAGGTACACGACACGGACGGGTTTTTGTGGTAAGAGTCTGACACTCCTCGTGTTCCTTCTATTGCCCTTTGCGTTCCAGCAGGTCTATACAAAACACTTTTCTGTGGCGTTAACGTCAGACGCTCACGACAAAATGTATGGGAATGACATTAGGTGATGACGTTTCCTTTTCACACCTAATGTCATTCCCATACATTTTGTCGTGAGCGTCTGACGTTAACGCTACAGAAAAGTTTTTGTCTCGGCCCCCAGGGCCGCAGTGACTCTTTCGAACAAACTCCGCAGCCCTGAGTGAACGACAATAGAGCTGTCATTCCATCTTACTTGTATGGTTTGACAACTCGCCCGTCGTGCACCCTGTCCAAGTGTTCACTTCGACATGTTTACAGAATCGCACTGCAGGTAAGTTGTCAAACCATACAAATAAGATGGAATGACAGCTCTATTATCGTTCACTCCGCCTAGGTGAACACCGTGAGATGTCGACAGAATCGACCGGCTGCTCGGCACGCATGAACACGCACTCGCTTGTCACTCGCCACTCGTTCGTTCGTCACCAAGCAGTGTGCGTGTTTATGTTTTGTGTTTTCAAATTATCCTAATCACAATTAAAATGTCCGCTAATAACAAATGGAGCTTGGAAACAACAATAAAATCCAAGGGCAGGTCGCCTTAACATCCATGTTCTGGTCCAAATTCTTCGGCCTTCATCTTCTAATAAATCCTACAAATCGTTAATAAAGTCTGGTAACAGCCGGTTGAAAACTCGTTGAAATTCCTTTTTTTTGCGATTCATTGCAGACGTAAGCGTGATCAAAACTGAACTGGCTCGCCACTATAGTAAATACCACGAAAAACACGACTTATTTCTATGCGTTAACGTACTACAGCTCCTGAAATTTACATTTCGCACAAAAAAAATCCTAGGTGTAAACCTAGGATTTTTTTTCACTTTTATCTATTTCGATAAATTCAAATCTAGGTTTTACAAAAAACTTCAGACCTCTGCAATGCTTTTCAGCGAAATATTGGCGATAACGTATTTTTCACCGTTTCAATTGCGCGGCCATGGGGTTTTAGATTTATAGCTCCTGAAATATAAATCTAGGATTTTTTGTTGTATTTTAGATACTAGTTTCGACAAATTCAAATCTGGATTTTACAAAAACTTCAGACGTCTGCGATGCTTTTTCAGCGAGATATCAGCGAAAACGTGTTTTTCACCGTTTCAATGGCGCGGCCATGGGGTTTTAGTCTTACAGCTCCTTAAATATAAACCCAGGATTTTTTTCTATATTTTTATAATTTTTTTACAAATTCAGTCTGTAATTTACCTAAATTTCAGGTCTCTGCAACGCTTAGTTTTTAAGATCTCCGTGGCCGCGCGGTCCAATGGCGCGGACACGTTCAAACCCTTATAACTTTTTAACCATGGATTTGATAAATTTATGGTTTTGGGAATTAACTTTTACAATTTTTTACAAAATATTGGCATGGCCGTTTGGTGATGTTGAGTTCTACCAGTATGGACTCATTCCTACACCATCATCATCATCATCATCATATCAGCCGAAAGACGTCCACTGCTGGACATAAGCCTCCCCTAAATAGAGGGATTTGACGTAATCGCCACGCTTTGCAAGCAGGTTGGCAGGTTGGTTACCTACAGATAAAGCTGCTGCCCATTCTCTGGTGAGTCCCTTAGTCTGAAGAGTTTTTTTTTTTACTAGAAAATGTAAAGGATCACGACAAAAGTCGATTCAGGAGAGCTTTAACTTTATTTTCGTTTTGCAGTTGAAAGCTTAAGAGCGAATGGTGCAGGGTAAACCGAGAGGAGTGCTAGTGTTTGCTTTTGTATTTATGTATTTATCGCTGAATGTACCTAACTCTGTTCGGACTTAACACTTCATTCATAATCTCCTGTTTATGTAACAGATTAGACGCAAAACCAATAAATGATTAAAAATAATAATACCAGAGTTGGTCCCTACAATACAATATATTGTTTTTTCCCGAAACCGGGTCAATTTTCCCGAAAAAAAATGTTGTGGTAGGTAAGAAAGTCTCCACTTTTTGTCTCTGTTCTTTGAAGTTTAGAAGAAGAAAGAAGAAGAAAAAATATTTATTTGTACCTCGCACAAGACACAAAAAGTAAAAAAAATTAATAATAAAAAAAATAAGTAATAATAATAGAAGTAACAAAAGGTAGGTACACAAGCAAGGCGAGGCCAAAAAGGTCCCTATCTCAGCATTATGCTGCGATACTTATAATAAAATATCACAGCGCTGGTGTTCCGATAGGGCCCTGTGATGCCACGGATACACTTACGGAACACAGGTACTTATTAAAATTAAAATTAAATATACAAATAAAATAATGATTATTATAAATAAACGTAAATATGAACAACTTACATACATAAATGTGAAAAAGGTACATACACAATTATACACATACTTGACCAAAGCTCAATAGCCCAGTGCTCCAGTTTCATTTGTTTAGGTCAATTATCTAATTTTTTTCCGATCACTGCTCATCACTATAACATGTCACAGGACGCGTTAGGCCGCCATGCGACGTCGCACCGCGCGCGAGCCGTATTTGTGACTTGAGAACCGACGCCCCAACCTCGTCCCTCAAGTCGCACAGTGACGTGCCGCCACCTCTTTACTGTTAGTGTATCGAACACGTCCATTTTTTTTTTTTTGAGGATTGGAAATCATCAAATGACCCCTTCCGCTCTGGGTGCTATGCTCCTCTAGTGCCTTTTGCGTTCCAGGGCCGCGGTAACTCTTTCGAACAAAATCCGCGACCGTATCGAACGTCCTGCCAGGGTTGCAGAATTTGTGTTCGAAAAAGTCACCGCGGCCCTGGAACGCAAAGGACATTTTGGGGAACACGGATGGGTTTTTAGTCAGTAAGAGTTTGACACTCCCTTCTGCCCAGATCGGAAGGAGTCATTTCATGAATTCCCATTTTAAAAATGTGTATCGAACGTAAATAACTGTGTGCTACAATTATTTTACATTTCTCTTTCCTAAAATAAAACCTTACTATCTTGATATTGATTAGCATTATGGGATAAAACACACCCAACATACTGAGTCATGAATGTTGCGGCAACGCTGTAAACATCGTTTCGATTTTTCCATGACACCTTGTAAAATATGGAGTACCAAAAACAATGTTTTATTTATTATTAATTCACTCGATTGAAATGAAATCAATATTATAAACTTCACGTTACGTTATCGTGCGTATAACTATTTATAACAAAATGATAGGTTTAAATCCCCATTTTCCTCATACAATTAGTCTTGTATCCCGTATCCTATCGCCATGATATCCTGTCGTCATTCTAACAGTCGCAGGCGCACTAACTAGTAAATTCCTTTGAGCATGGTAAGAATTGTGACAAAAAAACGTGTAATAATTGTGAATTTATGTGCTCCTGTGTAACAATACGTTTTTAGAGGACAGGCGAATGATCCGACAATAAAGAATTTGCTTTAAAGGACATGTAGACTAAAAAGTATTAAACTCACCAGATCGTGGCCCTGTGCGCATTCCTGGCGGTATCAGCAGCTCCCACACTCGGGCAAGTCTCCGAGCAGTCGACGCTAATATCGCCATGTCCCGACGTGTTCACATACGGACCGCCAGGACTAGAGCTCGACCGGTGGCACGGAGTCATCAACGTGACCAAAAACTCGCTCACGGGCTCACCTTGTTCGAGTATCTTCATCAAGGTCGCCCTTGGGAATTGGTCACGCTGGGTGAGTTTTTACAAATGACGAAATAAAAGTTATGCAAACGGGATTTTGTACTAGCGCGATCATCGCTTTGCATTATCCTGAGACCATAGCATAAGTAGAAATGGCTAAGTAATTAATGAAAATCTTTGTGCTTAATTTTCCACAACTAACCTTTAAAAGGGGGTATAGGGGGCGTTGAAGTCGAGTGAGACGAAGTCGCAAGCGAAGTGCTAGTAACTAATAAGTGGAAATGACAAGCGTTATTAGTATAATTAACGATAATAGTGCAAGTAAGTATTATGAGGGGGGACGATTACGGAAAACAATAATAGTACAAATAATTTTATGGAAAACATGAAAATACCCATAGAAATAAATACTTTACTTCGTACGTTAGTTCATTCCTTTTTACCCTGGTAAGACAGTCTGTTGTCCAAATTATCTGACCCACCCTAAAAACAAACGAATTTGGACCCTCTACCTGTAACAATAAGTTTTATTCAATTTATATGAGCTTATCAGACAAGTGCTTGTGGACTCGACAGATTTACAGACACGCAAATTTGATCTTTATAACGTTAGCATTAGGTTATATGTCATAACTACTTGTTATAACATAATTAGTGTAATAGCTTATTTTAATGATTACGTTCAAGTGATTCTGGTCTCGTGGTCTGTGTATAAGACTGAGAAAAACAAGTTGCGAGATCAAATCCTGCGACGAAGACATTGTTTTGCTTTCAATTTAGAATTTATTCCAAAACTATTTCTTGTAAAGAACTATAAACGGAATATCTTCAAATATAAACTTTCTAAAATGGCAATATTTTCGCATAACTTGTAATAAGTGGGTAGTTGAAAAATAAATATTCGTATTCATTATAAAACTGGTATTCAAATGCTACTGAGGGTATGCAGTGACTACACTACGGGCAAACATATTTCACCTTGCCTTACTAAATTGCAAAAACAACGTCTCTTTACTTTTTTTATTTTCTATTTTATAGGTAGTTTTTTATTATCATGTCTCAATGGACTGATTATTTAAAATACAAAATAATATATTTGCAAGAGGATAAGGTTGGTTGGCTGCTTGTGCTGTGCAAGAATAAACTTTATGAAAGTATACTATATGGTTTAAATTCATTAGAATATTGCGTCTAGCATTACAACTAATATCAAATTTCAATGCAGCATAGAAAAGTTGAGTTAGTCTTGTGGTCACTAAGGTAGCACGTCGTTCATCGCTGTCTACGTTCGAAACCAAGTTTAACCTAAATATCGCTTTTTGCACAGCTGTTTTTTTTTAATTATTTTATAACACTTTTTTTCATTTTTCACATTTCATTATTGAGCATTTTGTATAGAAATATAACTAAACAATTGCAAGTTTAAAATGTTTATTATTTCAGTAAAATACTTAGGTAAGATGAAGTAAGTAAATGCTCATATATTTCCAAATTAATATACATTTTATATTAAATTTCGTAACGATAATATTAGTAGTAAGTACTGAAGTATGGATATTATTCTTATTGAAACAAAACAAAAACAAACAAAATAAGAAATATATAAAATTAAATACACTCAGGCGTCGAAGTATTCCTCCGCATCGCCGTCATCCGGAAACGTGCCCAGAAGGCTGGCAGCATTGCCACGTTGAATGGCAATGCTAATTCTTTGGGCAAAGAAAGAGCCAGCCATCTGGTCACGCAAAGTGTCGATCAGTCGGCGAGATATATCCTTGAAAAGGAGACGTGATTTTATATTAGTATGCCATAATCAAATTTAACCATTTATAAACATTAAAAAAGGCATGCTTATGCTTAAAGTTTGTTATCGAGAAAATGAATTCACCTGTGAAGTGCTTTACAGATTTATAGCTGCCTATATGTAGGGAATAAACATGTTATTTATATAGAAAAAATCTATTTATAAAAATAACATCACCACATAATCTGCAACATTTTAATGGCTTAACAATCAATCCATTGAGCATTTACTTACATGCATTGAGATTTAAATGATTTTTCATCAGTGAAGATCACAACATTTTCTTCCCAATTAAAATTTAAATATTCCTGGGCAAAACGGACCCTTTCTTCGCAATGAGCAGGTGTCAATACTGTCAATGCAATTTTCCGTGCCGGTTTATAATTCCATATCCCAGCAGTGTGTAAATGCCTTCTCACTGCTTCCACTGAAATATTGATTATTCCGGTTACACGAAAACCGGAAAAAATGGATTTTCAACATGGCTTGAAACAATGGCCCGGTGGCTGTCGAATTCAGGACTATACTTGATGGCTTTTGCTCCTGTATGAATCCGATGAATATTTCCATTGTCTCCATAACGTCTTAGCCATAGTCTAACCGTATTTCTGTAAAACAAAAAAAAAACATTTTTGGAACCGTGTATGTAACTTGTAAATAGTGAATGTAATGGCAAAATAGCCAACTACGCGTTCATTAATCACAATCAATAAAATAGGTATAAAAAAAACACTTACTGCTATATTAAGTCGATGACCAATCTCTCTAATTCCAACATTCTGCTCATGTAAAAATATGATTTTATGTTTGGTATAGTCATTAAGTTGCGACATGCTGCTTTTTAACACCAAATTACTTAAAAATACTTAACGAGTTATGTGAAACGATTTACAAATGTGTGTGCGCAATCACTGCTGTTAGGCATAGTGTAACTATGTCACTTAGATGTATTTATTATCTACCTCACGAAGCAAATATATGTTTTACTTCGTATCCAACCATTATTGGTAAACATAAATTCTGTGAACTTAATGTTTTTTAATTTACCCACCTGTTTACAAGATAAGTTATTAGGCGTTTAAATCATATTGGTCGTTCTTTAATAATGCAAGCAATATTGTAGAAATGAAAACAAAGTAAAAAAAGAAACTGATGTGTGGACTGTGTTTTCGAACCCACAGGTTGTTCGTCGCCAATCCAGCATCAAACCGCTAAGCCACAAGAAAGTTTTGCGACTATGCGAAATTAAAGATTGGGTTGTAATTATGTAATGTGACTTAAAAGCTTTTCAACTTTAATGTCAACGAGATAATGATTAAAATAGCTTAACAAAATGATATACAATGTCGACAATGTTGGCGAGCACGTGTTTGATAAGCTTATATTAATTGAATAAACCTTATTGTTTCAGAAAGAGGGTCCAAATTCATTTGTTTTTAGGGTGGATCAGATAATGTTGACAACAGACTGTACGAGTTCGTTCTCACTGGGAAAATACTCGATATGATATCGATATCCGTCCCCGTTGCGGGTGAAGCCGCGAGCAAAAGCTTATTAATTTATGCTATATTTCAGGTCGAGGTTACGACACTGGACAAACAAGGCGGTATAAGAATTGAAAACTTCGACATTCAGCGCAACCCTGTTTCCACTGTAGTGCACTTCTCTCTGCAATATGGCCCTAAGGAGCATACCCCGCGGCTGCTCGTAATATTGATGGGTTGCAAGATTATCTGCAATATTAAAAATACGTATAGGTACATTCATTTTTAGTGTTCTGATGTACACTAGATAATAACATAATAATATACATAATTACATAAATATCGGCTCACTAGTTCATGCACCACGTCTTCACTCCCTGACAGCTGTCATACCCAATGCTACTATAATATAACGATAATTATGTAATATTTAACTATTTATTTATTAGTTATTTATATATGCATACACTACAAAATTCATCCATATTATAAATGAAAAACTTCTCCACTTCGTAACGGCTGAACGGATTTGCAAGAAACATGCCGAACGGGTAGATCATATCCTGGAATAGGCAATAGGATATTTGAAAACCGGGAATGTGTCCTCTTGGAATAATTTTCGAATATCTATTAGATATGTAGAGCAATTAGGGCTGATTTTGCAATAGTCAAATAACTTTTATCTGGGAAATTAAATTGGCGGTTTGACAGCTTTCTGGATGTAGCATCTATTTCATGGTGGGCCTATCATAAACGAATGCGTATACAAAATTTCAAGTCCCAGCAATTTAATATTGAGGAGTTCCATAGTTCGAAGAAAACCCTGGACGTGGAATCTATTTCATGGTGGGCCTGTCAACTGCCTATCATAAACAAATGCGTATACAAAATTTCGTGTCCCTGCTATTTACCGCTGAGGAGATCTCTCGTACGGAGCCGATCCTGGCACCAGCATCAGGTCACGTTTATGATTAACATGCATTGTTATCGGTTCTGGACCAGCATGCAAAATTTTCAGCCTAATCGGATACCGGGAAGTGGGTCAAATTAAACTTGCAAGATTTGTAAACATACTTATAAGTCAAGTTCAATAAAAGCTTTTAAAAAGTAGACGTTCTGTATCGAAATAATTCTGGGTAAGCAGAAAATTTGTCAAATAGATATAGTTCCTCCGTTGGGAAGAGTATCGGACGAAAAGTGCTCACCTTTAACACGGCTCTTTGAACTCTTTCCAATTTTAACAAAGTGGTCTTAGGGGCACCGCCCCAAGCCGAAACACAATATGACAAGAGCGATTGGCAAAGAGCGGGGTAGACCCTTTTGACAATCTGTGCTTCCGCCACGTATCGGAGAGTCTTAAATACAAATATTAGTTTTCTTATCCTTGCCGTTAGAAGATCTATGTGGGCTGAGAAGCTCAGATTGTCATCAAGAGTTACCCCGAGGAATTGTAAGTTTGGGGCAAGAGCAGGTGGCGTTGTTTTGACAGTCGATTGAGTGACCAAAACTATAGGTCATGCAATTATCTATAAAAATGTGCTTAAATTTTTTTTCTAAGGATGACCTAGAGTACCTACTGACTACTTCTGAGTTACAGCAATTCAAAAACTTTCGTCTGAATAATATGCACGAGTACGCCAAATATACAGGCTGTCTGTTTATTGAGTGCATTCCATGAAATGGGTTATACTAGAGCTGATTTGCAACGATTATGACCCCGAAAATCATTTAAATTTTAGGTTAGGTTAGATTATTTTCGAGTTAGCAAAAGTTTTAAGATATATATAGTTTTGCCTCAAGACCAAAAATTGCTAATGATGAGGAATCTATTACTCTCTAGAAAGTCAATTGATACTTTTCTAATGGCTCTTATACGAATAAAACTTCATATAACAAAATTAGCCACATCTTTGGAAATGAAGCGTTACAAGCTATGAAAATTTCTTACAATTACAAACATCGCTTGATGGCACTTTAATTGAAATGAATAGATAGGTAGCTCAATGCAATAATTATATATTGCACTTGACGTATAAATTGCAGAATTGCTTCCTTGTTAAAAAAAATTTTTTAAACGCTAAATAAAATTTAAGTCATTCATCTGTTTTACACTGTCGCAAGACCAAGCCTCAAGCTTACCGCAAAGCTTTTACGTATCTAAAGGCCTATTCAAACCTAAGCGGTGTTCGCTACCGCCTGCGGTAGAGAAAACCGAGTGGGTATGCGGTAATATAACTGTTTATACCAAAGCGGATTTCGCTATCCTTGTGGGTAGAACACCGAGCTCGAGTTTCACCCAGTAAGCGACACAATACCTATGCGGTACTATAGCACCAGCTTTTCCGCTCTAGCCGCGGAACTTGATACTAAATACCTGAGCGAAACCCGCGCGGTATATACCTATACCAAAAGCGGCAGCGAATACCGCTTAGGTTTGAACAGGCCTTAAGTTTTATTTTGTACTTTTTTTCTGCATCAGTTTTTTTAAAAATATCACCTTCCCCTGTCCTATCATTAGCAGCGTAGCAATCTCAGATGTTCTTCTAGCCAGGTACCCCGTGATTTTGTTGTCAGTCAAATAAACCTAGACGCAGCAGCCAAGTCATAATGAAACTTAGAACGGCCTTTTACGAGTATAATTGAAAGCTGTTATAACATTTCGTGTCTGTTTTATTGGTATTTGAGAATATCTCATAGATGGAGCCTATCTTGGATGCAGCAGCCAAGTCATGGTGAACTATTTGAGGCTATAATTTATAGAATGCTGATGTAAAAATTTCGTCTTTGTGCTGTTGACCGCTGAAGCAATCTCGCATTTGGAGCCGACCCTAACCGCTGCGGTCACGTCATGGTGGATTTTAGAATGTGCTTTTGAATGCGTGTATAAAAAATTGTGTCAGAACCATTGACCGTTGAGGAGGTGGCCCGCCTGGAGCCAATCCTAGATGGGAAATCAGGTCAGAATTATCATTGAAATTCATTGTCATCGGAACTGAACCTTTTTTTTTCTCAGCCTATCCTGTCCCACTGCTGGGCAAAAGCCTCCTCCAACTCCTTCTAGATATTTTTGTCGCCAGCCTCCTCGGACCAACCCTCACAGTAAGCGTCCTCTTCCTGGGTCGACCTCGGCGGCGTCGCCCATCCTCAGGCTTTGTGGAACTGAAGTAACATTTAAAATTTCAACTCTTTAGGATTAGAGGAACTTGTTCTAATTCAGCTTACAAGATTTGTCCTAAACCAACAAACATACATACAAATATTGCAAGTTTAAAAAAAGCTTGTAAATAGGGGCCAGTTTGGCACGTGTAGAAAAGTATTTCTTAGAACTTTCGCTAACTCGAAAATAACCTATAATGGATATGGTTTTCGGGGTTTAAATCGTAGGAAATCAGCTCTACTATAATCCATTCCATGGAACGACTGAACTCTCTCACTGAATAACCAGCAGTGCGATTCTGTAGACATGTCGAAGTGAACACTTGGGCAGGGCGCACGACAGGTGAGTTGTCAAACCATACAAATAAGATGGAATGACAGCTCTATTGTCGTTCACTCCGCCAAGGTGAACACCGTGAGATGTCGACAGAATCGACCGGCTGACAGCCTGTAAATGCGGCGTACTCGTGCATATTTGAAGATGACAGTTTTTGAATTGCTGTAACACAAAAATGGTGATAATTTTGGAGATAATTGCATGACCTACAGTTTTTGTTTGACCTAGTTGTATGAAAAAACTTACTGTTTGGCTGAAAAACTTTTTCTCAATTTTTTATTTTTCACTTTTTAGTGGTAACCTAACCTAACAACTCCACTGGAAAGTCACAGGAAAGCAAAAATACGCAATTTCGTATAGGTACATGGATGATTTTGCCACATATTTTTTCCAGCTATTTGGATTTAATAACCAAACTACTGAACAGATTTTGATAAACTTTCCATGAGACCATTTGGAAAGTATACCCTTCCCAACAAAAAAAGAATTTTTCAAATCGGTTGGCAAGCGACGGAGTTATGCCCGAACAAACATAAAAAAAAATTTTTTGCACACATGGGATCGATGGGGACTTTTCACAATTAAGTACATTATAATGGTATTCCTAACGTTCATATTAATTTGCAGCTTCATGGGAATTTATGCAAAGGTGAATGTCTATTTTGACCGGACTAGATAGCAATATTATGTATTTAAATACTGTTATAATGATATTTTTCACACAAAAACATTATCCAAACCAAAATGTTCACCTCGCTGATTTTGAACCATATTTATGCCGATATACGACCGCCCGCCATTCGTTGTTCAGTGTTTCCATTACAGTGCTAAAAAAAAAAAGAAAAACAAACTAGATAACAAGGGGATTTGCTTAGATAACTACCTAAGTCATAATTGGTAACACAAAGAAAAATGTTCATTATGGAATTTCTGAAAAACGCGCATTACCCGTTTTTCCCCGCTAGCGAAGGAATTTCGGGAAATCCTCTCTTAGTGCTCCCCTACACTTCCAAAGGAACCTACATGTCAAATCTCAGCTTTCTACAACCAGGAGTTTCGGTTTTGCGTTGTCTGTCAGACACTTAGGGCCAATTTCACCAACGAAATTGAACGCGATCAGCGAATAAACCACGTCTATGAGCTGTTAGTGCCATTATTTTTCTATGGAATATTACACTGTCAGCTCTTGAACGCAGTTTATATGTACTGATCGCGTTCAGTTTCATTGGTGAAATCCGCTCTCAGTCACCCAAGTGTTGGATATTTATATTGATTGATTGTCAATGATAGCACGATGTTCCAAATTATGACAACTGCTATCACCACTATTACAATAGGTATCTAAACTAAAAAAATAAACTCTTGCGTTACTGAAAGAAAGAAAGAAAGAAAGAAAGAAAGAAAGAAAGAAAGAAAGAAAATTAGTTTATATCGCACACAGATACACACAATGTAGGTACAAACAAAAAATAAACTTGAATTTTAAATTGAAATAACATTGAGTGATTGAGTGACTGACAGACAACGCACAGCTAAAACTACTGGTTTTAGAAAGCTGAGATTTGACATGTGGCCTGAGCACTAAGAGAGGATTTCCCGGAATTCCTATGGAAACGGGAAAAAACAGGATATGCGCACTGGCAGTCGTGGGCAAAAGCTAGTTAATTATATTTGACGAAGGGCTAGTTTTTCAATGTCCAGATAAATTTTATTTGTAGAATAAAATATGGCGGTTTGACAGCTTTCGTTTAGTAAATATGTCAAACCGCCCACGACTGCCAGTGCGCATATCCTGTTTTTTCCCGTTTCCATAGGAATTCCGGGAAATCCTCTCTTAGTGCTCAGGCCACATGTCAAATCTCAGCTTTCTAAAACCAGTAGTTTTAGCTGTGCGTTGTCTGTCAGTCACTCAATCACTCAATGTTATTTCAATTTAAAATTCAAGTTTATTTTTTGTTTGTACCTACATTGTGTGTATCTGTGTGCGATATAAACTAATTTTCTTTCTTTCTTTCTTTCTTTCTTTCTTTCTTTCTTTCTTTCTTTCAGTAACGCAAGAGTTTATTTTTTTAGTTTAGATACCTATTGTAATAGTGGTGATAGCAGTTGTCATAATTTGGAACATCGTGCTATCATTGACAATCAATCAATATAAATATCCAACACTTGGGTGACTGAGAGCGGATTTCACCAATGAAACTGAACGCGATCAGTACATATAAACTGCGTTCAAGAGCTGACAGTGTAATATTCCATAGAAAAATAATGGCACTAACAGCTCATAGACGTGGTTTATTCGCTGATCGCGTTCAATTTCGTTGGTGAAATTGGCCCTAAGTGTCTGACAGACAACGCAAAACCGAAACTCCTGGTTGTAGAAAGCTGAGATTTGACATGTAGGTTCCTTTGGAAGTGTAGGGGAGCACTAAGAGAGGATTTCCCGAAATTCCTTCGCTAGCGGGGAAAAACGGGTAATGCGCGTTTTTCAGAAATTCCATAATGAACATTTTTCTTTGTGTTACCAATTATGACTTAGGTAGTTATCTAAGCAAATCCCCTTGTTATCTAGTTTGTTTTTCTTTTTTTTTTTAGCACTGTAATGGAAACACTGAACAACGAATGGCGGGCGGTCGTATATCGGCATAAATATGGTTCAAAATCAGCGAGGTGAACATTTTGGTTTGGATAATGTTTTTGTGTGAAAAATATCATTATAACAGTATTTAAATACATAATATTGCTATCTAGTCCGGTCAAAATAGACATTCACCTTTGCATAAATTCCCATGAAGCTGCAAATTAATATGAACGTTAGGAATACCATTATAATGTACTTAATTGTGAAAAGTCCCCATCGATCCCATGTGTGCAAAAAATTTTTTTTTATGTTTGTTCGGGCATAACTCCGTCGCTTGCCAACCGATTTGAAAAATTCTTTTTTTGTTGGGAAGGGTATACTTTCCAAATGGTCTCATGGAAAGTTTATCAAAATCTGTTCAGTAGTTTGGTTATTAAATCCAAATAGCTGGAAAAAATATGTGGCAAAATCATCCATGTACCTATACGAAATTGCGTATTTTTGCTTTCCTGTGACTTTCCAGTGGAGTTGTTAGGTTAGGTTACCACTAAAAAGTGAAAAATAAAAAATTGAGAAAAAGTTTTTCAGCCAAACAGTAAGTTTTTTCATACAACTAGGTCAAACAAAAACTGTAGGTCATGCAATTATCTCCAAAATTATCACCATTTTTGTGTTACAGCAATTCAAAAACTGTCATCTTCAAATATGCACGAGTACGCCGCATTTACAGGCTGTCAGCCGGTCGATTCTGTCGACATCTCACGGTGTTCACCTTGGCGGAGTGAACGACAATAGAGCTGTCATTCCATCTTATTTGTATGGTTTGACAACTCACCTGTCGTGCGCCCTGCCCAAGTGTTCACTTCGACATGTCTACAGAATCGCACTGCTGGTTATTCAGTGAGAGAGTTCAGTCGTTCCATGGAATGGATTATAGTAGAGCTGATTTCCTACGATTTAAACCCCGAAAACCATATCCATTATAGGTTATTTTCGAGTTAGCGAAAGTTCTCGAGTTCGATGTTTGTTGGTTTAGGACAAATCTTGTAAGCTGAATTAGAACAAGTTCCTCTAATCCTAAAGAGTTGAAATTTTAAATGTTACTTCAGTTCCACAAAGCCTGAGGATGGGCGACGCCGCCGAGGTCGACCCAGGAAGAGGACGCTTACTGTGAGGGTTGGTCCGAGGAGGCTGGCGACAAAAATATCTAGAAGGAGTTGGAGGAGGCTTTTGCCCAGCAGTGGGACAGGATAGGCTGAGAAAAAAAAGGTTCAGTTCCGATGACAATGAATTTCAATGATAATTCTGACCTGATTTCCCATCTAGGATTGGCTCCAGGCGGGCCACCTCCTCAACGGTCAATGGTTCTGACACAATTTTTTATACACGCATTCAAAAGCACATTCTAAAATCCACCATGACGTGACCGCAGCGGTTAGGGTCGGCTCCAAATGCGAGATTGCTTCAGCGGTCAACAGCACAAAGACGAAATTTTTACATCAGCATTCTATAAATTATAGCCTCAAATAGTTCACCATGACTTGGCTGCTGCATCCAAGATAGGCTCCATCTATGAGATATTCTCAAATACCAATAAAACAGACACGAAATGTTATAACAGCTTTCAATTATACTCGTAAAAGGCCGTTCTAAGTTTCATTATGACTTGGCTGCTGCGTCTAGGTTTATTTGACTGACAACAAAATCACGGGGTACCTGGCTAGAAGAACATCTGAGATTGCTACGCTGCTAATGATAGGACAGGGGAAGGTGATATTTTTAAAAAAACTGATGCAGAAAAAAAGTACAAAATAAAACTTAAGGCCTGTTCAAACCTAAGCGGTATTCGCTGCCGCTTTTGGTATAGGTATATACCGCGCGGGTTTCGCTCAGGTATTTAGTATCAAGTTCCGCGGCTAGAGCGGAAAAGCTGGTGCTATAGTACCGCATAGGTATTGTGTCGCTTACTGGGTGAAACTCGAACTCGGTGTTCTACCCACAAGGATAGCGAAATCCGCTTTGGTATAAACAGTTATATTACCGCATACCCACTCGGTTTTCTCTACCGCAGGCGGTAGCGAACACCGCTTAGGTTTGAATAGGCCTTTAGATACGTAAAAGCTTTGCGGTAAGCTTGAGGCTTGGTCTTGCGACAGTGTAAAACAGATGAATGACTTAAATTTAATTTAGCATTTAAAAAAAAATGCTTAACAAGGAAGCAATCCTGCAATTTATACGTCAAGTGCAATATATAATTATTGCATTGAGCTACTTATCTATTCATTTCAATTAAAGTGCCATCAAGTGATGTTTGTAAGTGTAAGAAATTTTCATAGCTTGTAACGCTTCATTTCCAAAGATGTGGCTAATTTTGTTATATGAAGTTCTATTCGTATAAGAGCCATTAGAAAAGTATCAATTGACTTTCTAGAGAGTAGTAGATTCCTCATCATTAGCAATTTTTGGTCTTGAGGCAAAAACTATATATCTTAAAACTCTTGCTAACTCGAAAATAACCTAACCTAAAATTTAAATGATTTTCGGAGTCATAATCGTTGCAAATCAGCTCTAGTATAACCCATTTCATGGAATGCACTCAATAAACAGACAGCCTGTATATTTGGCGTACTCGTGCATATTTTTCAGACGAAAGTTTTTGAATTGCTGTAACTCAGAAGTAGTCAGTAGGTACTCTAGGTCATCCTTAGAAAAAAATGTAAGCACATTTTTATAGATAATTGCATGACCTGTAGTTTTGGTCACTCAATCGACTGTCAAAACAACGCCACCTGCTCTTGCCCCAAACTTACAATACCTCGGGGTAACTCTTGATGACAATCTGAGCTTCTCAGCCCACATAGATCTTCTAACGGCAAGGATAAGAAAACTAATATTTGTATTTAAGACTCTCCGATACGTGGCGGAAGAGCAGATTGTCAAAAGGGTCTACCCCGCTCTTTGCCAATCGCTCTTGTCATATTGTGTTTCGGCTTGGGGCGGTGCCCCTAAGACCACTTTGTTAAAATTGGAAAGAGTTCAAAGAGCCGTGTTAAAGGTGAGCACTTTTCGTCCGATACTCTTCCCAACGGAGGAACTATATCTATTTGACAAATTTTCTGCTTACCCAGAATTATTTCGATACAGAACGTCTACTTTTTAAAAGCTTTTATTGAACTTGACTTATAAGTATGTTTACAAATCTTGCAAGTTTAATTTGACCCACTTCCCGGTATCCGATTAGGCTGAAAATTTTGCATGCTGGTCCAGAACCGATGACAATGCATGTTAATCATAAACGTGACCTGATGCTGCTGCCAGGATCGGCTCCGTACGAGAGATCTCCTCAGCGGTAAATAGCAGGGACACGAAATTTTGTATACGCATTTGTTTATGATAGGCAGTTGACAGGCCCACCATGAAATAGATGCCACGTCCAGGGTTGTCTTCGAACTATGGAACTCCTCAATATTAAATTGCTGGGACTTGAAATTTTGTATACGCATTCGTTTATGATAGGCCCACCATGAAATAGATGCCACATCCAGGGCTAATAGTTTTCCCCGTTCCTTAAGTTTTTCTGTTGAAGGACTCTCCGTTTTATAGATGGACTTTCGTATTGATCGATAACTATCGATTGAAACTAAAAAATATATAATTACATTTATAAAATTGATAATTGTAAATAAAAAAAAATATTATTAATTGTAATTTTAAAATGAGGTATTTTGCAAGCAAGGCTTATCTTATCTTTTTTTTAATGAACACTTGCTCTACCTGCAATTAATTATTATGTCAAAAATTATTATGTATGGGCTTGTACCACTACCCTTAATACAAGTTATTTTAATAACTTAGCAAGGGTGCTGGTTGCAACACCTACCTGGTTTTGTTATTTTAAAATGTAATCTACAAACTAAGATTTTATGATTTTTATGATAACATTGTTGCCTGAATAAACTATTATTATTATCTCTTTATCTCTACCCTCAAAAGACATACCAATTATTGCCAGCCAGTATCTATCAGATAAACATCGACGTCCACATAGACTAACATTCACGATTATTATGCAATTCTAAAAAAAAAAATTCCTTTTTAGTGCGAGGCCTCGTAAATTTGTCGACGCCGGCTTAAAAATACTAATAGGAAAATCGACCAAAATCCCCTTAAGCATTGTTAGCCTGCAAAATAGAACATACTCTACCTCTAGAGGCATTGACAAACAGGTGAGTAGAACACACTCTATATCTCTAGAACTATTGATGGACAGGCGAGTAGAACACACTTTACCTCTAGATTGATGGACAAGCGAGTAGAACACACTCTACCTCTAGAAGTATTGATGGACAGGCGAGTAAAACACACTCTACCTCTAGAAGTATTGATGGACAGGCGAGTAGAACACACTCTACCTCTAGAAGTATTAAAACATTATTTTTTCGTAAACTATCTACCCGATCGAAGGATCGGAGGGGTGTATAAGTTCGTAGAGGAAAGTACTAAATCCGCGCGGACGAAGTCGCGGGCGGAGTGCTAGTATATTATATTTATGTTTATGAATATATTTATTTTACGAGTAAGTGGGTTCTCTGTCTTGGGCGATCGACGCCAAGTTTACCCCGCAAACATTATGACATCGTCACCATCGCTGCGGTCCACCTTGACGACAGATTTGGAGGGAGAAAGGGAAGGTTTTTGTTCAGCATTGGGACACAAAAAAATGTGTATTCAGAAATGTCATTGCAGTCTCTCTGCTCCATAACAACTTCGCCTTCGGCTTGGGCTTCTATTCAAACAATTATTTTACTATATTATACCTATCTATAGTTATTCAAGTGGAGAAAGTTTTCGATTTTCGACCCGGCTATATAAACTAATTTGCATTATCTTCTGTTCATTTATTTTCCAGAACTTCACCGGCAACGGCTTAGGATCAATGTCGAGCGCAAGCCGCAAAGAGGAATTTGGAACGCCTCTCAAATATGTCCTGTGTTGGTTTTTAACTTTGATTATGATTGAATGGTCCTGCTCTCAACCTTATTTTGCCTGGTGGATAGCGGTGCCTATGTGCACATGAACGTGCTGGTACTATTAACTCTGATTTAATTTGTACCTTTTCATCTGTCATCTAGATAAAACTGCTCGCTATGCACACCGAGACAGTCAACCCAACAATTTATTCCGATAGTAACAAATAAAATATATACAAATAATAATAGTAGTAAAAAATAAAATTAGTATTTGTGTAGTAGAAAATAATGTGTTCTTATTTTATTCATCATTTTTCCCGACTGTGGTACCTATTTTGTTGCATATGCATCATGTCATTAAAATGGGTTTGTTTATTTCCGTGTCAATAAGAACTTGCGAGTTCGTATGAAATACCGTGAGGAGTAAACGCTCATAGCTTAAAACCATGTTTCCATATTCTTTAAAAAACAGATGTCAATAAAATCGAATAAAATTATATCTACTTCTAAACGGAGAGTGGTGAGGTTTGAGGCACTGCAGCAAAAAAAAATCCACAGAATAAAACAGATACAATAAATACAACGTGTAACAGAATAAACACAATACCTGAATAGGGGTCATTGTACTTATCAATATAAACAGCTTTTACTATGGGACGTTGGATGGTCGAGGGCAAACAACTTAGAGAAAGAAATTCTATGCACTGGGTAGACCAAATCCGTACCTCGTTGTACTTGAAAGCTTCAGTAGCCGTGCATGTCGTTGAAAGTGGAGCAAGTGGAGAAAAATAATAGTTTTGAAACCATTATGTGGTCACGAATTCACGACCCGCAGCATGCATCGGGGAAACGGCAAGCAGGAGGAGCATTGTACAAAAGATAGGTAATGTAAGCCTAAAACCATAGATTTAATGAAAAAAGATAGGAGATGGTGCCATCTTTATTTAATATATATTATCCGAACGTTTGCATTTATTTAAAATTACATGCAAAAAGGCGGACTATGGCGGACTTTAGCCTGAATGTTTCTCCTGTTATGCGGGTATCACACAAAGAACCACCTACGTAGAGCCGGGATACACCACAGCACGTATTTCAGCCATTTACACAATTTTCTTAAGCATGTGATCTTATAAAAACGTTAGAATTTACGTGCCTCACGTGTGCAAACACTGTAAAAAATCGTAGTTAAGAATCGGGAAAACGTGGCAACATTTTTCATGCAAATGAGTTTTTACAACCATGTTTTGGCTTCATACAAAATGCTGAGTATATTTTGGACTGTTCTACACTAGCACTATAATACAAACTCAAGCATACAAATAGATGAACGGCGGTGCGGCAACCTGATCGGCGGCGGCTGGTTCAATCCATGTTCCGGAGCGAGGAGGCATGGGAACCGTCATGCGAAGCAGTAATGCTAGTGAAGTAGGAGGCGGGCCCCGTGAGGGAGAGACAACCCTCACGCCCCAGCCGCCGCAACATAGGGAGACGCACCGGACGTCGGGAGTCGCAGGGCGATTCCCGGCCACCGTAGGCGCGGGTCTGCGGACGGCGAGCGTTGGGTGGCTCGCCGTCCGATCAAAACCAGGCCCGGGTCGACGGCGCGTTGTTTTTTTTTTAGAGTATTTTTGAATTTAGAAAGGATAAATTTACAGTATGTCTAGAAATATGTTACCCTTAATGATTTTACTTTTTCAAAACTATTTTAGCGTCCTCTATTGCTTTTTCTGAACATAAAGTGCGCCTACGCAAATAGAGTATAATCAATCAATATATATAAAATTCACCCAATACTGAGTGATTGTGTGACTGAGTGACTGACAGACAACGCACAGCGGAAACTGCTGGTTGTAGTCATAATGCCCTACAGCAGGTCCAAAATTGGTTCACACACTTAGTCCTCATTTAACATCTCTTGCGGGACGGCTAAGTTCAGCAGCATATGCTGTCAGAAAAATCCGTCAATTTACTGATATAGACACCGCGAGGCTGGTCTATTTTAGTTACTTTCAATGTATCATGTCTTACGGTATCTTATTATGGGGACGACCTGCAGACATCGAATCTATATTTATTCTGCAGAAAAGAGCCATCAGAGCCATATATAATCTGGGTCGGCTCGATTCCCTAAGGGAACTGTTTAAAGATATTAACATCATGACGGTACCTTGTCAATACATATACGAAAACATAATGTATGTTCGAAAAAATCTCCAACTTTATAGTAAGATTAGTGACAGGCATAATTTTAATACTAGAAATAAGAACAAATTAGATCAACCCCGATTCAGATTGGCTAAAGTACACACTTCTTTTATGGGGTACTGTGTAAAATTTTATAATAAAATACCATTTGATATTCTCGGACTTAGACAGGCATATTATAAACTGGAAGGTTATATCCTGCTCCACAGCCTCAGCCGCTTGGTTCCACTAGTTAGGATTTTATATTTGGAGGAGATGCTTACCCTTTTTTATTTTATTTTTACGTTTAATAATAGTAATATTCCACATTTCTATAATGTTTGGAATACACTTTTATTTTTCTGTTCGTACCAATTGATATTTATAGTTTTATGTAAAGTAGAAGCATTTTTTATTTTGGAATCCTGTAAATGTCAGGACCATGGAGCCTTTTATGTTAATAGATGGTTTCCTGTCCATGTCAACATTAATAAGCAGGGGCAGTTGAGGGTTTGTCATGCTCACTCGAATGTCTCGCTGATGGTGGCGCGTGTATCGGATCATTAAGTTCCCTTCAAAATGGTTGAGCTGAATGGTGCTGATGCACGCGTCATTTTCGTGAACGGGCGCCATCAGTGGAGACTGGTCAAAGTCAAAGTCAAAGTCAAAGCATTTATTTCAATTAGACCATTTACAGGCACTTTTGAATTGTCAAGGTCGGTCGGTCAAAAAGATAGAATAGAAGAATAGAATAAACGTTTATTGTCTCCAGTATTACAGCTAGTAGTATTGGAACTATACACAAAACTATAATACCGGAAGCAAAAGGTTCAAGCGTCAGCATTATGCTTAGGTCCCCTAGTGGGTTGCTAAGCGCTGGTTTTCAGCTTAAACCCTTGACTCCTGTTTACAATAAAAATTAAGAGAAAAAAAAAACAGTAGGTACATTTAGCAACATCAGATTAAATGATAATTATAAAATGAAGAAGAAAGATAAAGCTATTTGCACGTTCCAAGGCGTAGATCTCTATGGAGAAGAACGTGCAACGTGCTTTGTAGAAAGCTGAAATTCGGCATGTAGGTTTCTTGGGAAATGTAAGTTCCAGATTTTGTTCGAAAGAGTTACCGCGGCCCTGGAAAGCAAAGGGCACTACGAGAAGCACGGATGGGTTTTAGTCAGTAAGAGTCTGACACTCCCTCCCGCTTCACCCAGAGCGGGAGGAGTCATTTGATGACTTCCCTCTGCTCTATGCCTTTATAATCCATTTATATATCTCTTATTAGGTAGGTACATACAGGAACCAAATAACTTAAAACTTCTGTAAATTAGAGTGCAAAACCTTCTAAAACACACATGAAAATTATAACTAGAACATGTGGCGCGCGGTCAGTTCATAGAAGTTAGTTTATTACTTCATACGTTAACATGGACACGGGCAGAATTCTGAACTAGAACTATATATTATATTATGTTTGTCTACAACCATCTTGTTTTATTATTTTGAATTTGTAGCTGGTTAAATAAAAATAAAGTATGAACTTAGTATAAAAAGAGACGAGCTGTTGCAAAAAATAACACCAGCGATGGGTCGATCTTCAAGGTTAAGCAACGCTTGCCGAGGTCGATCTGTGGATGGGTGACCATCTTAACATACCGCGGCGAGAATCCTCCGTGCCTCGGAAAACACGCTAAGCCATTGATCCCGGCTATCATTTGTTGGTCTTTAACATTCGTTACGGATTGTCAGGAGCCAGAACTGCAGACACCAGAGCTGCAAAGAAGTTTCGTGTTACCCAGTGGTGAAGGTTGGATGACTGAGATGCGAAGGTCAGATTCAGATAGGCCACATAAAATACTGGTATTCAGCTGAATCCAGTTTGACTGGAAGCGGACCCCAATATAGTTGAGAAAAAGCTAGGCAGATGATTTAAACAACTTATGAGCTGTACAAATGAGAGAAAAGAATAATGAAAAAAAAAACGTTTATTGAAATAAAAACTGTGTACTGGCCATTGCAGCACCTCACATTTTTCTGACGCTACATAGTGGCCTCTAGACCGAAGCGAACTCGCCACGTGGTCGGCAATATTCGGGAGCGGTCGTTTGCGAGAGTTTCCTGTATGGCGCACCCAAATAAGCAAACGTTCGAATGACCCTTTTTTTTAATGGGAAATCATCAAATGACTCCTTCCGCTCTGGGCGGAACAGATGGGAGTGTCTCAACTCGTACTGACTAAAACATACCCATGTTTCCCAAATGCCCTTTGCGTTCCAGGGCCGTGGTAATTCTTTCAGAGAATTCCGCAACCCTGGCAGGTTGGATGTCCCCCTATATTTTCTTTATAAACCTATGATATTACTCCTTTTTTTTTGTGTACAATCCACTTCCTTGCGTAGCTGCGTCATTCCCCCAATGCCAAAAGTCGTGACGACATGAAGGTTACAAAACTTTTGTTGTGTTTCTGCAGTTGCTCCTACTTTCAGCGACATGCACGGCGTCTGAGGCTTGTAGGTTCAACAAGGTTCAGATTTGATAGTCCGGTTAAGCAATGGAGTCCCTAACACGCTAGTTGTTATCGTGTGGGCAGTAAGGTCTAACGACCTCACACACCCTAGTTTCAGAGTTTCTAAACCGCCTCAAGGGCCTCTGACATGGTTTAGCGTGCTGAAACAGCGAGTGGCCAGGTCCAAAAAAAAGGTTCGGATTTGATTAGACGAGTTCGTTTGACCTTAGTTTTGCCAGAGGCAAATTACTTTCAGTAGGTTGTCACTAGGAGTTTAAAATCATCTTAGTGTACAATAAAGAATAAAGTCCAGATTTCACCACAGCAGAAATGAGCGGAGTACTGTAAAGCGGCTACCTATGAGAAGACATGTTGGTCAGCTTTTTGTTTATGGATGGAAAATTATGAAATGACTTCTTCCGCCCTGGAGGGAGCGGAAGTTTTATAGAGCTTACGAGTCTTTTATAGGCCAGCATCAAGTTTCAGTTTCAGTCGTACTGTTTTTTTTTTTAAATAAACGTTGCCCCACACTAGGAATTTCTCCTATATCGTGGGTGCGTTTACAAACATATAATGTCACATACACAAACAGCCAGACCCGGAACAACTATCTGTAGGCCATACAAATATTTGTTCCGTGCGGGAATCGAACCCGCGACACGCAGCGCAGCAGTCAATCGCCCAACCACTGCGCCAACCGTGTCGTCAATTGCTTCTTCTATTTGGTTGCCTTTTAATTTAGTTAAGTATACAATAAAATAAATTCTCGATACATCTGCCCGGGCGCCCACATCGAAATACAAACTCCAGATTCCCGGCTAAAAAAGTTGTTCCAATCCGGTTACATACGGGTTTTCATGCTTATTTATCCGGGCTCTGAGCTCTGAACCCACTTTATGAAGCCTGTTATGGGTTAATTATCCATCGGGAACATAAACATTCGCTTACTTTTTAATTATTGAGAGGTAAATATGGGCTTACGATTTAACTTTATTTTAAGAATTTGTTTTGGACCATTGTATTTACTTATTGTATTGTATATTTATCTGTATTACCCTGTGCGACTTAGTACTCACCACAAGGAAAATGGATTTAAGGTTTCAAATAGATTTAATTTAATTCGAATTTATTGACTTAGAATTTATAAAACACGGTTTTAAGTTAAGAGCTTGTTTACTCCTCACGCTATTTCATACAAAATCGCACGTTCTTATTCTTTTGGAAATGAATGAACCGATTTTAATGACTTATAAGCATAAGCAAAATAGGTACCTCGGTCGGAAAAAATAACAGAAATGAAAACAGTTTATTTTCTACAACACAAATAGTAATTTATTAAAAATAATAAGTACACAGAGTTATTATGGTAAAAATGTTGTTTTTGATTGTCTCGGTGTGCAAAACGAGCCGTTTTATCTTACACATTATATAACAGGCCAGCCTGCAGGTATTGTTAAATCAGTGTATATATTATCAGCATGCTCATACACGCGTAGACACTGCTTTCCATCAGGCAAAATAAGGTTAAGAGCAGGAAATATTTAAGAAGCGTTCCAAATTCCTCTTTGCGGCTGGCGCTCGACCTCGATTTTACGCCATTGCTGTTGAAGTTCTGGAAAATAAATGATCAGAAGATAATGCATTTATCCTACAACTTTGGCTTCACCCGGTTGAAAATCCAAAATTTTCTCCACTAGTACAATCATAGATATACTAAAATTATTGATATGTTACGATATATTTTGATGGAAATGAGGAAACTTTGTCATCCAGGCCGTCCCCAGCTGTCCTCCTCCCAGCGACGCTCTAAGCCGAAATTCGTCTCATAGGGGCACCTACCTACCTTTCCTGCCAAGGTTGCGGAATTTGTTCGAAAGAGTCACCGCGGCCCTGGAACGCAAATGGCATTTGGAGGAGCGCGGATGGGTTTTAGTCAGTAAGAGTCTGATACTCCCTCCCGCTCCACCCAGAGCGGAAGGAATCATTTGATGATTTCCCATTCTTAATAAAAAAGGGATACCCTTAGCGTGTATACGCTTAGCTTGTAAGTCCTGGGCGGAGACTTTTATTCCTATTAAAGCCGACACAGGCAAGTCCGGCTAAGCAGACGACAACCTCCTCGGTTGACTTGCGAGAGGCCACATATAAAAAACCGTAAACGGGTGAGGGGAGGAGGTAGGCAACAATTTTCGAGTATAAAAGTGTTAAAAAAACTGTCTTATGTTCTAGTCCAGGCCATTGGCCACCAGTGTGTCAACTTTCTGAAGTTGAGACGTGACAAGCATATTCAAAAACATTAATAATGTTGGTAGGATGTATATATAGCATTAGAGAATAGTAAAAACAAAAGTTACGTATTACACGCAGACATCAGTTTTTCGTTCAGTCTTTAAAGTAGAATTACAAATGAAAACAAATACTGCATCTGATTGTAGTAAGCTCACCTGTTCATCAATGCTTCTAGGGTGTGTCCTTCTCGCCTGTTCATTAATGCTTCTGAAGTATGTTCTACTTGCCGCTCCGCCAATGCTTATCGGTGGAGCGTTTATTCTTCTTGGGCTTTGTAGTATTTTTATGACGAAATCGACAATTTGTTTTCTTTTATTCCGCCTGAAAAAGGAGGTTATTAATTCGATCCATATGTATAAATAATGATCAGAACTGCATAATATTCGTAAATATTAGCCTATGTGGACTTCGATGATTGACAGAGAGAAATCGGATTGCGATTACATAATGACAAGAGATATAAAGACAGCTGAAAGGCGCGTAGGTACGCGATTCACAGACTGCTTCAATGCGATCAGCGTGCGATGAATTAGTGAACGTTATGCCGCGTCCTGAGAGTACGCTAGGCCAGTTCATGGCCAAAGTACTATCAACGATGTACGTCCGACCTTACAAATGATTATATGAACCATCAAGCTTAGGTACATTTCAGGATAACTTGAGGGATAATTCCAGTTGTTTGCCTTATTAGCTGTTTCTTTTAAAAAACCACAAATTTCCCGATGTTCTGAAAAGGTTTTGTCATTTTTTTTCGAATGTTATGAAGTACGATACGTGACCTACTGACAGCTTATAACAAGGATATCCTATATCGTATTGGTAAGCTTATGGCGCGGTCAGATTTTTTTTCAGTGTAAAAATCCCGCCAAACTATTTATAACTCCTGAGAGAACTCCACCCGGTCCATTCTGTCAATATGTCACCGTGTAAACTTAAGTGGAGTGAGCATGAAATGAACTGTCATTTCATCTTGTTTGAATGAAGTGAGTTGTCAACTTACACGCTGAGATGTATACAGATGTTCGCACTACTGAACCAACAGTGTCGACCACCAGAAAAACTTCCCGTCTTTTCTCGGCGAGTCCCGGAGAAATGATTTAACTGTCTTGGATACCGCAACGGAATTAATCAGAAAAGAACAGTAAAGGAATAAGAACAATCAACCTCCTTACCAAGCAGAAGTCAGAACAGAGCTGCCAAGAGGCACCAATTATGTTCGAAAGAGTTACCGCGGCCCTGGAAAGCAAAGGGCACTAGGAGGAGCACGGATGGGTTTTACTCAGTAAGAGTCTGACACTCCCTTCCACTCCGTCCAGAGCGGGAGGAGTCATTTGATGATTTCCCATCCATAAAAAGGGACGTCTGGGGTGGCCTAGTAATTGTTTCTTGGTGAAGGTGAGATAGTGGTCAAGCGCGTGCCTATCAATAATAAATTTAAAAAAAGGTTTACTAGAAAAGTACAACTCGTTGAGTCATGTGTACTTACAGTGGACACCACCTATCAATCGTCCGCAATTTTTTTGAGTTCGGTGTCCCCGTGATTGTGCTGAAAGAAAAGAAAAACGATCCAGATAGAGAGGGGATTTGCTAAGATCACTGCCTAAGCTGTATTTGAACACACTAATTTGAAAGGGTTATACGTTATATCCTACAGGTGGTCCTAGGACAGATAGCACGAAAATTCTGGTAACAATAAATAGTATTAAATTAAAAGACAAGTGAACAAACGGTCAGCAAGATTGAACTTTGAGTATGAGAGAAAATGAGTGTCCTCGGTAAGATGACGCAGCCCCGTGTGTGCCGGCCACCCCGCCCCCGGTGCGCACTAGTAGCTCGAGTGCCCCCTCCCCGACCGCAGCCATCACCCGCGGTCGCCCGGCGCGTAGTGATGGTGATGTTTTTAACACTAATGCAAGAAGTTCATATGGAAGAATTCCATACCGTTTACCTTTTGTAACCCGTTTAAATGACTATGGGACCAACACTGAAATCGCGAAAAAAAAATTGACTGCCCCATACATTTCTGTGCGCATAACTCGACAAAATGTAGGTACTGAACAGCAGATTTTTTTCTTCCAAGGTTTCGGTTTTGGTCCCATAGTAAAAGTTGTTCATAATGATGAGCACAATGACCCCTTAAGAAGTATTGCGTTTATTCTGTAACACGTTGTATAATTTTGAATAAACAGTGCAATTGAAAAAATAAACTTTTTCGACAAAAATAAACTTTTTGCTTGTCTCATCTAAGTTGGTATTACAACCGGTGTTGAATGTGGGTACTTCTGATCTTCAAAATGTTTGTCATTTTGTTTGATGATGTTTGTCATTTTGACTAAACTTTTAGGGATTGGGGGTGTAATTAGAAGTACATTGGTGCTTACTTATAAAGTACTAGCTTGGGCCAGTGGCTACACCCAAGTTATATTCGAAAATCATCCCAATCCTACGCCCTATTCCAAGATATGGCCTACCCGTTTGCCATGTTTCATCCAAATCCGTTCAGCCGTTACGACTTGAAGAAGTTACAAACAAACATATAGACGGAAAGACAGATAGAGTTATTTTCGCATTTATTATATTATATGAATGGATGTACCTATCAGTTTGTTTAATATCGCAGACCTCCCTGCAACCCACCGATATTGCCAGCAGTCGAGGGGCATCAACCTCCTCAGGGTCGTATTGCACAGAGAAGTGCACTACCTTGTTGGAACCAGGATTGCTCTGGGTGTCGATGTTTTCAGTTGGCATATCGTCTTGTTTTTCCACTTCTGTAAGCTCGATCTGAAAGATAGCATAAATAAATAGCTTTTTACCGCAGCTTCACCCGTGATGAGAACGATATTGAAATGATTTCGAGTATTTTCCCAAAGGGAACCTACTCTTACTACCGGGGTGAAAAGTAAAGAACAACTATACGAAGTAAAGTATTATTTGTATAACGATTAGCCGCTGACTTTTTGTCTGCCGGTCAGAATGACGCTCTTGTCCTTTGTTGCCGCGACCTCTACAAGTCTACACGCAAGTTCGACATTCTGTCCGCGAAGTTTAAGTGTGTAGTACCAAAGTGGTTCATAACATTCATATCCCGACAGCCGCGGGATGTACCGTGCGCTTTTGACGCCGATGCACGGTAGTATATTTGTCCTTCGTTTGCGCCACTGCAAGGTGTAATTTGAACTTCGCTAAGTGGGGCTACCGTGACACATCAACTGCAAGGTGTGGATGTGGAGCGGAGTCACAGACCATGCTCCACCTGCTATCTTGCCCTCTGTGCCCCAAGACATGCAGCCTAAGTGACCTGTGTGCGGCTACCAACGATGCTGTGGAGGTGGCAACGTTTTGGGCCACCCAAATCTGACCAACTGTCGTGCCAGCGACACGAAGAAGAAGAAGCCACTGCATAGAAATCCATACGATATATGGGCGCAGACAACTGTCCGCACAGCCACTGTCCACGTCCAGCTCCCGTTAGGCACCAGGCGTCGTGCTCATACAAAGCGATCACCGCACGAGTACAAGGTCCCTTTGCACCATCAAAAGAAGAAAGAAAGAAATAAAGGCACTTGTGTAGTTGGCACACATAGGTAAACACGATGTAGGTATAAAAATTGGGAAGCTTTATTTTTAATAAAACAATAACATTGTGTGTCCCATGGTTGCGCCAAATAGGTCCAGTTCAGCAAAATGCCAGACAACTGAGAGTTGCCTGATGCTGGTTTTCAACTAAACCTTACGTTGAAGTGTACGGACTTAAATCAATTCTGTAAGGTGTTTAAATATACAGCTAAATAGATATTATATGTTATGTTTCCAAAAGCTTACAACCCTAATCTCTTCAAAGTTAGAGTAAACAGGCTCCTTCTGGGTAAGCTCGCTCCATCGTAGACTTTGCCTCTGTCATCTCTGACATTGACTAGAGTCAAGAGCAAACCCATTACTAATAAAAAAGAATGTTGTAAACGATACATAATAATTTCAACGCTGTTCGTCTAAATATCGGAAAATTTGAAAAACTAATCAGCAAACTCACCCAGTTCGACCCGAACCAAGATTCGAGCTTGATATAAATACTATAGTGTGGGCGATTGTCTGTGGTCACGTTGATGACTCCGTACCACCGGTCAAGCTCTGGTCCTGGCGGCCCGTATGTGAACACGTCAGGACATGGCGATATTAGCGTCGACTGCTCGGAGACTTGCCCGAGTGTGGGAGCTGCTGATACCGCCAGGAATGCGTATAGGGCCACAATCTGGTGAGTTAAGTACTTTTTAGTCTTTAATAACTGACCGGCCCTTAGAAACCACTTTTTTTATCGGCAGATTATTCGCCTGTCTTCCACCAAATTTACACGCACTTTGTTACACATGAACACATGCATAGTTTCAATTATTACACCTTGTTTTTGTCACAATTCTTACCATAATCAAAAGAAGTAAATGGTTACTTATAAACACGTATTTGCGTGGATTGGATTAAAGTGCGCCAAAAATGTTTTTACTTGTAGGCGAGCTATAGTGTTTGCTGCGCCTGCAACTGTTAGAATAACAAAAGGAAATCATGGCGACAGGTCAAGAAATACAGGACCATGAATGAGGAAACTCGGTATTTTTAATCTGCCATTTTAGTATAAATACGTACAGACGCAAAATGACGTAACGTGAAGTTCATAATATTGATATCATTTGGGGATTACCTATACGTATAAATAAGGTTAAACATATTTTCCTTGTGTCTTGACCATATTTTACAAGATGTAATTGAATAAACGGAAAACCTGAAAAAGGGTCAATGTACTCATTATTATGAACTTTTATTACAGGGTAGGTCTCGTAGTAAAAGTTTATGGAAAAAATATCAACCGCCCCATACTTACATGTATGCATAACTTGCCTAGCCTTTTCAAAACTATATTCGGATCGGCTCCCAGTCAAACCGGATTCAGCTGTATGCAAGTATTTTACGTGGAGCGGCTGCCTCCACAACCCATTAACTGGGTAACACGGTACTTCTTGGCAAGACTGGTGCTGGTGCTGGTGGTGAACTTGACCAAATGTACTGAACAGCTGTTTTTCAAGTTTTGCGTTTAATTCATTAAAAACTGTATGTGTGACGTGTTATTTTCAAAAGTCGCGACAGTAGTGACGAAATTTTCTTACTACAACTAAAATACTGTAGGTAGTATAAGCGCTTTCCACAATCTGTTGCGGGAACTTTTGAGCCGCTTTCAAGCGCTAGCGTCGTGTTTATGACGTCATAAAGTCGAGGGTAAAACACAGATCACGGAAAGTAGCCACTGCTAGAGATGACAGTTTCAATACTTTCTATTGAAATCAAACATTGAGTGTTACCGCTTCCTACTCATAGAAATTGACTGCCCAGGACAAATCTAAAATTTGTGCTCAGCTTACACTGCGCGGGTACGTTTCTTATTGGCATTGCACAACTGCTCCAGAAGAAACAAATTTTTCAACAGCTTGTTTGTACGTATGTCTATTTCTTTAGCACGCCCTATAGTATAAACGGCTGGATGACTTTTAAAAAATGAGATATCATTAGGTATGTTATCAATCTCTACTATAGTACAATATCTATAGGTACTATTCTAATAAACCTGAAGAGTTTGTTTGTATATTTGAACGCACTTATCTCTGGAACTAGCAGTCGGATTTGAAAAATTATTTTTGTGTATGATAGCCACATTCATGAGGAAGGCTATACGAGAACGGGAAATTCCAACGGGAACGAGGAAAAACGGTAAATGCGCGTACGAAGTCGCGGGCAAAAGCTAGTTTTAAATAAAATAAAAAGACGACCGCCATTATGTAAGTGTTGTCGTATTTTTTATGACATCGCCATTAAAAATGTGAGGACTTGTATCAAAAAACGTTCCAAACAAGTCACATTTCCAGCAGCCTGATGATGTTGGTGGCATCAAATCTGTGGTTAAACAATAATGAATTCCGTTGCATCTGTCTTGAAAAGTGACTTGTTGACTTGTTTTTAGTACCTTCTCGTGTTTTTTTAATTGTTTTTGTAATGCCGTCTCTAAGGTAGGCGCCGGATATACTTGCAATATACTACATTGACTTGCCCTAATACCCCTTCGTAGATACCCGAACAAAAAATTATGAACCGTTTTTCATAACTAGAGAACGTAAAGGATCACGATAGAGGTCGATTCAGGATAGTTTTTCGTCTGTTTGTTGTGTTTTATTTCTGTTTTTGATATTAAGAAAGTCAATAAATGTATGTGGGTCAATGACTGTTATCGTACATTTATCTGGTGGTTACCATAGTCACAGTCAGCGTGGTAATTCTAAACTCTATGGGTTAGAAACACGTGCTAGCGACCACCCCCTTTTTATAGCGATAGTTTCCATTCTATGAGTACTTGTGAAATGTTTTTATAGTACGCCAAATGATAAGGTTATTATTTCAGCGATATATGGTTTTATGATGCTCTTGGAAAAGATTTTTGTTACTCTGCAAAAAGAAATGTTCTTGTGTAATGTCATTTGAAAAATATTATGGATTTTATTTCTGTTCAATAGTTGGACTACTACTACTATGGTTGTGTCATCATCATATCAGCCAAAAGACGTCCTCTGCAGGACATAGGCCTCCCCCAAATGCGGGTTTAGGGATTGCCATAATCGCCACGCTTGGCAGGCGGGTTGGCGTTCGCAGTGTAGCTGTTGCAATGTACCATAATATGTTTACACAGAATACTGCTGCCCATTCTCTGGTGAGTCTCTACTACTATGGTTACTTTTAATTAATTGGCAATCTTCAGGGAATCAACTGAACACAACCTGAGTATAGAGTTCAACTCAAAAAACTTATCCCAATTTGCAGAGATAAATGTACCTACTAAAGAGCAGTTTTTGTTCATATTTCCAAGTGCCAATAAATTCTTACTTTTTAAGCAACGTTCGCAATCAGCATGTCAGTTGCAATCTGTTAAAAAAGCCATAATTTCCGTACATTTTTGACAGATTGCAACTTACAACTTACAACTGCTAAAAAAAATTGTATAATTGGCTCTCTGATCTGATCCCTAAGTAAAAGTTCTTCATACCCATATTTTCCCGCTAAAAAATAAATCAAAAACAGGGATAGAAACACTTGTTTCATTTTAGGCTTATGTTTTATTTACGAACATGTTATATAAACTCTCTTGCAAAAAAAACGGGCACTTTAGATTTTTTTCTCTACTTCAATGTAGAAGAACAAGAAATAGGTTTTGTTAATTTGACGATGTATTGGCATGTTTTTTGAAGCATCCTGGCATGATTCTTTACGTTCCAAATTTAAAATTTGAAATTATTAAAAGAAAAATAATGATTATTGTGGATTATTCTAAAATTGCTTTACTAATGGCGCGAATTGCTGAAACGATTTTTAACTGATTACGATATTTTAAAACTTTTTGGATATTTTCTGCAAATTAAACAATTTAATCTTTCTTTTTACATTAAATACCACTTTTTGATATGAGTGATAAAGCGATAAGGACCGGTAAAATTATAGCCCTACTTGAAGAAGGTTGTTCGCAAACTTACGTGTCTCAGCGGCTAAATGTGAGTCGTTCAACTGTCCAGAGGACTTGGCAACGGTATCTAGAGACTGGTTCGGTCAAAAGAAGACCCGGTTCGGGAAGAAAACGATGCACAGAACCAAGAGATGACCGCTTTTTGGTGAGTCAGGCGCTGCGTAATCGTGAGGCGTCAAGTGTGGACCTGAAGAAGAGCCTTGAAGAAGTAAGAGGAGTAGAAGTTAGCTTATGGACGGTCAGGAGGAGGCTTTTGGCTGCCAATATCAAGAGTTACCGCCCAGCTCGGGGCCCTAAATTACTCCGTGAGCACCGTGTTGCTCGACTTCAGTTTGCTCGGAACTGTGCTTCATGGACTCTGGAGGACTGGAATAAAGTATTGTTTTCTGATGAAGCTAGAATCTCTTTGTGCGGAGAGGACCGACGCCGGCGAGTGCTGCGAAGACCACGGGAACGCTATGCGGAAGTGTGTTTCGAAGAAATCACTCCTTATGGCGGAGGCTCCGTTATGTTTTGGGCAGCAATTAATTCGACGGAGCGTACGGAGTTAGTTTTCATAGAAAATGGAACATTAAATGCACACCGGTACATAATGGAAGTCCTAATTCCATATGCACAACCCACATTGACTGCACTTGGGGAAGATTCCATTTTATGGACGATAATGCTCGCCCGCACCGTTCTGGCGACGTGGAAGCGTACATGCAAGAAGTTGGGATCCGTCGTTTAGATTGGCCAGCTCGAAGTCCTGACCTCAATCCAATTGAGCATGTGTGGGATGTTCTAAAGAGACGGGTAAGATCAGTGCAACCTGCTCCACAAAACATCAGGGAGCTAAAAAGAGTCATTGCAGAAGAGTGGGAACGTATTCCTCAAAACGTTATTAAAAACATCGTGGAAAGCATGCCCAGAAGGATTCAAGCTGTGATTTTGGCAAGAGGAGGTCACACTCGTTATTAGGTTTTTACATTTGTAACTTTATTTAATTAAAAAAAGTAAAAAAAAACTTATCTTTATTGCCGACCACTTCTTATTGTTTGGGCGTGTACATCGATTTTAAAGAATCCATCGCTTTTTTTTTCTTTTAATTGCTCGAATTAGGGATGGGTCGTCGACGTATTTGGCGTCAACGAAACTAGACCGTCCAATTTCGTTCATCGACTAGTCGATCAACTAGTTGAATTCGTCGACTAGTTTACGCGTTAACTTGGTAAACTTTACGACGAAATCTACGGCGTCGACGGCGACGTAGGCGGTTGACTTTAGACTAGTCTCCCGCGTGCTTTATGTACCTATTAATTTGAACTTCCCTTCATACTTTTCCAGGCTTAGGACTGGCTGAATAGGTACTGAATAGAGTTAATAACTAATAAAGTTTTATTCACTATTCTGGCGTATTTAGAAGATCAACTGATTTTATATACATTAATTAAATATATACAAAACCAGTTAATCGTTGAATTCGCAAACATTCGAAAACGGTAGAACGGAAGGAACCTTCAGCGCGGAGTGCGATTAGTCACGCACGCAATGAATTTTAAAATCAAAACAAGATGAACTACGTAAGTAATAACAAACAAGTAAAAACTGGCTTGTCTCGCATAGTTCGACCAGTCCATCGCCTTTCTCTTTCGCACTCGCGAAACTACCAAACATCCATATTCTTTTCTTCACATATCCTTTTCTTCACATAGCACAACAATAATTTCATTCGACCCGTACAACAAACAAATATCAACTAGAGTTCAAATTTGTTTGCAACTTTCAACAAATTTCAACGGACGATTGAATTTGTATGTACCATTCTACGTTCTCGTTCTCGTGTCGCCCGTCTCGCCGTCGCGTCGCGTCGCGCAAACGAGTTGCGAGTTTCAGTTTAACCGTTTGAGGCGTCTACGGATTCGACTAGTCCATCGTTTATCGGTGAACCGTCGATTCGTTCACAGTACGTCGACGGTCGAATTAACTAGTTCGTTCATTCAACGACCATCGCTAGCTCGAATTCACTTCACGCGCATTAATTTACACGATTATAAGTATACAGACTACGTCAAAGAAATAAATTTCATTTAATTAACTAAAATCGACCTTAGAACGTAAATTTCCTTAGGTGCCCGTTTTTTTTGCAAAGAGTGTATATATGTGTCAATTTCACGTGAATAAACAGATTTTCTTTCTTTCTTTCTTTCGATCAACTAAAATCCAGTACAGACAACCCATCTGCAATTTACCTCCGGAACAAAAATACCTACACTATTCTCCGATTCCCGATGTAAGCGAAAACTCGAACAAAAATCTGATAATAATAGCTGCGTTTATCAATAAAAGAAAATACGGATTATAAGGGTCAGGGTACAGAGGGCAGTCACAAATCTTTATCGGCGGACCGTATTGTGATTTATGTTAGACCTGTGTGTGCTTCTGCCCTGTTTAACGATTTATTGGAGAAAATACCTTTTAATTCACGAAGTATTGGATTAGTACAGTTGCTATAACTCACGAGTTCACGACTACTCACGAGTGCGGGCGAGCCATTCTTGTGTAGGTAAATGTACGTGCACATTGTCTTAGTATTCGAAAGCTTGGGAGCGACTGACACAAGCTTACGCACGTGAGATAAAACAACCACTTACAGACAGCTTTTTAGACGTTAAAACTGCATTGAACCGTATTAAGTATTTTCTTCATCTTCTTCTTAATATCCTAGGTCCCCTGTAGCTGGGGCAGAGGGGGGTGGGGGTCCACAGTAGTCCGCCATCGCGAGCGGTCTTGAACTTCACGCGTCACCTCGCTCCATGTCAGTCCGATGCTCGTCGCTTCGGCCAACACAGTACGTTGCCAGGTTTGATGGTGTCAAGTCTTATAAAACACTAGTTTTCACTCCCACCGCGTATCATCTCAGGAACTGAACATTCTTTCGGGATAAATAGTAGCCTATGGCGTCGTTCTACACAGTGATCACCGCGCGATTACGCGACTGTTCTAATCATTTTTATGGCAGACAAGATGGCGTCGTCTGCACGCCGACAGAGGGCGCTCCCGGTTTTTCCGAACACATTGCCGCGATAATCGCTTATTCTCGCAATGGTCGGTATGTTTTAGGACGATGCCTACTTTACTTATCTGTAAACAAGCACCTGTAGTTATTACCTTTTGCAAACTTAATATAAACACGCAAGGTGTAGGAGCAGTGAGTACTACACTTTTTTTATGGATTAGAAATCATCAAATGACTCCTTCCGCTCTGGGCGGAGCGGAAGGGAGTGTCAGACTCTTACTGACTAAAACCCATCCGTGCTTTTCCTAGTGCCCTTTGCTTTCCAGGACCGCGGTAACTCTTTCGAACAGAATCCGCAACGTGAGTACCTACCTACTACACTTACCAAACATTTTTGGGGAATTACTATGGGATTAAACTGGTCTGAGATAATACAGGGTTATTTGTAAAACACCAACAACTTTTACTACGGGACCAACTCTGAAAAGTCGAAAAAAAAAATCTACTGTTTCATACATTTTCATCGGGTGAATATTGCATTTTGTATGAAACAGCCGATTTATTTTTTGATATTTCAGAGTTGGTCCCATAGTAAAATTGGTTTGTAATCATGAGTACTTTCACCCACTGAAAGGTTGTTAGTGTTTTACAAATAACCCTGTATAATGTATTAATTTCTTATCGATATATTTCAGCCAAGAAGTGGAATTCAACTCAGTATTCATCGAATTTCCTTCAAAGCCTTACTTACTACAAAATTGTTTTGCAGAAAACGTAGCCAATTTAGTTTTTCGTTTAGGAACCGAAATCCTTCTTGCGAAACTATTCGCCGCTTTTGGCAAGACCTTGGGGAGAACTTGTAACAAAATCAAAACCAAAGGGAATTATTTAGTTTTCTCACAGACCGAATGAGACCAACATGTACCTACTACTGTACCTACTGCTAACTGATAAGGTAGACGAAAAAACGTTAGTTCTCTTCATATTGCATCCACACTATGAAATTAATAGCAAAGGAACTATTTGTTTGTAAAGTTGCCACGCCTAAACCGCTAAACCGGTACTAATTAAAAACAGATGTAGAGCAAATTGGACCCTCTTTCTTGGAAAGTGAGGACCTGCAGAAGGACTTGGACTAGCTATTTTTCATCAATAAACTACGCTGCCGAAGCCGCGGGTACGAGTACATCTGAATGCTAATTTTAATAACTCATAGTTCTTTGTTGCCGATAGTAAAATGCATGTGCACCTAAATATTGAACACAATGTAAATTGTTTATGAATAAATAATACAATACAATACAATACAATACATAGGTAAATAAACTTACGATATTTCTCTATTGGCAGAAAGCACGCCATCAATGCAATATTTTAGCTCTAAAAGCTTGTAATATCCTTAATAGGAAACGCCATTAAAATAATTTTATAATAAACTGAAATCAAAACTCATTTATTTAATGTTTCATTTCCCATTAAGACTCCTTCAGTTCATTTCGGCTGAAATTTCAGTTTTTATAATGGTCATAAAATAAAACAGCCTGAATAAAAATCCCATTCAATTTAATTAATTTAGAAATCTCCGTCAAGCCATGGACGAAGCCGAAAGCCGAAGAAGGGCGAACTCATGCACATTCGTTTTCGTGAAGCAAGATGGCTCGACGAACGTATCGGAAATGGTAGAAACTGAAAACAACTACGATGGAGAAGAAGTATGATACTGAAACAAAAATATAGCTCAGTTATAGTGCGTCCGATTGAAACGAAGCGTTCACATGGACATAAACGAACACGGTATTACTATACCGTGTTCGTTCACTACTGATCGTTGACTACTGGTGCAAGTTAGTAATTGGCTCCTATTTCTTATAGTGACTAATAGTTAAGTGGGTAAACGGGGACAATGTTAAAAGTGACTAAAACACGTAACTCACCAGCTCCAAGGAATGTAAGAAGTCCACTAACACACGCCAAGTTTGCCAGTCTGTGCTGCTCGTCTTTAATTTTAGTAGCTGTAAAAGAATAGATACCATGTTGTACTAAGGTTTTAATTCACTCCAAATGTCAGTAGATCAGCAACGTCTTTCCGTATGATAGAAAAAGAAATTTCATGTCGAACAAAGAGGGGAAGACCACGCGGTACCTCCAGCAATCTATGAAAAAAGAATTTCACGTAAATCGGCAGAGTAATCAAATAAATATCATACATGGAGTAAATACATAAAAATAGCTATTGCCTCCTCCTTTTTTCAAGTCGGTAAGAAAATCGTAGCAGGGATCGTCTACACACGAACTCGCTACGCACGTAGACGTCATTGACAGTCGCGTAGCATATTCAGCGTAGCCCACGTAGCACCGCTACGCAGGCGTAGCACGCTTCTACGAGGGACCGTATGTATGGGTTGCAGTAAAATGGTTGTAGCCGCGTGATATAGTAATATCCCTAGGGATATAGATTATACCGTAACATAGTTATTTGAAAGCGGTTCATAACTTTCTTACTGAAATATAACTATGATGCGAGAACGATCTAGTACAAGTTATAAGGTCGCATCACACAAGCTACAACCATCTTACTGCGACATTTATATGTATTGTTCTTCATTGGAAGCTTGCAATGGACTTTAATTTTATACCATAAAATCTGTACACTAAACAAGATAAAGCCTCGTATTGACAAGGCAACGTGGCGATGCTTTGGGGCCAGTATGTCCAGCAGTGGACAACTTTCGGCTGAAATAATTATGGCAATAATTAATACTCATTAGACTTAATATGAAGATTTAATTAATCCTATAAATAGACATATTTCTATGCCGTCGTAATCTATACTTATCATAACTTCCTAACTATATTTCCTACTAATATTATAAATGCGAAAGTAACTGTATGTCTGTTACGCTTTTAACGCTAACGCTAAAACGGCTGAACGGATCGTCATGAAATTTAGCAGATATATAGCCTGGGATATGAAGAAGGACATACCTTTTTACGCGATAACCGACATACACGTGGGCGAAGCCGCGGGCAAAAGCTAGTAATCTATACTAATATTATAAATGCGAAAGTTTCGACGTATGGATGGATGTTTGTTACTCAATCACGCCCAAATTACAGGATGGATCTTAATGGAATTTGGCACAGAGGTAGATTATAGTTTGGAATAACACATAGGACACTTTTTATTCCAGGAGTATGTTCCCTTGGGATTATTTTCGACATTCACGCGGAGCGGGCGGAGCCGCGGGAAACTAATAATAGTTTAAACGAACAAATCCGACTGGTAGTTTTAAAGAATAGCGCGATCGAACAAACAAACAAACTATTCAGCTTTATTATATTAGTAGAGATGTTCATAACAAGCCGAGTGGCCGACGTAGTTGAATAAAAATATTATTCCCTTCTATAAGTCTATTAGGAGATAGATTTCCTTCCTCACACTGATTTTCGTGTAATAAGGATCTCTCGTGAACGTTTTAATTTTGAAATTTTCAAATGGATATATTTTTGTTTTAAAAATAAGAAAAAAAAGGAGACAGAGCCACATTGGAAAGTAAGTACACTTACTCAGAAAGGATCTCTCAACATAAAATACACACATTCCCGAGCACATTTTCGTCAGAATCCTGTCTGTTTCATACGGCTGGGGACTCTTACATTTACATTAGGTCGGAGAAGCCCCGCCGTTTGTTCCACATACTCAATTACATATTGGAAACGAATTCGGGTCCACCGTCGTAGAAATAGTGCAGAAGGTTGGTTAATGGGCAAAAGTGAATCTGATACTGATACCGTATTTCGACCTGCAAGCAACTAGCATGCAAGTCGCATTACATTGTGGACTACCGAGGTATAATGCTTAATCGCTCGATCATATCATGAATTTGCTTGCGAGCTGCTTGCCGGTGGAAACGCTTCTGCCAGGGTTGCGGAATTGGTTCGAAAGAGTCACAGCGCAAAGGGCATTTGGAGGAACACGGATGGGTTTTAGTCAGTTAGAGTCTGACACTCCCTTCCGCTCTGCCCAGAGTCATTCAGAGATTTAGAGTCAGAGTCATTTGAAATTATCACACCGTTCATCATCTTCCTGCCCTTATCCCATGTTACTTGGGGTCGGCGCAACACGTTTTTTCTTACATTCTGTCCTATCAGCCGTCACACTATCACTAACTCCCTTTTCTTTCATATCGCTCCTCACACAATCCTTCCATCTTTTCTTTTCTTTGGCCTCCCTCTTCCTCTCCATCCATCCACATTTATTATCGCACCGTTAAAACAAAAATGTGGAAACGCTTAACGCAGGTTGTATTTCGAAGGTTAATAATTATACATCACGTCACTGTCAAGTCGCCGTCAGCCACGTCGCACCCACGAGTTTCCTTTTTTTTTTTTTTGGGACAACCTCCGCACACTATTCCTAACCACTGCATATCCTGAAAGCAAGAATCAACAGTAGCGACCACCCGAAGGAGTTTCATGTGTTAATTGAGACAGTGTGAGATCGGTAATCGGTAATCTGCCTCCTCGGTTTTGTGGTCGCAAGCGCTACTTCTGAACATGAGGTCCTGGATTTGATACCCGAGTCGGGCAGTGTTATTAGATTATTCCATTTAGAATTTCTCAGTAACAACCTGGAGACTGGATTTTTGCCCGGTTTTTGGTAGGAGGTTCGCCCCATATTGCATAAAAATTAACCATAACTGGCGAAATAAATATGAGTGTACTTGAACATCTCTGCCAACCCTTCGTACCATCAAAGCATGACGTTGGAATAAAAAAAAATAGACGTCTATTTTTTTTTATTATTGATGGGCACGCGCTTGACCACTGTCTCACCTGATGGTAAGCGATGATGTGGTCGAAGATGGAGCACGCTTGCCCAGAAGTAATGTGTACGTGTACCTTTTGTTGCTCATTGTATGGACTCGACCTTCTGCAGGCTCCTGTACTATTATGTGCCAATACTAAGACATAGTGAATTTATGTAAATAGTCAATGCTATGTAAAGCGTATGTTTTGCAAAGGCCGCAGGAAACGTTTCGGTAATGTAGGACGTTTATGAAGAGGGATGTTTCAGTGATGCTCAACCTTTTTTTTGACGTTTAGTAGCTGCACGTATTGATATTTTTTCTTAAAGTATGCGATTTTATTGAGGTAACTTATTGGGCTGGTACGAGGCTTAGTGGGGGCTTTCCAGCAGATAGTTCTCGAACAAAGGTAAATTAATAGGAAACATTATGATGTTGTGAAAGGTATACAAGCCCGCCACACATTCCCAAACGACTGCAACTCCTGAAAGCAGAATAAACAGTGGCGACCACCAGAAAAACGCCGAGTCAATGAAGCTCGACGAGTCAATAAAGCTCGACGAGTCGATCGAGTCGAATTAATCGATAGACGATTTGAATCATGTACACGTTTTTCCTACTCCTCCGCTGTTATTTTCTGATTAATTTAGTTGCTGGATCCAAGACAGTTGCATTAGGTACATGAAAGTCGTCTCTGAGGTATTTTTATAATTGAACTGACTGGGAAACAATCGTGTTTTAAAAGAAGCAAACATTTTGAGACACACCCAGTTTGGGCACCGCTGCAGAGTTACAAACAAAATATTTGTGAATAAACAAGAGTTCTACGGCTACAATTCCCCGAATTGTTTTCGATATTTTGCATCTCTAATAAAACAAGAGGTTTTTTAATGGTTCCCTATCCATTTGCATAAAATTACACTCTAGGGGTAGGACAAACAAGACTACGTGGAGTCGGTTTTGCAGCAATTCGGTTCTGTCACTAACTTTTGTTGCACAGCATATTAAATTTTTAACCAACTATATTATTTAATTGTTACAGAAACTAACGTTACGCTAATAGTCATTAGGCCTACTAACGTTATGCGAATCAAATTTATGCCAAAACAAATTAGTCTTTAAGATAATTATGCCAACATAAAATGTATGCCTAAAAAAATTATGCCGAAGTATTAATATGCCAAAACAAATTGTGCCAAAATCGTTATGCCGAAGTATATTAGGACAAAGAACATTATGCGAAAAGAAGGGATCCCTTTTTAAATAAACGAAATAACGATAGTTCTATATTTTAAAACGGAATTTGATATTGACAACAAAACATAAGTTATTTATCTCATCACTATTATAAACGTTGAAGCTTGTAAGGATGGATGGGTGATGGCTTACGGATGGATGGGTAACCATCCATCCGTCCGTCCGTCCGTCCGTGCGTCCGTCTTTGAAGCTGAAACTACTGAACTGATTTTGATGAAACCTTACAGTAATATAGCGTATACTTGTACATCAGAATAACACTCAGTAATTTATAAAGAGAAGTTCTGATTCCACGCGGGCGAACCCGCAAGTGGCAGCTAGTGAATAAATAAAAGAAGGTCGAATTCACAGTCAAAAGAGAAGTTTATTTTTAAGCTACTTATTTGTTGATGCTGGAAACGCTTTTCTCTCACTTTTAATGGGATAGACAGGTTTCAATAAAGATGTATCAACCAAGGATGTATCTTTTGGTCTAGTAGTTGCTACAGCTGTACTTGTGCTTTTGAGTTTATGTGAGATGAACATTAAAACCGTACTGGGTTTTTTATTACTTCCCTACCAATTGTTCACCCCTGCAAAAGGGGTGAAAAGGAATACAGGGGTGAATCGGCACAAAACTATGAAGGGGATTTTCACGTTGTTTAAATCTTGTTTGCAGCATTAGCAGATTTCAATTTCATTGAATTTATCTAAATAAAATAAAGTTGTTTACTTATGCAACAAATATTAAACCTCATCAAAGTATTGTTTCTATTCACCCCTCCGTCCCGATTCACCCCGTTTGACGGTAATTGCCCGGAGTTTCGGGAATTCGTAAGTAACAGCGGAGGGGTTCGTGGCTAACTAATGGGGTAACACAATTTTGACTTTTTATATTTATGGCTCATGATTATAAGACGAATAAATAAGCCTTTAAAATTTATGCAACTCCAACTTATGCCAAAATATATTAGACTAAATGTTAGTTATGCTAACCTTTGCATTATGCCAGTAGTAAGTATTATTATGCAGCAATATTATTACGCTAATAAAAGTTATGCGAAAACGTTATGCCAAGAGGGGTATTACCGATGGGTTACCATCCATTAATTGCATATCGCGCCCAGCTTCGAAAAGCACGTTAAGCCGTTGGTTCCAGTTGTCAGAGACCGGGAAATCTGTCACCAGTCTTTCTAAGGAGTATCGTGTTTTCCAGTTACTAGGTTATGGAGGTCGGTTAAGCAGTACCTCCATGTAAAACCCTGGTACTCAGCTGCATCCGATTGGAATGGAAGCCGACCCCAACATAGTTGGCAAAGTCTAGACAGATTGAGCCCGGAGTTTTGATCCAGTTTAGTAGGTTTCAAGCCAACATATTATGACTTCATAACAAGGGAAACGTGGATCACCATCTATCATCAGCCTAACCTTTTCCCAACAATTTTGGGTTCAGCTCCCAGTCAAACCAGATTCAGCTGAATACCAGTATTTTACGTGGAGCGGCTGCCTACCAGACCTCCACAACCTATCAATTGGGTAACACGGTACTGCAATGGTAAGACTGGAGTCAGATTTTCTAGCTTCTGTCAATCCGTAACTACTTCCAAATATTTACCAATGACAGCCGGGACCAAGAGCTTAACGTGCTTTCCGAGGCACGGAGATGGTCACCCATCCACAGACCGACCTCGGCAAGCGTTGCTTATCCTGGAAGATCGACCCGTGCGGCTGTTTTATTTAGCCACGAGCACGAACGCAAGAACAATGGAAATGTGGATGTGCTATAGTTACACTTCAGCGCACCACTTCTCTACTTCCCTAATGAGCAAGGAGGATTAATAATGCACCTCACCATCTTTAAACCTGACACAAGCTCGTCCGATCTTGGTGATAGCCAGCACCATCAGCCCCTTCCACACTATCGCCGCGACGAAGAGATATATCTGGATCAAGAAATATTGCCGTGAAAATCCATACATACTAATTTACGAGCGAAAGTCAATCTGTTTGTTTGTTACGCTTTCACATTTAAGCCGCTCAACAGATTTTGATAAATTTTGGTACAGAGGTAGATTGGAACATGGAAAAGGACATAAGTAATACCAGTGATGACTGATGAACCTCAACGGCTGAAAGGTTTTCGATGAAACTAGGCAGACGAGTAGACCATTACCTGGATTAGGACATTTTTTAAGCTGGACATAGGATAATTTTCAAGTACGTAGAAGTAGCCACTGGCGCAAGCTTACGTTCTAGTCATAATATCAGCCGAAAGACGTCCACTGCTGGACATGGGCCTCCCCCAGGGTTTGTCATAATCGCCACGCTTGGCAGGTGGGTTGGCGATCGCAGTGTAGCTGTTGCAATGTACCTACAGAGAATGCTGCTGCCCATTCTCTGGTGAGCAACGAGTGTTGAAACGTTCTAGTATTAAAACACAAAAGCAAAGCTTGCCAGGTCGGCTGGCAATGAAATGGATAGACGACATTGTTGCCATCGCGGGTAGAACCTGGACCTCTCCTGTGTCACCCTCGTCCAGGTTACCTGGATGAGGGTGACACAGGAGCGTGGGGATTAGTACAGGGAACGAGAAGTCTATATCGAGCAGCGGGCGAAGTCGGGTTGGGGATGATGATGGTGAAAGCTTGATATAAGTTTAGCTTTACCAGCATAGCTCTGCAGTTTTCCGTGAGGGCGACGACGGTGAGGAGAACTCCTGCGCCGGTGACGCCACTCAGCACGATACCCGTCGAGATACTAATGACTGCAAGAAAACACATTTTTTTTAATACTTATGTAATAGATACCTATTCGTAGCTAAATAACAAAAGCCGCTCAGGCAGATTTTCAAGGTCTTCAAGATCTTAAAAAACTAAGATTCTTCCATGCCTCGGAAGACACGTTAAGCTGTTGGTTCCGGTTGTCATTTATAGATCTTTTACAGTCATTACGGGTAGTCAGACGTCGGGAAATCTGACACCAGTCTTGCAAAGAAGTACCATGTTACCCAATTGTGGAGGTTGGATGGCTGGGTTATGGAGGTCAGATAGGCCATCATCATCTGCCTAGCCTTTTCCCAACTACGTTTTAACTGGAAGCCGTCCCCAATATAGTTGGGAAAAGGCTTTTGTATGATCAATCTGCCTTCTTAGAATTAGTGAATAAATTACTGTGTTCCTGTGTCGCGTCCACCTTCAAATTATGAATGAACAGCCATTGTCTGCGCTCGCTCACTCCATCAGAGACCTCATCCATCTTTTATCATCAGGCGAGATTGAGGTCTATAGCGAGATCATCAAGTATAACAAAGATTGGCTCATAAATAACTCACACCTATGTGGGAGCAATCTAATTTTAAGTTTTCTAAAGGGAGTGTAAAATCACTCTCTCATCATCTCTGAACTCTTTTTAAAAAAATGTCGTAACCAGTTTCTTAGACCAGAGTATCTTGCGTAGTTATACGTATCAATTTTCACTAAAATCGATCCAAGCATTTACAAAAATGAGCGAGTTCGTACGAAATACTTGATCAGTGCACGCTCTTAACTGACTTAGTACTTGATCTAGAGGTCTATTCTGTAATCAAACCACCGTGAAAATGTAGGTGAAGTGAACTTGGAGTGAATTCCTAGTGAGTGCCATTCCGTCTTTATTGCATGGAAGAATCATACTGCTGGATTGACTTCCGAACTTACACTGCGTGGTCGGTGTTTTATGCAGCTCATCGTACTGTGTGCCATGTGTCAGGATAAGAGTCAGCAGGATAGACCCGACCAGGATCTGACAGAACGCTATCAGGAGAACTCCTGGAAACAGGTTGCAGACTCCGCAGCAACTCTCGAAGTGGCATCCTGGCTTGTGGATCGAGAAGTGTAGTGGGACCTGAAAATCAGATTATTTATTCATCTATTTATTAAAATCTCCCTTACAACAATCATTAACCACAAGAGCCACAAGTGTCTTATGCTATAGCGCGGTCTTAAAATTAATTTATTTACAATTTAAAACTATGAAAAACTGGTCATAAAAACTAGTAGTACATAGAACGACATCTAATAATAATAACTTCTATAATAAGTTTCCTAAATACAAAAACACAATAAAGTTTCAATTAGAACTCTTTGGCTGAAATTAAAACAAGTAACCATAACTAGTGATTGCTCAGTTTTTCTTTGACTCAGTTAATTCAAAAATATCAACGACTTCACCAAGTCTTCGGTCCACCTTACGTATATTAGAGAGTTACTATCTCAAGCATAAATGTGTAGGTTTTTTTTGTATATACTTACAGCTTTTATGTTTTGCAAACTCGATGACTTGGAATAGTAAAAAATACAGGTTACTGTGTTCTGGTGACTCAAATAAAGCAACTGAAACCTATTTCCAACTAAAAACAGAAAACATTTCTTTACTTTTGAAAAAAAAACACAATATGCAGTTCGAATTCCGTTGCCACACACATTCGAAACCAAAGGAATGCTGAATACGTCTTGTTGCTCACGATGCGGTACAATGCACCTCACATTCGTACGGCGGCAGTTTTGCCTGCTGTGCTCCCGCATTCAAAATATGGCGCTTTTGTAGACTGTTACCTTACTAGTTTCCTCCTTTGGCGCAACTTACGCTGGTTAGTTAAACAATTAGGACTTTGAAGTCAAAGTAACGACGTGTTTCATGAGTTTTTTTGGTGAGAATGCGTTTAAAAAAGCCTTAATTTGAATAATTAAGCCTCAATCACAAAGGCTATTGTAACACGACTTATAAACTACTTTTTAAACTACTTCAGGACTTCGGTCATGAAGGTCCAGTCAACGTAAGTTAGACAAGTACCTATCCAAGAAATATATTATAGTGCGCAAACACAGGTGCACTCACTGTTGTACCCTCATTCTCATGATCCAGCAGGACCGAAGAGGGATCTGGCGTGCGCTTTCCGAGATACGGGCTTATCACACACATACTGTCGACTTCCTAACTCTGGGAAATCAAACTGAACATACACATAAACCCACACCTTCCTCTCATCATAGGAGTTGACAGAAACTATAGCACGCCACCTGATACGACAATTAAATAATATCAATTTTTAGGTTCATTCATACACACTGGCTGTAAGTTTCTAAAGATCCGTAAGTTCAGTTTATGTCCATCCAGTGCGCTCTCTGCCAGTGTTTTGTAATAAGCTGAAGATATTGTGTAGAAGTAAGGTTACTGGACCTGTAAAGCAGTGGTACTCCTGCTAGCACTTCTTGGTTTCTCACTTGATCTTGTAAAGTCTTCTGTTACACTTTTTGGCATTTTGTAAACAATTAAAATACCACTGACACTTTTTGACCATGACTTGACAATTTTGACAGCCGAGTTTTTTTAATAACAGCCAGCCAGCTAAATTAAAAGATCTGTAAATAAAGTTCCGTATAACGACAATCTAATTCTGTTTTTAGAGTCCGCCCAACGAAAGAAGTCCCGCGGAAATAAATGGAACTAACAAGATATTATGTTAGAGGATAGCGTACAGTCGCATAGAAACTAGCGCCGCGGTTGCGGAACTTCTTTCGTTGGACGGACTCTATCATCTAATTTCTGACAATTTAATAATGAGCAACAATTATTTATTCTTGTAATAATTATACTCTTAAAACGAATTAAATATGATGTTTTTGCTAGATTTCGCCTGTGATTCCGCTCGCGTTAAATTAGCGTTATAAATCTCTCTGAGAACCAAAATTCATCAAACAAATAACCTGACTCCTGCATTTATAATCTGGGGGCACGGTAGTGCACTACCTACCTTTTCTCGAAGTGTTTCGTATTTTTATACCCATAGATTCGTTTTGGACAGTGCTATGACAGTCCAAATGCTCAGGATATGATTTCAATAGGGGGTACCTATAAAACATGCCATGTTTCAAATGTATAGCTATTATAATTTATAGATTATTAATTTATCTAAAATACTCAGATTTCGACGCTCACTCACTGACTCACTGTCTTAATGATCATCAAAACTGTTAGGATACTTCCTGAAGTCATAGAAAGCAACATACAAAATTAATAAATATCCCTTGAAATTTTGTATGGAATTTTTATCGATTTTCAAGCTAGAAACATAAAAAAATGGTATTTAGAAGAAGGTTACAAAAAAAAAACGCAACATTTAAAAAATCACCAATTATATGGTTATTAATGAATATACAATTACCTACTATTATTTTGTGACGCGCTGAATTCGCCAAACGGTATATTACAGCTTTAATGCTTTAATGAATGAAGTGCAAAGACAAAAATAGGGCGGGGTTTGAAAGACCCCGCCATCCCCTTCTAACTTAACCTGTCCGAGTCGGGGTGCCCCAAGTCCCGCGCTCGTAAAATTTCGTTAAAAAACATAACCCTCCTTATGGCGCAGTCGGGTAATACAGATATTGTCTGTGTTGAAATACATTTTGCTCTTTAATGTAACGAGCATAAAGTGGTCCAGCACAGATATTCATAGTCTGTGGTAATATACAGTCTGGCATTGCGCGGCCAGGCCACACATTTTGACTAAGGCAGAGAACGCTATTACGCTATGATGAGAGTTAAAGAGTGTTACGTTAGGGCGTATAGAGTTCAGAGCTTGGCTCTCCATAAGATCTGAAAACATTTATAAAGTGCAAACAATATTATTCTCGTCTTGGCGTTCTTTACATGATAATATATATGTTTTGGTGGGTATAATACTATGGTGTGGATTCCCTCTTTATAATATAAGTTTAGAAGTTCACTTTAAACGTCCAGGTCTGTTAATTACCGCAACAACTAACCACTGAAATACAAGCCTTTGACTAACATCCAAAGTTCAGTCACCCTGTATATTCAATTGCCTACCATCCGTTTCATTCGGCCATCACTGCACAAATTAGGGTTGTGCTAAACACCAATTCAATAAAGGTGTATCGCGTATATACCTGTGTATATGAGTGTATGAATAGGGGGGGGGGGGGGCAAACATTGGTACCTAGTGTATGCGAGTGAAACGCTTGCAGAGTCGCAAGTAAACACCAGTTAGAACCGAGTCGTGCAAAGTGTTATTGGGTTTTCTATCTGGAATTTTGCATTAGCTTCCCGGAGTCTGGATATGTGCCTGGTTGATGGCAAAAGGCTCAAAATCATAATATCAGACGTAAACATAGATAGCCTGATTCGAGCGCTAGATAAGTATATTTCGTTCCTTTGACGCCATACATTTTATCTTGTCAGCGCCCTGTCCGCTTTGTATTTCAAGTCCCTAAATCTTTTCCAATACATGTGTCACACAAAACTAACCAACTTTCTGAACTGCTGTTATTGGTTGACTAGAATGTATATAATAACAGCCAGCAAATCTTCTCGTCACACTAGGAGTGTTCTTACTATGCTAGACTTTCAAACACGGAAGAATGAATGAAAACAAACGTAGGTATATAAAAAAACCTGAATTATTTTTTAAAATGTACCTAACAGTAAATATTTTTTTATTTAAACCGTACTTTTGTACCTACAGTAGTGATACATTGAAGGACTTATGCAACAAAATACTGGTATTCAGCTGGATCCGGTTTGACTGGAAGCCGACGATAATAAAAAAAGGCAAAGGAAAGGCTAGGCAGATGATGATAACATGTAGGTAGAAGTAGGTCTACTCCCTGGACGCGAAGTACAGTGGCAAATCCGGAAATCTCTCACAACCTACACCAGACCGGTGGTTGGCCGCTTAAAAATAATCTGGCCAAATGGGGCATTCTTCACCCATCCCAAACGCAGTGCCAGTGTGGAACCCCTTCACAGGACATGCGTCACCTCCTTAGGCTGCGTTTCCACCAGAGATGTGCGAGGATGCTTAGCGAGGAATTTGTTTGTTAAGAACCAATAGAATTTCATCATTAACATAGCCTCGCTCAGCGCAAGCGATTCTATTGGTTCTAAACAAACACATCCCTCGCTAGGCATCCTTGCACATCTCTGGTGGAAACGCAGCCTAGGTAAGTGTTGCCCGTCGTGCACAACCACGGTCTACACCATCCAACATCTAAACGAGGCCAATGATATAGCTGTACAGGCTGCTCCATACTGTTCGGAAAAAAATGAATATGAGTCAATTGACACGAAAAGAAGAAGAAGAATAAGTAAGTAGGTTCGTGTACAATTCAAGACTGTCCCGTAGAAATTGCGAAAGCTGGTCCCAAAGTATCATTTCAATGGGAAATTATAAAACGATCGAATAAAATAATAACGTAGCGACTGATGATGAGATACTGTTTTAATAACTTGAGCGGTATGAATTTGAGTAAGCGAAAAATTAACTAAACTAACGACGAATATTGATTAATAATAAAATCCAGAACGAGCTTACAAAAAGTGGGTTGTGATTAATCCATTTCAGATGTTAAAATTCTACCCGTGCGACTAAATTACTAAGTGAGCGACTAGAAATACAGAAAGGGCAACTTCAATATTAAGATAGAGAAGATTTTTCCAATTGAGGTTCTAACATTTTGCTCGCATCACTCACTCTTGCGCACCAAATATGTTATTTGGTGCGCAAGAGCGAGTAATGCGAGCTCGGGATTTGGGGCCCCCGACTTGGACAGGTTAGGTTAGAAGGAGATGGCGGGGTCAAGTGAGCGAGCGAAGCGAGCGAACAGACCCGCCATCCCTTTCGTGGTTATTTTTCTTTAAACCACCCAGAAATATCATTTGCCAAATATTTAAAAAAATGCAGGACGTAACGTTGACACTCAAACAAATATTAGGTTACTCAAATATTATGAAGCTTCTCATTTATTAATGTTTGTAAGTTGCTGTTCTGTTGATTTCTCGTCACTCGCTGTCAGTCGCTCACTTAGTAATACTATAACGTAAATTAATTATTTTTGTCACTTAAAACATTAATTTACAGTCACTCGTTTAAATACTACCCCATTTCAATTTCGTTGAGGTGCATTGTGCTTGATTGTGAGCCAACGTGAATCGGAAACGATTCTACAATGTAACTAAATTTCGGATTACTGAATTCTAAAAGTGACTGTAGAATTCTAGCTTTTGAATGAATGAAATACTCTTTATTGTTAATTCATAACACATTAGAATAGGAGTAATTGAGTTTACAAAATAGTAGGGTATGATAATGTGCGGTCATATTGCTAAAAGCGATCTGCCAGCGGCTTTGCAAGCCGTAAATTATCCCCAAAGAACATTGACCAGCCGGTCGATTCTGTCGACATCTCACGGTGTTCACCGAGGCGGAGTGAACGACAATAGAGCTGTCATTCCATCTTATTTGCATGGTTTGACAACTCACCCGTCGTGCACCCCGCCAAAGTGTTCACTTAGACATGTTTACAGAATCGCACTGCTGATACCTGTATAAGTTCCTACTTAGTATCCTATGTCCTATTCCAGGATATGGTCTACCCGTGTGCCAGGTTTCATGCAAAGTCAAAGTCAAAGTCAAAGCATTTATTTCAAATAAACCATTCACAGGTACTTTTGAATTGTCAAAGTCAGTCAGTCAAAAACATGAAGCTATTTGCACGTTCCAAAGCGTAGATCTCTATGGAGAAGAACGTACAATAAACTCCATGGACACTCTTTTAAACCATTTAGCACGAATTTTTTAACGTATAGTAACGTCGCAGTGTTGTTAACGTAAGTGATTATTTTGAATATAAAAACTACAACCCCATACTATTTTGGTTTAATTTTATGCGCCATACACAATTGGTATCATCTTAACCAATTCAATAGTAGATTATGCACCCAGGGGATAAAGCAGTGTCTTGTGTCATGGGCGTCATATTGAATCTCGAACGCAATGAAGGATTCGGAAGTTAACTCCCGAGCGTAGCGAGGGAGTTTAGAGTTTAACTCACGAGCGAAGCGAGGGAGTTAATACAAGAATCCTGAATGCAGCGAGGGATTCAAGCTAGCCCAAGGCAAAGACACCTTTATCCCCGAGGAGGATACTCTACTTTTCACACCTCCTGTGAGAAAATAAGAAGCCATAATACGAAAAACAAAGTATTTTAAATTTACAAACACTAAGTAGAGATACTCGTATGTATTTAGAACTATACTGTATACCTACTTAAAAAAGGTTAGTTTAATACCATACGGATTTGCAATATCCGCGCCTTTTTTGCGTTCCACTCGGTATACCTACCACATAGCGGCCACGACCAACTCGATTTTCGTGGGTGGTTTTTTTACTTTTCTGTGGAAAAGTAAATATGTGCAGGCCTATTGTTATCAACCTAATACAATTAATGTGTACACAAAGCTTTATACCGAGCTTTATAACAGCTGGTAGAATGGGTTCGGACGCTTGGCTGTATGCAATTTGAATTTAGAACATCATAGGAGATGCTCGAGAAAATAGTTTTTAAATTAATAAATCGACTATAAATGGGTTTTAAGTGTTATTCTTATCCTTTTATACAATAATCCGTACATAACCAATTATTCTTATAATATTGTCTTCAATCCTGGACCCTGGTCAATCCTTATGATTTTGTAGAAATTCGAGAATATCATCCCTAGGTAGTAAGAGTCGAGAATATCTTTCCTCTTTCTGGAACAGAAAGAGAGAGACAGAGACAGAAGGCGTTGTAAGTACCTAATATACCGCAAATTGAGCAGACAGATGAGGTTCCAAATTTAAATCACATTATTGACCAGCGGGTTATAATGAAATCCAGTACAATATTATTGCCCGGCTGTGTCACCGGCCAAAAATGACTCACTTTAGGTTAGGTTGACATGACATATAATTTGACGTTTTCGATCAGGTGGTGTGAAAATAAATATTATGTATCTACGAAACGAGTAATATAGTTTTAATAAAATTTTACGTTACCTACATCAAGAACATTCGTGTTAGACCCTAAGTACTTCCAGCGCATGACCCCTCCAATCGATCGTTCCCTTATGTCAAATTGCATGACAAAAAAGAGGTTTTACGTTAAATACGTAATCCGTTAAACTTGCACTAAGAACACTGGTAGGTATTGCAGATACTCATAGGCAACTGTGATAACTTGCCATCAATAGGCCACCTTTGGCCTGTTTTGGAATTGCGACCGCGTACCGGAAGACGCAGCGTTGGAAGGCCTCCCACAAGGTGGACCGATGACCTGGTCAGGGTCGCGGGTAACCGATGGATGCGAGACGCACAGAACCGGTTGTTGTGGCGACACTTGGGGGAGGCCTATGTCCAGCAGTGGACGTCTATCGGCTGATATGATGATGATGATGATGAATAGGCCACAAACTGCATGATAAATTAGAAACATGTCACAAAAAATTTAGCTAAAACAAATATGGCTAAAATCTAAAAGACATCTTATTTCTATTGCCATAATAATAATTGTGTTCCGTTAATCCACACCCAAACATTTGAACAATTTAAGATAAACTGACCAGACAAACGATAGGACCCTTCAAAATGATCTATCTCACTTTGTGAACGCCATACATCTCGATCGTCTGTGTAGGACGGGGCAAGATGATGCAAGAGGGGCAACACGAGACAAGGCGGGGCATGACGGTACAGGACCGCTGTTTTCCACCGATAAGGTTTATTAGCTGTCAAAAGGCAAATTGACTGAGATACGGAGTCAAACTCGAGAGACAAATTACTCCGAAGCTAGTGTTCTGCTTGCTGAATATTTATGGATGACCCGCCTTGAGCTACTATTTTGGCAAATTACTGGTGCTGTATTCTCATATTTTAGTATAGATATATGCTTCAGGCATTCCGCATGCAGCAGGGTGTTTAATGGCGTACGGCACAATTAGTTTTGACTATACAAAATTCATTGTATCATTTGCGCTATCAACCAAACGAATTTTTCAAACATAGGTATATTAGGAATTTCCTTCAAATTTTTCATTTTATTCAACAAATACAATATATTTAACACCGCCTGTATATTACACATAGGTAAAGGTAGAATTATTACTTACTTAGTACTTTAAAATAATTTCCTAACTGCCAATTTATTAAATATACTTAGTCCAATTTACAAAATAAAAAATATCCTTTTGCTACCAATGAAACAAAGACCAGTCTTAAATAATTAAAACCATAATCAATGCTGAAAGATATTTACCGATTGACCAATTATCTTGGTCCACTGAATTAAATGCTTTACAAAGGTTTTGCTTAAGACACAGAGCGCATTTTACACTGGATTACTTTTAAGAAAATTGTATCCGACGATCTTTCCGTTCTATTGAAAACTATGCCAAAATCAACCTTAACACTGTTAAGTAAAGTTTCGATTTCAGTGTTACTAGTACTGGCAATAATATGCTGCTTGTAGTTCGAAACAATGAATAAAGGGGTCTATTTCTTGTGTGATAAGGTTCTATATCGCTTTGTGTGATGACTAAGCCCGTGCGGTCGCTAATCGGTCTGATCAGACGCTTTCCATCCGTCTCAGAACGTCGATGGAAGATTAGCGGCGTTGGATTAGTGATGCGACCTACAGTATTAAAAGTATCGATAACACGGCTGTTTATTGTTACGTAAAATTTACAACCAGATACCTGTCAGGTATGGTCGGAGGATGTTCCCTTCTCAATAGTTTTGGGATGCACGAAGGAGCCTTCTCGTGTTGCGCAATTTGTTCCATCAGCCACTCACCTGAACCGAGCGTTTGGCGCATCCTGGACAGTCTCACCTAACACCTTATAAGACTGGCCAATCCTTCCCTTGCGGTAGTAGGGCTAACGCCCACCTGGTTCGCGACCACCCACCGGAGTTCGGCGTCAAGCAGCCTGCTGTATTTTGTCGACGCGTGGGAGTACCAGTGCCTCAAGGCATCTTCTGGGCACGCTCGCTTCATCATGGACCTCATCTGTCGGTTTCCATCAGGCGAGATCGAGTTCAACAGCTAGCGGGCATTCATAAATAAAAATAAAATAATATGTTTGTGGGACTTAACACCCTGTTCCACATACCTCTACAGATGGATAGTAAGAAAGAGAAGACTAAACATTAGCCAGTATTTTCACTAGTAAACTAATTTTAAATATTAAGAGTGTACCTATACGCCGTACTTCATTTCCGATTTTAATTAAACTTCCTACGTATAAGCAGGATACATAGGTCTAAAAAGTTGTCAGAGATTTTGAATTTCACGCGGGCGATCACGATGGCTGAACCTAGAAAAAATATGTGTTCTGCCCCTTTTCCTTGGACAATTTATATTCAAGGCGTCAGCACCTTTTTTTTTCTTTTTTTTTTCTGGTTGGGGTAACGCTTACGTTTCGTTCACTCACCAAAGTGGCGTTAACTGGTGTCTTTAAAAACCCTTAAGCGCACTACCCCGTGGCAGTTCACAACGCATCACAAACTCAAATTCAAATACACTATCTTGTCGCACAGTTGCACTAGTCAAAACTAACTATTAAACCTTTCCCCGCTGAACCGTTTATGCGGAATCCATTATGTGTATTTGACACTTTGATAGAACCATCGTAAATGCAATTTTCACGTTTTCATATAGTTTCAGCGCACTGCCCGAAGACTCGCGATTCAGCTTTCATACTTCGCTTCGGCTTAGTTTTACGGTCTACTCGTATTAATGTAGACATGAGTTGTATGAACGTCTTGTTTCAATTTTACAGTGTAAAAGTTGAGTATTCGAACTGTAATTTTCAGTTGTTTTGATAGTTTTGTTTTTTTTATAAACATTCGCATAAGTCTTGATAAAAAGGTAGTTTCTTTTTAATGGCTGGTAAATAAATGTACTACGAAATGTGTGTCTATGTTTAAACTTGCAACTAGCAACAAGGATAATGTAACCAAGATTTTTGTAAATCATAAAAAAAAATAAAAAATAAAATGGTTTAAAAGATGTCCGTGGAGTTTCTTGCACGTTCTTTTGGAACATGCAAATAGCTTCATGTTTTTGACTGACTGACTCTGACAATTCAAAAGTACCTGTAAATGGATTATTTGAAATAAATGCTTTTACTTTGACTTTGACTTGATACAGCTAAGTACCAGTATTTTACATGGAATAACTGATCTAATCTATGTCCTTTCGTTCAATCTATCCAAAGGTCATCTGTTAGAGATTGCCTTGTGCGATAAGACCGTCCATTGTACTTGCTTTTATAAATGTTTGTCCTGTTCTTTAAATGAGGTGTACAATAAAGTATATAATAATAATAGTAACTGATATCCCTTGGCAAGACAGTTAGATTTCAGATTTCGCCTTTTCCCAACTACATTGGGGCTGGCTCCCAGTTGCAGCTGAATCTCAGCTGAATACCAGTGTTTTACGTGGAGCGGCTGCCTACCACACCTCTACAACCCATTGATTGGGTAACATTGTACCTACTTCTTGGCAAGACCGTTGTCAGATTTTCTAGCTTCTGACAATCCGTAACGAATGTCAATGATCTACAAATGACAGCCGGGACCAACGGCTTAACGTACTTTCCGAGGCACGGAGGCCGTAATTATTTAGCCACGAGCTCCTCTCAGCGAGAATCAGAATCAGCGAGCGAGAGAGTTTTACAGCGCAATGCTGTAAAACCAACAATATCGATATATTAATCATCGCATCCCTACCACTGACAGATAACACTCGCAAGAAGCTTCTCGGTACAGTTAAGGGGTAATTTTGTTGCGAAATAACCGCTTATTGGCTGAAAGTGGAAAAATGCTGACACAGGAATATGTTCTTAGCTGAACGTAGCTGCTCTACTTCTCTATATTAGAGATTTTTTCCTTGTTCCCTAAATGATGACATTATCATTATTATAATGGGGAGGAAGAATTCCATTTCCTTATCAAGAGTGATCGCTAAATCGCTAGATTATCGCTAGACGCACAGAGGTTCTAGGCAAGCTGAGCGACGAGTGACATTCAGACAGCGATAGCGAGACAAAGGTGGTTGTGAAAACTTCAAAACTTTTTGGGATTGACAAACGCTGTCGAATGTCACGTAATCAATGCCTTATATTTTGGCCTAGGAATACCTTTGTTTCAAAAATAAACTGATTGATTCTTTTTCGGCCGAATTGAGGAACTTCAAATGACCAGCTATCAGACATAAATATTGTGACAAAAGTTACTTGACAACGGGGTTCCAACATTTTTCTATGGCAGCTGACTTTAGAGGTAAAGTCGCCATGTGAGAACAATGAAAATCATGAGACATGAACTACTCACGTGCTTATATGCAGTTGATTGTATTCAAATAGGTTCTCGGCTTCATTTAATCATTTACATAAATTTAAATGAAAACGATACGACAACGCATACTGTGTAATTTTGCTTCAATAGCGGTCACCTATATTTTATCCCTTCATCTTATAGATCCAGCTAAGAACTAAAACTTCTGGGAAGGAACCATGATTTTTTTATGTTTAGTTTAGAAGTTATTTAACGTTATGCTGACGTCAGCAAAAAACTGTTTTTATTCGTACATTTCAAAATAATAATATGATTTACACAAATCATTGTTTTATTACAGTAACAATACAATATCTAACTTCATACAAAGTTAAGGCATTGCATCTACGACGTACAAAGAGAAATCGATATTTTTTCGATTTTTCACTAAATTGCGATTTTCTCCGTATTCCTATCGATTCCGTATCTGATTTTAATTTTGGGGATGCATAATATAGTTATTAACAACACAAAATAAAAAGCAAATAAGTAAACAGTGGGACTTCGGAAATATTACTTTTCTAAAGTTTCTGTAGAATTTCTATGGAAATAGGGTTGTCAAATTGCATATGCCTAATACACTTAAGAAAGAAAGAAAAAGTATTTAATTTTTAATTTAAAACACTTCTGGACACATCTATTGGCCCACCTTAGAGTTTAGGTTTCGATGGCCCCTACCGAAATATGATTGCTAGATTGAACAAAAACTGTTGATGCAGTTTTAAACCTGATACATTTTACCATCTTTTTCGATCGTATTGTTTTAAATGTGTATTCGAAATGGTTTGTGCAACGGTACATTTAAATAAACGTTTTTTGTTTGTGTGTTGTGTTATCTACATTCCGCCAGGTAGTTCGGAAAATGATTACATGTTGTTATTTAGAATAATAGAAAAATTGTGTGATAGGTATGGAGAAGTTATTGTAATTGGTGATTTTAATTTGTATTCTTGCCCTGCTAATGTTAGTAATTATTTCGAATGTTTTTTATCATATTGCGAGTTCACTCAAAGTAACACAGTACCCAACCATTTAGGTCGTCAGTTGGATTTGGTTCTGAGTGTAGGCATTAGCGGAGGAGTGACGGTGGTAGCTGCGGATGAGGCGCTGGTGCCGGTCGACGCGCACCACCCGCCGCTAGCGGTTAGCGTGCGCCCCGCCTCCGCCCCGCCGACGTCCCCCGCCGTCGCCCGCGATTCTAGTGCACACCATATTAGACCACAGTGGAATTGGAATAGGGCTGATTTTCAACTGTTATATTCTAGGATTCTTTCCATTGACTGGAGTATGATTTACGGAGTGCATGATTTAGAAGAAATGTTGAACTTCTTTTATGATAATATTAATTGTAGTATTAATGGGTGCGTACCCCGGAAAAAGCTTAGTAGTGGAAATTCGCGGTATGTATACCCAGTATGGTACACGAGAGATATAATAACAAATATACAAATTAAAGCTAGACTTCACAAAAAATTCAAAAAAACTAAGTTGGATAATGATTATCACAAATTTGCGGAATGTAGAACTCGTATAAAAAAGTTAATAGAAACTGCGCATACACAACATAAAAATAAAATTCAGTATCAATTTGTAAAGGATCCGAAATCGTTTTGGCAGTTTATAAGAGCGAAAAGAAAAACACTAAATAAGCAGAGTATCATAAAAGAAGGTCAACATCTGACAGATGATGAGTGTGCTGTGCAGTTCGCTGACTTTTTTGAGTCTGTGTACAGCAAGGAGCCACCCAAACTGGATGCGTGTGCGGCGGCAGTGGAGGTTGGCGCGACCAGTGCACGGGTACACATTGAGACGCTGAGTCTCGCGGAAGTTCAGCAGGCGCTTGGGAGTCTCAAGCCAAAACGTTCGTCTGGCCCAGACGGGATACCAGCGTTTCTGTTCCGTGACTGCGGGAGGGTACTGGCGGAGCCATTACTTCACATTTTTAATGCATGTCTAAAACAAGCCACGTTCCCTCAAAGGTGGAAGATCACGCGCGTTGTTCCGGTTCCTAAAGGAAAACCAAGTTCAGATACCTGTAATTATAGACCGGTGGCTGTACTCTCCACGCCTGCTAAAGTACTCGAGTCGGCTATTCAGCGCTCCGTTCAGGAACAAATGCGTGCGCGTCTGTCAGATGCGCAACATGGGTTCCGACCTGGACGCAGCACTGCTACAAACCTTATCAACTTTATGGTACAGGTGGTGCCGGCAGTAGACTCGGGGGTACAGGTAGATGCTGCGTACTTCGATTTTAAGAAGGCGTTCGATACGGTGGATAATGACATCTTGTTAAGGAAGCTCGCAAAAATAGGATGTACACTGCCTCTGCTAGAGTTCTTCGCTAGCTATATGAAGGATCGCCAGCAATATGTCGACTACAATGGCTGTGTATCTCAACCGTATTACACGAGATCGGGCGTGAGCCAGGGCAGCAATGTGATATGATAAATCACTTGCCGGAAGTCGTCAGACATGGGACTTGTTTATTGTTTGCGGATGACCTGAAATTGCTGCTCGAGGTTCGGGATCACTCGGATTGTGAACGCCTACAGGAAGACATTGACAGAGTGGTCGAATGGAGCAATGACAACAAACTGCATTTTAATGTTGCTAAATGTTCGGTGATGTCGTTCACTCGCGCGCGAACTCCCTTGAGTTATCAGTACAAAGTTGAGGATGTGCCGATGCAACGAGTGTCTCAGGTACGAGACTTAGGGGTAGTCTTCTCTCAGGAACTAACCTTCCGTGAGCATATCAATAAGATATGTAAAAAGGCATACAGAAACCTAGGTTTCGTACTCAGGCAGTCCCAAGGATTCACCAACATCACGACACTAAGGGTACTATATGACGCATTAGTCAGAAGTCACCTCGAACATAGCGCATTCATTTGGGCTCCTCATGTGGCGAAATATAGTGTAATGTTGGAACGTATCCAAAATAAGTTCACGAGGCACTTGTATTACAAGCTGTACGGGGTATATCCATTATACCCATTGATGTACCCTACACTATTTGTTCTGGGTATGGTAGGGTATAACACTCTAAGAGTACGACGGGAATTTTCGCTCGTAGCGTATGTAGTGAAACTACTACGTGGCGTGGCGCATAACCCGGGAGTGCTGCGACACCTAAAGCTGTACGTGCCCGACCGGTACGTGTGGAGGCGGCAACGCCCGCCCCTGCTCGCGGTGCCTGCAGCCAGGACCAACCTACTGGCGAGAACTCCTCTCACGAGAGCCATACGCGTGGTGAATGAGGTTCACGGAAGGGTTGATGTATTGTGGTGCAACTTGAGTGAATTCGCAAAAGTTACACTATATGTAGTAAGTTATTTAGATTAAGATATTTTTTAACTAGGTATAAGGTGTAGATTTAGGATTTAGTTAAGCCACTCTGTCGCATTGGATCATAGATCTGTAATGATAGTGTAGGTAAGATTGTTGTTATAAATAAATAAATAAATTTGAATTCAGAATACCATACGACATGGAGCTACTCCTAACAAGTCGGATATGCGCCTTGTTAAAGGCAATTGATTTTTGAATAAAAAACATGTTTTATCAAATAAAGGTTCAATTTAATAACGCGTGTTGCCTCCATGGGCATCTACCACAGCTCTCATACGATTAGGCATAGAGTTTATCAACCGCTCTATGAAATTTTGAGGGATCATCTCCCATTCCTCTTCTATGGCAGTTTTCAACTCCTGCATCGTCTGGGCAACTGGCTGACGAGCCCTAACACGTCTTTTTAGCTCGTCCCACATGTGCTCAATGGGGTTCATGTCTGGGCTTCTGGTTGGCCAGTCCATAACTGTGATGTTCACATCCCGAAGATATTCCCTGACGATGCCGGCCGCATGGGCTCTTGCATTATCATGCATAAAAAGGAAATTTGGGCCCACATAGTCCGCGTATAGTATCACGTGAGGTTCTAAGCACTCACGAATGTACCTTTCAGCATTTAATGTTGGCAGCCGTGGTCCTGTAACAACCTCAAGTTGAGTTTTGCCGCTCGCGGATATACCGCCCCAGACAGTCCATGAACCACCGCCATAAGCAACCCTCTCTTCAAAGCAGCATTGTGCGAAACGCTCTCCCTTACGTCGGTAGACCTTCTTCCTTCCATCATTGCCATGTAACACAATTTTAGACTCATCAGAAAAGAGTTCACTGCTCCAATCTTGCTGTGTCCAATTTAAATGACTGCGTGCGAAATGAAGGCGCGCTGTTCGGTGGGCTCGCGTTAGTTTGGGCCCATTAGCTGGCTTGTGTGGTATCATATCGCGTTCTTTTAACCTTCTCCGAACAGTTCGAGCGCTCACAGATACTCCGTGGAAGTCGCGAAGTTGGTTTTGTATCTCAATGGAGGTAAGGTGACGATTTCTCAAGCTGGTCGTCACGATGAATCGATCCTGCCTTTCAGTTGTGACCCGAGATCGTGGCCTTCCTTGGCGACGAACAAAGCCGCCAGTCTCTAGGTACCTCCGATAAACATTTCGGACCGCAGATCGACTTAAATTAAGTTGAGCACTCACGTTTCTTTGGCTGTGTCCGGCCTGAATAAGTGCCACAGCTTGGGCGGCGACTTCAGGTGAAGTATCCATAGATTATTGATAGAACCTCACCTTAATGTTAAGAATAAGTAATGTTTGTTGCAAAACCAAAGATATCAATCACTTTTTCAAGAATTAAATCCAAGTAAACCAATAAAACCAAGTTTTCTTAGTATTCGATTGTTTGATATTAACAAACAGGCTCCAAATTGTCTTTTGTTTCTTTAAATTCTGTGTTCGAAATTCAAAAAAAGACTATTGAATGAAATTGTGAATGTGCCAGGTTCAAAACTGCATAAAAACTTTTTGCTCGACCTAATATAAAATTTTAGCTAGGACCAAACGAAACTGAAAATACAATGTGGGCCAATAGATGTGTCCAGAAGTGTACTTAATTTTACACCAAAGAAAACGGTTCTATTTCATTTTATTATCAAGAAAGATAGTAAATTGTCAGTCAAAGTTTTCCAAGAATAGTTATAGTAAAGTAGGTGACAGCCTGTGACAGCCTTAACCTCAAAAATAAAAATTCAATAACTCGGAAGTCCCGCACTATCCACACCTGGTTTTTTTTATAATATAGCATATTATAATATAAAACTAGTTATGTTAAAAAAAATGCGGATACAATGAGACTAACCAAATAAAAAATAATTTTAATTTTCCAAAAATCTTGAGTTTTTCTTCTATTTACGACCATTTTTTTTTTCTACACATAGTAGATATAACAGTCCTTTTTAAGACCTCATCTATAAAAATTGCAAAATCATATATCTGAGACGAAATAATGCATTTCTATGGTTTCTATGAAGTTTTCTCGAGTTTTAAAATAACTTCTAAACTAAACATAAAAAAATCATGGTTCCTTCCCAGAAGTTTTAGTTCTTAGCTGGATCTATAAGATGAAGGGATAAAATATAGGTGACCGCTATTGAAGCAAAATTACACAGTGTGCAACGTTACGATTGCGATGCGGGTTACCAAGTAGGCAATAAAGTTTTAATAAATGGTTTTCATTTTTACTTTCTTCAAATAATTTTAAATCAAGCTGGGAACTATTATTTTAATTAAAAACTCAGAAACAAAGTAGAGCTTGACTTGTTTGTTGGTTAACTTAAAATCCTAAATTCAGAAACTAGTTGTAAAATATTATGCCTGTCAATTTGAAGTTGATTCATTTTAAACGCAGTCTCTGAATGCAAAATATCTTCTAAAAATGTTATACCAAAGTGACACAACTCCAATTTGATCAAGGTACTTTATTAAATCTAGTGCCACGTCTAGTTAAGTGGTATTAATGATTTCCCTGGGGGCTCCCAGTTTTCCTGCTACGCGCCATGTTTTTTCATTTTATTTGATTATGGAACGTAATTTTTTGGCGGTCATTTTTATTAAGTTAGTAAAGTGTAGAAGATTGATTCGTTATGGTTTCCACTTGTTTATGGCTATATTATAACGATTTTCTTTTTTTTTCGTCTTATTGAACTCTGTTTCTTTTATGTACTGAAGTAATAGTTTCTAGAAATAGAAAGACTTTTTCATTCAAATAGCAAGTAGAAACATTTTAACTTAAACAATCGACTTTTTTTTCAAAGTTTAGAAACTCTGCATTAATTAAATTTAGCCCGGGAATGAAATCAACGTATTTTTATAACACTTTTCAAAAACGTAAACAAACCCTAAAGATTAGTTAATCCTTATGGTTAGTTAAAAAGGTTAAGTAAAAGTAATTATATTTAAGGTTAGGTAAAAGTAATTATATTTTCAACACATTTGCTCAAAAAATGCATTTACGAAGCCTGTATGCATTGTTCGAAAGTTAAAAATTATGCACCACACAATGGAGCGTGCGGCAAAGTAGGTACTCTCACCTAAGTACATATTTTACCGCAAACTCCGTTGTATAGCGCCGTGCGTATTCTTTACGGTTTTTTTTTAATTTCCATAAAAATTAATAAGAATTCCACCAAGGAGTTTCACATCACGAGAATAAATAAGCTGAATGATCGAACCTCCTTGGAAGCGCTTTTGCTGTATACGTTTGTCTCATTTTAATATTATAGAGAAAATGAGAGAAGACAAATAAAAAAAATAAAGTATGTGGTTCTAATTTTCACCACGCGCATGTGGCGCCCTTTGCAAATTCGCGCCATTTTCATATTAGAAACGTCAAAGATTGTTGCGACTTTCCGACTGATTTCTAGAGACAAAAAGCTTGTTTCATTACTTATTGTAATGTTTTCTCGCAAATGTGTCGAAAAACGTTGTATGACACACGTGCGGATTTGGTTTTTACAAACTCGTGACTATGGTAAGCCCTCGACTTCGTCTCGTGCTTACATTCGTCTACTCGTTTGTAAAAACCAACTTACCGCACTAATATCATAAATAACTATAATATAAAAAAATATTTAAACATTTCTTTCAACTGTCTTGTGTGGTCGAGAAGTTGCTATGGCCACCATATTATTGCACTGTTTCCAGATTTATATAAGTAGCTATCCCAAGTTTAAGGTTAATCGAACCTCGCTTCGTTTATAAAAACCTAGTCATCATCATATCAGCCGAAAGACGTCCACTGCTGGACATAGGCCTCCCCCAAGTGTCGCCACAACAACCGGTCCTGTGCGTCTCGCATCCATCGGTTACCCGCGACCCTCACCAGGTCATCGGTCCACCTTGTTCCAACCTTAAAAACCTAGTATTACAGATATAATCTGTGCCTAGTACCTATTTAAAAACACAGCAGTTTCATACAAAAGTTATAGACTGCCTAAGTATCCAAAATTTATCGGAAGAAAACCTAATTTGGTTCAACGTTTCTGCTGCCGTCACATAAAAATGCAGATATTCAGGTTTTCTCCAATGACACACAATCATCATTTCGAACAAGAATTTGCCAGAAACTGATAGTAGCTAATTTGATTCTTATTACTTTTCCAATTAATTGATGCCGGTAATTTACCAGTTTCCCTGAATTTGATAAGATTTACGTCAGTGGCCAAACTTTAATTATTCCACAAAAAAATGGTTTTTCTACGAATCCTAAGTTTGAAGACTATCGAGAAACACGCTTCATAATATAGATTCATAGTGCTAGAGGTAGGTAAGGTTAGGTATGGATTTCCGGTTGGCAGTATAATGTACTCTATGCGGTTGGCTCTTTGGCCCATAATCCAAAACCTAAACTCGAACTCCAACTCCAACATGAGCACGAAAATTTCAATGAAAGATTGTCATGAAAATTTCAAATTGACGTTTTCGTACTCAAGAGATGAGCAAACAAATGCAAAAACTTCAAGCACCGATAGAGTTGGAGTTCGAATTGAGTTGTAGTTTACGTTTTGGAATATGGGCCTTTGTCTATGGTCGAGGCTAGCAAGCTCCAATCAATCAACAAACTCCGAGCGTTAACTGACATAAAGGCCAATTTCAATTTCCTAGCTTGTCGGAGCTAGCCTACTACTAACCTACACGAATATAGGTAGCCTACCTCAACGATCTATTGACGCGTGTCCAAACTCGGAATTACCAGCCGCCACCTGGTGGCGGCTGTGGTTCCAAGTTTGAGATATCAACAGACTAATTTTCACAAATATAAATGTGTACCAACCAATAGTACCTTATACCAGAAAACATGCTTCCAGAAACATTTCAAATCGTTTCGAAACAAAAGAACAACGAAATCAACACTAATACGAATAATAATAATACACTCTTTTTCCACGTGTAGATTGAATCTACAGAACGCAACCAGCTAAGATCCTTACATGCTCACTGTTCTTCGTTGATGTTCATACATACATTATCGCCAGTTGTGAGCGCTACGCAACTGGCCTTTCTGAACAACATCACCAATTAGATCGAGATCCGCGTATGTCCCTCCAGCACGCATTTTAAGGCCACCCAGCGAATTCCACAAACGAATAATTTAAAACTTCTCAAGCGTTATAATTGTAATGTACACTAGCTTCTGCAAGCGGCCCTTGTGAATGTCGGTAATTGTCCCAAGGGCACATACTTACTCTCGGGATAATATAATATTTAAGTTTATTTCCAAAACTTAATACTACATGCCAATGGCAATGTGGCAGCAATTTCAGTTTAGGCAAATAGATTAGCGTCTGTAGCCGAACTAGGCATAGCCTGTATTTCGGCTATCAGCACCATTCACCTCGACTTTTTATAATTTAGAATAGGTGCCAAGCGATTATAATAAAATAAGGATGAAAAGCCTATGTACTATTCCAGACTACAATCTATCTCTATGCCAAATTTTATCCTGATCCATTCAACTGTTCTCCATTCACCCAAACTTGCACATTTATAATAGTAGTAGATGTACACAGTCAGAACTCAGACACAACAAAACAGCAAACATAGACAGTCAGACACTACGAATTACTACACACAGCATCGTCACCTCGTTTCAACTGCTAACTGCTGATTTCGAGTCGTCGGAGCGAGCTAATTCTGGCTTACTGGCTTAAAGCCTGCCACAAACGAAGCGACTGCTGGCAACTATTTAATTTTCTTTTCACACCACCTGATCGAAAACGTCAAATTATATGTCATGCTAACCTAACCTAAAGTGAGTCATTTTTGGCCGGTGGCACTGCCGGGCAATAATATTGTACTGGATTTCATTATAACCCGCTGGTCAATAATGTGATTTAAATTTGGAACCTCATCTGTCTGCTCAATTGGCGGTATTAGGTACTCACAACGCCTTCTGTCTCTGTCTCTCTCTTTGTGTTCCAGAAAGAAGAAAGATATTCTCGATACTCTTACTACTTAGGGATGATATTCTCGAATTTCTACAAAATCATAAGGATTGACCAGGGTCCAGGATTGAAGACAATATTATAAGAATAATTGGTTATGTACGGATTATTGTATAAAAGGATAAGAATAACACTTAAAACACTCAAATTGCATACAGCCAAGCGTCCGAACCCATTCTACCAGCTGATATAAAGCTCTGTATAAAGCTTTGTGTACACATAAATTGTATTAGGTTGCTAACATTAGGCCTGTACATATTTACTTACCCACAGAGAAGTAAAAAAAAAACGAAAATCGAGTTGGTCGTGGCCGCTATGTGGTAGGCATACCGAGTGGAACGCAAAAAAGGCGCGGATATTGCAAATCCGTATGGTATTTAAACTAACTTTTTTTAAGTAGGTAAACAGTATAGTTCTAAATACATATCTCTACTTAGTGTTTGTAAATTTAAAATTTAGTTTTTCGTATTATGGCTTCTTATTTTCTCACAGGAGGTGTGAAAAGTAGAGTATCCTCCTCGGGGATAAAGGTGTCTTTGCCTTGGGCTAGCTTGAATCCCTCGCTGTATTCAGGATTCTTGTATTAACTCCCTCGCTTCGCTCGTGAGTTAAACTCTAAACTCCCTCGCTACGCTCGGGAGTTAACTCCCGAATCCTTCATTGCGTTCGAGATTCAATATGACGCCCGTGACACAAGACACTGCTTTATCCCCTGGGTGCATAATCTACTATTTTGTGGCGGCGGCAGACTTAATTCGCTTAACGTTTGTGACTACGGTAAGCTTGTAAGTTGTACTTGGTAAATGAAAAGGGGATGGCTGTCGGAATTATTTGCTGGGAGGTATTTTAAGAGGTTCTGTTTCAGTTTTTAAACATTGTACAATAACAAGCATATTTAGCAAGAAAACTCGATAGCTGAGTAGGTGAGGCGTGATGTGAAAATGACGACGTTCGATTGTTGCCACTTCCACTTCATTGTTAACCCAAAGTAATAAGTACAAAAATGTAAAACTTTTCCACAATATTCATGTGCAGACAGCATGTAGACACCCTAAACAATGAAAAGCTTCTCTGCATAAAGCGTATTGGTAAATTGGCAATACATTATTGGCGTCAAGCTGAGCGAAACTAGCGATGAAGATTTGAGCACAATGGGTCCTTAGAGCTAAGGTGAATCTGCCTAGCCTTTTCCAAACGATGTTGGGGTCGGCTTCCATTCTAGTTTCAGTATTTTATTTATATGTAGTGACTCTCATTCACAACCCAGTTAGGTAACGGATACCCTTGACAAGACTGAAGTTAGACTTTCTAGCTTCTGGCTGACAGTAAAAACAGTCAAAGTGTCGGACCACAAATTATTCGTAATTTTTTCGTACCTTTGACTTCATAAAATCCATTTACGTTTTCTTTAAGTTGTTGGCAGGTACAAATAGTACACGTTCTTAAGTATTTTATTTCTCGTCCGGATCTCAGACAGCCACTCTGCATAACTATCTAATTGCAGAATATTCAATTCCAAAGTCCCAAAACTCACCTCTAAAAATACACTCGCAGGTACCGTTTCAGACCAATATTAATACCACAGCAATCCCCAGTGCACAGCAACCCCTCATTCGCTCTCTAATGTGTTCCCGCGCGACCGCCATCCGCTGTCACCTGTCAGTCTAATCACCCCGCCTCTTGTCACCCTGCACCTTTCAACTCAGTGGCGGATTTACCAGCAGGCTGAGCAGGCTTGAAACCTAGGGCGGTAAATGTGGGAACCGGTGTTTTTGTTTTGAACGTGTAAGGTTTGTTTTTAGGTTTAAGGTTTTTTGGGTTCCGAACCTCTATATGGAAAAACAGAACCCTTATAGGATCACTAGGTCTGTCTGTCCATCTGTCACAGCTGATTGAGGGTTTCGAATATATATTTATTTCATATTTTTTAAATAAATGGTTATTCAAGAAATTAGATAAATATGACTATTTCCCCCCCCCCCCTTACCTCCAAAACTACCGAGTCTAAAATTTTGAAAAAATAGAGTTTTATGTCAATAGATTAAGTACAGGAAAACCTATAAATACAAAACTTTTTCCCAAAAAAAACCGACTTCAAAAAAAACACTACAATGTACAAAATAACTTTAATTTCGGAAGTCAGTGTCAATTAACTAAGAAGAAACCAAACACCGACTACCGAAATTACACAGTAAAAGTTTTCAATTTTCCACTTTTTTTTTTCACCACTGGAAAGTCACAGAAAAGTCATACGCAATTTCGTATGCTTGGATGATTTTTCCACATATTTTTTCCAGCTATTTGGATTTAAAAACCAAATTGCTTAACCGATTTTGATAAAAATTAAATGGGACCAATTGAGAAGTATTATCCTTTCACATAAAAAAAGAATTTTTATAATCGGTTCATAAATGACGGAGATATGAGGTAACAAACACAAAAAAAAGAAAAAAAAATCAATCGAATTGAGAACCTGCTCCTCTTGGAAGTCGGTTAAAAAATGAAATTCGTTCGGAACCCTTTCCATGCGAGTCCGACTCGCACTTGGACAGTTTTTGTTTTCCAATTATTATTGCAACAAAAACTTAGCTCGAGACTACTAGAGAGTTACTTGCTAACACGAGTTTAGCTAAATCGATTGTTTCATACATAATGGGCCTCATAGAAACTAAAATTATTTTTAGTATACCAGTTTTCTGCCGTCTTACTGAAAAAAATCATCAAGACATATTTTCGACGACTTAGATGCCTCATCCCTTTAATTGTTCATTCAACGGCACTGAAAACTCTTACGATTATTCTTAAAATAAAACCACACAAAAACCATTTTTTTTATGCAATTTAAAAAAAACTGTTAGATCTGAAAATAATCTAGGAACTGACAGTACAATAGAACAGGCAGAGGGTGAAAAAAATTAACAACCTTTTCCTAGGCAATGTTCTATCTAAATCCGCCACTGTTCCAACCTATTTCCAACCGTTGTCATGACAACCGTGCTCATTTAACTCGTTACCTCATTTTCCTGTCTATTGTCTAAACCACACTCCTTTGTAATTGTAGTAGCCATTTTGAATTATGCATTTTCGCCCGTAAACTGTTTCGTTATTTTTTTTACTGCGATGTTTAAGGGTCATTGCGCTTAGAAAGATAAAAAAGGAATAAATGGAAAGGAAAGTGGCATTTAAAAAAAATGTGTTCTTTTTATTTAGCGTATACCTACTACGAATATTAATAAAATATGGCTTGCAATTTTGTTGCTTGCAAGATTAATGAGTACCTACGTGCATACATACACTTATGATGACCTAGTAATGAGTAACCAAAACTTTTTAAACAATTTTCCTTATTCTAAGCGATGACCTAATTCGTAATTAATAAAATAACTGTCATTAATAAAAAATAAATCAGTTTATGTTACGGTAAAAATATTATCAATTGGCTATTATCAAACATCTATTATCAAACTGATGACCTGGAAAAGTCTTTTGTTAGTCTGTATCAAGCTATATCTCTAATTATCCTCCCTGTTCTTTTAATGAGGTGTACAATAAGGTATAAAATAAATAAATAAATAAAAGCATCTCTGATTCTACTGTACATAGAGTGATCTCGAAAACTGCTGACCATGACTCCAACAGCTATTAAAGCAATCTCCTTGCCAATAATGATGAGTCAGTAAGCTTAAGAAAGTATTTTAACGTTAATAAATGCCGTTTAACCTCCAAAATCGAAGTAGTTTGAAGGTTTCTCCACTAGTCTTCGGATAAAATCCGATTCCGGAGCTCGCAGCGTCTGCCCTATCAATTCCCATGACCTGTGGCCATGACACACAGCTGTTCATGATCTCTGCTGCTATATGAGGGATCTAGACATGTACGGGTCACCCATCTAATATTTTACCGCGACTACGTGCGTTTAACCTCGAGCTGTCAAAGTGGCCATTTCGTAGCCACGAGTTCATCGTAAGAATGTGTTTATGTATGCAAAATAATGCAATGCTTAGGTTCCGCTTATACATTATGTTGTGTTGTTTTTATAAGTAGATAAATTAATCTCATCACTGTTTCCTCTTTAAGTTTTATTTAACTACAAAATAACAATATTTTAATTTAGGTATTCATAAAATGTATTCATACTGCATTTATTACTTATTAATTCCATAACAATTTTGATGATCATTGCTAACTGGTTTGCGTGTGCGCACCCTCACTTAACGCGAAACCGATCAACATACGTTGGTCTCTTTCACACCATAAGTCAAAATCCTCCGTCTCGCTCTCCTGGCTATCGTAAACTTGACCTCTAAGATTATTGCTATGATTTTCTTTTGTCATTCTTACAGACTCCGGCGCGGATGGCGCTCGTCGCCAATCGATAAATAAAAAACAGTTTTTTTGTGTGAAAATCCATACAAATAGTCGTTTTAATACACACCGGGAAAATTCTTTTGAATAAAAAATGGTAAGAATAGTGATAAAAAATATGGTGTTGTGCTCTTAATAATTGTGCAATTATGTGTTATTTGTAATTAAAACATGAAGGAAGTTTTATAAGTGTTGAGTCGAATGTCATACGTGTTGTGATCAAAATGGTGGTGGACCGGTTTGTTTCGATTGAGGTAGCCTTTTTATTATTTATAATCCGCTCAAACTTGAACCAAAGACTTTCAGGATTCTTTGCAAATAATCCCATTCAAAGAGTTTGTTATCAAAAAGTAGGGACCTACTTTCACGGCATAGCATACTTTGAATTTGGAAACATTTTGGAACGCCAAAAACGGTAAACTGGAATTGATTCTTGAAGGCCAGTAGGTTGCCTAGATATTAAAATGCTGGGCATAATTTGCTACAATTTAAGCTGCGAATTCATCTAACTTTACGTTAGATGAATGAAAAAACACCGTTTTCTCTTTGAAGTAAATATGTTAAAGTAGGTACTTACATGAGTTTAAACAACTGAAATAAATTTGATTTTTAGAAACATAAATCAAAATTTACATTTCTAAAAATCAAATTTATTTACTGACTACTTAAATACTGGAGAAACCACTAGGTAATTAGTTGTTAATGACCAGGTTGATAGTCTTGATCATAGACTAATATAAATTATGTCTTGATGGGACCTGTTTTTCCTATAAATAAACTAGGTCTAGTTTTTATATTAGAACGGCAGAAATGCTACGAGCTCCGAGAAAACATGAATTATACAAAAAACAATTATTTAAAAGACAGTCCATCAGTAATGCAAGCTACAGAGACACCGATTTAAGTCCTCCTTTTCAAATGCATCAATCGCAAAATTCTAAAAGAATAATCAAAACAACGAGAACGTCATCAGATGTTTACGTAAAATCAAATCATCTTCACAAAAAGCCAACCACTGACGTCACTAGTTCCCCACTTTTTTACTAAAAGTTCAATCACAGAGTAGGTACCTAACTAATTATCATTTCATGTTTATCAAATGAAAAAAACTCGTCATTAATTTCTTGATCAACAAAAAATTTTTGGTAGTGGTTGGTTTTGGTCATTCTGTTAAAAAACACGCTGTTTTATATTTGGAACAACGCAAACTCTTGAGAGCTAGGTATTTTTTTTTTTATTTGACAAGATTAGTCCAAAGGTTCTATGCCAATCATCAAAAAAAAACAAAACACGACCATAGATTCGTATTTCGTACTCTGCAGCCAATTCTGCTACTTATCGCCGTAAGAAGCATTGAGGAAAAGGTTTTAATTCGTTGCTTACGGCGGAACAAGGATTTATTTATAGAGGCCACTCAGAAAATGCTGGATTTTGGGTCAAGATGGCTGATATTCCGACCGAGAGGAGGTGTTTACGCGTAAAGGATAAATCGATATTGGTTCCTTGTTTATGAAGTTTTCAGTTATTAGGTGATTCTCGGAAAACCCTGAGTGAAGCCAAACTATGACAGTTAGGTGCATAGTACTATAATATATAAGTAACAAGAAATTAGGGGCCGGTAAATAACAGGAATACCCAACTTTATTGTCATATCAGGTTAAAAAAAAACCTGATACTACCTAGGTAGGGACTCAAATAGTTTCTGGTTGATTCTTAAACATGCTTCATAAGTTCAGATAACTACAACATTGATTAGGGATGTAGCAAAGAAACACCGGAGCAGGTTATTCTGAAAGCAACTTAATGTAAAAACAAACTTCTGCACTGGACTTTAAAAAAATCTTGCTACAATTTAAGTCTCATATAAGTAAAAAAACGGCCAAGTGCGAGTCTAAATAGTAAACAAAACAACATCCTGAATGGGTGTTGTTTTTTTTATTGATGATATTATGGTTGGTTTTGGTCATTCTGTTAAAAAAACACGCTGTTTCATATTTGGAACAACGTTTATGTTAGAATAGGTAATAGGTTTAAATTACCCATCTGAATCTGAAAATGATACGGAATAGTAAACAAAACAACATTCATTCACCAGTCTGAAGTTCGTGCAAATTGAATAGGAAATGTTTACTTGCAAATTAATGTTTGTCAATCATCTTTGCATCCTACGCGTCACTTGCATGTGGTCAGAAATGACGCATGACCGATGTGTCATTTTCCGTCATTATAGGTTAACGTCGTTGTATCAAAATAGGTTAACCTGACCACAGGAATTTCGGGCACCCGTTCAATGAAGTATTTAAACTGTGTCTGGTCGTAGGTTCCCTTTACTGATCAGGCTAAATGGTATTGGGTTTTACTGAATTTCTGAGTAGAAGTTTAGATTCTGGATTTGTGCGGTTAATGGCAATGCGCTCACCTACATTCCCCAAAACTGGCAATGTGTCTACATATTACAGTCCCTTATATCCCTAACTAAATATATACTTTTCTGTATTTCTGAAAATTGACGTTCTATTTCAAAAACTTCTTCCCATCTAGATTAACAATTTTCGCCAGGCCCAAATCAATCGAATGTTTTTCCCAAATCAAATGGGATTTTCTGTAACAAGTTATTATCATCAGTTAGATTGACGTGTAAAAGTGTTGTGTTTTTCATATTTACAAAATTAATATCATTTATCAGGTCAGGTGATCAAAACTAGTAACCACTAAAATAAAACTTATAGATACTGAATACAAACTAGTAGAAAATATAAAGGCAGTGATCAAAATAACTAAGGAAGGTACCATTTTTTAGAACGTCGTTTTCAATTTTCTTTCCGTTACACCCAGTTTTTACCCGACTACGGCGAAGTAAAAAGGAGGGTTATATGCATAGTTTTTAAAACATGTTCCAACATGACTATATTCTGTACAATATTGTAAAGTTTTACAGCGTTTCAGCTTTAGAAAAAACTGACCAATTAATCAAATCCGCCAATCGCAGTCCACTGCTTTTCATACATCTGCGTTAGTTCTGCATCACAAGATCCTCTTATTGCAAATCAAACAAGTTTACCCAATTATCAATATTTCAATACTCGATATTATATAATTATGTCGCAGCCAACTTAATATAAACTTAAACCGCTTAATCAGCCGTTTCATTAAGAGCCTAGCCTTTTCATAGAACTGCGCCGTTTAATCAGCGACATAAGTGACATGGGCAAGTCATTAAACGATATTGAATAAAAGAGGTCGCGGAAAAATCGGCGCATTTAAATGAAAAGGCTAGGCCACCAATTGACGGCTGATCAAGCTAGTTTTATATCTTTCTATCTCTACCGTCTTGTCAAGGGGTATCGTGTTACCCAGTTACTGGGTTGTGGAGGTCAAATAGATAGTCGCTCCATGTAAAATGCTGATACTCAGCGCCATCCAGTTAGACTGGGAGCCGACCCCGTTGCTGGGATTGGGCTAGGCATATCGACTGTCTATCGTTGCTAAGAAGGCCAGGAAAAGTGACGTTCCATTTATCAACAATAACGAATTAAAAAAAAAACGCGTAACATCAGCAGCCCATTTCAATAACATTTTTGACAATCACTAAGAGCGGTTACGCAGTGCATCCGATTTTAGTTCTTGAAAATTACGGAGATAAAAACTCTGAACGAATTCGGATATTGCTTTTCGCATTGTACGGATCCGAATTCGTGAAAAACAGAAATAGAGTCTAAAAAAATCGGACCTACTCGTAATTAGGATATTGCTTACGCACTAATCCAATGTCTGATCCAAACCCAAGCTATTCAGGGGCCATCTTTGGATATGCCCGATTTGAAACCGAGGTAATGCGAAAGCGTTCATACAAACAGTAGGTACTACTACTTGGATCCGTCAATATCTCTTCCGAATTGGAGACTCACGGATGACGCAGAGAAATCGAATGACAGATGTCGGATCTAGTGCGTAAACTACCATACAAATAGTTCTACTTCGAAACGTATTTTAACGGATTCGGATTGGATGCAGTGCGTAACCGCTTTCATTGTCAGAAACTCCCGATTTCAGAATTTGAGTCTATCCCTAATTTACCTGAAAATCTGACAAACTTTGACTTCTGAGTCGAATTTGACATGCTGATAACTTCAAATTCTCAATTCTTAAGAGTTAATTTGTCACTTTGTCCAGTCTTGTTATCTGACACTATGTCTTTCATAGTTATATCCACATGAAGCGTCGTCTCGTTAATCAATAAACTTTGAGGAATTTTATGACAATCGCACATTAGCAGTTAACTACAGCTAATAATGATTATGAACTTAGATTGTCATCGAGTTCTCAGAATTGTTATTTTTCCTCAACTGCCGTTCCAATAATTATATAACTTAACGGTGCCAATGTTTAATACAAACAAATTGAAATACTAGTAAAGGAGGCATGTATTGTTTTTAAAAGTAACCCTTTTTGGGTTTCTTCAGTCACCACAGTCTAACTTTATACCAAAAAAACTTCTTTAACTATTTTGTTTTTAGGTAGGTATAGGTACAGTCTGTCACTAGGAATTTTCAGATAGTGTAACATTTAAGACTGTGACGTTGTATTTAAAAAATGTTTTCACTCATCGTTTGACTTTTCCATTGATTTTTTATTTAGTTTTTATCCAACCTAAACTTCTAAACTGATATTCAAAAGAAGCAAAATGGTTTGTTTGTTTATATTAAATCTGTTTGTAAAAGTTAATCTCTACAAGATCCTACTGATTCGATTAAGAATTTTTTGAACACTATCGCTTAGTTTGGTTACTTTTTATCCCAGATAAATGTACGGTACTTTTAAATTGAAATTAAATATAAAACTTTATTTCAGACTTTAAGGTCCATAATTGTATTATTGTTTTGTTGTTATTATTATAATACCTTAAATAAAGTAGCAAAATATTTTTAAGACTTATTCATATTTAGATTGTTGTGTGTTTCCGTAACTTTACCTTGAAACGCTACGCAAATACGAGCTTACGTAGCGTTACTACGATGAAGGGCTACGAATCGCTACGAACTATATCGCTTTTCTACAATGACCCACGCAACCGAAATGTTCTGGGGGCCTAGACAAAAAACTTTTCTGTAGCGTTAAAGTCAGAAGCTGACGACAAAATGTATGAGAATGACATTACGTGTGGAAAGGAAACGTCATGACCTAATGCCATTCCCATACATTTTGTCGTGAGCGTTTGACGTTAACGCTACAGAAAAGTTTTTTGTTTAGGCCTGATGGTATGTGGCCTCATCTTTTCATATAGGTATATCGTATTTTAATTAATCTTTTAATATTAGCGTAAAATAAATAAAATCAAAACCGTGAATGTTTGATTTTGTGCTAAGATGATACAAAAAAGAATTCCATATTCAACTTTTAGACGCCATTTTTGCTAATTTTATGAGTGCCAAGCCTACCATATAATGAATATGGGTTTTCGTAATGGTAATTAAAGTACAAACAAGATCGTAATCATTGCTTTCAGTAAAAAGGTTGAGATATTTCCCCACTCTGGTGGCCTATTTAATGTTTAGTGGTATCAGCACTATAATTCCTGCAGTGCTTTTCTGTCAAAATCTCCCCGTGATACCTAGGTTTATTTTTGGTTTTATTTTTAAGAAAATTTTATAAAACTGTAGCGGCATTCATGCCGCCACAAAAATCAACGTAGCAGAATCAACATCACAACAAATGAGACTCGCAGCGCCATCTATCTCGACAGCTGCGAACTAACTACAAAATCCTAAATCGCGATATCAAAGTTTACCGTGCGATTAGAACACATGCAAAGCCCGAATATCAACTCTCGGGCAGTTGCCCACCAGACACAAACAACCGTCTGGTCGGAGGATCTTCCCTTTTCAATGGAGGTTTGCGGGACTTTACTCTCTGTTCCGCCACCTCCAAAAAACGACTTCATTCACATAACACCTATGTAAACTTAGAATCAGAATTTAAAAATAACAACTAAAACTCCTAACCAAGTTAAACCTAAAATACCTAGGTTAAGTGAACTGCCAATTCCATACGAAGAATATGGAATGAAAATTCACTTCATGCTCATTCTCTCTAAGACAGTGACATGTTTACAGAATCGTACTGCTGATCCTCCATAGAAAAGAGGATCCTCCAACCGAACCTGGGCCCCAAGTCTGCTATTTTTTAAAAACTCGTCATTCCAACACGATCTCATTGTCATTTTGCGAAAAGTTCGTAATCTGCTAAATTCATAATGGTCGATCATTGGTCGGTCAATGGTCTCGTAATAGAATCGTGGTTCTAAATATTCAATGTCTTTGAAAAGCAATGACTGCACAAGGACGTTCTAATGGTAGGTCACTGATCGAAGGAACTGTCAAAATTTTAGCAGATTACCGCATACGTCTGTCATTCATTTGTCATTATGTACGAGATTACCATTCTATGCCATTTCTTTCAATGGAGTGTCAGTGGTTGACCATTGAAAAGTCATAATGACGCTTTTATATTAGTAGATTACCAAACTTGTCAAAATCAACAATTATGAAATCAATGATAGACCATTCTGACACTATTGTAATAGTAGACTTGAGGCCCAGGGTGTTGTGTCTTGTGGGCTGTGGCGCGACAGGTGTGGTCGAGTTTCTGAATTTAAATTTATTTACATGTTGAGATGTTTAAAATAACACTACAGAAGGCAAATTCTCATGTCTATGGTGCTTTCCAGTACCTAGTTTAGTTCGTATACCAGAAATGGTATTACTTATGGGCAATATTACAAAAATTTGTACATTTCAATATGCTGAAATGTCCATGCTGGTTTCTGTCAACGTTATTTTATTTTTTTTTTCTATTACACGAATAATTAAAGTAGTAATAGTAGTATGTGTGAATAGTACAATTTTTACGGTATTCAAGTCATTTTATATTTTTAATTCACGTTTTTGTTTTGGGAAATCATTTTTCTTTCATAGAAAAAATCATGTCCTGGAAGACTCGTGCGTTACAAAGGAGCCTTTATTGCCTTTCTAACTACATTTTTACTTTGTTATAAGTAGTCAAAAAATATCTTTAGTGTTAGTAAGACTATCTAGATTCGGCTTTGTTTTTTTAAATAATTAACAATTGGATAATTAACTTAACATTAAATCTGTGTCTCGGCTTTTTTTCATTTTTGTTACTACATTTTGAGACACGAATATTTAGTGTTTTTTTTTATGTTGAATTGGCCACATTGCGTTTTTTGTAAACCAATCAGGTAGCACCAAATAGTGACAGTCAGCCATTTTGTTCTATGTATTCATTTCATTCTGTTGCTTTAGTGCAGCGTTCGTTTTTCTGAGTGCTGTGTGCTTAATACAGTGGCGAATTATTTCAACAATAAAACATTCCTTTTGTGCGCTAGTCTGTTTATTAAACGCTAAGTTTTTATACACTCTGTGTCTGAATAAATGTTGTAATTATTATCTCCCGAATAATTGTAATCAAGAATATCAGCTCTAGACAGCATTTATTGACTTTTATTTCGTTTGAGGTTATTAAACACGTGTTTTGTATTCCTTTTCGTTACAATTTGTTACAAATTTTTGTCACGTAACAAAAAGGAAGTAAGGGTGATTTCATATGGTTAGGTACTTGAAACTCGAAAAACACCTTTTCTAATTAACCTACCACATCGATTACTTTGAGTATTTTTTAACGTTGATCATTAAAATATTATTAATTACTTATTAGTTTTCGAAAGTGTTTCTATTTACAACGTATTAATGTTGATGGTAAAGTTAGCCCAAAGAGGGTCGCTGTATAATCATTGAGAACAAGAACAATTTTTAGTAAGGGACTGACTCATACATTTTGTCGAAAAAGTAGTTTATGATTATGAGTACAAGGACCCCCTTTCGGTTTTCTTTTTGCGGTTATTGTATAATTGATTACTACCTAATAAATTCAATTCTGATTATTACCTAATAAATTCAAAAATTGGTGCCCTACCCATTGTTTTAATCACAATGTGAAATAACCCTATTTGTTCCTTTTTGTTTCATTTTTCTAACTCTTTTCCTTTTTGTCACGAAATTCATTTTGATTTCTTTTTGGTGACTGTACGGTTTTTTTTTATATTACCCTTATATCATTTCAACAGATTTATCAGACTTTCCATGTATAGTGCGCATTAAAGGAATTCAGTTAAGAAACTTAATATTACGGATTCTTTTCTGATCAATGCTTATTCTGACGAAATAAATTAGATATTGCATCTTTACATACACTGCACCGTTATATCGAGATGATTCGCTGTAAATAACTTCAGACTGGTTGCGAGGTGGTTACTTGCGGTAACCGGTTACATATACAGCCTGCAAACCTTTATGAAGATCGCTTTCAACGGCTGCTTTTACCGGTTTCCTATTTATTTTCTTTATTATTTAAATTGTTTAAGTTTCATAGTTCTCATAGAAATTAAAATATCACGAGGCAATATCGAGACAATACTTGTATAAACCTACTTTAAAAAATGTTATAAACATTGGGTACGCCATAATAAAAACAATGTTGTTTTATTTACATTAACTTATAAATTAGGAGAAACATGTTCGCGATAACGCTGATAACAGAAAAACAACCGTAGGTCATAATTATTATTCTCTTAACACTCTAAACCGATACCCCGATACCTACTGTATGTCATTAAAAGAATAATTAATTCTGTAATTACTCAAAAAACCCCGAAATCGTCATCAATTAACAGAAAACCAAATTAATAAGAAACAAAGAAGTCTTAATTATAAACAAAACAATTATTACGAATTGTTATGATTATGAATTCATCGTTTAAAACTTAATCATTGGGTAATTTAATGTGTGGGACAGTGCAGGTGACAGGACAGCAGTCAATGTCAAGTTGACATTGACACTGCTGAAATTTACGGCACTGGATGGCAACTGTCCACGGTTGACACGTTCCACTAATAGAAGCGTATGGGAAATATAGGTGGAAGTATTAATAACGTAAAAGTTTCGAATTTGATGCACTAGATGTCACGGTCTACGCTAAGCAAGTTCCCCAGTAACTGATAAATAATACAATAATGATTACCTAAAATAACAGCAGGCCTAGACAAAAAACTTTTCTGTAGCGTTAACGTCAGAGGCTCACTACAAAATGTATGGGAATGACATAATTTGGTTTACATGTAATGCTTGAGTTTCGATCTGCTGTCTATCTATCTACTTGTTAATGCTTGAGTTTGCCTGTTTTTGATGGCTGGAGTGTGCTAGCTAACAAGTGTCAATTAATTTCATTTACATATTGGATATATTATTTTTCTGTGTCATGTATTGTAAACTTCTTTTCATACTACTGTATAAATTCAAGTTTTTAAAAATTTACCAACAGACAGATCTGTTGCTGCCGTTGCTGGGGAGTTTGTTGCGCCACTTCTTCTTCCCAGCTAAAACATTAGGAAGTGGTGACGGGCGGTTTCGGGGGACTGTGTTTATGTAGACCTTTGACGTTCAAAAAGTGCTGGCACGCAGCCTAATTTGAATAAATGACTTTTGACTTTGATTTATTCATCTCGCAGGGTTACACAGAGATACTTTAATCCACATTTTACGAGTAATGTTTAAGTGTTGTAGATTCCCAAATAAAAAGGGGCGAGGTAGGTATTAACCCCGTTCTTATTAAATTTTGAGTCAAGTACCTATATAACTTTCAGATTTCTCAAACACTTTTATTCCCAAGCAACTTTTTAGTAACTGTCAGTCTTTAGTATCCCACTATTGGGCAAAGTTTGTACCCATGACTTCGAGGTGTCTCTGTCCAGTTAGATGGACCATTGGTTGTTAATTATGTCCAGTTCGTACTGCCATCTTCGGCGTGGTCAGCCACGCCTTCTGGTTGATTTTTGGATTTCTCGACACATAGTAAGTTATTTTAGCCCATATATGGCAGATGTGGCCAAAAAAAGTTTTAGCTTTTGGCAAAGTTTTAGCAACCATTTTTAGCATCGGCAGTGATCAGTGTTTTTCAACACAATGTACCATCATAGATTATAAACTAGTCTAGCTTTCAAAAACATGTTTGATGCGTCTTGCTATATAAATCTGGTTTCTTACTAAACCAGTTCCGAAGTTATTGCAACAGCATAAAGATGTATGCGAAAATGCTAACAGTGTTGACCCGGATTGAGACCAAATATACCCCATTATGGTATGTGGCCAGCAAAACCAGTTGAATGTTGGCCAATGACCCTTTTAAATGGTAGTGAACCTGTACCAAGATACTGGTACACTTGTGGAAGGTATCTGCTGTAACGGGTATATTATCAAGGAAAATAAAAAATCTGTAGAAATCTCTCTGACATTTTGTCAAGCAGAAGAAAGATGCATTACAATGCACTGGTCGAGTTGCTACTCTGTCGGTTTTACTAACGGTTTCGGGAAGTGTGCCTCAGAATTGCAGATTTTAATTCTGCCAAGCTCGTTCCATAATCGGACCACAAAACATACGGTGCTACGATCCCGCCCATGGATACACATAAAACATTTAAGGAATAACTTTCATTGTGCGTACAGCTTATTAATGGAATTGCCTGCTGGAATCTGACCTCTCTATAACTTATCTAAATTCTAAAGGAACATTACACACAACTTCAACCAAAACATTATATTTCACGAAGACGAAACATCAAAATATACACCCATATAATACCAACTATGTAGTCTCTACTCATATGACTACAAATCTCAAGGAAGGGTGAAATCAAAGCGTAACCAAGTAACATGAGGGGTATTTTGTGGCGAATTAACTGGGTGATTAGGTAATTTCCTGCTCACGGCTTCGCTGATAGGGTTACTAATTTGTGTGTGTGTTGATGCTCTCTTGTTTTATGGCAGACTAGCTGCCGCCCGCGGCTCCGCCCGCGTGAATGTCGAAAATTATCCCAAGGGAACAGATAAAAAGTATCCTACTAGTACATATATGTGTTTGTTGTGTTTTTTGTTTGTACCTACATTGTGTGTATCTGTGTGTGCCAAATAAACTAATTTTCTATCTTTGTAATGTAAATAATTTCATCAAGATCCCTTCAATAGTTTTTGCGTGAAAGAGTAACAAACATCCATACATCCGTACATACAAATTTCGCGTTTATAATATTAGTAAGGAAGTAAGGATTGACGGACATGTTGACATGTGTGTTAACGTGGGGGGGCGTAATGTATCATGTTACAAACCGAGCATTCGTGTAGTCAGTACGTGGAAACGAGCACGAACATGTGCGTATGTGTTTTGTTTTCCACGGATTTTAGAGCACGGCGTAACACATACTCGCTGCGAATGTTACACTTCGGCCCTGTAGCACCGGTCCGTACCCAGCTTTAGAAGATTCTTAGAATTTACGATACCTTCATATTATTTAATAATAATCGATCTTATATGATCGATGCTTAAGTCAAACCAACGTTAATGGTATCTACACATGTATCTAGAAATTCACAATTAACTACCAAATACAAAAACAGATGAGTCAGGTCTGCATCAATACAGAGAAATCATTAATATTAGGTGTATCTACTTCTGCCAGGGTTGCGGATTTTGTTCGAAAGAGTTACCACGGCCCTGGAACTTAAAGGGCACTACAAGGAGAAAGGATGGGTTTTAGTCAGTAAGAGTTTAGCACTCCCTCCCGCTCCACCCAGAGCTGCAGGCTGCATTTGATGATTTCCCATCCATAAAAAAGGTGTATCTACTTACCTTTTATCTTTGACTTACGCTTCTGGGTTTGGCATTCACTCATACCTACTGAAACAGTTTTTCCGTAAAAACAGTACCTAGGATCGTAAAACAAACGACGCAACATTAACTGTAAATTATCATTTTATCACTAAACATGTCAACTTGATTACAACAAGCAATATCAGTAATGAACGAGACACAAGGCTTATTCCATTATTCATGGAGACTATACTTAAGCCATTATACATCCGTCATCAAGCCTATACATTATGTAAAGTTATATATTACACAACGTGGCACAATGTGGTTTATTTATATAAATAGGTATAAGTGTACTGAGAAGAAGGTATATATGTATATCTTCGTTTATAAATGTGTAATAGGTACTGGTATTCAGCTGCAACGGGTTAGGCTGGGAACCGACCCCAACGTATTTAGGAACAGGCTAAACAGATTGATTTGTCTGGTAACAATCATGGAAAACACATTTTTTTTTTTCATAATAATTTAATTTAAAAAACCCCCTACGCAATAAATACTTTAATTAGTTTGAAACAACCCATAAAATTAAAAAAAAAAATATCCTAAAAAATAATTAAAGTCGCGGCGGGGTATCGCTAGTAGTCCAGTCAAATTAGCTCTGAACCTTGCAAAAATTCCTAACTCTGATTTTTTTCTTGAATCGTGTATTTGACCTTAGCTCTTCTAATAGTAACAAAAAATTAAACATTTTCCAGAACCGGATCACGGTAAAAAAAACAAAAACGCGTTTATTTTAATAAAAACTCGGAAAAAAATATTAACTCGAAAATGTTAGTTACATAATGTTTTGAATAGGTAAAGCTAATTCTTTTCTTCAAAATTAAACATTTTCAACCCCGGGATTTTCGAAAAATTAAAAAAATCAAAATTTTTGAATTGTACTTCAAGCAAAAATATTAACTCCGATTTTTTTTCATAAAATTATTTAATTAAATACATAAGTACTCTAGGCAACAAAATTAAACAATTTCTGTTAACGGAAGATATTAATACCTGTTTTTTTTAAATAGCGGCTCAAGCAAAAATGTAACTCAAATAAATTTAGGTTAACTTTAATTTATGGACCATGTCTCACTTAATTACAAGAAAATTAAACACATCCAAGCAAATCGTTAAGATTTTTTAAACAATTAAAGATTGATATTATCTTCCTAATGCGGCCCTGTTGTTTCAAACCCATTTGTCAGATTGGACCGCATTGAGCACATTTTATCACAATATATGTTCAGTCAGAATTTAAATAACTCTATAAAAAATCATCTTGTTCTACAAAATGTGTATCGAAAAGATGTTACCTACCTACCTATTGTGTTTTGTTTAGAGTCATAAGTTTATGGATTGCAGACGAGTCTTTCCAGGTGACATCTAATGTCAGATATGAGTGTTTTGTTTAACATGATCAAATTCTATGAACAAGACTTCTAAATTAACTGCAGTCATGAATACGTATAAACAGACATTTTGTTGACCGTCTTCCGTCTTTCTGTATTATTAGGAAACGCAGCCTTATCCTGAGCTGCTATTAGAATTAATGCATTAAAATTGCATTTTGTTGCTAATGCACAAAAAACGGTCAACTTGGAATAATTGCTATTTGGAATGAGTTTTATGAAAACATACCTTTAATCCCGTTGTCCCCGTGTGCCATATCCCCGTCACGGGGACAGCGGGACGTGATTAAATTTATTTCCCGTTGTACCATTGTGTTTGTGTGTATAACGTACATTTGGCTAACGGGGAAAACGGGAAGTAAATCATATTCTGGGTGGTTTAAAAAAATAACCACGAAGGTGATGGCGGAGTCTGTTCGCTCGCTTCGCTTGCTCACTTGACCTCGCCATCCCCTTCTAACCTAACCTGTCCGAGTTGGGGTGCCCCAAATCCCGAGCTCGCTTCGCTCGCTCTTGCACCAACATAATTTGCAAAGTATATTTAATCATTATAATAAATTAACGGGAACAACGGGAAGTAATTTTAATTATTTTATTAAATTCTCTTTGCACCCTTTAACGGAGATATGGCCTACGGGGACAACGGGAATATACTAAAACATATATTCCCGTTGAATACCCGTTGAATATACTAAAACATGTATTATATGAAAATAATTCATAGACTTACTAGACGATCTGATGAATACATACTTGTCAAGGTGGCGGATATTATAAAAACAAACAGTTTAATACCGCTCAAGGACTGTCAGCACGCCGGTGTACCGCGAGATTTTCGCGATTTTAATGTTTATTATTACTATTACGTAAGATTTATTACATAATTTGGAATTTTCACATGTCAGTGCTTAAACGGTTAAGCGTCATATAGTATCGGCAGTTGATTTTTTTTTAAGGATTGGTAATCATCAAATGACTTCTTCCGCTCTGGATGGAGCGGAAGGGAGTGTCAGACTCTTACTGGTTAAAACCCATTCGTATTCCTTCTATTGCCCTTTGCGTTCCAGGGCCGCTGTAATTCTTTCGAACAAATTCTGCAACCCTGGCAGGCTCTGGCCCTTGCGGGCCCCGTCGTCTTTGCTGACAGCTCTTTCCGGCGCGCGTGGAACTCAACGCGCAGTCGACTCGCTACCCATTGCTCGCCTGCTATTGATGCCTGCGGACGGCGGTCCGCAGGCTTCCTACGTGGTTGTTGCACACTTGGCAGAGGAAGCACCTCAGAGGTCTGGGTTCCAGCAGTTTGACCTGCGCAGAATCCCAACCCACCAGGAGCCCTCGGCCCTCTGATATTATCTTAGCCACCGACACAGGGCAGCTTACCACAACGGTTCGCATGCCCGTGTGGTCAGGACGTATGGTGCTTGCCTACACCTCCTCAGAAAAACCCCCCGTCCTGACGACGGCGGCCACCACCTCCTCCTCCATGACAGAGTCATCCAGGCCCAGAATGCGCATGTCCATGCACTTCACGGGCCTTGACACTCGGCCATCGTCCGCATTTGGCACCTCCTGTAAGCTAGCTTCTTGGAGCCCGGCCAGGTCTGCTCGGAGCTTCGCGTTCTTATTTTGGAGAAGCTCCGTGGCGGCCACCAAGCGGGTGACCTCCGCCCGCAGCTTGGACATTTCGTCCGACAGAGGCCCCAATTAGCCTCAGCCGCCAGAGTGGAAATCAACGCCACACTTATGGCCTTGTTTTTAGAGGCCTGCGTCTTCTTCAAGGCCACATTGCGGACCGCAGCCTCCACGACCTCCGCAAACCTGATCTTACGCTCCTTATCGGAACCGCCAGCGGTATCCGGCTCACCGCCGGAAGAAGCCGAAGGGATAGATCTTCGACCGGTTGCTCCTGGGTGGCGCCCCTCCCTGGCAAGCTTAGCGGCTCGCTGGGCTGTCTCCCGGGAGGCGAGCACCATCCACTTGCTTCCTTCTCGGCCTTTACTTCGCCTACTGGTGGGGATTTTTCGGGCCAGAGGCCAACTCTTTGTTGGAGGACGATCCCTGGTCATCCTCTAGTCTGGGCCGCCTACGGAAGAGCCCGGAGTTCTCCGCAGCAGCCCCCACTCCCTAATGACGAGAGCTCGCTGAGCTGATGCCAGATGCAGAGTATTGCGGAGTCGTCAGAGTCTAACCCCGCACCTGCACGACGCTCAAACGACTTCCAAAACTGGTCGCCTAGACCAGTGCCATATGCTGCGGCAGGTTATACAGAAGACCGAAGAGTATAATCTGCTCCTTTTTCTAGCGTCTGTGGACTACGAGAAAGCCCTCTATTCGATCGACTTCAGGATCAGACTTCGAAACCTATCCTCCAGCAGCGGGGTGTGAGGCAGGGAGACGTCATTTCTCCGAAACTGTTCACGGCCGCAATGGAGGATGTCTTCAAGGTTTTGGACTGGAGAAGGCTAAGCATTAATGTCAATGGCGAGTACATCACTCACCTTCGATTTGCCGACGTTATAGTCGTCATGGCTAAGACCATGGAGGACCTCAGTACAATGCTCGATGACATCAGTAGAGCTTCCGAAAGAGTGGGTCTTAAAATGAACATGGACAAAACCAAGGTCATGGTATATGTAGTACCCACTCCTATCAAGATCGGAGGCTCTACAGTCGAAGTTGTTGACGAGTACGTCTACCTGGGACAAACGGTCCAGTTAGGTAGGGCTAACTTCGAGAAAGGGGTCAACCGTCGAATCCGACTCGGTTGGGCGGCGTTCGGAAAGTTGCGTGATATCTTCTCGTCTCACATACCACAGTGTCTCAAGACGAAAGTCTATGACAAGTGCCTGTTGCCAGTGATGACTTATGGAACTGAAACGTGGTCGCTCACAATGGGTCTTATCAGAAGGCTTAAAGTCACCCAAAGTGCAATAGAGAGGGCAATGTTCGGGGTTGCCTTGCGTTATCAAATCAGGAATTATGAAATCCGCAAAAGAGAACCAAGGTAACCGACATAGCCCGAAGGATCGCCAAGCTGAAGTAGCAGTGGGCAGGGCACATTGCTCGCAGAACAGATGGTCGATGGGGCCGAAAAGAGAGTGGCAACCGCGTACCGGAAGACGCAGCGTTCGAAGGCCTCCCACAAGATGTACCGACGACCCGGTGAGTGTCGCTGGTAGCCGATGGATGCGAGACGCATAGGACCGGTTTTTGTGGCGACACTTGGAGAGGCTTATGTCCAGCAGTGGACGTCTTTCGGCTGAGATGATGATGATGATGCAATTTTTTATGTGTTTTGCTAAAGTTGCATGAGTTTAGACGACAGAGTAGTTTGTGAAACTGTGCATAACAAAGTTTCAAAATGTATTTTTTTTATTATTTCATCACAATAATTATGAATTCTTATACAATTATAAACCTCGTTTGACCCTCGTTTGTACTCTCGTTCTAGTTTTTTTGATAATTTCAGGTAAGTTTGTAACAGTTTCATAAAGTACTAATAAAACATCAATGCAGCTCTTTCGTCTTTGCTGTAATAAGACGATTTTGTGAAAAATACCAATTTGCTGGAATCATTTCAAGATATATAAAAAAATGGGTTAGTTGCACCATTTCTTACTCAAGAATGATCTTTTTTTATTTTCCTTCACCCTGAATAGTAGAATAAATATTTTAAAAAATTGGAAGAATTCACGAAATCCAAGTTACGAGCAAAATTCATTTTCTCATGCATTTTGTACTCTGACTGATTCTGACACATGAAAGAAACAAAACACGGATGAGCCAATTCTAATAGTTGAACTTAACTGAGTGCTGCAAAAAAATGCCACTGTATTAACAATTAAAGAGATAGGTAATAAATAACGTCTGATTTGTTTAATTTTGATAAATTATGGTTTGTGTTTGTACATTTTCCATTATTAAACAACTTTCAGGAGAGTTACATTTTTGCCTGAAAACTTATATGACAATTTCTTACATCTCGGAACCCCGAGGTAGTATTGTTTTAATTTTCTTAATATAAATAAACATGTTAATTAAAATCCATTTAGCATTATTTTCGTCAAGTTAATATTTTTGCTTGAAGTACAAAGTCAAAAAATAACATTCTTTAAAAAAAGTATAGTTCCGTGGATGAAAAACGTTTAATTTTCTTACCTACTTGTACAGCTCAAACAGTTCTACAAATGTCCCAAACTAACATGCCAGTTAATATTTTTTCCCAACGAGTTATTATGAAATTAAATGTTTTGCTAAAAAAAACGAACATCCGGGGGTTAACTTTTCGCGGGATACATTTAAACATACTTCTCTGCTTATACTCTACACATTAATGGCAAAAAATCGGAGTTAAGAATTAATGCTAAGTTTGCCTTATTTTCGGCGTAATTTGACCGGACTATAGTACAGAATCGATATTTCATGTAAGTATGTTACATAGCGATACCCCGCCGCGACTTCAATATTTTTTTAAGATTATTATTTTTTATTTATTTGGGTTGTTTCTTTTAAAGTATTTTTTTGCGGAAAATATTATTATTCAATTTTTATTTTAAGCTTTTTAAACTAAACTAAACCATACGGCAATATATTAAACATGAAGCGTTTAATCGAGTAATCATACGTAAATAAAAACTAATGAAATTATATGCCAAAAATGCCTTACATCATTTTGGAAACTCAAACTCTTCAAACAGCTGGACCGATTTTTACCAAACATAGCTAAGAACCACCCAAGGAAACTGGCTTTCGAATGAAAAAAACCGCAACGAAATCGGTCAATCCGTTTGAGAGATACGATGCCACAGACAGACACACGAACAAACATACACACAGACATTGACGTCAAACTTATACCACCCCTTGGGGTTAAAAATTGAAGTTAGTGAACGTTAAAGTTGACATGACTAACACTTAGTATAAAAACTCGCACTACTACTAGGCCCTCGATCTCAAGTTATAAGTTACACCTTCAACAGGCGTCCTATGTATTTGCCTCATCGTTGTCTAGTCAACCAGTTTTCTAAATATATCGCAAAGTGAACGCACATAGGTACTTGAACTTGAGCATCTTGGCATCTGCAGTGTTTTGTGGCTATTAAAACGTCCAATATTTTTCTTTATAACCACCTAAGCAGACTCTAGAATTTATTGAACTGGGTTCATTGATAGGACGTTTCTAGGCACAGCTCTGGTGTTCCAGGAGTCTTTTCGGTTCCAGCTTACCCATTACGTTGGAGAAACCAGAAACATATAACCCGTCTGCCTTCAAAGCAATAGTGAACAGACATCTTCTGCACGCTCGCTCCATCATAGGACTCATCTATCGCTTTATATCAGCCGTGATCGAGGTCAAGAGCAAGCCCATTCCTCAATAAAAATATTCAAAAAATACCCGACCAAGTGCGTGTCGGACCACGCGCTGTGTAGGGTTCCGTACTTGGAAGTCACAATAGCCGCACAGAAAAAACGTTGATAGTTTTTAGTTTCGGAATTATCTCGTTTATTCATCTAAATCCTTACCGTTTACATTTTTAAATATTTCTATAAAAACAATAAAAAAACATTTAAAAATATAAAAAATAGTAGCCCACCGGTATCGGGAACAGGGTCCAAGCTATCGGCGGTCAGGGCTCTAGAGAGAGGAACCTCCTAACAATACGAGCCGTGTCCAGAAGTACTGCTTTCTGAATCAAGCCCTTGATCCAGCTGCCTAACGAGAGCCTTCTAAGGTGTTGGTCGAGGCTCGTGGCTATTAAGCCGTTGGCTGACACGACTATCGGTATAATGATTGTCGAATTCACATCCCACATGTCGACAACCTCGCGAGCCAAGTCAAGATATTTGATTTGTTTATCTTTCTCGGCTTTCACGAGGTTCTCGTCATGCGGAACGGTTATATCTACAATCATTGCACGCTTCTCGATTCGGTCCACCACCACTATATCAGGCTTATTGGCAACAATAGTCCTGTCAGTGATGATGGACCGATCCCAGTACAATGTGATACTGCCACTATCGAGAACTGGCTCGGGCACATACCAGTAGTACGGCACCTCCGATCCCACAAGAAAGTATTTCAGCAAGTTGCTGATGAATAATCTTGGCTGTGTCTATGCTTAGCAAGATGAGAACAACCAGAGATAATGTGGTGAATTGATTCTCCCGGACGGTGACATGCCCGACATTATGTCAACCGTGCCGTCCTTCACAATAAAGGAATTATTATTATTAAGGCTGTTATGATTTTAATTTCTCAAGGTTCGTAAATTTATATTTACTACCTTTTTTACGTAACTAACAACTTTTCTAACATAACAAAGGAGACGGAACCGCTGTCATATAATCTTGGGCCTAGATGTTTAAGGATGAGAGTGGTGTCAATCAATAGATTATATATATTATCAACCAATCTCTGAAAATTCTGCGGATTTCGGCAATCTGAGAGCAGAGATAGAAGAGATTTAGTATAATATTGCGCTTACATTACAACATGAAACGGAAAAATGCCCGAAAAAAAGTTTTTACAAAAAAAATACACTGGCCGGTATTATCAACATAACTTTTTAAAATATCCTTGTCAGGAGGTATTGGAGGTAGTGTATGTCAGTGTTCATCAACAACAGTTAATATTCTGTCAACCAAACTGCTGTTTGACATAAAAACAATCAACCTTTCTAAATAATACGTCATTAAACTGCTAAGAAAACAACATTGTTGCAGGTTATTCGTGACCTAATCTGTTTTTTTAGATAACTCGTCTTCTAGACTGTGAAGTGTGCAATCTTTGTGTATTTTGAAATAGAAAATAATAACTATTTTTTTAACCATATCTCAACTCTTTACGTTTGGGCCCATTAGTTTCCGTCTCCTTTTGAATTTGTATGAAATTTTCCTTCTCCAATTACACTTTATAGGTTGGTCGACTATTACTCGTTAACTTGTAAAGTCTACTTAGCTATCATGTTTTTCACGTCTCCAAACACAACCGTTTAGCTGACAGAGGGACACTTGACTCTAACAAAAACATTACCCTCCTTCTGACGTAGTCGGGTAAAAATTAGCACTTAGAACTTTTTTATCTTAATATTTCGCAAACGGATCCTTGGATGGCAAAATGATTTTCACATACCCTCAATATTTTTTATAAATATTTTTAAACGACCTATCCAGCGACACCCCACGCCATAGAATAGTCGAAACCCATTTTTCCAACTTTCTAGTGCTAAGCGTTTCTGAGAAAAACCGCGGACAGACAGACAGATGGACATGACGAAACTATAAGGGTTCCTTGTTGACTACGGAACCTTAAAAAGGAAGGAGACTTTTGAAAAATCGTTTTCCAAATAGTTTAGATATTTATTAACAGGCACAGTTTTATCCACAGTTTTGATCACCATTAAATGCTAAATAATAGCAAACTGGTGACATACGTTATAGATTCTATCGTTATTGTCACCTGACAGAAAAATCATGCAAAAAATATAGTACATACCTATACCCTTAAGTTCCATTTTTTTTATGGATGGTAAATTATCAAATGACTCCTGCCGCTCTGGGTGGAGCGGGAGGGAGTGTCAGACTCTTACTGACCCATCCGTGCTCCTCGTAGTGCCCTTTGCTATCCAGGCCCGCGGTAACTCTTTCGAATAAAATCCGCAACCAAGTACCATGTTGCTCCCAATATCTCGGCAACGTTACTCTATGCCTTCTATGGTATACCCATACAAGGTTGAATCATTGTACGCCGAAGTCAAAATAGCGAAGGGTGACACAGCCAAATTGGTTCCATGCCCATTTCTCTCATGCCATCATCAGCATCTCATGTTATCTCACCAATCTTTACCTCAACAGATAATTCCATTATGCACATTCCTGGCGTTGCTAGCAGTACCCTCACTCGAGCAGGACTCAGGCTCGGTGCCGATATCGCCTTGCCCTAACGTGTTCATGTACGAGCCGACCACCTCGGAGCCTGGCCGCTGGTATGGGAACGTCAACCTGTCTACTGACAGCACCCTGCACTCGCTGTGGCTCAATATTGTGCTGGATAACAAGGCTGATATACTTGGGGTAAGTTAAATTAACAGAGTTACTACCGAAGTTTCAGAAGTGCCCATGTAGATGTTCAAGAAGATGCTTTGAATTTGAGTAGGTTTATAGGTTTATAGGTATAGGTACTCTTTTCCCTCCCGAAAAGAAATGCCCTGGTTTTATAAGGATATTTTAGGGAGAAAATTAAAAAATAGTAAATACGTAAGTAAAAAATAGGTTAGTAGTATAGTTTCTAAACCCTTCTTCGGTCTATGACCAGATCTGTTACATCATATCCAACGTGCGATTGAGAATTCTGAAGTTTGAGAAGCCAATAGCCAATACATTATTTGACCTCAAAATATTGTATTATTAACAATAATAACATAGTACCAGTCTGCATTTTTTTTAAATTGCATTTTGTGAAGCGTTTTCCTTCTTTAATATCCAGTTTTGCTACATATTTGCAAAACTTGATAACTTATTATCAAAAAGTCAAAATCAGCATTTATATATGTCAAAGCAGCTTTTATTCGACTTGTTTGATTCTCAAAAATAAAATAAAACGATATTATGCGTCATACACAATTTTTTGCAGCATGTTGATTCTAACTCTTGAACTTTGACTGGAAACAAAACCACATAGCATAACAGAGAGGAGGCCTTTACTCAGCAGAAGTTCGAAAAACAACCTTATTCCTCCCAATAATTATAACGATATTCCCATAGCTGCAATAGTAAAAGAAACAGACTCAAACTCTTTTACCTCTTTCAGAACTGGATAGGAGATGTCTCGACCACTGACAACAAGGACTTCAAAATCGAGAACGCTGATATGCAAATCAACCCCGGCCCCGCCGTGGGGGTGCGCTTCTTCGTGCAGTACAACCCTCTGAACAAGACCCCCAGGCTGCTCACAATAAGACTAAATGGCAGGGAGATCTGCAACGCCAACACCCCAATGCCATCCTTCAATCGACCTGACATAGACGACGACACTAGGCGGCCAACAGCAAGACCAGAGATACAAAGTCCTAATTTCGGCATTCAAACGAAACCAATCAACCCACCTAAAGAGTCTCCGAGGCCTGTTTTCCAGAGACCTACGAGCAATAATGCTGTTCTAAATATGTAAGTTTTTTTTAAGATTATTGGTATTTCATTATTTTGTAACCTCAAAACACACTGGAAGGTTTAGACCAATGATATTATAAGTAAAAAAGTGTAGATAGGTTATAAGCGCTCAGCAAGCGACACGTCAAAATGTGGCTAATTAGCCACATTTTCCTCGGCTTGTCTCTTTTCCGCTCCCGATAATTACGACATGCCGTCCTACTTCTACGTGTCATCTAACATTGTGACATTGTGCCGTTCTTAAAGATCGAATGTAGTTTATGTAACCTAGCACCTTTGTACTTATAATATCATTGGTTTAGACTATGTAACTTTCACATAGACAAATAGCCTTTGGCCGCTGTTACACCTGCATCCAGCTGGCATGCAAATTGCAAGACATAGCGTAGGTACTATCGATGTATGATTTGGTCAGCCGCTCGATCGTGCTCCGCAATGTAATCTTCCATGAGATTTGCTTTCCGGTGGAAACGCGGCTATTTGTCTATTCATTGAGCATTCAAATAAAAAATTTCACACTGATTCGTTGCCCAAAGAAAAAACCAGCCCAATGGTCACGTGAAGAGTCGACTAACCGTTTGCTGATGTCCCGAAAAATCATACAAAAATATAAGCTAGCAGAGTCAAACATATAAACAACGTCACAGCCGAAATAAATCCATCATGGCGTCCTATACCCATAGGTAACAGAGTCGTAATGAGCAATTGATGACAACGTTCATTAATTTCCTCTATCTACCGCTGCCGCACAAATTACATTGTACCGCTAGCTCGGTGATTAATTCTCCCTTTTATTTATGGAAAAATAATTATTAGTTATGTCATAATCATAATGGGACCTCTCATTATTGCATTGCACTAGTGCAACGATTGGAAATATTTGTGCTTTTAGTGGTCTTTTGGTTAATAAGTGAATCTAAAACTCATTTCATGTCAGTGCGCCAACCTCATTATTAGAATAATCGCATTGGCCAGCACGTTGATTGCATGAAAAAAACAAACCTAAATTTTTTTTTTTTCCTTTCTTCAATTCACTTTCCATAATTTTGGTTTGTTTATTTTTTTATAAAATCGTTTCGAATTTTTTTTTCGAATAAAATCCGAAACCAAGTACCTACTATGTTGCTCCCAATATCCCGGCAACGTGGCTCTAAGCCTTCTATGGTATACCTATACATGGTTGTATCATTGTTCGCCGTGGTTTTAAAGAAAAATCAAAATAGCGAAGGGTGACACCGCCAAATTGGTTCCATGCCCATTTCTAAAACATCTTTCTCACCAATCTTTACCTCAACAGATAATCCATTCCATCCATTATGCACATTCCAGATAATTCCATTAAATCGTTTCATAAAACATGAACGAGTAAGCAGTGACGAAGATATAATTTTAACACCTGCAAAGCAAGTACATTACGCCGAATTGAGTTTTCTTCCGAAAAAATCGCGCAAAAACTACATAAAAGCGTACAATTTGTTCAATGAATATGAGACATTCTGAAGGCACAAAAACGTTTTCGGAGACTTACTTCATTGAACTATCTGAATCAAAGAAATCAATCACGCTTTGGAGCATTTATTCGATGCTAAAAGCCACGATCAAAACCAGAAATTATATACGAACCTAAACATAGAAAATATTCAAAACTATTGGCGTTTTTATTAAAGAAAAAGTCAAGCTGTCACAAACCGAAAAATCTAAGATTTTCACCACTACTGGGTAATATTGAGCAGTTTCTCAACCAGTAGACTAAATCATTTTGCCTGCAAAATTAGGGAGAGGTCGAGCGACAGCTTTCTGAGTGCAGACCATCTAGGAGGTTGTCGTCTGCCCAACCGGACTTGCCTGTGACTGTGTGTGTAAAATTAAAGCCTCCAGCCAGCCAAACTTACAAACTAAGTGACTAACGAAGCCCTGTGGGTACGGCCCTCAGCTTAAGGCGTCGCTGGGGGGAGCTGTCCTCCCCCTAGGGACGGGCTGGATCGAACAAGGATTATTATTATTTAAAGGTGAATTTAAAACGTCAGCGTTTTATAGTTCTCTTGTCTTTTAGCCCCAGCAGTGACAACCAGAACCGGCCCAACAATGGCTACGTGCTGACTACGCAGCGACCCAACCAGAGGCCGCAACCGAGTAGACCAGTAAGGCAAGTATCAGCTCTTTATTTACGTCAGGTTTAACATGGCTGACTGACAATGACACATTCTTTCGACCACTATACTAGCAAGAGCATAGGCTCGTGACAAGACATTCTATTAGTCAGTGGTAGCGCGGATAACACGATTGTCAAAACGTCAAACATATAGGTATGGGATTGACAAAAGTTGTCGAAATATCACGTTGAAGCTTGTTCACAAGCTGAAGAGTTTGTTTGTTTGGTTGAACACGCTAATCTCAGAAACGATTGGTTCGAATTGAAAAAATATTTTAGTGTTGGATAGCCCAATTATCGAGGAAGGTTATAGGTTATATAACATCACGCTACGACCAATAATAGGAGCGGAGCATTAAAGAAAAACGCAGACGAAGTCGCATGGGTCAGCTAGCCCCTTAAATGTTGACATTACAACAATCGCATTCGCTGATAAAATGGCACTTTGTCTAGAGCCTCTGGATAGTGACATTTGGATAGAGACAACGCTTGGCAAAAGTCCAAAATATTTGTGATTGATTGATGACAACATGACATTTCAGTAGCGCATGCCAATCCCAGACATTTGAACTTTGATAATAAATATGTAGCTAGGAGAAACAAAGTGCAATTCTATTTAACGAATGAGATTGTCAAAATGCCACAATATATTATAGGGTAGATCTATCAGTGACATTTTGACAGCGTCAGCTTTTGATTGACAGACGCTGTCAAAATGACACGTGACGTTATACATGTTTGACGTTACGACAACTGCTTTTAGATACTACGCTACCACTATTTAACAAAATGTCCTTTGTCTAGTTAAGTGTTGAGTATGCCTGAGTTTGATTCTCAGGTCAGGCCTTTGCCCGACACTAATGATACCGGAGTTTTTGTAACACGGTAATCTTATTAAAATATTTAATTTATGCGTCAGACATTTGCATTCATTCAATAGAAAACTAGTTTTGCTTGTAGATTTCTCTTCTTCCTTTAACTCGATAGAATATTAGTAAAATATAAATAAAAATGGTGTTGATACTCAAGATGATCTTGATCTGGTCCGATCCGTTCAAAAAACACAGACATTTTGAATTTTTTAATGTGTTGAAAATCTGCCAAAATGTCTACTTGGGTAGTCAAAATCACACAACTGACAGACTACTGCAACTATACTTATGTAGTTGAATCAGGTCCCAGTTTTACCCTTCGAGTGGTTACGCACTGCATCCGATCCCAATCCGTGAAAATACAATAAACTCGAACCGAATTCGGATATTGCTTACGTACTTATCCGATCTCTGAACCAAATCTTAGCCCCGCTATCAAGTTGCGCGGATATGTCTGATTCGAATCCGAGGTAATGTGAAAGCGTTCATACACACAGTACTGCGCTACTTCGGCCCGTCAATATTTCTTCCGAATTGAAGACTCAGGAACGGATGATGGAGAGAAATCGGATGGCGGAAGGTGGACCTAGTGCGTAAACTACCGTACACAGTTATAGTTCTATGACTACTTTAGAACGCATTTTTACGGATTCAGATCGGATGCAGTGCGTAACAGCTCTTCAAATAGGTCTTCAGTCTATTAATTTTAATATTATACTTAATTTGTTTTTATTCTTAATTATGTTTAAAATGTTATTTTTATTTTCAGTGATGATAACGACTACTGGTCCGGACCTTCTTTTGTTCTTTTACCTAAACAAGATACTTCTAATACTAACAGCCCTGGGGGACAGGTGAGTCTTTCTAGCACGCTGCTTATTTCTTCCTTTCCGAAAGAAAACTAGTATAACTGCTATAGTAATTGGCCATGCTATAGTAACTGGCCACTCATAACAAAAGAGGTAGAAACAAGGTAATTGACAAAAAATATCCAGTATCTGATACTGAAATATTTTCTGTCCTTAACATTCATGGACTTGCTTCCATTACCTTGTTTCTACCTCTTTTGTTATGAGTGGCCAGTTACTATAGCGTGGCCAATTACTATAGCAGTTACCTTATGTCAACTGATTATAAAAATCTTTGAGCTTTTCTTGGGCGTCGATAGGGGTCTAAAAGGACACCCTTGTCGGCTCCCATACTTCTATCCAAGATTTCAGTAGCCAGTTAAAAAAAAATACAATGAACATTCTGAAGAAAATAAATTGAAAAGCATGATAGAAAAGTCTATGCGAGACTTGGTGCTAAAATTTTCGAACTCGCTTAACTCGCTCGCTCTTGCATCTTTCTTCTGTAGCCCTGTATCTTTTCTACATAGATCAACAAAGTAAGTTCTATGTGCATGAAATGTACCAAATGAAACTACTATTCTATTCGGGGCAGAGTGCTTAAAACGAGCTCACTTCACTCGCTCTCTCAACCTACATTCTCTGAATTCTTCAGCTTATCTGTATTATTCGACAGAGTACCTTTAGTACTTTTATTCCTATATGAATAGTCAATGATAAACCTTACCTATCTTAGACAGGGTGCTAAAATTTTCGCGCTCATTTTGCTCTCTTGCATCCATTTTTCATATGAGAACTTAACATATAAGCTTTTTGAGGTTAATTTTACCTTGCGAGTTGTATGATTTTAATTCTTATAAAAAATTACAATTACAAATGACAATATGAACAATAGTTCCAATTGAGAATGAAAAACTTATTTATTTCTTAATAATAAATAGCAACGGTCATTGAATCTTTCACCGGTATTCCCTAAGCTTACTTATTTATTTATAGTAGATTATGCACCCAGGGGATAAAGCAGTGTCTTGTGTCACGGGCGTCATATTGAATCTCGAACGCAATGAAGGATTCGGGAGTTAACTCCCGAGCGTAGCGAGGGAGTTTAGAGTTTAACTCACGAGCGAAGCGAGGGAGTTAATACAAGAATCCTGAATGCAGCGAGGGATTCAAGCTAGCCCAAGGCTAAGACACCTTTATCCCCGAGGAGGATACTCTACTTTTCACACCTCCTGTGAGAAAATAAGAAGCCATAATACGAAAAACAAAGTATTTTAAATTTACAAACACTAAGTAGAGATATGTATTTAGAACTATACTGTATGTATACCTACTTAAAAAAAGTTAGTTTAATACCATACGGATTTCCAATATCCGCGCCTTTTTTGCGTTCCACTCGGTATACTACCTACCACATAGCGGCCACGACCAACTCGATTTTCATTTTTTTTTACTTCTCTGTGGGTAAGTAAATATGTGCAGGCCTATTGTTAGCAACCTAATACAATTTATGTGTACACAAAGCTTTATACAGAGCTTTATATCAGCTGGTAGAATGGGTTCGGACGCTTGGCTGTATGCAATTTGAATTTAGAACGTCATAGGAGATGCTCGAGAAAATAGTTTTAAATGAATAAATCGACTATAAATGGGTTTTAAGTGTTATTCTTATCCTTTTATATAATAATCCGTACATAACCAATTATTGTTATAATATTGTCTTCAATCCTGGTTAATCCTTATGATTCTGTAGAAATTCGAGAATATCATCCCTAAGTAGTAAGAGTATCGAGAATATCTTTCATCTTTCTGGAACAGAAAGAGAGAGACAGAGACAGAGACAGAAGGCGTTGTAAGTACCTAATATACCGCCAATTGAGCAGACAGATGAGGTTCCAAATTTAAATCACATTATTGACCAGCGGGTTATAATGAAATCCAGTACAATATTATTGCCCGGCTGTGCCACCGGCCAAAAATGACTCACTTTAGGTTAGGTTGGCATGACATATAATTTGACGTTTTCGATCAGGTGGTGTGAAAAATTTATTATTATTATTTACAAACGCACTCTTGTCACAGCCTATAAAAATAATTCTATTTACAATACCTATTAGCATAGTGGATGTTGTTCGGTGAGTCAGATTCGATTCTTAAATGTCACTTGAACTGTCAAATGACGTAACAGACAGAGATCCAACTAATCTAGAAAGATACTTTATGTAAGTATCTTTTCTTAACAGCTTTTTGAAACCACAAATGTGGCTGTGTTATAAGGATTTGCCTACTTTTGTTTTACTTTCAAATATCAATAAAACAAACCTGAAACAGTCTGGCTTTTCTGCAATATCATTCTGAATCAGCATTTTTACATGGCCAATCAGAAACGTGTACTTTAATATTAAATACAGTCTATTAATCAATTAATCCCTAATACTAAAGATCAGCTATTGAATTCCAAGAAAACGAGAAAAAAACTATTTAATAACTCGTAATATTAATTTACTGTATCTTATTTTAACGTGTCTCACTTGTGTAGCAATCATAGTAAATGTCAAAAGGTCACGCTGGTAAATGTCATTGTTGAAGCGACGTCCTCATTTGGACATACGCAGATAAATAAGGCACAGATTCCACGTTTCCACTCAATGTTCGTCACTAAATAATAACAGCCGCATGGGTCGATCATCAAAGTATAGCAACGCTTGCCAAAGCCGGTCTGTGGATGGGTGACCATCTTAACAAACCGAGATTCCTCCGTGCCTTGATATCTAATGAATGACATTTGTAGATTTTTGACAGTCGTAACGGGAAGTAAGAAGCCAATTAATCTGACTCCAAAGGGCCTAGCGCGAATGTTTTTCACATAATAATATAGTAACGTCACAGTATCGTTAACGTAAGTGAATTTCGAATTTAAAAAACTGTAACCCCATAGTATTTTGGTTTTATTTTATGCGACATGCACAATTTGTATAATACACAAAAAAATACTGTTATTAAACTGCATCAGACTGCTTGAAAAGCGACTTTTTTAGAACTTTTTAGTCGTTTTAAGCGGTCGGGTTTTTTGACAAAGCATTTTTTTTTATTTCCTACATTTGAGTGAGTTTTGAAAATTGCTATAACGTATGTCACTACCACAATTCTGACGAATTCAACGACACCTCATAATTATGTCAAAATCCGCCGAACCGTTTGGGATGTAGGGCGTGCCTTTATAATAGTAAAATTCACTCACATTAACGATACTGTTACGTTACTATACGTCAAAAAATTCGTGCTAGGCCCTCGGTATTAATTTATTTAAATTAAGTACAGCCACATCACATACATTGCAAAAATTTAAAACAAGGTCAATAACATAATGATCTAATGCACATGACAATTAAGGCGTACATAGCGCTCACCAGAACAATAGTGCTGCCTTGAAATAATAAGTCCTAAATCTAACTTTGAACAAACTTACTATTATTTTTTATTTTTTTTTAACAAATTATACAAGAGAAGAATAATAAAACTAAAAAAAAATGATCAATAACAATGTCAAAATTAAAATAAAAGCTGAATGCATAATGTCATTAGATTAAAACAAAAAATTTTACAACTGAATTAATAACATGTTAATACTTGATTAAAATGAAAATATTAAGTTAAAATTCATTTAAAACAAATTCAAAACATTTGATTGATGTAAAATAAATTAAAATGAAATAAACATAAAATGAAATATAAATAAAATGTAATGTAAATTAAAATAAAATCAACAAAAAGGTATTGCCAAAGGATATCAGGTGTTACCTAGTTACTGGGTTGTGGAGTTCAGATAGGCAGTCGCTCCATGTAACATACTGGTAGTCAGCTGCATCCGGAAAGACGGGAAGCCAAACCCAACATAAGTTGGAAAAGCCTAGGCAGATTGGTTGTAGGTATTTCTTATGTGTCCTTTATGATGATATGATGAACGTAACTTTAAACTTGTATCTACAAAAGTTTAAAGTTACGTTCATCATATCAGCTGAAAGACGTCCACTGTTGGACATAGGCCTCCCCCAAGTGTCGCCACAACAACCGGTCTTATGCGTCTCGCATCCATCGGCTACCCGCGACCCTACCAGGTCATCGGGCCATCTTGCTTGTGGGAAAGTTACGTTAAAATAGTCATATTCATTGTGATTTAGTTCTAAACCTACCAAAAGCCAGTAAGAAGTTCAAAGTCTAAATAAAAACCTTCAGAAAGAAGTTATTTTAATAACTATATGTCTACATACCAACTTTGGGACAGATACATTTATTTTTAAACTGCTGATTAACTTAACAACGAACAACATCCGGGTAGGTAGGTAGACAAGCTAAAACTAAAGCCCTTTTTAGCTTCTCGTTAATCGTGAAAAACACATTATTGCGTGACCTTCAAAAATTCCGTGTAACGAAAGACTTTCATTCTGCATTCTTTAATTTGTTTATATCTAGATTCGGACAAAGCATGTGTAAATAACAAGTTTCGCCGTATCCGTATTGTAATTATTTAGTATTCTAGAAAAAACCGGATTGTTTTTAACGGCGTTTCTGTGAAAGTTGTGAAGGACGTTTTCTCGTAAAGTTACACATTTTAAACGATACTTTAGTTTGATATTCCGTGCATAATACACCTAATTGATTGAATATACCTTATCCATCGCTTTCTATCAAGCGTGGTCGAGGTCAAGGGCAAACCCATTCCTCAATAAAAAAAATAGATACTAGCTGTGCTGTGCTGTAGTATGATGTGTATGTGTGTGGTGTGATTAGCTATTGAGGCTTAGGTGTCAATATACCTGGCTAGTCTTTTCCCAACAACCAACATTGAGGTCGGCCTCCACTCAAACTGAATGCATCAGGACTAGTATTTTACATGAAGCGACTGCCTTGATCTTTACAACCCAGTAACTGGGAAACAATCACCCCTTTGCAAGACCGATATCAGATTTTCTTGCTTTTGAAAAACCATAACGATTGTCAAAGATCTACAAATTTTAATGACAGCCGGGACCCACGTCTTAACATGTTTTCCGAGGCACGGAGGAGTCTCGTTATGTAATAGATGATCACCCATCCACAGACCGACCTCGGCAAACGTTTTACATCGACCCGTGCAGCTGTTTTATTTAGCCAGGAATAATTTTTGGAAAAAAATTAAATTCAACCGTAGACTGCACACACAGCATCGATTTTAGAAAAATATTAACTTATGTTTAGCTGGTAAGTATCATTAATTGTATTATTTCGAAGTTCCTATATAACTAATTGATACTGAAGGATATGATAAAATGCAGATTGTAATGGCTATAATGAAAACAAAACACCGATTATCTCAATGGTAAAATTAAATATGATGGGCAAAAATGCGCCAGTCTCATAGGCTCATTACCAGCTGACAGCGTTGAGGACGAATTTATTTTTTTGCTTTACCTATTTTAGTTTGTAGTTAGTTTAGTTTATGATATTTGTTAGTTACAGTATTAATTACTTATATCCATAATAACAGAATAAAAAATATGATGCCGATCTATTCAACTAATTAAATCATGCTAAAGGAGAGCCTCTTTGAATTAATTATTTCCTAGAAGGAAAACGCTTCAAAATATTATAATAACCTTTGATTTGAGAAGAAGCACCTTTGCAGAACTGGTTACAACAAGGTCATTGAATATGACCATCGAATGTACAGTCCCGAAATGAAAAGGTTAAGCACCTTTGGATAAATGTTCACTTGCACCCTGATTTATCGGTGCATAGATTGGTACAAATTATTAATGAACTCGTTCACACACGTCCGTGTCTGGGCCGTTACGGGACGTGCCACATTATGTGTGGATCAACTTTTAAGAAGGATTTCTCTGAGTTTGTCTAGACTCCAGCTCCATGTGCAGGTATTTTATAATTTTCTATATTTCCTATTATCTTTCGTTAATTTATTCACTTAGATTTACCGCGTACCTATTGACGTAGGAATAGTAGAATATTAACTCGTTGATATATCTACAGACATAATTGCCGAGTAGGTACCTATGTATCATACAAGCACTGGACCGTTGCAAATGATCGTCTTAGATCGTCAGTACAACCTGTTTTATGTCCAGCCTTGCTGCCACGAGGTTTTCTCACTTTTTTTTGTCTTTATTGAAACTTAAACTTTTTGTCGTTACGTTTTTACCCATGTGTTTATTTATTATTTGCTAGTGAGAAACCTATAATTGTTATTGTTAAGTGTCTTTAGTCACCCCTATTTACGATTTACCTAAGATTTCGATGAGTTTAATTATTATTTTTCATCACTCATCAATTCAAGAGGCTGCATGGTGTTGCTAAAATTATAGCGAAATAACTAGACATTTTGAACCAAAATTTTGACAATTATAAATCTAGTAAGTAGAACCTATCATCAACGACTGTCCATTCAGATCTGTACCAGTTGCTATTTTCTCAAAACAGAATTTTCAGGTATTGCGTTTATTCTGTTACACGTTGTACCACACAGTAGGTAATGAACCGGCTCACTACACTATTCATAAGCTGATGATAGACAATCTTATAACTTATGCAATTATTAGGTAGAGGTAGGTAGTGATGTATTCTAGCCATTATATCAAACATTAATATCGAAGGAACCTACTTTATTATTCATGTTCTGAATTGAATATACTATAGAACATTAAATCCTAACCAGCACCAAATTTTTCCTATCTTTTAACGTATTTTTTTACAAGTTTTACAAGGATTCTGTTTCCTATCTATATAAGTCTCTTGTTTGTAGAAACTCGCGGGAGAAACTTAAAATACTAATCAAAGAATATTTGGCAAAATTTTCCCTACGTAACAACCTGAAAATGTCAGTGAATTGAATTGAATACGGATCCCATATACTTTTACCCATGCTCCTTTAATTCACTTTTGCCAAAGAGTATCTAGTTAATGATGATAATATCATTGGTATTAAAAATAATAGTCTCCCATACACTTTAATCCATCCTCCTTTAATATTCTATACCACATAGTTTAAGGTTTTGACTTTGGCAAAAGTATTTTAGCCTGGTTTTCCGCTTACAAACAAAAAAAACACTACATGATAATTTATAATATAATTTATAATCGATCTTTAATTTATGAACTTAACATTTTTAAAACTGACAAAAAAAAACAAAAAAGTTGTTCTGTAAACCCCCGAGATATTCAAGCTCTAAAGTTCGAATAATGTAAATTCGGTTTCGAAGAAGACTAGATACATAATATGTACGTATATAATCAAATATGTTATGGGCGTAGGTGAATATACCTTTTCCAATATCTACCTATCTTATGATTACAGGAATGAGGTGAACAATGATTTAAGTTGATGTACTTATAGTACTACGCAAATCAAAGTTTTGTTTGCTTAGTTTTTTTTTTAAATTGCCGTTTTTTAATATTTGCGGCGATTGTAGCGATTTCTGTTTTGCGGCTTTTATAATGTTACTAGATGGTTTATTTATTTATTATATATACTTTATTGTACACCTCACATCAATCACAGGTGAAAAGTTCTACGTTGTTTCACCCTGATTGGTACACACGAATTGTGACAGGAGTGGTTGAAATCGTTCCAAAATTTGGTCACGTAATTATATTTTTAGAAGTTTTCTTCCACTGACTATAACTTGAGATAAGAATCTATTACTTATTATTTCCTCTTGCACTTGTAGAAAGTAGAAAACACGCTCTGTAGATACAATAACTAAGCCCATGTACGCAAAGGGGTCCTGTCATCGTGAAAATATTTAAACTTCATTGGATTTTCATTTTTTTGTATGGAGCGTTGAACATTCAACAGAACGCGCCCTAGCGCTTTAGAAAAGCGCTCTGTTAAATTTTCAACCCTCGGCGCTAAGCCGGTTGTTCAAAATCCAGTGCACAGTAAAAAAAGACGCATTAAAGAATCCATGCGTTCGAACATGGGCTTATTAGTAGAACACCCTCTGTATTATCTACTTATGCTTTACCTACACTTATGAAATTCTCATAATTATTGTATTTTCATTTCAAAAACTAAATTTCTAAATAACTGTACAGAACTCTAGAAATAAGTTTCATCTAGTATTTTTATGAGTAACTATTTGAATTAACATTTCTAGAAATTAAAGTATTCAGTTTTTATTCCTATGTACTCAAAAGTTAATATAACTTTTAATTCATAACCGGTTTCAAATTAATTGTACGTTTTGTGGTCGATAGTGAACGTTTTCAGTTAAATCAACAATTCATTGTGGTCGGGATTTCCTATCTCGATGGTACCTACACGCGTTTTGTCTGATTCCATTGTGCATGGAAAATAAAATATTGACAATTAATGTTATCGTATTAATGAGATGTTTAACTGTTGTGTGGTTTTGAAACCTGTTAAGTAATTGCAAAAGATTTTTTTTCATTATATTCCATGTGTTTTTCCATGAAAAGAAAGCAGTCTCAATGCATACTAATAAGTTGTGATTTATTGGCATAACTTTTCTTCCTGAGTGCTCAGCTTCGTTCTGTGAACGACTGTACATTTCATGCTTCTAGACCGGTTTCGACTGTGCGTTTTGGTATCATAAAAAGAGATTAAGTTCCTGGTATGAAAACCAGCGTAAAACGTTATTACATACACATTTAAGCGGTAATAATTTCGCTGACTCCAATGTTACCAAGAATTGTCGACCACAAAATATTATTGCACCCTGTAGAATAGAACTCAAATAGAAAATATCATCTATTATTCATAACAACTAATGTAATGTATTATTCTTTCTTTCTTTCAAAGTACTAACACAGACCAAATGTTTGCGACAAAATATCTATACCTAATTATTTTCCTAACGTTGTAGTCTCAGTGCGGAAAGGTGGTATTGAATGCCGTACCGCTGGTGGTGAATGGTACTCCCACATTGGAAGGACAGTGGCCGTGGCAGATCGCTTTATACCAAACCCAGGTAAGACAATACATGGATATATACAATCTTCTTATTAATAAACACGAAGTCAAAGAATTTTTTTTTAAGGTTTTAAGTAGTTTGGCATAACTTAACTACACGTTTAGTATAATGTGGCTAAGAGTAGGTATCTACTTACATCGAAATTTCCATGATTTGCTACATGCTTGATAAGGTAAATTGCCTATGGAAAAAGATACCTTCTAGCGGTCTAAAAATCCGGGCCGGTCAAAAAAGGACAATGGTAAAAAATGTAGGGGAGCCATTCCCACTACACCAAACGCCAATGAGCCCTACCAAATTGTCCGTATTGATGGTTGGATAAACCGCCTTTTTTTGGGTGGGAAATCATTAAACATTATAATCCTTCCACACTAGGCGGAGCCAGAGGGAGCGGAGCGAGAGAGAGCGTCAGACTCTTACTGACTAAAACCCATTCGTGTTCCTTCAAAGAGTAACCTCATCCAGTTACCGCGGCTCAGTAACTTTTCCGAACAATTCCGCAACCTTGGCAGTCTGGGACAGGCCCCTAGTAATCCATCCTCCTTTCTTAAAATCAGCAATCATCAAATTCCAGACCGTGGACAACAAGTACATCTGCGGAGGCACCCTGGTATCCCACAAACACGTCATCACTGCCGCTCATTGCGTCACCAGGAAGCAGTCGCAGCGCCTCGTTGACCAGAACACCCTGACGGTCTACCTGGGGAAGCACAACCTTAGGACCTCGGTGGATGGAGTGCAGATTAGATTTGTAAGTATCCTTTTTTTGCATTCGTTATGAAGTTTACAAGCCGTGGGCCTTTTAGGATTTCGCATCGGTAAAAAATAAGTTAAAGTTACCCATATTTTATTTACCGGGAAAGTTACTAAAAGTTTGTAAAATTGCGTGCTTCTTCTAGACCCAGCGGTACGTTGTCTGTTAATGATCGAATTGAACAATCTTAAATATAGTTTTTATTAAGATAGGTGAGATATAGCAAAAAGCCACAATTAGGAAGGAATTTGAAAAATAGTCCTCTAAAACATCAATCCGGGAGGAAATTCTAGGTTAGGTAAATATTTATTTTGTTCATAAAGTATAATTTGCTGTTAAAGCTACTAGTTCATTTTCCACGAGCCCCTTTTATAAAGCATTGCTCTACCATGTCAAGTCTGAAAAAACACAGATGTAGAAACTTTCTTCAAGATGAGTCTACTTCATCTGTGAACTCTGTTCCCACTACAAAAGTTTTATGACTTGCTAATGAGCTCTCTTAAACTTTCAGCTCAACATTCATAGCTTCTATTTGTTCGTTGAGCCACTTGAAAAACTCCACGACTGCGCTATTGGCTTCCCACTTCCTTTTTCTGTGAAAATCTTTTAATTAAAGGATTTTAATTGGTAACTAAAGTGTTTTGCAAGCACTTTGAATTTGTTGACTATATTTATGAGAAACAAATAGTTTTCTTATGTTGTTATTACTTACGAAAATTGCATCCATTTGAGATATTAGATATGGAGCACCGTTACTAAGTAGGTGCCTATATGTAGGGATGGGGTACCTTCTCTGTCCTGTTTCCTGCTTGATTTGGCGGGACTTTTATTTCGTTGCAGGTCTAAAGCTCGTCGTTTTTGTGGAACTCGGCTTCATTGCCTTGGCAATCTAGTGGTCGCTACTGTTGATTCTAGTTTTCAGAACTTGCAGTGGCTTGTAGTAGTGTGCCGAGCTTGTCTGATAAACAAACCGGCCAAGTGCGAGTCGGACTCGCGCACAAAGGGTTCCGTAACATTATCTATAAAACAAAAACGACAAAAAATCACGTTTGTTGTATGGAAGCCCCACTTAAATATTTATTTTATTCTGTTTTTAGTAGGTATTTGTTCTTATAGCGGCAACAGATACCTATACATCATCTGTGAATTTCAACTGTCTAGCTATCACGGTTCATGAGATACAACCTGGTGACAGATAAACATACTGACAGACAGACAGACAGCGGAGTCTTAGTAATAGGGTCCCGTTTTAACTTTGGGTACGGCACCCTAAAATAGGGGGCAGGTACCTGCTCAAGTCGTCAAGATTGGTTTACGTATTTTTATTAACCAAACCATTCACTTGCAGCTATGACGAGATTCGACAGCATATCTGAGTCGATTACTCCCTAAATTGGTTTTTAACATTCCCAAAAAGTTTACGTATTTATTTTAACAATTGGGTGCTTCCAGATACCGTTTGTACTCAGATAAATTAGCATCCTTTGTCTGATCGGCTGCTGAATTACAAAACAGGATCAGAAATCAACTAGATTAATTAAGTCAGGGCGAGAAATTCGTGTCCATTGCTTTATTTACAGCTGATCGGTTTTGGATGCTTCTCCTTTGATAGTCGGTTTGGAATGCGGAGTAATTTATGGGCGTCGGTTTAGGCTGTTGGCTGGGAATGAATGAAAGATGAGTTTATGTTTATTAATCGTTTTTTGCGTTATTTTATACCAGCATAAATTTGAACCAAATTCGCCTACTTGTCATGGTATGTTTCATGATGCATTGAGCTGCCCAGCCCTTCTGTTAAGTTTCACCATTTGTTCATGCCCATTGGTATTTCCAATCGAGGTTCATTGCTAGGTGTAAAATCTGCGATAAAGAAATGAAAATGTTAAGCACCTTATTATAGGTATTTTTTGTGACACCCTTGATTTTTTTTATAGGTACTTAATTACTTTTTTATTCCAGGCAGGTTTACCTACTAGTGTCTGCCAGTAGTGACAGTAATTAGTAAAAACTGAGTAGATAAATAAGTCGGTTTTATCGACTGATGACTTAAATGATGAAAGCAGTCGGACTCAAATCACCAACCATTAATAGAATTAACACAAAATTACAACTCATTACTCTTTTGGACACAAACAAAATGGAAATAGCCGCGCAAAAATAAACAATGATTACGTACAATGACTGACACCGCCGCCGCCGGTTCGGACGCCAAGTGTCATATTAGTGCCAATTAGTGCCCCTCGTACTAGGGTAGGGATGTTATGGAGCTTCAACTCCGACTACGATATCTAAAGTCTTTTTGAGTGGCCTTTGACAAACCACCAAGGAGGTCGGCTGCTTAACCGGACTTGCCTGTGGCGGCCGTTATTCGAAAACTATTATTATATTAGTATTCCGATAAGTCGGAACTCGCGATTGTAATTATACCTCCGGTTCCGACTTTGGCTCCGTCCCATTCTTTTAATTTTTTCGAAGGAGATTTAATCGAAGGTCGAATCATAATTCTCTACTTTTAAAGTAAATTCATTTAATTTCATTTGCTAACTGTCACTGAAAATATAATTAGGTACTGATATTTTGAACGCCGAACAATTTGTTGCTCCTGTCATTAGCGCGGCAGAACTAGCTTTATCTATTTGACTGACATACCTTGACAATTCAAAAGTTCTTGTAACTGGTCTATTTGAAATAAACGATTTTGCATTTGTATTTAATGTTTTTTAATTAAAATTAGAGAAGCTGACAGAATAATGTTTTTACTATTTTATTTTACGTTCACATGTGTATTTTACGTACATTTTATGTTCCGTATGGTGTCGGACGTAAAAGAATAGCACCATCCCATCACTTCCCGTGGGTGCCGTAAGAGGTGACTAAGGGAATGGGCAGCAGCATTCTCTGTAGTACATTGCTACAGCTACACTGTGATTGCCAACCCATCTGCCAAGCGTGGCGATTATGGCAAACCCCATTTAGGGGAGGCCTATGTCCAACAGTGGACGTCTTTTGGCTGATATGATGATGGTGATGATGATGATTTTATTTTACTAGGCCTGCCCTTAACTCATCTCTCTTCTACCACCTCCTCCGACTCACATTCAGGTCCCGACTCCGATAAACAAAGTTTAAAAACTCCGACTTCGGTTTCGGCACACCCGTTAAAACCACCTCCGTTACATCCCTACCTCGTGCCACCGTGCCGCGTTTACGTCCAATCCTGAATTGAATTTATTTATTATACTTGGTACATCCGAGGGGCTGGGAATCTGGGATGTATTTTCGTAGTTACAATTCAATATTTGACGATGCTTTTTGGTTTATAGAAAAAAAAAGAAAGAAAAAGAGTTTATTTACGCCAAGCATGACGCACACCATAAAAATAAATGAGCAAGCTAGAATAAACCCAATGACATCAAGGTATGGCTCTTAAAGTCCAAAATCTTAGGTTTCTATAGAGTTCTCTTCTTGATTAAGATAAGGCTCAAAAAATAAAAATAAAATGATTTTCCAATCATTATTTTTCAATACGATCCATTGGCTTATCTTTCCAAACGATTTAGAACTCTTGCGTTTAAGAAATTGCGAACAAATGCTCTTGCTCTTGGCATGAACGCACCTTTACTGTAAAGGTGCGTCCACGCTGAGCTCAGCGACTGACCCGATAATTCATAAACGAATGTTATTATAGATTCAAGCAAAAGGATTTTCACAACTAAGAAAATAGGTGCTCGCTGTCTTAGTTATGTAGCTGCGATAAGAATGATTTCATATGCTCGATTAACTTACTAAAACTACCCCACCAGACACAATCAGGATATGGATGATGTAAGGATCTCTTGAGTCTTCTTAAGAAACCAATTCTAGAATCTCGCGTTATCGAGCAAACATTAGCAAGGGCTAGGCAGTTGGACCCAGGCATATCTTCGTGATCCCTTTCCCAAATATGTTGGGGTCGGCTTACAGTCTAACTGGATGTAGCTGAATACCAGTATTTTAAATGGAGCTAGATACTACTAGTGTCAGACTTCCTAGCTTCTGACTACCCGTTACGACTGTTTAAGATTTACAAATGACAGCCAGGACCAACAACTTAAGGCTTAAGAACCAATAGAATCGCTTCATTTACCTATTCCACAGTCCGCATTTGGCAAGTGTGGAGGAATGCGGTACCGAGTGTAAAATCCCGCATACCTCCGTTGAAAAGGGAGGATCCTCCGACCGGACGGTTGTTGTGTCCGGTGGGCAACTGCCCGATAGTTGATATTCAGACTGTCAAATCGCACGGTAAACTCTGATAACGCGATTCAGGATTCCGTTAAGTTAGTTCGCAACTGTCGGGATAGATGGCGTTGCAGTTTTTATTGTTGCGATGTAGATTTTGCTACGTTGGTATTTTTTTTTGAGGCGGCATTGATCCCGCTAAACATTGGTTAACCCTGAAGATCGACCAGAGCGGCTGTTATTATTTAGCCACAAGCTCCTCGATATACCTACCTAGCTACTATCATGAAAACATTCTGCTAACTATTTTTTGTTTTTTCCTATTTCCAGGTGAAAGAAATATTTGTGAATCCGAACTACAACGCTAGCACGTTCAGCCGAGACGTGGCGATATTGGAGCTGCGCGAACCCGTGACGTACTCCGATTGGGTCAGACCTGCCTGTCTCTGGCCTGACAATGAGACCGACCTCAAGAATGTTATCGGGAAGAAGGGTTCGGTATGTATTTATTTTCCTGAAGAAGGGCTGTCCCTTCATTGCACCTAATCTGCCTTTGCCTAGGTGTTCCTGACATCAGTACCTAACTGGGTAACGTGATACCCCAAGGGATAGACTGTAATATGAGCTCATAAACTGGATAGATTGACTACTAAAACTTTTATAACACACACCTACAAAGCCTCTCGGCTTTCTATCGAAACAGATTTGCATCACTATCAGTTTTTATTTACTACCAAAATAATTCACTAGGTATAACAAGCCAACAGTTTAACGTTGGTTTAACTGCACCAAATACGAACCACAGATAATTAAAGTCAGACAGCAAACAGATCTATGGTTCGTTCGGTCAATTTGCAAGTTTATGGATGGCGTGGCGAAGGCAGGGCGTCCATTCTGCCTGGCAACTCGCTGCGGCTGCAGTTTTGTAGGAGCAACGTAATTATCCGACGCTATGCTGCTGAACGATCAATTAGTGTCCGTTCTCTTAATTAGCTGAAAGACGACGTGAAAATAATTGTTAAGTTGAGACCAATCTCAACTCATTCACTCATGCCTTTTCATCCAATTTCTGGAATGAATACGTGATAGGTATTTGTATCGAAATTTTGGATTTACTTCTTCATTATTAAAAAGAAAGCAGAGATAGCCACTAAGGAGGTATTTAGCTAATACTACATCTGGTTCCACGTATTAGTGGCAATCATAAACAAAACATGTAGCATTACGCGCATATGTCTTGAAGAGGAAGACAGAAAGGCTAATGGGTTCACCCACATTTTTCATTAGTTATGTTTAGATAGATACGGGGCGGGGGAGGGAAAAATCCAGGCTTTTAACACATGCTGATGAAAACTTAGGAAGAGTTTTTGGATACCTACCTACTTGGTTGACTCGACCACTGGTTAAAATTGTGATAAAAGTTTCGTAAAATGCGTTTTTCGATCTAGTGTTAGATAAAAAGATTCTCTATGAATCAAAACTCTTAAATAAATAAAATTCCCCATACAATATTAATCAAACATAAAACCTCGGTAACACACAATACGCTTTTCGCATCAATGATTAAACATAACTATCAGTTAGGTATTTATTCGACGATTGGGCAAGCTAAATATTGATCGAAAAATGCATATTAACGAAATTAAGGTGCCTATAATTTTTAACTATAGGTAAACTACGAATCAAAATAGTCTCCTAATTTTCTCAACAAGTAGGTACCTACCACAGCCTGAACAAAACCCGAGATGATCGCATTGTGTCTGTAATAGGTAAGAGTTATATTTTGCTAAATAGAAATCAATTTCACTATTCCAGGTGGTGGGCTGGGGTTTCGACGAAACCGGCGTGGCGACCGAAGAGTTGGCTCTGGTAGAGATGCCCGTGGTCAGCCAGGAGACATGCATCAGGTCGTACAGCGAGTTCTTCGTAAGATTCACCTCTGAGTACACCTACTGCGCTGGTTACAGAGACGGTAAGATTTACCTTAAAGCGACGTAATTAGAATGTATATACCTACTCCTCTCAGTTTATCATCTATTATTTAACCTATCTATTAGCAATCTTCCAATGTAGATTAATACCCGTTTTCCAGCCTTGTATTTCGCTTAGCCAGCTTTTCGGGAAAAGCCACTTAATAGGATTTTTTGGGTTTAGATTTTAATACATCAAGGTGTAACAGATTAAGGGTACCTACTTGAAAAGTGTCCTTTTTATTCATTATTATAAACAGCTTTTACTATATAGGACCGACCCTGAAATCGCGAAAACAAAACAACGTGCCCATACAAATAAGTATGTTTGCATAACTCGACAAAATGTAGGTACTGAACAGCTGATTTTTTTTCGCGATTTCGGGGTTTGCCCATAGTAAAAGTTGTTCATAATTATGAGTACAATGACCCCTTACAGGTATTGCGTTTATTCTGTTAAGTACAAGTTGTATACCTATTGGTTCATTTGTCACGGGCGGATTCGAACTCCTTGCCTTTCTTTCTCATGACATTGACTTGACTATTGCTTTATTTCTATCATCCTGATTCCTGTCATGCAGATACCTCTTGCCTAGACCATTAGGTAGCAGCTTATCGCCACAAAAAACTAACGTCACACCAGAAAAGTGACTAGTGAACTGTAGTTTAGTGACTAGTGTAGGTACAATAGGGAATATACATGCAATTTTTTTATTTGCAAAATAAAATACCCACATTTGTAGTAGGTACCTACCTACCTAAATTATGAAAAATATTTTTAAATAAGTACCTTCATCAGCGATGAAGTTAATAAAACTTACAAACATGAAAATTAAAAACTGAAGGCCGATATGAACTCAGACGTCAATACCATAAGGCTGCCATCAGACGGACTGCATCGCAGCAACTGCACGTAGTCGATATATTCAACTGCATGCAGTTGCAGTCCATCTGATGGCGTGGCAGTCTAACGTTTTTTAACGACTCTATGTACTCGGAATAGGTTTCACTTTCCGACTTCGACGCGCTGTGACGCGACCGACGCGGGTCCTGTTCCTTGACTAACTGCACACTAACTGTATGTGTTTAGCGATGGACAGCGCGTCCATCCCGTATCCGCTTAGATAATAAATAATTACCTAGTTAAGTCGTGCATTTATTGTAAATACCTACCTCTTCCCTATGTAAAAAGTAGATGTAGATAGAAATGTAGTTAGCATAATATAATGCTTCTTACTTCCAGGAGTCTACAATGAAAAAACCGGCCGTAGGGAAAGTATGTTTAGTTTATTTAGTTTCTTTTCTATTACGCTAACTTAGGTAACGGTAGCACGACTGCTTAAGCACCTTCTGCCTACTAAATCTTTATTGTTTTCGTTTTATTAATTACTTAGCGTAGTTAACAACCGGCTTCAAAACTTTTAACCTTCTAATGAAACTCTACCTTCCTACTAAAACATTTAACTTAAATATAAGTAAGTATGTAGCAGTGCATGCATCTAGTGGAAATTTGCGGGCCTGCGGACGGCGAGTGTTGGCTGACTCGCCGTCCGATCAAATCCAGGCCAGAGTCGACGGCGCGTTGTGTTCCACGCGCGCCTCAAAGAGATGTCAGCATAGTAGACGGGGCCCGTTAGGGGCAGAGCCTGCCAGGGTACAGGATTATGATCGAAAGAGTTACCGCAGCCCTGGAACGCAAAGGGCACTAGGAGGAGCACGGATGGGTTTTAGACAGTAAGAGTCTGACACTCCCTCCCGCTCCACCCAGATCAGAAGGGGGCCATTTGATGATTTGCCATCCATTAAATTCTAATAAAATAATCTTAAAGCCATTACTTACACAAACCTAAAAACTAATACCCAAATATTAGCAATTGCATGAAATACAGCTGAGAATGCACATAGGCTTTTAGTTTTAAATAGGTTTTGCATGACTAATAATAATGTAGGTTCTTATGTGACATCGTGGAGGAAAGAAGAAACAATAAAGTACCTATCTATTAGATAGGTACTTTATTGTTTCTTCTACACTGCAGTGTATTATCTATGTATTAGATAGTATCTAATACATAGATAATACACTGCAGTGTAGGTATTATCTATGTATTAGATAGGTACTTTATTGTTTCCGTAAAATAATAACTCGATCCAGAAATTGAGGATGTTGAAAACTCCTAAAGTATCAATTGAGCCACAAAAGGCATAATCCACAAATTAAGGTTTCGTTTGTCAAATATATGTGACAATGGCGTTCAAAGGTTAAAGAGAAACAAAAGCGTACCTACCATACCTTAAATTCCTTAACAAAAATACTTATAACACCTTCTATTAAAATTTTCCAGGTACCTCAGTCTGCAACGGTGACAGCGGAGGTGGCATGGTCTTCAAGACGAACGGCATCTGGTATCTCCGCGGTCTGGTCTCATTGTCAGTGGCCAGGCAGAACGAATACCGATGCGACCCAACACACTACGTCATATTCACAGACTTAGCCAAGTTCTTGCCATGGATTTACGCCACTGTTTCTGATTTTTGATCTTGTGATGTTTTGAAGACTAATTTTGTTTACGTGGAGAAAATTATTATTTATTTATTTTATGCAAGTTTCCTAAGGGGAAGATAACCTTCGTTATGAAGTGCAATGAATGTGTAAAGTGCACAGGAAAAGGGCTAGTACCTATAACCATCTCATAATCGAAATCACTCTTCAAACTCTATTGCTGTACTTACCATATGTGGAATTTGATTAAAATGCACTTACTATCTATGGTCACTTACTGTCTATGGTCCTTCGAGCCGGATAGATATAAATATTTACTTAGTGAATTAACCTTTTGAACGCCTGAGCTTATGCTGAGGCGTTCAAAAGGTTAATTATAATGCGTGCTCATGTGTGTTTGTAACGCTGCCGTACCTAAAACTTTCGTTTGTCACATTTATTGAACAATGGCGTTCAAAAGGTTAAAAGTACCTGAATACTTGCTCAATTGGTGCGGAGACTTAATTGATAACAAAGTACATAGCAGTTAAATGACTATATAGGAACTACATGGGTGTTATACCATGACCATGAAATAGTAGGTAGGTGCCTCAGATTTTTTGTGGTTACAATAACTCCTCGTAAAAAAATTAGTCTTTATGAATACTGATCCGCCATTTCGATAAGGCAGCCATTTTGTTTTAATATAAGGTTATTAAAGTATTTCTCTAATTGCAAATTAATGATTGCAGACCGAGACGATTTTTGATACGTAATAAGTTTTTGTTGTAAAGAGTTAGGTGCTACAACTACGTTAGTAGAAACATTGTGAGAACTTGTAGGATATGACGAATCCTTGGGGCTTAAGGTGGACGTTGCCTTAAGCCCCAAGGATTCGTAACACCTCTAGAGAGCGATGATCACGCTATCACGTGATTGACACGATCGTATGTTCGGGAAACCGAATGAGTCCGAATGAGTCTTCGTGCATATAGAAGGCGTCTTCTGGTTTTGCCGAACAAATTATCGCGACGACCGCATATTTACGCGATGATCGCTTTCTACAAGGCGACGCCTAAGGGTTACCACACACCGAGAGGCGACGCTGCACGCATTTGTAAGATACATTTCAGTGACGGAATACGTCCCAAGGAATTAAAAAAATCGATGTCTCACTGAAAAGTTTGCCTTTTAATACCCATCTACAGTAATAAAGTTTTTTAAGTACTGAAACGCTATTTTTATTAAATGCGTGCGGCGTCATAATATCGCATCGCGGTGTGAGCTGGCCTTAAGGAATGCGAAAGAATTTCCTTTTGGTACCTACAACTTTTAGCCCGGAGATTTATCGATATTATATACTTACCCGATTACTGGAGGTTCTCAGATAAACTAAAAGAAAACAATAAAATTAATTCGAAGTTTCTCAATAAGTGAATGACCAGCAACATAATATAAGTTAGGTACTCAGATTTCAAACCAAGTCCTATTTCTAATAGAAAGTCAGGACTATCCCCGGATAGGAATATCCCTACCGACCGGGACCGGGAGACCGGGTAGTGACTTACCAAAATCCATAATTCGAGAAACCTATTCGTAAAGCTCGCGTCAAATAACTGTGCCCCTCTGAAGTTGGCTACGAGTGGCTGCGTAGTAGTCAAAATTACGAACAGAACTGCAACTGCGCATGCGCAAGAGACATGGGGCGGGGGTTATGGAGGCGCGATTTTATGTCTGTCGCTCGTTTACGTTCGAGGCATGCTTGCGTCCCGCTTGCTCCCGTCTACGTGACTGCTCCTGCGCGATCTTTGCAAATGGCTAACTTCAGAGGGGCAAAGTTATTTGACGCGAAGTGTTTCTGTGTATCGTTATTTACTTTTTTATATGAATGAGACGTTGACCGTTATAATGTATGGAAGCAAAGTAGCGGTTGACCACTTTTCACCTTATTTCTTTAGTGATAAGGTTTAAAAGTGGTCAACCGTGTGTCCCCTAGTACTGGTCCTAAAGTACAAAATTAAAGCTTATCTGGCAGCCAGATCTCTTTTTAACTAACCAGGATTCAAGTTATATTGTGCTCAAAATGTTTAGCTAGAAACAAACTATTGGACGCGAAATAAGTCCTAACTGTCAGTCCACTTGAGAATTGAGACATTACCTACGCAAAGTGTAAATAATATAAGGCGTCGCCTAATACAAAGTCACTTGCGCAAATAAGTGGTCGTCGCGTTAATTTGTTCGGCAAAACCGGATAGCGCCCTCTGTCGGCGCGACTACGCAATTAGGTTTGCCGTACGAATGAACGCGACGATCGCGTGTTCGCGGGATGATCGCTTTGTAGGACGACGCCTTGTACCTTGTACAGCAGCAACAGAGACACAATTCTACAATTTTTTAAGCAACGTTCGCATTTGACAAAAACCTCTAATTACCCCACATTTTGACTGATTGCGACAGAGATGTGAATGCCAACGTTGCTTAAAAAATTGTAGAGTTGGCTCTCATATCATCATTAACTGCTTGCATTTGATAGTTTTTTTTTATAGGTTTATTGATATTTAGATATACCTATTATTCCTTTACGATTGTATTAAGTAGTACTGTCAACAACAATTACTGAGCCTGATAACGATTGTCGAACTGCCAAAATGTACAGAATTTATTCACGTTCCATTTTGTTAGAGCAGTGTTTTTCAACCTTTTTCATGCCACGGCCGCTTTAGTGTGAAGAAATATTTCGCGACCCGTTGCTTTTTTTCATATATATTATTTTGTGACACAATCATATTCAATCCAACATACCTATTTATTGTTTTTAATTTTTTGTTTATTAGATACAAATGATTAGGTATGTCCCTTAGTTAACATTTTTCTTAATAAATCTTTTTAAACACTGCGTTAGAGCATGTCAATCCCACACATTTTTGACTTTTCGACAATCGCTATTGCTTTTAGAAAGTCACCTTGGTAACAATTTCATTTCGACAGCTTTCCTTTCGTAGCTATAACTAGGACAATAAAGTGCAATTTTCGTATATTTCTAGTTATTGCTGAAGTGCAGTTGACCGTACCTAGCTAAATATTAATGAAAAAATTGCCATCTATGTACTTATCAAGTTTTGATACTGAAGAATGATTTTAAAAATATTTATTTAGACTGATAAGATATGAACAATTAATCCTAATACATTTTCAATTATAAAAGTTTCCAACGTATTTGGGTATTTTATTTTTACACCTTTCTAAATACAATCTAAGCTGGTACGAAACATTTGGATTAGGTAAGGGACCGATATACAAACGCTGTGACGATAATAACTGTGCCCCTCTGAAGTTGGCTACGAGTGGCTGCGTAGTAGTCAAAATTACGAACAAACTGCAACTGCGCATGCGCGGGGCGGGGATTATGGCCGCGCAATTTTATGTCTCAGTCGCTCGTTTACGTTCGATGCATGCTTGCGTCCCGCTTGCTCCCGTCTACGTGACTGCACCTGCGCGATCTTTGCAAATGGCTAACTTCAGAGGGGCACAGTTATTTGACGCGAACTGTATATTTCGTTCCTTTGACGCCATACATTTTGTCAGCGCCATGGCCGCGCGCCCTGTCGCTTCGTATATCAACTTATCAAGTCCCTTATGCCCGGTTCCTATATTCAACGGATCGTCATTGTATAACATCTACCACCCGTTTACGGTAAGTCTGCTAACGAAATGTTTTTTATAGGAACACTTTTGGGTTACGCCTCGTAGACAATTCTACCATCCGTAAGCAAAACGAATCGTTTCTAGAATATAGGAACCGGGCATTAGACGAGGTCTTGATGACCCAAATGTAAGATGCGGGTTCAAACTTGGAGTATGTTACTAAGTGCTAGATTCGTTTATCGTAGGTACCTACTTCGATTTTCTAAGTTTATTTAAGACAAACATAGGACCTTTTTCTCAGAAAACAATGTTCATAATTCATATTCTAATGAGAGCAAGCGTTTCTTATGAATATGAACCTAAGGATTTAGGATTTAAGTTCATATTAATGTGAAATCCTATCTTTTCTTGTATTAGATACCTATATACCTAGCTAAGTAAATATTACTCATTAGTATGTGTTGAGTATTTTTTTTATCTTTTGTAAGTATAATCTACTTATAACCTTCATGATACCTATAGCTATATTGGTTTTCGTGTAAATTAATGTGAACTAAAAATAAGCGAGACCTTAAATAATAAAACTCAAATAAAACAAAAGCAGTATGTTATAACATCTATAATGTTACAAATAGAAGAAACTCTTGTAGAAATAAACAAACTCAATGCAACGTAATATTAAAATCATAATTACAAAAAAAAAAATACACAAAATGTACAAAAAAAACTTACGTTACATACGAGAAAATACATACATAGAGATGTGATTCGTTCATTCAATATGGCGATCACCGTACATAAATTATACTGACCAGTTTATCACTTGGGTACTAACAAAAAGGGCAAAGGCAGAAAGCCCTAAAATCTGACACCATTTTTGTGCAGGGATGTTATGGATATGAAGTTTCGGATCTGGATAAGGATACGGATATAGAAATAATATTATACCGGTTTCGGATACTGTTAGGGATATGAAATTATTTTGGATTATCTCTTAGTTTCGGATAGTTTCGGTTTCGGATATTAGGTTTTTTAGAATCTGTAAAAGTCACTAGTGTCCCGGCTCGGCCGTGCAAAATAACCTGTCGTAACTGTCTCATTTGGACTCCGCCCCTATCCGAAATTATCCGAAACTTTTAAATCGGATTCGGTTACGGATAGATTTTTATTTTTGTTCATCTCTGGTTTCGTGTTACCCAGTCACTGGGTAATGGAGCGCAAGCAGGTAGGAGCTCAATGTCAAATACTGGTGTCCCCCACATAGTTGGAAAAATGCTAGACAAATTGAAACAGACGCAATATAAAGCATCAAGCATGACAATCTTTTTTTTTACATAAATGATTAAAACACGAAGATTTCGCTACGTGCCAAGTTCACCTTCATAAAAATGTAAAAGATTAACATTCCCAAGTAAATAAAGAACTTTGTACTATCAGTCATAGCATTAAATAAGAATGTTTTATGTCGTGATTCGTGTCGGGATAACAGCAGAAGCTTCTCTCTTTCGAGGAGGCTTCTCTCGTTCTTCCTCTCTTTCTCTTTGAAAATCATTAAGCCAGATCGACGGAGCCTGGCGACAGGCCAAAATCTCTTAAAGCGAATCAAAGAATAAATTCATACAAGCCTAAGTAGGTCCATAAGTGAAAGCGAGCACGCAATATGCGCTGTCTCGCTCATGCATTTATTTCTACCGAGTTTGTACCCATAACATTAACTGAATAAAGCGAACCTGATCGCCAAATTGAATGAAGAACAAGACGAAGTCTAACACTAAATGAAATGAAAATATTCAAGTTATTTAACATAACAAAATAAACCAAAGTTCATGAGACGAAAACGAAACGGTTAATCGTCAAAAAATATGAGCAAAACTAAACAAAGCATCTTCGAGACTAAGTCAGAAAAATAATATATTCAATGAATGAATGAAAAAATAATTTGTCATTTATTTTTTACGTGGAAACATTATGCTATGTGGCGCAGTTTCTTGATAAAAACTAATGTGTCGAATTATCAAACGCTGTCGAATTAATTTCAAGAACAGCCAAGTTGGCTGTGAACGCAAGTGAGGAGGTTGGCTCAGTCAACCTTGCATTAAATATATGTGACGCGTCGATAATTTATTTCCCGAGACCTTAGTACCGGGAAGGTTACTGAAACGAATTCATTTTTACATTTCATTCCTTAAGGTCTAACAAAACTTCATTAATGTATTGCCACAAGCTTGACACTATATCCAAAACATTTAAACATAAAAGCGACACAAACACTTGCTGTCCCCATACCACTTATTAATGGCTACTCTTATATCAAAAACAATATTGCCCACTGTTCCCACATAAAAAATAAATAACTAGCACCTGAATTCGGAATTGAGAATTTTGAAGTTGAGAAGTTGTCAAAATGAAACGTCAAAGTAGAGTTCACAAGTTCTTCTCTTCGAAATCTCAATTCAGAAGCCGGCTTAAATAAAATGCGCAAGCAAACCAGCACAGTCGGATTCTAAAAATTTACCGCAAGTGATAAAATCTCAAGTACTCACGATTCATTTATTTTAAAATCTAATAGTTCTGGCAATGCCTTTAAAACTCGAGTTCTTTTAAAAATAGAACAATGCACGCACACAAAATCTTTACATACCTATTTACATCTATAACAGTCATTTTAGCATATGGGTCAATCTCGGAATGAGAGATTTTAAGCTGGAAACTCGTATACACCTTCATTTTGTTGTTCTTAAGGACGCTGTTACAAATGGGTAGCCAAATCATTACTTTTTTACAAAAAAATAAGTTTATTAAATAAAATGCTTTGCATTCTTAAAATGTTTCAGAAATGTACCGAAGTGAAAATTTTTACTTCAGTACATTTATTGAGAAAATGAACCTATCTAAAATTATATTTACAGTTCAGAATCGTACCATGCACATCTATCAACAATTCTGGCAAAAAACATTTTAAGAATGCAAGGCATTTTATTTAATAAACATACTTTCGTGTAAAAAATTAATGATTTGACTACCGATTTGTAACAGCGTCCATAATGCTGTGTCAAGTCTCATAAAATCTCGTGTCTGCATTGTATGTTATTTATTAAAGGTCACAAAAACCGGTTTTTCGCGATTATCTCGGTGTCATAAGCTCCAATGATGTATTAACGCTTATGATCAAAATTGTAGAGCGTAAAATTTGCTACAATTTTTGTTCCGAACATTTTTTTATGAGCTCAAATAACTTACGACGCAGACACGAGATTTTATGAGACATTTGACACAACATTAAGTACGCCAAAATGAAGGTATATTCGAGTCTCCAGCTTATTATTTCTCATTTAGAGGTGAAACCCTAATTTGACTGAACTAATATTGGTAACCAGATTATAAATTGGGTCCATATGATACCGTGGTCTGCAATAGGAATCTTAAATATTTTTGCTAATGTTTTTAGTAATAAACACTCTTATAATGTGACTCGACTGCACCTACTTTGGTTTGAGGGCAAACAACTTTATTACTTTTCCGTATAATGGCTGATTTGACTTATAAGAGTACTAACTAATTGAAATCAGCTACAACTACTTAACTATATTAGGAAATGAAAAGTATATTTAATGTAGAACACTTATTATTAACTCGTCAGGGCCATCAACCATTTTGCTATATGGTTTACGTTTTTTGTTTTATGGTTAAAGCTTGCATTCTATCTACCAGAACATCTGCAGTCTGTTCACAGTTTTATTACCATTCATTATCAGCACACACATACTCAGCATCACAGTGACCTTTATTCTCGTAGACATAAGGTTGCTGTCAGAGGTAAAATATCTTTGAACGCACTGTAGTGTACAATTTGCCTGATAAACGACTCGCGCTTACCTCATCCGGTACCGGCTGAAATATTATGTTCGTGTGTCGTCGGCCATATTCGGTCGATCAAAAAGTAAGCCGATATCGCCCGATGATAGCCGGTAACATCCGATCATTTAAACGACATCTAACGATTCGGAACCTGCAAGCTAATGGTATCATAAGGACACAATAAGAACTGGTTACTGGTTTAAAACAACTTGACTCGACTTACGCCTGCACACTATTTACAAAGTACTGAGATCAAATTCACAACTGGCCTCAAGTTACAGGTTATAAACATTTCATCTCTATACTCTATGCTACGGATCGTTGTATGACTTGAAATTGTACTAGTGGGGGGTAGATTCACAGTCAAAATGATTGAAGCAAATCCAGGAACATTTTAAGACTTGTTGCTTACGGCCAGATGTTTGAAACTAATTTCTATCTATCTTAAGTATACAAATCCCGTTTCATAGACGATAGTAAACTGACTTGACTTCAAATAATTCTTATTAATATCTTAAAATAATATCAGCAACAGCTCATTTTGTACAAGTTCGTATCCGAATCTTAACAACCCCCACATACACAGTTAACATAAACAATCCGTACAGAACGTTCGAAATTCAAACGTGGAACTAAACGCCATTTTAAGATGTCGAACCATTACCAATATGGCGCCGGCGCGTTTCTGCATCGCTGGCCTTTATTATAGCGTTCTTCGGCTCCGAAGTTAGGGGCCCATGGGAGGTTCCGGCCCCTGTTTGCTCGCGAGGCCCCTTTGCCTACGAAGTTGGGGGCGTACACCCGATTGTTGACGCAGACTCCGGGCCGACAGCCGTTCCTTGGGGTCGTAGGATGACTGCCCGGTAGAGGTGGTGACGAGAATCTCTCCCATGGATCCGGCATCATACAGTTCCCGCATGTCCAGGCGTAATCACCTAGAAAAAAATGTTTCGATTGATGAAAATGTCTCATACCCACTTATTTTCGTGATGAAATGAATGTTTACTAAATTCAATGGTAATAAAATTCATCGTTCATGAATAATATTTATTTATACATCACTATTTATCGTTTGGCCAAAGTTTGGAAGAATACTTTTGCATTTTCGTTCGACCTAACCTTAGTCTTTACGTACACTTTAATACAATCACAAAATACTATATCATAATATTAAAAAGTAGTCATATTTTTTGTATATTTTAAAACATTATAACGCTATATAGCCAATGGTGCATTGTTTAATATTATGTGACAATATCCTTTAATGTCTTGGCAAGGAAAATATGGTTCAGCTTTAAATATCACATCGTCACAAATATTATACATTGCAAATATAGTAGGATTAATGAAAATAGAGAAAAAATACATTTCTTAGGTGACATTACTAGGTACCGTTGAAAATATTGAAAAAGAAAGTGCAGTAGGTTTTTATAAGTAAACCAATAGTGAAATATGAAATAATCTTTTCGTTTTATAAGTAGATAATAATCTCATATATTCGTCTCTCGATAAGCGAAAACTACAACATTAATAAATAAGTAATTTATAGTCAAATATGTATGACAAATTAACGGCTAACAGTACAATATACTAATAAATAATTAATTTTACAAATATCATTATAACCGCTAAAATATTCGTAATAATAATAATTGAATTATTATCATAAGAAAGAACTTAAATTATTATAATTTATACAATAATTTATCTTCATAAGGCCAATTATAGTGATAAGATAACAGATAAGTAAAGTACGCTAATAAGCAAACTCGACTAAAAACACGTGCTATTTCACATCACTATTTATTTAATAAATTTTAGAACACATCTATTTTTCTAAACATCAATAAATGTCAGTGTCATTATTATTATTATATTCTAATTTCAAAATTATGTTCTTTTTTTACAACAACATAAAAGTATGGGTGCAAATAGGTCGTATGCTTAGTCGAGTTATAACATGAAATAGATAAACATTGTCAAGTCACATGCATAGTTTTATTTTAAAATAAATTATATTACTAACAGACGCCACACAATGTAGTAACTACAGCCACATTGTCATAATATAACAACAGTACTGTAACAAGCATTCACGCAGACATTTTTATGTAACAATTTTTATATTTTAAAAATATTATAAGCGCTACAAGATTTACGAAGGTGATTGTCATATTTATATTGTTCATGAAAGGATATTTTAAGTATACTAAAAGCTTTAAAACACACTTATTTCATTCGTTATTAGGACATTATTCATATAATATAAATGACGTGAGGACCCTCATATCATAGGGTTCCTCCTACCAACCGCCGTCCTACCCATATAAGAATGGTTTATATTCTAATACATACGACTTTTAACTAAAGTTTCTATATTCACAATATCAGTCGCATTTGTTTGACAAAAGCGGAATGGTCGTTTAAGGGCGGGCAGTAACGCACTAACTGTCGTGTAGAGAACGTACCATTTATACAAAGCACGCGATATTTGTAGGAGGAAGTATATTTACAAAGAAATGCCAACCGTGCCAGTAGGGCTTAGGGCAAGAGCGAAAAAAAATCACCGTCGCATTTTCTCGCACCAGAAAGAGACATACTTATTGGTAAACATAGTCATACTGCATGATAATGGTGCGAGATAAAACGACGACAACATTTTTTCGCGCTGGGATTTCAGCCTCTGGACTTATTTTGCCGAAACGCGTTCATACAATCACATTCCTAATCTTGTCACACTTATCATAAACAAGTTACATCGGGTGCTATCTCAATATCACCTAGAGCTTAACTTTACAACACTTTATTTTATAGAATATTTATTATTTCCAAACCTTTTTAAACCAGAACTTTGAGAATAGCACCCTACTTACACATGTTTAATTTTAAATATAACTTTTAACAAGTTTAAAATTTCTTCAAACAGTAGACTTCGTGAACCCCGATAGACAACATCACTTAGAAATACGCTTTATTTAGGCACAATTCACATTTGGAAACTAGTTCTAGCATTCTAGACCTACCTTCCGTGTTCAGTGAGGAATATTGATCTTAGAAATTAAAATAGCTTTAATTATAAAACATAAACATAATCAAGTACCTAATATTATCTAAATTATTAAGTAAATTGAAATATGAAAGCTACACTTAATACAAACTGTTACTCAATAAAATTACAACTAAATAATACCAATAGAAAGATAATTAATAACTAAACCTACTCACTACACCAAACATTAAAATGAAAAAAAATATATTTCTAATTAATATCGAGCAACTAGAAGTTCTCAACTTATTTTAATGCAACCACAATGTACCCAAATATCTTACTCCATACAATTGGACAATGCAAAACACATACTGCGGAAAATACTTTGTAAAAACACCACAGTACCAACTTTTGCGTTGCGCAGTCGGGTAAAAACGACAAAGCGCAAGTTCCGAGCTGCTATACCTACTTGAACTCGGGAAGTAATATTTGACCTGCCACATTTTGATTTTTTAAATCTGTCACAAATTTTTGATCTCGAGGCTAAATTATAAACATTCGCACGGAAACGTCGAACTTCGAGGATAGGCTACCCTTACCGAGGTCGATCTGTAGATGAGTGACCAAGACCATTAATTACACACCTCCTCCGTGCCTCGAAAAGCACGCTAAGTCGTTGGTCCCGGCTGTCATTTGAATATCTTTGATAATCATTACGGGCAGTCAGAAGGCGGAAACAGGGGCCTACTCTCTAAGCCCAAAGTCCGTAGTTTCGGGCTTAGTTACGGGCGTGTTCTACTTCGTATCACCTACGGACTTACGATTAGTCCCAACAGGTATCATGTAACCCAATTACTGGGTTGTGGAATTCAGATAGGCAGTCGCTCCATGTAACATACTGGTAAAGAGCCATGGAGCTTAGTATCCTAGGATTTCGGTCCGTGTAAGGAACACGGTGCAGTGCGCTAAGACTAATCACGGATCATATCACGGATGTTACCCGGAAAGGTGTTTGTGTTGTGGGATTGGGCCGGACATTTTTATCGTATGTCGTATCGTATGAGCTGTGGGCTAAAAGAAACAAAGTCCCTTTAGACTTTAGACCTCGACTCGATTCTTACCGAAAGAACTGGCCCGCAATGGCAGAGGACAGATATGTGTAGAAAAGGGAGGTCTTTGCCCAGCAGTGGCACATAACGAGCTAAATTATATAAGATTTGCTACATTCGGTTAGATTGGAACCAGACCCCGACATAGTTGGAGATATGGTGCGCTCAGACGTTCTCCGCTCATTTGACGTCGCATTTTAAACAAATATCGCCCATCAATTTCTGAGCGAGATGGTCACCGTCTATGTGCACAAGCTCCTGGAAGCTTGTTGTCTCCGAATTGTGTGGCGCACAAAGATCGCACATCAGCCCCCCTAGCCAAGTCACAAACGATAAACGTAAACTCTCAGTAGTCTTTAATAGATTTTCAACTTTATGTTGTTGGATATAAAGTTGAAAATCTATTGAAGATTACATAGCGTTTTCGTTCGTTCCGGCCGCTAACGCTATGCTCTTAGGTATAAAGTTGAAAATCTATTGGAGATTACTAAGCGTTCACGTTTATCGTTCGCAACTTGGCTAGGGGGGTTGGTCGTAAGTGGCTTCACCCAATAAAGTGACTGATGTGGCCACTTGGAAAATGCAGGTAGATTGATTGAATGCTATCACATATTTTATAGCAGGCCTTCTTTTCTAATAACCGCTTCCTGGGGTACTTTATCGGTCGTTTATCTGTCCGTTAACCACTAACCAAGCAATGGTGTTATGATAAATAGCGTTCTTTTTCTTATCGTGTGGGCAGTAAGGTCTAACGGCCCCACACACCCTAGTGTCAGAGTTTCTAAACCGCCTCAAGGGCCTCTGACATAAATAGTGGGAAAGAGACGGAGCTATACGTCCTGTATAGCTCCGTCTCTTTCCCACTGTAAGTAATATTGAAGTAATACTGCTTTAAGAGTTGGTGGTTAGGCCCCTGATAAACGACCGATAAAAACCTCAGAAATCAGGCATAATTTATTTTTTAGAGACAGTACAACATGTTAAACGAGTATGCAAAGTTTTTGTCGATGACTGGCTGTATGAAGGAGATAGTCACTTAAATTATACAAAAAAACAAAAAAAAACTACAGATCCACAAAGCGATCCCCACTGAACTCGAATACTTATCAGAGTCTACAGTTACATAGTAATAATATACAGTTATATGTAGTTTTACTATCCTAGAAAGGGACGAGAACATGTGATGGGTATCAGGACGACTTACCTATCTCTCTCTTTCTTAATTCAAACTTTTTACACTTTTTTCAATCGCTTACAAATCTAATATGTCCGATTACATTTACTATAATAATTTTGACTAGTTATTTATTGAAAATAGCTATGATTAAATGGGCTAACTTTAATCTTCATTAATAGGTACTGTAAAACAAAAACTTGCCCGATATTACATACTAAATACATCTGAAATATTTTTGAACACGAGCAACTAAAATTTTTAAAGTTTTCATTTGACTAAGGGTTTAAATACGAGTTTACTCACTGACAACTACTTAAAGCCAATACGTTCGAGCTCAAAACCGAACCTCCTTACTATAAACCTATCGAGTCCGGACACCCATCACACCGTAGTATAGGAACGTAGTCGATACGGGAACAACACTCATAAACTCCGAACTACTGAACGTACGATCACCGCTGCATATTGTCAATGTAATTCCGGCATAATGAACGCATATTGTTTAACGTTATTTCGATCTCGACGCACTCGCGTTTGCCTAGCATATAGGTAGAGGTATCGTTAATCGCGTCTTGTATATTTGCCCCTCTGAAGTTGGCCTGGTTTCAAAGAGATGACCATATGGGATATGAACTGTATAAGTTCTAAACAGAAATGAAGGAGACCATTTTGTACCCAAATATGAAAGTGCCAGTGGTCACCCATTTGGCACTTACGCGTTTGGTTACGATCTGAATGTTCTCCTTGTTTACCCCAATTTGCCTTCCTTTTATGAGATAAAGCCGTTCCCTGCAGTGGGACAGTTAAAAGCGGGTATTATTGTTTCTATAGTTACGCTAAGCAAACGCCCAAAGACACGAACGTATATGTCAATAACCTATTTACTGAAGAACTTTTAAATTAATGTCTCAAACAGCATAAACACATTATAATGTTGGCAGCATTGCCAACAAAATGTCCGCCGCTGCGCTAGACCGAGTGACGTGTCTTAATCGGTCAGCAGGCGCCGGCGCATCGCTAGAAAGACGAACACAGCTTTATTAGAAATGTATTGTTTTAGCTACAATAGGTATTACCTACAAGCGATTTTCAACCTTAAATCTCTCGTTTTGAGAGTTCAATACAGTTCAAAAAAATCTACTTGCAAAACTGTAAGCGTTTTATTACGTCTTCAAGTTACGTATCTCTCAAACTTTGAGAATTTACCTATTAAAGCAAAAAGCCTATTCGTGTCACAAATAAGCGTTCATTACGCCAGAAGCTTCCCAATTACGTATGAAACTAACGACGATGTGTTTTAAAATTAATGTTTTGTACATATCTAGTGCAACAATGTGTAAATACAAAGCTTAATAACTAAACGCCAACGTTATACATGTCAACTGAGGGATGACGTTAAAAAGTGACGTTTATGAACTTAAATATGTTTTATAATATATTTTTTTGACGAATGGTCATAATTGAATTTATTTTTTTTCTGGCCAAGACTGTAATTTGTTAGGCTATGCCAGATATTATGTTTGCTATTTTTTTATTCATAACTGGTTTTAACTTTTGGACCCCACGCCAAGACACAAATACACCGTATTTTTTATCACATATTTGTAACGTGGGCATACAGGAGAAGCGTTCGTTTGTCACACATATGTGGCAATGGCGTGCTAAAGGTTAAAGCGGTAAGCATTACGGCAGTGTGTGATTAAAGCTTTATTTTCAAATACATGAAGCTTCCAATGAACTATTTGTTAAGGTCGCTTTTTAACGCAATCCTTTTTGTCATATCGCAATAAGATCAACAGCCTAGAGTATAACAATACAGTGCTTAAACATATTCCTGATAATATCGTCTAACAAATTAATAAGTCAACAGCATAAGATCTAGTTACAAGCGCGTACCGGTCTAAAATCACATACTTTTATAGTGAACTAATGAAAAAGCTTGTATTTAAATACAAACTAGCTACAACGCTGTTTAACAGACAATTATATATTTATTTCTATTGAGCACATATTATATGTTTTTCATAAGCCGATAAGTGGGTAATGTTGTTCACACAAATGTTTTGAATTTAGTAAAGAAAAGCTTTCGTATTTTAACTAATTAATATTGTATCATACTGCTTGACTATAGCGGGGTTTACACGCTTAAAGTGTACTGGAAAACCCGTATTATGAAGTATTCATGCGATAAATACTAAGTTTATCATATACCAAGTGTGTCTGATCTGTAGCAATTGTACATTTTTTATTTGTTTAAATGTTTATTTTGCGAGAAAGGCACGACGCTATCGGTCATGTATAGCTTTGTCTCTCTTTCGTACTGGCATCATAATGGCATTAAAACGTCTTACGGCGCCTGCGCATACCTCGCGTAAGTTTGGCGCGGGCTTAGCAAACGTTGCTAAACTTCGCGCAGTCGTGAGATGAGAGAACAAACGGTAGATATAAAGCAGCTGTTACACCAGCAGGCAACTTGTATGCACGTTTAATTACATCGCGGGGCACAATCGAGCGATTGATGACATTATATTTCGGTAGCCCGCAATGTATTGCATCCTGCATGCGAGCTGGTTGCAAGTGGAAATGTGGCCTTACTCGCAAATTTGCAGAAAGGCAAATGTATTATTACAATTTGCATTTTGTAACGCGACCCCAAATGACTGCAGCAGTTCACTTTGCGCTAATTTCAACAGATTATTACAATAATTATTGTCTATACTACTAAACTCCTCTTGTGTGAACAACTTTACGAAGATAAAATTAATAAATTGACATTTTGCACAACTTATGTTATTAAAATGATTTCGTTCATATTATCAGACATCAGTTCATACATATTCTGTTATTGTAGATAAATAATATTCAATACATTCAGCTTCAAATGAAAAAAAAAATACTAAAACAGCACTCACAATATTTAAAAAAAAACAAGGCTGCGAATAAAATTTACAAATGGCTTTGAAAAAAATAAGATAGAACTCAGCCATTTTCTCCTTGAAAAAGTGAAAGCCAAAACTATTGTAGAATGAAGTACAAATACTATTATTTTATATAATAAGTCGTTCATTATTTTAAAACTACTATTGGGATAATCGTTGCGAGTGCTTCACTATGAGATGTCTAAAAGTCTAGAACGTTCTAGAAAACTCTAGAGTAATAACAGGATTTTTGTGCTGAGACAGGGTCCCTTAGTTGTTTTAAGTTTAATTTTTGGATAAGATTTTATAGTAATTAGTTATCTTGTGTTGAGTCGAAAATGAGCTACGTTTAAAATTAGAAATGGATAGTTGCTATATTTTATTTTGAGAATTTATTTATTACAGTTGAGGAGGTCAGATAGGTAGATCGTGGCAAAATAATAACCGCCGCGCGGGTCGATCTTCAAGGTTAAGCAACGATTGCCAGGGTCGGTCTGTGGATGGGTAACCATCTTAACATATCGAGTTTCTTCCGTGCCTCGGAAAGCACTTTAAGCTGTCTTCTCTTTAGCAGTCGATACGGATTGTCAGAAGCCAGAAAATCTGACTCCATTCTTGCAAAGAAGTACCGTTTTACCCAGTTAATGGGGTGTGGAGGTCTGGTAGGCAGCCGCGCCACGTAAAATACTGGTATTCAACTGAATCCGGTTTGACAGGGAGCCGACCCCAATAAAGTTGGAAAAAGGCTAGGCAGATGATGATGAGGTCAGATAGGCAGTCGCTCCATTTTAAGAACTGGTACTTAGAATGCATCTTGTTAGATTGAAGCCTACCCCAGCATAGTTTGGAAAAGGCTGGACCGATTGATTGATTGAGTAAATTACCCAAGAAAGCGCTATTAGAGCCGATTCTGCAACCGCCAGAAAACCCGGTTGGTATCGAATAAAACACCAGGGAAGTTCATTTACAAGCTTGTAACAAAGTGAACTCAAAATAGTGATGATTTTTTTTAGATGAAAATATTTTTCAACCCAACACGAGTTTACATCATTAATAGCCAAAATTTTAACGTTCCAATTTTACTTTAATATTTAACATCGCCTCAGTCGCGGCCAGCTCAAAAAAACGGGAATCATTTTTGTTTTTTTTTTTTATCTGGCAACAAAAACTATTCCCGTAACTGGCAACACCATCGAACGTTACCATAGATAATAGGAGTCTTGTCTATCTTAGTTTAGAGATACGAAGCATAGGAATTTAACAATGGAGGGGGAACTAAGCGCAAATTAATGTTTAAACCACACTTGTACAAGAGTGTTATTGTGGGAATCTTTGAGAACACTGTTATAAACATCAAAATATCTTTTTATCCTTATATTAACACTTACACCGAAACAGGTTGGACCAAAAGACACTACTAAAGTAGACGAGATCATTTCTTTGGTACAATTTTCCTAACAAACTATCCGAATTAAAAATGGAAAAAAAACACTTTTGAGTCCTAAACAAAAATCACTTTACGTAAAAATCCGCAATATACAACAGCACACCCTACCTCCTCAAAAACTCCCACAATCACTTAATAATAAGAGTTATAAATAACACCGACACTATATTACACTACTAAAATGAAAAGTCCTTCCGTCTATATCCGCGTATCGGTAAGACGGAACTTCTTACAGTAAAGCCCTTTTCAAAATGGGCGATGATGGCTCATATAAGACGGCTGGTTGTAGTAGTCGCGGCGGAGGTAGCGGTTGGACAAGCCTCCGTACATTCCGTAGTTGGTCGTGTAATCTTGCCGGCTGTGCAGCATGTCTAGTTGGTCAAGGCTGTGATGGCGTTGGGGGGCGATTGAGGCTATCCGAGCAGCATGCACAGTGGGTAAGGTTAGGTTCACAAAATATGAACGGATATTATTTTCAATTGAGGTGAAATTTACAGTGTAATTTATTAAACCCCGGATTTTCGAAGCCTATTCAATTTAAACTGATGCACAATCTTACTACAGTCTGCTATTAACAATTTAGTCAACCAATTACAGTGCAACTGAGTTACTTGACTGTTCTGATTACAAGAACAAAGGATTTGGCATCAGATTTACTACTCCGAGATGGAAAAGTTCCCCAATGCCTCTTGGACACCATAGGTAAATCGTTAACCCATCCTCAAAAATATTTCTCTTGAATAAAAATTCCTCCATACATGGCTCCATTAATAGTACGAAAAAGTATCACAGATGAATAGAGTGGCCGGGAAAGCCGACTATATGACCACTTTTATGATAGTCAGTTTATCCTAGATGATTAGTCGGCTATTTCAATGTTCATTGCCGACTAGTCAGCCTAGTCCATAGTCCGTCCATCTTTAGGTTAACAATCGAATCACAAATCGATGATACTCTAATTTCGGTTACGAAACAATCGTACTTACTCACCTCTATTATGGTGGAACCCAGCCGCCCATCCCGCGTAGTACGCCGCTTTCTGCTTACCATGCTCTTCAGCCACCTGGAAGCACCAAAATCAAACCATTACCACCTCGTGACGTCACTTACATGGTCGCTAAAACAAAGCAACATAATATTGTTCATGTCCACATCGATAAAAACATTGTAACATGAAAATACACAATGGCCGATTTTCAATGTAATTTTTGAGTAAAGGACATCAATGAGAATATTCTGGACTGAAAATATTCTGGTGAAAAGTCTTCAACGAATTCTGTGAATTTTCCACCATCAAATCAAAACACAGTAGGTATTTATCACGCGTACCAATTTTGTCGATTCGAAATCATATATTATGTAATGCAATACGACGAAGCATTTTTATACAAATTGTTCTAATCCGTGGAACAATTCCCATGAAAACGTTTCGTTGAACCATTCTTGCATTTTCGATTTCGTCTATCTGCGGAAAACTTAACATGTTCCTCATATTATGTAACGGTCCCGGCCATTATGTTAACAAAACAAAAACAGTTCATTCCCGACTACCGTACAAAAACTCCATACCGAAAGTAATCAACAAATCATCCTCAAAATCATGATAGACAGCTACCAAGAAGCTTATCACAGAAAAAAATCGGATGAGACAAGAAAAACAAGTTGATGTAACGTAAAAGTTAAAAACTAAAACCCGACTACGGAAAACACCATGATTGATATTCAGAACTGCCGATGCCGAACCATCGCTAGTCGTATTTATAGCTCAAAATGCAGTAAGTGTTTTTCAGTTGCTTGGTTCATTTTAATATTTGACTTTTTTATATTTTTAATCCAGAGATAATTTACTTCTTCCAGAGTCCAACCTTTGGATTTTTTCGCATTAAATGGAGTTAATGTCACCCGGAACATAGTAACAAATTAATTGACACCTAATTTATCAAAATTGACTTAGTAGTTTAGACGTTGCGGTCAAACATACAAACAGACTGCTGAAACACAACCCTTTGCCGTAGTCGGGAGAAAAATAGATGAGAGAAAAAATGGCAGAGGCGTGAAGAAAAACAAATGATGAAGAAAACAGCACCGTCATGGCACTTTGAGCTACCCGGCTAGAGACACAAGGTTGTCTTTCTGTTGGCAACAGAGGAACGACGTTGTGCCCCCAGCGGGGTGGGCCCTGGCGCACCATAGTATCACTGTGGAGTCTCAGCCGGCTGGTGGCGCGAGAAACCCCGCGGCGGTACACAGCGTCGCTGCTGGTCGGCTGAAGAGAGACATTACAAGAATTTAGACCCGACCCCGCCAATAGGACATGCACCCATGCTTGTATGAAGTGTGACTGCGAGAAGGTTCAGTGTTCTTGATACTAGTGAAGCTGAAAGATGATGTTCGTGGTGTTCCAATTCCAAAAAGCAAATGTGATAGCAGACTTAAAGCGTTACTTTCTTTGTTGTGACTTTAGTGAACCAACATTTCATAATCAGTGCTAAAAAAAGTGACGTTTTTAGTAGTTTTTACGACGATGGCTTTCGCGTGTTTGAATGAAACTTCGTGTTGTTTTTGCGTGTAAATTGTTTGTTGTTTGTTAGTTTGTAAAGTGTTACAAAAAATACCGTTATAATTATTAGAAACTGTTCTATATAATTTAGTAAGATTGAGATCAACTAAGTTCCATAAAATCGCCTATCAAAATCAACTAACAGAGTATAAGGATCACTATAATATTATGAGTACATTATACAGCAGAGGAAATCTCGAAGAAAATATGTAATAGTCACTACACAAGAAGGAAAAAATCAACTAGGATAATTTTAATCGATTTATCGCTACATCGAATACAACAGTAAAAAAATCCCCGAATAACATTAAAAAGCGTAGTAAAGTTGCTGTTACTTAAGTGTAGATGTCGCCACATACCTTAACGCTTAGTGGCTCAGTGCCGCCCTCTGGTATCACATTGTTTAACGCTGCTATCGCCTCCTGCGCCTCTTCGCGTTTGTCGTATCTGAAATAAAAATGTAGTTACTCTTTTTAGAGGTTGTATACCAAGTAAATATTTTTTTTTCGGTACCGAACAAATGTGGATAACAATCCCTATAATTTTCTTTTAGTTCTGAACAAGTCGACACATTTCAATCAATACCTAAATAACGATTCATATTTAGTATAGTAAGTACGTACCTCACAAAAGCAACTCCACGCGGCGTTCCATTACTCTTATCCCTCAGTATATGCTTCTGCACTATCCTGCCGTACTTGCCGAATATCGTCTCGAGCTGTTCCTCAGTGATGGCGCGCGGTAAGTTCGTCACATATAGGTTCGTTTCTTTAATGTCGTCACCTGAAGGGCGTGCGTATGAGACCTGAAGAAAACAAGATAAATAGCTGATTATAAAATATGGTTTGAATTTAAAATATGGCTTCTCATTCTACATTTTAGAATTTGGTTAGACTGGGAGCCGACCCCAAAATAGATGAGAAAAAGCTAGGCAGATGACGATTCTACATTTTTTTAAAAGAAGCAAGCCTCGAAAAATGTTATAGGATCCCTCGAAAAAGTAATAGGAGCTTGGAAAACGTTCAAGACGGCCTAAAAAAAATACCTAAAAAATTAAACAGCAGGCCTCACATATTTGTGTGTTTGATTTTATCATTTTTGATATTTATGTGTTTGTTTATTTATTATTCTATAAGTCCATATTTGTACATCGATAATAACATAAAAAGAAAATTACAAACTAAAACACGTACAAAAACACCTTTTCACAGCTAAGCGTCTACGGTTGAAAAATAAATACCTTTAACCGTTTATTTCTGAGCTGGTATCCGTTGAAGGTGTCGATTGCCCGCGCCGCGTCTTCTTCCCGCGTGAAGTTCACGAAGCCGAACCCGTAGCTGTAGCCAGTCTGCAACCAACATCAATAAGCCTTAGTATAATCAGCCTACAATATTCCCATAGCTCTCAGGGGGGGGGCTCAGGCTTTCTCTCTGTGAGAGGTGTTGGGAATCGCCCAGGCCTAGACGTACAACATGACTTGTGTTCAGTTAAACAACGTGTAATAGAATAAACGCAATGCCTCTTAAGGAGACATTATGCTCATCATTATGAACAACTTTTACTATGGGACCAAAACTGAAATCACGAAAAAAAAATCGACTACCCCATACATTTGTGCGCAATTGCGCATAAATTTTGCGCAACAAAATTTACTGAACTGCTGATTTTTTTTTAATGAAATGACTCCAGAGGTATTCCGTTTATTCTGTTACACGTTGTATTTTCAAAACCTTTTAGTAATAATGGCATAATCAGCGTATAATGATCCGATAGCTGCCTTTCTGTGAGAAGAATTGGGCCACAATCCACCGCCTAGGTAATAGGTTCAGTGCAAGTTGGTGGATGTGTATCATCACTGGCCCTTGGAGAGCTGTTAGTAATGGCATATCTAGACTTGAGATCTTATTGCTTTTGGCAAAGACATTGGCAGCATAAAAGAGGCGTAACTATAAATGCTGTTGCAACCATAGGTACTGCAATCAACGGACTAATTAATAAATATAGGCTCATGATCAGCAACGGCCCAGCCCAAATCATAGACACATTAGAAAATCGGAAGGGCCCAAAACATGAACGGAAGTCTTTGTTTACTCCCGTGTCGGAACCAGATACACGTATGGAAAGACATAACGCGTGCCTTAGGTCTTTTCATGGTCACAATACCTTAGTGATTACAGGTTTAAAATGTCCCAGATACTTTTGAGAATGTTAACACAGCGTAGTCCCATAAGTTATTGACTACCACAAACCTTGAAATCCTTCATAACTCGACAACTTTCTATGGGTCCTATGGTCATGAACATCGCGTACAGGTCCTTCTCGGTCATGGTCTGCGGCAGATAGTTGACGATGAGGTTGGTCTTGGCGGAGTCGCCGCCAGCGGCGGACACTCCTCCTCCCTCTGACATGCTGCCCCAGCAGCGCGCGCCCGCACCTGCTCGTCCCCGGTACTGGTGTTGGATTTGCTGGAAAATAAACCAGCATACAATGTAACTAATGTTATAGGCGCACCTTTTAGGATTTGAACTAGGCTTCTCAAAGTGATTTTTTTAACAAAATGAATAAAGACGCGTCAAGTCTTCTTTTTGATTTCTTAGTCTATGCACCCGTCATGCGATTGGCTACTAGAAGCTGGGTCCTCGTGAGTGCTTAACGGTTTGCACAATATATTTTTTGGCCTTTTGAGTGCTCTTCTAAGGACACTCGTCCTTCAGTGGGACCTTTTAGGGGTGAAAAGCGAGGGGTGACATCTGGCGTCTGGGTTAGCTTTATACGGTAGGTATACATTCCCACGGCAAGCGTCTTGTTGCAGCATACGGCAATAAACCGTTTGCGGATAAATACGCTCATAGGAAACTTCACCCTAAGACTTTTTACTTTTTCTTCTGCACGATGTTGTACTGGCCGAATGCCAGAAACATTTGTCTGACTTACGATACTCTCTGTAGTACTCAAAAACAAAAGTCAATTATGGCAAACTGATATTTGAAGAGATAATCAAAATCTAGATGGATTGGTTAGCCAAAGAAGGCTGGGGACCAAGTGAATGGTGCAACTTGAACGCAATACTTCATTTTTTTTGGGCTGTAGGTATGGGCTAGCAATGTAGACACACTCAAGCAAAGCTTATAGTGGAAGGCAACGTTTTGAATAAAGCATTTAATCAGAATCTGACTGGTGTTAAAAACTATGCTCATAAGCTCCTTGGCGTCTTTATTTTCCAAGGTTAAATAAAATCAATTGAAGGGCTTGTTCCCTACTTAAATAGCTGCTAATCAGCTCGATCGATCTACAAGGTCATGGAAAGTCGCCACCTTCCGCCCTTACAGTGACCAGTTTGAGCATCACGCAAATCCAAAACACGTAATTTCTTTCGAGCACGTTTAGCCGAAAAAACTTCAAGAAAGTTCGAATATTGTGACCTGTTTCAAGACAAATTTAAGGGAGAAGCCTAACACACTATTCTCAACGACTGAAACTCTTGGAAGCCAAAACCTACATGACGATTTCAAAAACGAAGATATTCCGTAATTTTCAGTCAGTTAATTTCATAATCATCTGGTACATGGTGCCCATCCGGACAACGTGAACCAAGACCTTAATTTCCTAAAGCCCCGGCCAATTTTGCACTAACGCCGAAATAATCGAAAACTTGTTTTTACCAGCTTCAGCCGCGTGAAATTAGATACAGGGCTACAGACCCAAGGGAACTAGATGCTGTTATGATATTTTGGGCAGCCCCGATTGACCTAATATTCTATCATGTATAACATTACTAGCCATTGTTTATTCAAGGACTCCCTGAATATGAAAGAGACGACACGAATTAAAATTTGACGTTACTGTAGGTACTGAAAATATTTGCCGTATAATCTCTGCTAAGATGAATAGGGAGTCTAAGTTAACCCTAAAATGTATCGTAGAACCAAAAAGCAGCACTTAACTTAATCCAGCATATTAACCTAATTATACTCTACAAAATAGGCGTCTAATAATACGTAGGGTTACATAAACGTAGCTCTGAGATCTGACCGACTTAGTTCGCTGCAACTCGAAAACCGTTGGGCAGACACACACCGTAAATCTTATCGCACGAACGGAGCCAAGAATTAGTTATAAAATGCGCAATCCTAGAGTACCTACTGAAATCCCATTACCAAGTGAACGTAGAAGAAAAATACTTAAAGTTGTGAGAAACTTTTGAGTTATGAAGGTCAGTTCTGACCTGCAAAGTTATGGGTCAATGATTTGGAATCAGGTTAGATAGATCTGTAACTTTCTGTCTTTCAGAAAAATACTTAAATAATCTTAGTCCAAAATCATTTTATTGATCTAGAAATCGGTCAACTCACAACTCACGAAAGGCATACCATACCATTTGCATTATAATAAATGGCATAACTAATGACATTTACCAGAAAAAACAGTGGTTACTCGAGGATTTATTCAATAAGAAAATTCTATTATTTCACAAAAAAAGAACGCAAGGATCGGTCTGATAAGGCTATTGAACTAAGTACCTACTTACAAAAACTAATCAGACCAACTCAGTTCTCGCTATCATTCATTTTTAACGAGTCCAATTGAAACATTATTTAATTGAATTTCTTCTAAAAACCTTACACGCTCATTTAATTATATTATCAGTATCGCATGGCGGCTTGACGAATAATCAACATAAAATCAAACACAATAATGAAAAATAAAGCATTTCGTTTTAGCCAGACGCAAAACGAGTAGTTTAACACGCAGAAGATGGCGACAGATGCTTTCATTTAATTTGACTACACATTAATTGATATTATTTATTGAAGATCGTTATTTGGCTGCTGAATCCAATGAACCAAAGTTAATATGGGAATAGCAGGATACGTCTTCTAAGAGGCTAACACTATGCATTCATGGATGCTCGTGACAGAATGAAGCTGACATGTACCTTAAATTATTTGAGAAATATCTCGTCCGTTTTTGAACAATTTCTCAAAGGAAGTACTCATCTTTTGCCAATCACTGTCAAAACCCTGTTTGTAATTTTTCGGATAAAATTCTAAGCTGCAATTAAAACTAGAAACTAAACCAGCGTCTACGGGTGACACATCCCATTACCAAGAGCTAAGCTAGCCTCACAATAATTCAACAAGACGCGTTCAAGAAGATTACAACCTAAACATTCTTTTCTCTATTACAAATAATGTATCATGCAGCACCCTCACTTAAAACGGTCCAACCAAATGGAAAAAATGGTGGACATAGGTACAAACAAACGACCTTCTCGCCCCAAACGCATACCTTCTCATTTTCGACGAAGCCTCGGTTCTTTTTATGGTACAAAATGAATGGTACATTGTACAAGATACATATTCATCAGGGGCTGTGTCAATTTAAAACAAACAAACAAGAGCCGGTAAACTTCACAATCAAACGAAAAAACCGGGTAATACAAGCGGCCATGACCCAAAAACCTGTATACGGTGACTACCACTAGACCAACTCACTCGATTTACACCTGTAATATTATAGACGAGAAACTATTCAACTTGAAATAACCGTCCAGACCCAAAACTAAATTTAAGGGGCTATAAAATAATCACAAAGTGAAGATCTTTTAGAATTCATGACTTCCAAAGATTCATTGGTAGTTTTCTCAAGGAACTTTTCCGAGGAAGTTACATAGCCTCTACAACTTCATCGTGCAAAGTTAAAGAACGCGGGCATAGCCGACTAGATGCTATCATAATTCACGGCCAGTGTGTGAATATATGAAGTACGTGTACGTCATTATTAACCTCGTTATTAATAATGCGACCTTACAGGCTCTCCCTTGGAGGTCTAATTAAAGGAGTTGATATTAGGGGAAGCATATTTCATAGGTTATAAGGAGTCAAAACATGGCGTCTTTTTAACGTATAGCCGCATTTTTAAGCGAGCGAAGGAATGTCTAACCAAATATGCTTTTGAAGGGAACCCTTGACTATGGATGAGGGTTATAATATGTGAGAAAATTTAAGCCATTGTTTAGTGGCAGTCATTCGGTAAGTCAAACAGTCGTCGTCCAACAGTCGAGCCAACACCACTAATAAGTACGACACAGACCGAAGCCATATCTTCGTATACGATTTGACGACTGACGACATTATGAAAATTGTATTTTCTAAGGAAGGCATGCTCATTGCCGCTAAATTCCAGTCCTGAATTGATCATTTCCCTGAGTTGATCCATTTACATAAATTACATTTGGCAAGTATCAGACGAAAGAATTTTATAACAATGTAGGTACCACATTTGGCAAGTATCAGCCGAAAGAATTTTATAACAATGTAGGTACCTGTAGCCACGTACTTGCAGGCGTGATTATTTTATTTTATTTTTTATTTTGGTTACAAACCGGCTTGTGGAAATGGCTGGTACGATTACCTTCAAAAGGGAAATTGCCATAATCACTAACTTCCCTTAGCAGATTCCTGGGACAGCTAACCAATTTCGTACCAGACTCAAGACCGAATTCCAAGCTGAAAATACCTATTCCTTTATTTCAATAAAATGGTACCTACTGTAATGGAATATTTCGAAACTGGTGCACTATCAGATCGTGGTACCGGGAACGAATATGATAAAAGGTCCCGCAATCGATGACATGTTCAACTGCAATGGTTACTTTAAGATGTAGGTTAAACACGCTACGAGGCTACACGGGATAAAGTTATTAGATAGTACAAAAGGTACCTACGTGACCTCTTGGCATTCCAGTGTTCTTTTTAGTGGAACTTGATGCAGAAATGTAAAGCTATTTTGCTATTTTTTCAAGCACTCGCGAAAGTATGAGATGTTCGTGCCAAAAGACAAATATTAATCAAATTATTGGCTTAGCGTAAACTGTCGCAATGGTAACATAATATGAATAAAACACCGCAAAAATGGGTTACTAGGTTGAGGTATTGCGCTTGTAAAACTAATATTCCTTATCTTAGATTTCTAGTATGAGTCTTTAAAAATGTAACTTCAATAAAACGATTTGTGAAACCAGTGGAAGTATGATCAAAAAATTAAGTTAAATTACCTACACGCTTTTGAAGATATTCTTCTATCCTTGACACTTCACTATATGTATGTACAGCTCCGTAATTTTTTGAGGTAGGTACCTAAACAGTTTTTTTAGGGTTCCGTAACCAAAGGGTAAAAACGGGACCCTATTACTAAGACTCCGTTGTCTGTCTGTCTATCTCATGAACCGTGATAGCTAGACAGTTGAAATTTTCACAGATGATGTTTTTCTGTTGCCGCTATAACAATAAATACTTAAAACAGAATTAAATAAATATTTTAGTGGGGATCCCATACAACAAACAATAAACGTGATTTTTTGTACTGCGTCTACTTGTCTTTTTCTAGGTTTTGAGAAAATATGTAACAAAAAAATACCCTACTGAAGTGAGGTGATGATTATTAATTTAGAATTGTCACATGATGACCTAATATAGGGTAAAACATTACAAACTATGAACAAAACTTGTCGCTAATCAATAAATAAATATCTATACAGCCAAAAAATACTATTATCCCGCACCACCACAGCCACCCTACACTTGCACTGACGTTTGGTGTCGACAAGCATGCTGGCAAGTTTCCAATGTAAAATGGAACTTGCCTCTTTACTAAAGCGTTAGTTACAGAGTTCATTAATAATGGCCTGTTGAGAGCGTCATTAGGTATGGTTTTTTTTACGTCCGTACATCAAAAGGAGGCCTGCAGTTTGCGTAACACACTCCTAAACCATTTGCCTAGCCTTTTCCCAGCTATTTTGCAGGGCTTAACAAGATTCAGCTGTGCACCAGTATTTACATTAATCGACTGCATATCTGTACACTTCCACAACCCACAAACTGGGTAACACGAAACCCTTTTCCGTATAACGACTGTCAAAGATCTTGGAATTACAGACGGGAAACAACAGCTTATCGTGCTTTCCGAGGCTAGGAGTATCTGTATATAATAGATGCCACCATCCAGGGAACGACCTCAGCAAGTGTCGTTTAACCTCGAAGATCGACTGGAGCAGCTGTTAATAATACAGCTGATTCGGTCGTTCGAGGTTAAGCGCAAATAAAAAATGTTCGGAATTCTTTTTATTTGGCAACGCGTCCTTATGACAATTGGTTAATTTTTACGTATACATAAACAAAAACATTCATTAGGTTATTGTGAATAAGGATTTTTATAACGAAAGACGTAATGGATTGTCGAAGACCAAATCACAGCCATGGTCATTACGAGTGACGCAATAAGGCTAATGAAGCGAGAAAATTAAATACGCAGGATTAGGAATCCGATAAAATATGTTGTCAGGAAAGAGTACTATTAGGCTGGGACTATTTCCGAACTAGGTTCAGCCATAGGAAACAGTATAGAACTAGCCTTTATGTTGTGTTATTGTGTAATGCTAGCCTAGGACTTCGATAGATATTTCTAATTCTAACACTTAGTCAATGTTCTAAGAATCCAATCTACCTGAAAGTAGTTATTTATAGAACAGTAAACTGGATTAGATGAGCGATAAAAAATGTGTTTTGTTCAGTTTACTTTCTACTGGATTAAATTACGTAGTGATTCTTAGTAATCAGTGATTCAGCTGCCAAATATTTGATGGATCTATCCTTTTAATGTCTGGAATTGTGTCGGCGTAATTCCAGCAAGGAATCGGCTTATAATACTCGTAGTTGGCCTTTTGTATGCTAATCAGATCACTAATATTGCGTTTTTTTATGGCTAAAAAAAGGGATCTTTCTAGGGGGTGTGTTACCCAATTACTGAGTTCTGGAATTAAGATAGGCAGCTTGCTCCACTAGTTGTAAAATACTGGTATTCAGTTCAGTTCAATAGGTACTGGTTTAGTTAACAATTCTGATATAGTTGGGAAAAGACTACAGATTATTAATTCAATCCATACTAATATTATAAATTATGAGAATGTGACTCTGTCTCTCTGTCTGTTTGTCTTCACATCTTACCAGATGAACTGATATGTACTTTTATACCGGAAGTATTAAAAAAATTATTCAATCATCATCTGCCTAGCTTTTTCCCAACTATATTAGGGTCGGCTCCCAGTCAAACCGGATTCAGCTGAATACCAGTATTTTATGTGGAGTGGCTGCCTACCAGACCTCCACGACCCATTAACTAGGTAACCGGGTACTTCTTGACAAACTGTTTTCCTGCAATATGATTTTGAAGTGCTCCACTTCAAGTCTCTCCTCCACTTTGTGGTGCAAACTGAAGTTTTCAGGTGGTTCTAATATTAGTTATAAGTATTCTAAAGGATTGGTTGTGTATCAGAAGGCACGTCAACTATCCTTTTATATTCAAAAATGCCAATATGAAGCTCCCTTTTTTTAGCTGATGGTGCAGAATTTTTTGAGTTTTAAAAATAATTTCGCCATAAATGTAAAGAAACTTGTCAGAATTATTTGAACATTTTTTCCACATTACATTAGAATAAAATAACTCAGTTAACTGAAAAATCAGCTACTTTATGAAAAAACCAAATAAAGGGAATTTACAAGCTAAAGGAAAAATGATGTTACCGGTGGTAGCTGTAACACAAAAACTGAACATGATCAGTAAATTTTTTTTGGGTTGGTAGATGTTTCAAAATTAGTAATAGACAAAATAGTAGTATACACAGTCCATCAATTTTTTTTTCTGTTAATAAGCACACATTTGACCACTATCACACCTAATGGTAAGTGATGATGTGGTCAAAGATGCTTGCCAAGAAGTAACCTATTCACTCTTGACTTAATGACTCCCAGGTTGTAGCTATCAGGAAACACAGACTCTGGCAGGGAATTTCACTCCGAAGTTGTATGTGCTATTAAATACTAGTAGTATGCTGCATCCAGTTAGATTCTATGCCAACCCCAAAATAGATGAGAAAAGGCTAGGCTAATTGTGTAATAAAGAAAACCTGTATGGGGAGTTAAAGAATAGAATAAAAAATGCACTTACATGAAAAATATCAAAAGCGAAGAAGCTGTTGTGCAGACTAGTCAATAAATACAATTTTCTACCAGCGCAATCACATGAACAAGTCGGAGAAAAATATAAAATCGAAATAAAATGGATAATGAAAAAATTCCACCCCACACGCTTCAAAGAAATAACAAAAACTGTTATTTCAAATTTTAAGCCATCTAGATTGATTTGCTGATCTATGTGGCTGAAATTCTAAATTTGATAATGATGGAACGGCTGTTTGACCTACATGGTTACAATTTTATTGACTTTACACTTGAATTACAATTGTGAAAAGATAATTAAAGAAAGTACAGTTTTTTTAAATAAAGCAATATAATAGGTATTCTATGCACAATTTAAGCTCACACAAACATTTTATATGTGTTTGCAAATATTAAATTATTAAGGCTTATTTTAACATTAAATATTGATGAGCATGTCATAGCTTCTGCAAAATAAGTTCAAATCAAATCTGGTACTAGGATTTGAAAACCAGGTTTATAAAACCAGGGTTTATATTGACATTAATTTTAAACTCTTTGATACTTCATTAGTTAGAAATAAAATGTAGATCATAATTTTCTGAGTAAACAAAAACACAATTCAATATGATTGGTTAGAGATTTAAATTGCCAGTATGAATAAACAGACACAAGCAAAAGGAGTATGTAAGAGCTGAAACAGGTAGCGTTTTGTGCCTACTCCCATGGAAATAAGGTTGAATTTCATATTTAAATAACAAAAAACAAATGATGAATATCAAAATACTTACATTTTCCAGTGAATTGAAACTCCTGTCCCAACTACTGACAGGAGTCCCCCCGAACAAATACCCCGGGTATCGTTCACACATTTATTACACTTATAACACACCGTTTTCAATAAATTTAACACTAACTCCTATTTATAATATTGAGCAATTACTTTTATAACAACATTTTTAATCTACAAATACTTCTATTTTTAAAACTATTTCGTTTTAGAAACTAATTAGCCTGCTTTATGTACCTGAAAACAATAATAAATAGAGATTTAATATGCATAAAAAATGTGTATATTTACAGTCGAAATTCAAAGGAGCTGAGGATGTTGACCCCAAATGAAAGGGTCAAGATGCCAAAAATAGTGTCAATGACTTAAAAAAAGCGGGAAAATTATTTCAACCATTTTTTGACCCAGCAATGTTGGAAGTTCTATTTCAGTAATGCAATTTACTATGTAATGTTGATCTAGGATGCTATTAAAAGAAGTTTTAGCTGTCTTCTGAAATACTCATGTTTATACGTATGTTCCAATAAGTGCATTAGATTATAATAAATCTATATTGTTTCATTTTACTTATGGAATCCTTACAGTGAATAAACCACAGGTCACAATTGACGAATTTTTTTTCAATGTGTAAATAGCAGCTGCTGAATAATATGGAGAAATTATGACTATTATTGTACAATTAAATAGTAATTATGTGGAATTCTAGAAAATAACAGAATATTTACTTGACCATTTTTGACAGCGTGGTAGCATTTCTATGTATGTAGATTAAAATACATCACTCCAGTAAGAACCTTAAAAACATACTCACGTTTTAGATCTCAGAATCGTTGGTTTCTTATTTCTTTTCAAAACAAGACTCAATTAGATTTTTTTCTGCAAATAAAATTATTAACAATACCGTGACAAGCGCAGTCTGAAATTCTGTAACTAAACCAACTCATTCGTTCAAATGCATTCAATCATTCATTCCCATTTTGAAAAAAACATTGCCATTGTTGAAAAAGATGCCACTGCTATGCTACACAAGGCGGTCCCTGATGCTATCGGAGCTTTTTTTATGAATGACCACTAGCAAGTTAACACACATGGGATATCAACTGCTCAACCGGACTAACTCATTTCCAATATTTTTATAATAATAAAAAAACAGTTTTTTTCCAAAAAATACAACTTACTGCCAAATAAAAACAATACAAAGTAATAAATAACTTGTTTTTTTTCTGAAATTGAAGTTATTTTATACTTCGTAATGTTAAAATTGAAGTTATTTTACACTTTGTAGTGTTTTTATTTGGATGTTAGTTGTATTTGGTTGTAACAAAAGTTTTTCTTTTTTACTTGGCAAAGCGTTTTGGGATTACATTCACTGTACGTACCGCTAAGGAGTGGAATTCCCTGCCGGAGTCTGTGTTTCCTGATAGCTACAACATGGGAGTCTTTAAGTCAAGAGTGAATAGGTTACTTCTAGGCAAGCGTGCTCCATCTTCGACCACATCGTCGCTTACCATCAGGTGAGATAGTGGTCAAGCGCGTGCCTATCAATAATAATAATAAAAATTTAAAAAAAAACTTATTAGTGGTGAACTGGTGATTCTCCACAACTAAATTGACATTCACATGTGCGTACCCCTTCACAGCGTATTAGCGTGATATTTTGTTATGAACTGATGTAATTAATAAACAGTCACACGATTTCAGTAATCTTGGTCCATTTGCTATCTTTATTGAGGTGTTCCGTTGCTTACCTCCGAAGTCCTTCATCAAATCATCATCAAATTAAAAAGGGACCACTCTGAGAAAATACTCTTCCAAAAAATACCCAAATCGCTTCAAGTGTGCCTATAAAATTTGGTCCTGAACTCCTGACCTGATAACCATCTATCCAATAATCAACATTGGCTTGGATCTTGCTCTCGACACCGGTGGACTACAGCTTTTTATATATGTTTTTTAATGTTTTACTTGAAATATTTAAAAATAGTAAATTTGTATGTAAGTACAGTAAAATAAATAAAGAGATAATTATAATAAAAAAGATTCCAACGAATTGAAAACCTCCTTCTTTTTTGAAGTCGGTTAAAAAGGTTTTTGTGACGGACGGTTCGAACTTTTAATAAAAGTGAAAAGTAGTTTTAGTAAGGGCGAGAGTGTTAGAAGGTGCATTTCCTAAAAAAAAGCTTCCCATTTACTAAGCTATGATTTTTGATATATTTTTAGTAGTACTTCACAGTGAATTTTGAAGAAGTACTTTTAGTACTTCTTGAAAATTCACTCTTGTAAAATTGGCAAAACACATTTTTTCGCCACACAGGTAAAAAAACTAAAATCAATGACAATCCCTTGTAGGATTTCCGTTTCCGATTGATTATTTGTTTGTGTGTCAAACTAAACTGGTACAGTAGGTACAGCACTACAGCTGTCACGCCACAGAAAAAAAAATCATTATACGATTCGATCGCCATCGCCGCCATTTTAGTAGGCGTTACGCCAGCTCTTTTCGTGTATATCAACTGGATTTAGAAACATTTGGAATGATTAATAAACTGATTAAGTGATCGTATAATATTGTGAAAGATTTGTGCCTAGAGATGTCTCTTAATTAAACGCGGTAAATAAGGTTTTAGCGTTTTAAAGGTAAGTCTTTGATTTGAGCGATCAAAAAATCCAACGTGATGGCGTCATTACTTGTGCCGATAAGTTTTTGTTTTAAACAGTATTGTGCTTTTTTCTTTTTAACTTTACCTAGCTGCCTAAGCTGTAAGAATCTAAATTCATAGTAAAATAATCTCGGAGGATCAATAAACTTTTCCTTGGTTATTGTGAAATCAATGTCAAAATATTAACCTCCTTTCTTCGTACAATACTAGTAGTGCTAGACTAATGACCCGCCGAATGGGACGCAGGATTCTGTTTTATCCGTCGAAATGGTTTGAAGACGTTCAAATGTGGTCATAACAAAGATAAAAACATAAATTGTCACTAAACCAACTGCATCATCAATTCCACTGGTAAAACTAGGTTTTTTTTTATAAACTCTATGATGTGTTATTTACTTATCTCGTAATTAAGACGTATTATGCAACCCTGAACAAAATACCATCAAAAACACATAAAATGGTGTTATCACTGGCATACTTACCATACCTTACTGTTATCAGGATAGCAAGAAAGTACTAAAAGTTATTGAACTGTTACCTAAATGTTTGAAACAACACCATGTTATTTATATCCAATGTTTATGCAAATCGAAAATGGACAGGCTGTTTTCGTTTTTATAGGTACAAGCGTCGTGAACCACCACAATGAGTGTCATCATTAGACTACAGAACCTACCATGGTCTGCCAATGCCCTGGACATTAGGAATTTCTTTCGGGGCCTTTCCATTCCCGAGGGAGGAGTTCACATCGTAGGCGGCGAGCTTGGAGATGCGTTCATTGCGTTCAGGTAGCTATACGTAACATTCAAATTATGACAAGTGCCATCTGGTAATATTTTCTATGGACACATTTCATTGAAAATATTCCCAAAATTTTGATCTCACTATATCTAGATGAAAAATATATTTTTTAAGTTAAAGACAGATTTAGTAGTAAGTTATGTTATAAAATTTATATTCTTAATAAATGGACAAGAATATGTCTGTGTTTAAACCCACAAAAGTATGGAGTGCTACTAAAAGCCACCCATAGTCACATTATACTACATCTGCATCTAGACCGTGATTGTCTATGGCTGAAAAAATAATCACCTTGCTAAACCTGAAACTTTCTTCAATCTTGCTCAAAACAAAATGGATGGCAAATAAGTATGGCCTCTGGATTTAAAAAAATATATATTTTTATTGTGCTGAAACCACCTCAAGGACTAAATTAAATTGACAATTAAAAAGAAGTTTTAGTTTATAAACTGGTTAGTAGCTAATACTTTTTTCTTCTATTAGTGATAGTCTTAACTGCTCCATAAGGTACAGTTTTTTGCAGTGGCGTAACTACAACATGTAAAAAAAGCATTTGAACGGTTGAAAAAAACAAATTGTTTATTTATAGATTTTGAAATTTAGTCTTATATAAATTAAATTCATTATTAGTGAAGCCTATGTTCAGCCTGTGGAAGGAGTCTTGACAGTGACAAACTGAATGAAGAAATTCATTTCTTACTCACACTTTTTTGCCTACCCTACCTCGAAGTTTCTCAACATCATTTGGCTATTTGTGCCTGCCACCCTATAGTTACGCCACTGCTTGTGCTACGCCGCTGATTTCTGGGTGAGTAGTTCTCTATACCTAGTGACTATGATGTTCTTAATGTTCTTTATTTTGCAAAATAAGAATTTGCAACGTTTTGCAGACTAAAATTGACAGATTTTGCAATGGATGCTAGGGAGTTTGTTTTTACTTTATTTTAATGAATGGCTGTAGCGGTATTAATTTTTGTCGTATGATCCGTTCGGGAACTGTGTTAGGGACCTTATTTTTATATTGTTTACGTTTTGTTTTCTTTGCATCCATGAACTGAAAACGTTTTAAAACGCACATCTTCATGAGCTAAAACTGTTTAAAATTACCATGAATGACAATGAAATATACGGGAAAATTATCTACCAAGGATTATTCTAAACTCTTTCGGCGAGCGCCAACTTTGCTGCCGTCGAACTTCGCTTCTGCACATCAAACCAGAAGGCTAATGAATGATAGCTATTTTCTTGAACAGTAACAAAAGCGTTGTACCCTTTAACAACTAAAAGGCGATAGCATAAAAAAAAGTCTATTAAAGAATGGAAATACATTGGCAACACCAAACCTATAACAGAACGAAGAGAAACATCAAATGGACTCTCATAGAAACATTTATTAGACGTACTTAGGTAAAATAAATTCAGTGAAATGACTCTTCTCAAATAGGTACCTATACATCCTCGTCTCTTTAGACGACTTAAAAAAGGTGAGTTGTGAACAAATTAAGTAGGTATTCTCGGATGAATGGAGGTTTTCTTCTTGAAATGACGTGCACTAGGTGGCAGCACTGAGACGTCAGATCCAGGCACTTTTCAAAGCGTTTATCTTTTCCGTGTTTACATTATTTTAATTGACGTTGTAAATTACATTTTCAAAGTGGATGATCTATAATATTGTGACATAGTGGCGCCAACTATTGGCGTGAATTTTCCTGAAAACCTTCATTCAGATCAAACCGCAGTTAGCTTTGTTTTGATATGCAATCTCTACCGCAGAAAAATCGTCCCAGTGGTGGCAACGACATCAGTTTTGGAAGCAGGGCTTAGTATGTTACAGGTAGGGAACAATGCGGATTGAATATTGCTCATTTATAACCCGGCAAGAACTTTATTCCGATTAACTACTGGGTACCAGTGGAACCCAGCCCCAAATAATGGGAAAATGGAAGGAGAAACTGGGTAGGTACCAATGGGTTTCTTTTAACTGATATCTTAACTCTGAAACCTGGCTTCCAACTGGAAAACCAGACCTGCGTACTCGCCGTAACAAAGACCACTCTAGATATGTAGAACTGTAGTTAGCACACTATGAAATGGTGATTTCGTAGTTCTTCCCAAGAGTAAGACTGCTCGTAGAGAGCGACTCTTTTTTAAATCAGTGTTGGACGACTTATGTAAGTAAACTAGCCCTGCATATGCAATCACAACTGCGTATCAGATAGGTACCTATGTTTATCGCAAAAATGCTATAAAACCGTTACCTACACCATACCTATAGTTATTTCCCCCATCACACCTGAGGCCAGCATCCGCGTGTTATCCAGAAAATAAAAGATTTCTGAGTGAAACCATCCCCGATTGGAGCGAACAGTTATGGATACCTCCTACATGAATGAGGGTAACGTGACAATTTGTCGGAAGCTGGATTTCTGTTGGGTCTACTTTCGTTATGGTGCTTTGATAGTATTTTCATGTTCCTAGGTATTGCTGAGAACTACCTAGTGCTGCTATTATTGTTCCAGGGGTACACGTCATCAGACTTGTTTATAAATAACAGCGGTTCTAAAAAACGGTTGCTAATCAGACCAGCAGTCTCGCGGACTCTCAATTCTAGCCAGCCGACCTTTCATGGAAAATAGACCTTGCACTACCCACGTTAAAACTCGCATTACCTCAGACAACGGCTTTAAAAGTATAATAGAACTGGTAAGCCTTCCCGCGATCCAGGAAGTTTTCAAAAGACGTCTTTCGAAGGTTTATGAGTAAGCAAGACTTGGAAATCGATCAGAAATCTTAGCTGGGTTCAGACTTTAAACAGTTTTACTTGTAGGATAAGATTTCTAGTAGGTATCCTATATACTTAATGGGGAATAACCACCAGTGGCGCGGTAAGCATGTTGGAGGACCAGGGCGGCAAAACAAAATATGCAAACAGATTGAGAGACAAAAGCGAGTATAGCGTGCTCAAAAGGTTTAGCTCCTCGCCTCTTATAGGTTTAGGTTTTCATTTGACCGTTTACACGGAAGTAAGATATATTTGGTTGACTCATTAGCAAGTGCGAGCGAAGCTAGCTCAAACACCTTTGTGCCTCGTAGATAGGTTTTTGTTGACCATAAAAATAGGGCTTAGAGATTTTTCTCGTATCATGCCAAATAGTTTAGGATTAAGGAGAACGTAAAATAAAATAGCGAGTGAGTTTAGCCTGTCTCGATAATTTATTTAGAAAAAAATAATTGTTTCCTGGCTATAGGATTGCGAGGTTGGCATCTGATCCTACAATGAAGGACTTATTTAGATCGGAAAAAAGGAATATCCCCTAGTATTTGTCACCGTAAATAAGGCACACTATTGAATTTAAAAAAAAATTCATCCGTCATATAAAATGTACGTGCAATGTATTGGTATTTAAACTTAACTTTTTCAGGTAAATAAACCTGATGCAGTTAGCATACTATGTCGATGAATAAGGTACTTTATGTAGGTACTGCATTCTTGACCTTGCACCTTAAAAAGTAGATTTACTGTCTGTCATGTTCAATTTACTGCCGCAGTACGAAACCATGCAAGGCACCGTGCTGTGATGCTGCCAGAAATCTCGAAAATCCGAGTATTCTGAAGGAAACCCGCAACCTGTTTTTAGCCCTTCCCTGAAGTTTTTACGTTACACACTACTAGTTTTAAGATTTGCACCATTTTCTTGCAAAAAATCGCTTCCATTCCGTTCCAATGTAAATTTTATTTTAAGTACCTAACTACAGTTCTCGTCAAATAACTTTGCCCCTTTGAAGTTGGCTGCGTAGTAGTCAAAAATTACGAACAAACTGTAACTGCGCATGCGCAAGAGACATGGGGGCGGGGATTATGGCGGCGCGATTTTGTCTCAGTCGCTCGTTTACGTTCGATGCATTCTTGCGTCCCGCTTGCTCCCGTCTACGTGACTGCACCTGCGCGATCTTTGCAAATGGCTAACTTCAGAGGGGCAAAGTTATTTGACGAGAACTACAAAGTCATTCTTTAAAAATCGATGTTTTGATAGACTTGAACGTACGAAAGACTTGGGAATGTCCGAATCATCATCTGCGCTAGTTTAATTGTCAAGGTTAGAAGCGCGGCATCTATCAATAAGTAGGACCGTTATTCTTATTTTATGTGCCATTTACATACCTACTAGTAAATCTAATGGGTACATAGGTAATCTACATACAATGCGATTCAAATAAGAATAGGAACGTCAATGACCTCTATCTGTCAAATGTCACTTGAAAAGTACGGTTAGCAAAGAAAACGTGGCATATCAATAACGGTTTATTTAATTATTTTTTTAAGTTTTACATCAAATTTAAATAAAAACGTTAAATAGTAAGAAATTAGCTAAATTTAACCTGTCCGGCCCCGGCGACACACCGGTGTGTCGCGAATTAATCGCGAATTTAATGTTTATTTACATATACATAAGATTTACTTTATATTAGGGAATTTTCACATGTTGGGCCCGAGTGGTTTATTTAATTGTTAAGTAATTATTATTATTTTTTTTAAATCATAACAGAACCTATTTTATTTTCATGGTTGGCACCAATTCACAAATAAATTTTATAAAAAAAAAATCTTGTTTTGCTCACCCTACCGAACTGGTTTGAGTTGACAGCGATGACGTGACGTCACAAAATGGCGCAAAGTCGATCCTATTCTCATTTGAATCGCATTGTAAGTTCCTATTTCAAATTCACGTCAAAAATTGATTTTATAAGAATGAGCCGGACGGGTGTGACGGTAGGTACCTGGATCTGTGTGGAAGGGGTAGGTCTTCCTTGAAACTAGTCCTTCAACAGGGAATATCACCACCCGGCTATGTACAAGCGCGCTAACGACCTACATAATAATCTACATAAGTTCCTGTTTCAAATTCTCGTCAAAAATTTAATTTATAGGTATGAGCCGGACGGGTGTGATGGCACCTGGATCTGTATGGAAGGGGTAGGTCTTGTTGCGGAATATGTTTGAAAGAGTTACCGCGGCCCTGGAAAGCAAAGGGCTCTAGGAGGAGCACGGATGGGTTTTATTCAGTAAGAGTCTGACACACCCTTCTGCTCCACCCAGAGCGGGAGGAGTCATTAGTTTACATCCAAAAACAAATGGGTAGGTAGGTCTTCCGTGGAACTAGTCCTTCAACAGGGAATATCACCACCCAGCTATGTACAGGCGCGCTGACGACCTACACCAATAGGTTCGTGATTTTCGTGAACGGCAGACGTTTATTACTGCGCTGGACTTCGGAAATAGGGATGTCACAAGACGATACATCTTCATAGCACTTCAGCGAGCGATTGGCGGAACTCTTCAGGACATGTAAAAAATTTCCTTGCCGATGACTCGCAGAAGCTACGGTTGGGCTGCAGCCAAATTTGCGGCCACGACCACGACTGGTCGTAAAGCGGCCATTTGTCGAGCTGCTACAGTTTTTGTTCTGAGCTCGAACAGTATAGACATAGAAATTGTGTGCCTGTATTTGATGTGGAAAAGACGTTATTGGATACATCCTGTGTTGGAAAGGACGTCGCGAATGGCTGGCCGCGGACGGGCCGCTTTCGCGGTCGCAGATCTAGTGCGCTAGCGCTCAAAGCAAACATACGTAAGTTGGTCGCAACGACCAGTCGTGCCGGCCCGGTGTGCGGCCAGTTGGCCGTTGCGGCCAAGTGCGCGACGTTCATATGGTTTCTTTAGTTAATCTGGTCTTTGCGACCACTGATCGTGGTCGTGGCCGCCAAGTGCGCGAGGTGCCTAAGGAGGATCACAAATCGCTAGCTGATTTTTACATTTTATTGAACACGATTATGGTCGATGGCTACATGAACGTATCTACAATTTGTGACTATAGCGTAACAGGGAATGATGCACGAAAAATTGTATTATGGTTTCCGCCACCACCATCATTTCTACATTATCCTGTCCGCTGAAAAGTTACTTCAGTGAATAAAATATCGATATTTTGATTAAATTTCCATTATTACGGTTGAGAACTTGAAAACGGCTTTGTTTCTGATGTTAATCTAAGAGTTTAAGGTTACGTTTTGACCTAGGGTAACTGGATTCTGCTAATATTTCATATAATGACTGTGTTTGGAAAATACCTACATACTTATAATTCCTCCTACTATCTGTTGTTGGTTGATTTGTACAGAGTTGGTATGTGTAAAATGTTCAAAACTAGATTGCCCAACATGGGAACAATGTTATGATGTTAAGTAATTAGGAGAGTATTTTCCCTACCTATCAACTTTATAACCTAATCAAAATGTTGCGCCTGTAATTTTCTTTTGCTTACAGCATCGTCCTATAGCTATACTATTTCAGTAGATAAAATATTTCAAAACTTATCTCACTAAGGGCGGCTTCTACCTAACTGGAATAAATCTTATTCTCGGAATAAATCAATACTTACTTGAGAGTAAATCAAATTCACGTTTAACCAACGACAATTCGAGAAATAGCGAGTCTATTTGGGAATTGTCACTATACTACCCACAAGCATGGAATACGGAGTTAGTCCAAGAAAAGTCCAACAACAACAGGAATTGTGATTTTCTCCAGTGCGACAACAGTGGGTTGCAGCCTATTGGGTAGCAATAATTTTCTTATTTGTAATAAACTTGCAAAACCCGAAAATAAACCACATGAACCAAACCGAAACGACAGACAAAACTTCATAGTACAGCAGTGCGATTCTGTAAACATGTCGAAGTGAACACCCGGGCGGGGTGCACGACAGTTGAGTTTTCAAACCATACAAATAAGATGGAATGACAGCTCTATTGTCGTTCACTTCGCCTCGGTGAACACCGTGAGATATCGACCGGCAGGATACGTGGAAGATAGACCTTCACCCATCTAATAACCAGATGGAAAATATTTTTTTTCAAATAATATTGATTTATAAACACGGATAGCGTGCCCATCGAAAATTGTATATGGCTATTTTTAATTTAATTAATTTAAAAAAAACATATTCTCTTGATAACCGAACAAATTTAGTTTCAACTGATAGTTTTTAACATGGACAATATGCCTTGCTAGGCTTGCCTGCTTATTTCTGTTCATGGCTACCTGGTAAGCAGGTATGAAAAGATAAATCAATATAGGTAACTAAACCGATCTGTTAACCAATAAAAATTGGCAAAGAAAGAAAGATAAAATAGGTACCTAATTACGAATATAATCAAGCGTGTTTATAAAATAAATCAATAAAATTTAATGAAAAATATGTCCTTGTTGGATTGTTGGATGAAGATCGATCTTCACCATATCATATAACAAAATCGTATAACAAAACAACTTTATTTATGGACATTGACTCTTGACAGCTACTTTACCACGCTATAATACGACAAATGAGAGTTGAAATGAGTTTTGCTTCTGCACCGTCCTGTTTGTAGAACAACGATTTTTAGCTGGGTATTACATTCGTTCACCATTCACTCTGCTATTCGCAGATGGCTATTCCAAGTATAGCTAAACATTGGATTTCGTGGAATAGATTATTCTTGGTATGGTTACTCGTGTATAAATTCCGGTTTGGTCGAATCCGCCCTTAGTACCAAACCTACGTATTAAAACTTAAGTATTTCAACTGTAAAGGAATTATGTAAATATAACTTTCAACCTTGGTGACATAACTGCTCCTGATAGTCCTACCGAGTCCGACTTACCGTGCCGTGTTCTACTGTAGTGAAAAAAGGCGACATCTATACCGCAAAATACGAACTACCTACGCAGCGCTCAAGCAAAGTTTACAGCAAAATCAGCATAAGCCGTAAACAACTATTGGGTCCTAGTCCACCGGACCACATGGTCGAGGGTTCTCCCTTTTCAATGGAGAATGTCAGAAGCCCTTGAGGCGGTTTCTTAACTCTGACACTAGGGTGTGTGGGGTCGTTAGAACTTACTGCTCACATGATAAGAAGAAAAATAGAGAATGTGGAACTTTCCAATTGAGGGGATTGAGATCGACTACATCTCAATCCTAACAGAAAATGCTAAATAACACTCCTTTTTTAGGCAGTCGTGTAATAACTGTAAGGCCACGTTTTCATCTGCAGCTGCTTGCAGTTTGGAAACGTGTCCTAATACCTCTAAAAATTGCCACCAAGGCATCTCAGTTATTCGGGCTAACCTTTAGGGTTAGCCCGAATAACTCCACTAGCCAATAATGGTGTGCAGGACTGGGTTAGTTCGGATGGAGTTCTGGAATAGGCTGCCTGTTTGTAAGAGCGGAGAGGAAAAATAAGCACATTAATCTAGAATTCTATTTATCGTTGTATGTTTTTCTACGTACTTTTATGCTCCACTAGGCAGCCTTAGCTAAATCGCTAATTCACTAGTCATCGACAACCCCTTCCTATTGATTTTCTTTTGACCATTCGTACAGAAAGGGAACCAGCTGATCCCGAAACTGTCGACGTGCCTACCATCAATTTTACGCTCGCAGTTTCTTATTTAAGCAGCTTCAAAGAAGTAAGCAGGCGTATACCAATTACTATAAACTAACAGACACATCCTTGGACAAGTAGGTCTACATTGGTTTACCTTCGTTTAACTGGTTATGAAACAACGACTAATAACATCGACATAGCTACCGGAACTTTTACCCGACTGCCCGAGAAGGAGTGTAATGCTTTTTGGGTTGGAATTATTTGGGGCAACATTTAACTATTCGTGCTTTCGGTTTTGGATATGGAATAGTAAATAGTCAACGTGACAATTTTCGCAAAAAAATGTGTCTCCCGACCCGTGGTACAACTGTGATGTGTCCAACTGGTTGTACTACGGAGAAGTAAAGGGATTTGGGGCACCCCGACTCGGACAGGTTAGGTTAGAAGGGGATGGCGGGCAGACCCCGCCATCCCCTTCGTGGTTATTTTTTTTTATTTACTTCTCCGTAGTACAACCAGTTGGACATCGCAGTTGTACCACGGGTCGGGAGTGAAAAATGTAAGTACGTAGGTGGAACTCATTCAGAAGCTGTTACACTTGGCGACTTTTTGTAGCGATATACATCGGACACTTCTTCCGATCAGATCCCCCAAAACTGATCCACTAGTGATCCTTTATTAGCGGTTGATCTGATTTTAATATCACATTGGCTACACTAGTGGTGAAGCAAACCATGTAATAAATCTGGCTAATAAACCCTGTAAAATTTTGTGAAAATGAAAAACCGCCTGGTAAAAAAATAGGTAAGTTTCAGGCAATGCACAGTTGACGATTTATTCATAGTTCATTTTTACTGGAACTACCTCAAGGTATCATGGTGACTTTCGCTTTTGATTCGTGATAATGGAGTTCTACACTCGGTCATTTGATATTTTCTTTGTTCTAAGTTCAATTAATTTTTCAAATATTACTTACCATCTCTTAATCCACTAAGACTCACCTACGAATTTTGAATATCACACAATACGACGGTAGTAGGTAGGTAACCTACCTATGTAATAAATTATGTGAGCTCAATATTGAAACCATTTGGACCTGGCGGGCAAACTGTCACGTCAACTTTTTCGATATGAAAAATAGCTTACCTACGAGTTACGACACTAGCTTTCATCAGTGTAAGAATTTGTGTATTCGGATCAGTAGGCACTTCCAAAGATTACCTGTAGGTACCTATATAGGTAGGTTACGAATAAACATACAACTTTTCTTTATAAAATTAATAACACAGATCAACACAGTCCCTGTAACGAGGAGTAGGGGCAAATTAAACAATAAAAGTGAGCTCAACAATCTCCTTGGATTATGTAGATTTCTTTTGCCCAGTCATACGCCAAGAATTAAAAGTAAATGGCAAATAAGAAATTAAAGGAAAGGATTAGTTACTTTGTCGCTATGTAGAAAAAAATATATATTATAAGAAAACCTAGGCTGCAAGAGCGAGTCCGAAAATGTTACGCCTCAACACTTCGGCTAGATTTGTATTTTGATTATTCATAAACATATAATACACGTAGGTACATAAATAGGAATTAGTATTAACGTTAATTAAAAATTAACGTTTGACTTTGCAAGAGCGAGCGAAGCGTGCTCAAAACTGGAAACCTAGACTAGTTTTTATTTTGACCATACATAGGTACAGAAATAGTACCTACTTATCTTATGTGACTCAGGTTGGCTGGACAAATCTTCAAAATAGCTTGCATTTAACTAGGTCAATAGGTCACTTTATGTGACGGCTAAACACCCTTATTTCAGAATTTGTGACGCTACAGAATCTTAGATAATCGATCGAAAACGTGTCCAGCCATCTTGAAAAACCACTTTTCACTGGTCTCTCAATCTCGGTAACGGAAGTGATTTTGACGACTTTGCATATCAACGGGCGTCACATAAATTTGTGACGGGCACCGAGCTAAAAGTTTTGTGATAAGTACAGTGGTTTAGTAGAAAAATGCAAAAATCTGTGTCCAGCCATCTTGAATTTACGTATAAAACTTATGGCTGGCACTTCCGAATCTCTATAACGGGGGCGTTTTCGAATATGGTTCCTTTACTAATACTTGGTGACGCAATGTGTGACAGTAATAACGTTTGATTTATGGCGTCACATGTAAGGGTTTACGAGAAATTAATAAAAACTTAATGTCCAGCCAACCTGAGTTCAAGATGGCTGGACACATATGTATCTCCACTGCCTGATGATCTACGACCTTCAAAATGTGTTCAAAATTGTCACGTCATTGTATCGAAAAAATTGACTTTGACTTTGACTTTATCCCTCATCACGACACGACACACTTCGGCTCAAGTAATGTGAACCTAGCTAAACACATTTCTCCTCGGAAAAATATTTTTCATGAGTTGTGTTGAGGAAAGGTGCGTATGGAAAGTGCGAGGCTTCTCGTACTTCGGGAATGATCAATAGCGCGTACCTAACTTATTTTTGTAGTACCTATGTACTTACTAAAGTAAAAATACTTATTAAATGCTGATTTAATGCAGATAAATATAGGGCCACCATAAAATTAACTGGCAGAAGCTTGCCTACCTATGCCATCAGTTATCCTAAAGTAACCGGATAAAGTAAAATCAATTGGTTTTGTAACACTCGTAACATGCCAAAATGTAGGTACTTATCTAAACCTTTGGTTATAAGTAGGTATCGTGAATTCGTTAAGTTGCTACGAATCACAGGCCTTTAATACTCTCAAAATGCTAAAGAGCATTTTTTTTTTTATGGTAATGACTTCAAAACCCATCCGTTTCTTGCTTACGCCCTTTGCGTTCCAGGGCCGCGGTGACTCTTAAGAACAAATTCCGCAACCCTGTAAAGACCATGCGATTGACACCGACTAAGGCCCTTGGATCGCATACCTGGTCTACCAAATTGGTGGTTATGTTAACCTACCATTGCCACTAGGACGGAAACGCAGGTGCAGCATATCCTTACTCTCTGCCAGGGTTGCAGAATTTGTTTGAAGGAGTCACCGAGGCCCTGGAACGCAAAGGGCATTTGGAGGAACTCTGATGGGTTTTCGTCAGGAAGAGTCTAACACTCCCTTCCGCATTTGAGGGTTTCCCATCCTTAAAAAAAAAGCATATCATTACTGCTGGTCTGACGCAACCCCATGCCAACTATCCCGTTGGGGACACAACTAGGCTAGGTAATCGGTTTCTTCACAAAACAAGTTTCTGAGAAATTTGATTGATGCGAGTCCCAAATTCGTTGGCAAACAGCCCGTTATCGCGTCTATTACATACCGGCAGATGAGATTCGCCCTTCCACCGGCCTATTTCAGCATCGGCCGGTCAATATGACTTTCAGTGTTTCACGCATGATGAAGGTGGGAATTTCAATCACTAACTAGAGAAGCGCAAGTAGGTATCTAGGAAACGTATATCTTAACGTAGGTACCTATAAAATCCATTGAAATTAGGTACCAATATCTCCCTCCACGCGCGCACACACGAAAATGCTCTTTGACTGGCTCACCGCTCATCCCGTTTTACAGTAAAGTAACATTATTAAAAAAAATGCCTGATATGTACTTAAGTGTGAAAGACAGTGTGATGGATAAGCATGAAGCTGAGACTTGACGTCTGCCAATTTTAGTCAAGGTTTCGTTTGCCTATGACGTCACCTCGCTCGTGCAGATGTGCGCAACACCCTCCATTTTTTTTTTCAATTTAAATTGTACCTATTATTATTTAAGATTAGATTGAAAAGTCAAGCGAAGCGAGATTACAGACAGCACATGTCATGTGAGTGTGACCATAGCTAAAGCACGCGATAATCAAGCACTCTCTAGAAGATTGAGCGAAGCGGGCAACTCAACAAAAGCGGGTTTGCTAAACCCACTTTTGTTGAGTTGCCCGCTTCGTAGACACGAGCCAGCAGACTTAAGGCGCTATGATCAGTAAAAACTCGGTCACTCGGACTGTATAGAAAAAAAAGAGAAGCGCTACGACACAATGCTTGCAATTTATTGCCAATTAAGAAGTATTTTACCGATGTACGCAAAACTAAGTTGAGCTATTAAAAATCTAAAACAATGTTTCACATTAAGATTCGTTCCATTATTTGGTATAAATTTTGCCGGCTTATGGAGGCTAATAATAATACGGGATTTTTTTTCTAAGGTCAAAGTTAGAGGTAACTTTGATGATCGTTCTATCGAGGATTTAATTTTTAAACATGTTTCGGAAACAACAGTGTTCTTTGAAATATAGTTAAAACTAACATAGGTAATTATATTTTTTCTGCAGCTTAAAACTAAACAGATTTGGCTAATATTACGTTAGCAAATCAGCAATTTTTCAGTTTTTGCTGATCACAGCGCCTTAACTCTAGTGAGCGTTACGTCTGCTAGCCCCTTGGGCTAGGTACCAGCAATGGCGCTTACCTCGCTTCTGGAATAGGCGGGCTTACTTTGCTCGCTTGTATTTTGAGGAGTTCGCTTCTCTCGATCATCGCAACTCTCGTTGCGGCTTTGCCAGGGCCATGGCAGCGCCGCCGCCGCGCTCCGCAGCGCGACACAACTAGCTTCTTCAAGTAGGTACCTTTCGTCACGTCGCGTCTCGTTGCAGAGTGGAGCAAGTCCAGAATTTATGGGATTCCCATGCACATATCGAAATGACACGGGGTCAATCCCATGTCATCATCAACATCTTCCAGCCTTTTTACCCACGACGCGGTACGGAGATGGTATATATGCATTTGGGGTGAGAGGATGTTTGTGAAAACCAAAAAGTTGTCATTTATCTCCAAAACTAGTAGTCCGATTTTGATGCAATTTTCAGTGATGGTTTCGGGTTTGATAGGTGCATGTTCTTAAATAGGTATTACGGTGACAACTCATCAGGGGGCGCTGCAGTAAACATTTGTTTGTGCAATACCAAAACTACTAGTCCGATTTTGATGCGGTTTTCAATAATAGGTTTGTGGTTGATTAGTGAAGGTTCTTCTTAAATAGGTGTTACGGTAGTAGCTCACTAGGGGGCACTGCAGTTATATGTAGGTATTTTAAACTAATAATTGAAAAAGGTTAAGTCGAGGGTTTTTAAATTATTTAAAAACCCTCGACTTAAAGAATTTATGAATATTCGTCGGGGGCTGCCATCACTGTTTGAAATTTCAACATAAATAGGTAAGTACCTACCTATGTATAGCAATAAAATTTCTCCAATTATTCACGTTACTATAAAACTGCAAAACTAGTTCATTTAATGACTGCCCCCATCATTTTAAATTATTTTATACTTTTCAATTACTTACGTTTTAACCGTCGTGGGTTTTCCCAACTAAGTAGGTACCTACGTTAGGGTCGTCTTCCAGTCAAACGGGATTCTCCTGAATACCAGTACCTATTTTACGTGGATCGGCTGCCTACCAGACCTGTACAACCCATTTACAATGCGATTCTAATAAGAATAGGAACGTCAATGACCCATAGGTATCTGTCAAATGTCACTTGAAAAGTACGGTTAGCAAAGAAAACGTGGCATTTCAATAACGGTTTAGGTATTTAATTTTTTTTTTGAAGTTTTACATCAAATTTAAATAAAAACGTTAAATAGTAAGAAATTAGCTAAATTTAATATTTAATTATTAAGTAATTATTAGTTTTTTTTTAAATCATAACAGAACCTATTTTATTTTCATTGTTGGCACTGGCACCAATTCACAAATAAATTTTATTTAAAAAAAAATCTTGTTTTGCTCACCCTACGTTATCGCTGTCAACTCAAACCAGTTCGGGTTTGAGTTGACAGCGATAACGTCACAAAATGGCGCAAAGTCGATCCTATTCTCATTTGAATTGCATTGTACTGGGTAACACGGTACATCTTGGCAAGACTGCTCGACTGGTGTCAGATTTTCTGGCTTCTGACAATCCGTAACGACTGCCAAAGATCTACAATTGAAAGCGGGGACCAAAAGCTTAACATGCTTTCCGAGGCACGGAGGAATCTCGGTATGTAAGGATGGTCACCCATCCATAAACTGACCTCGGCGTTGCTCGTGCGTGGCTCGGCGTGGCTCGTGCTTCAAGGTTAAGCGTTGCTTAACCTTGAAGCACGAGCTCCTCTACGGGATCAATCCCATGTAATTTTGGAATTTCGGCAATCGTTATCATCACAGCTGATATAATGTAATTATATCTTGTCTGGAGCCTCAGAGCCTCTGGAGGCGATCTGCCAAACAACACTGGACCGTGCTGCCTCTAGAATACGTTACTCCAGCTGGAAGGTGGCTCCTAGAGTGATATGAATGGAATGTATAATTAGTGCGGCTGTAAATGTGCACCACAAAATAAACTGCGCCTTGTCGTTTTGGTAAAAACGGAAAAAAACGAGTTCTGCTGGAGTAAAGTTGTTTCAGCAGGAAAAATCCTAAACGAATGATCGGGGAAAGAAATTGTGCATGATCTGAGAGCTTTTATTTGTACAAAAATGTGCGCCAAAAATATAATTTGTGCGTATTCAGGTTTCGAGATATTGCATTTCCTGCTAGAGTAACGTTTTGCTGAATCGTGTATCTCTAGTGCGCCTGTAGAATAAACATACACTTGTAGGTAGCTCTTTATTTGTGCGTATGTGACAGAATTAGATTTAGAAAATATTTATAATTTTCAAGTAATTGCGCTTTTTTGAAAACCCGAAAAAATATACACACGTACCTACCTATTATTATATTATGATTTCGCACTAATTATACGTTCCACTCATGAGTCTAGAGCGACTTTCTAGCTGGAGTAACGTACTCACCTAACTACCTTCTTTAGATATAACTCGATAACTAACGCTAATGATTTGTCAGATCTTCGACTATGGACCTACTTTCCTGTTTTATGATGTCTACTTACTTGACTACTTTACTTACTTTACAAGACATGTCTTGTAAAATTAACCATTGTTTATCAGTATTGTCACAGGGACATACCTACATACTAAACGAACCTTAGATATAATGTAGCATTTAATTGGCATGTTCTGAACGAAATACCGTGTATTTACAATAACGTAAGTACATAGAATGTGGACGAGATTTACCTACACTATCAAGTTTCGACAAAATTTTGTTGTGGTACCTACTTAGTTACCCATGGCATCTTTTCACAAGCAGCGGTGAACCGTTCACCGGGGCACTGATTTGAAGCGACTGCTGCACCTCAGTCGCGCGCGATTTTATTACTTTCTCTCTATTCAGAATCCTAGTCCACATTAGGTTTTTGCGAGAGTCGAAGTTGGGATTTTTAGATGAGCATTAGATTGATAACTAAGGTGTAATAAAAGTAAGTTCCTAAGTACTAGACAGCTCATGGTAACAAGATAAATTACAGGACGTCCAGGATAACAGGTGATTACCTACTTCCGAAGGCTTAGTGCGAGTTTTTTGAAGTAGGGACTCGATCGTGTTAACGTAAATGTTAGTCAAATTGCACGGAAAATAAAAGTTTTCTGTTAAGTATGTCACCAGACAGCGCTTACCTATTCAGTTTCAATTAGTGATGGGCGGAGGACAATAATTGCTCAAAGGATAAATAGTCGAGTAGGTATTTATCCGAAAAAGATAAATTTCTACTCGTTTTGACCCATTTTTTTTCCCTGTTTAATAATTAAGTACTAACGTGTTCCGCCACATCCTTACTTGCACCCCATTAGCGTTACACACTTTCGATCAAAATATGTTCCATTTTGAAGGAAATTTCTTATACCTACATGATTAAATTTATGGCAAATTTATCTGTTCAACAACGAAAAAAACGCAATGAATATTGCGAAACTGACATAACGAAAAGAAAGGCCATCGTACACACGGGTACTGCACTTGTAACAGGACATCTGCGCAAAAGACATTCCCGCGAAAGGTAGGTATTTGCGCAAATCCACTTGCCCGCATGGAATTTTACGCGAAAGACTTGGGATTTTACGGATTCCAGGGTTGCGAGTAACGAATATGGACGCGAAATCAACATCCAAGGTGGCGTCGAAGAAGTGTGGATTTTCTGTCATGGGTGTCATTTTCATGGTTTTTGGGGTGGCTGATTACGAATATAGGTCAAAGAAAATCAACATCCAAGATGGCGCCGGCGAAGTTTGACAACTTTTTTGTCATGGGTGTAATTTTTGTGATTTTTGGATACTTAGCTAATTAACGAATATGGACACAAAACATAGGTACCTACATAGAAGATGGCGCCAAAGAATTTTCTCTCAGGGGTGTAATTTTCATGGTTTTCGGGATAGTTAATTTCGAGTATGGACACAAAATGAACATCCAAGATGGCGCCGACGAAGTTTGACAACTTTTTTGTCATGGGTGTAATTTTTGTGATTTTTGGATACTTAGCTAATTAACGAATATGGACACAAAACATACATAGATGGTGGCGCCGAAGAATTTTCCGTCAGGGGTGTAATTTTCATGGTTTTCGGGATAGCTAATTTCGAGTATGGACACAAAATGAACATCCAAGATGGCGCCGACGATGTTTGACAACTTTTTTGTCATTGGTGTAGTTTTTGTGGATTTTGGAGTAGCTAATTACGAATATGGACTGGACACAAAATCAATATTCATGATGGCGCCGACAAATTTTCCATCATGGGTGGAATTTTCATGGTTTTTGGGGTGGCTGATTACGAATATATATGAGCTTCAAAATAAACATCCAAGATTGCGCCACAGTAACGGAAAACGCTTTTTTCCCATATGTAAATTTTGACATAAGCGAACGTTTACGCTAATGCGATCGAGTTCATTAAAAATCCCGCACTAAGGCCACAGCATTGTTATTGTTTAACATCAGTTTTTACCACTAATACCTATTACACACTATGTTAATCTTTTGTCGCCGGTACGTGGGCAGGGTATGTAAATGGGTAGATACATAGTACTTTATTATAAATCAGGGACCTATTTCTTAGTCTGGGACCTTTACTTTGTTACCTATGCAACACAGGAAGGTCCTATAACACTACCGTGAAGCAATCCCTATATATTTGAAGCATTTCTGTTTACGGAGTTTTGTACCTTTTTCCCAGTTTCTTTAGTGTGATTATCCTAGCGCACTAAGTTTTTTCGGCAGTACCTAACTGCTAGAGAAAACATTTTCAAAACTTTTTTGTACCTATCCATAGTTTTGCAAGCCGAGCTGGTAGCAGTGTCGCAGTAGACTGATTAGTTTATGGTATTCGCATCATTTAATCATTTCTCGTACAGGCGTCGTAAGCTAAGAAACTGAAAAAGACAATAGACGTAGACCCTCTTTACCGAGCCATGTAGTATCTAATTACTATTGTCTATTATGGCGTAGTAGGTAATTGTAACAAAACTTTTTGGTAGGTACTAAAAATAAGTACCTCACCAGTACTTATTTTTAGTACCTACCAAAAAGTTTTGTTACTTATACCTTTTTACCAACACCGATGACCAAAGGTACTCACACATTTTTGTGAGTTAAGTACTTAAATTTTTTTCGGGCGCCGTTTTGAAAATTTATATAGCATAAGTATGTCACTATCACAATTCTGAAGAATTCGACGACACCTCATCATATGTCAAAATCCATACAGTCGTTTGGGCTGTAGCCCGTGCCAAAGAAATGGACATATATACACACATACATAGGTACCTCCTTCTGACGCAGTCGGGTAAAGAAGCTGTAATCTCTACGTTTTCACGCCGCAATTGCTATACCGATTTTAAGAAATTTTGATGCAGACATCCTGGAGACGTTTATATGCTACTTTTACTGCGAAAATCTATATTAACGCGAGCGAAGCGGCTGGGACAAGCTAGTATGTACCTATATAATTATTTTTATGGTGTATGTCTCTGATCTGCGTCTGATGCCATTGCCACTGGACCGATATTGATGACATTTTGTGTGAGTTATGAGTGGGTTTCAGGATGTTTTATGTCCCCATTTGATCGTGTAGGTAGCGTTAATCGGGTTGTAGAATTTCGGAAAATCATGCCTTCATGCTTTCTTTTATTACGATTGGACTGATCTTCATGAATATCTTTCTGAAGGTATCCTCGACTTAAATAAACGGTGAATATGTTTAGGATGATTTTCAGTGGGTCCGATACAGTTGTAGTTGGTCTCGAGTCTCGACCGAATGACATGCTGCTTGTAAGTAACATCAAAGTTCATCTCGGTTGAACGAAATGCATACCTAGATTCAATGATGATGCTGTACCGTAGAGTGACGTGAGGGGTCTTGTTGGTTAGCGAGGAAGCGGAGGAGTCGGATTCCAGCAAGGTGCACATTTCAATTAACAGCGCCTGCGCCTAGTGCAATTGTGATGATCCAGTCCGATGGTCACCTGACTAGATCCTCGCTTAATCACAGTTCCTCACATCAGTGAGGAGCCTTATGTGTTGTGTGGATCCTTAGGTAATCTCATTGCCACTTTCTCGCTAGATCGCGGCACATCCACGCTTTTGAACATTTTTAATTTTTACATCTAAATTTGACATTTTTAATAGACAACTTTATTACCCACCTACCTGCGGAAACTAGGGCATTATTTTTTTAGATAACCACTGGTCCACCATGTTCTACAGAATCGTGAGTGAAAAATCGACATCCAAGATGGCGCCGAGTAATTTTCTATCATGGGTGTCATTTTCGTGTTTTTCGGGGTGGCTGATTACAGTGATTACGAATACGGGCTCAAAATCAAAATCCAAGATGGTGCCGGTGAAGTTTGTCAACTTTTCGTCGGGGGTGTCGTTTTCATGGTTTTCGGGGTAGCTGATTACGAACATGAACTTGAAATCAACATCTAAGATGGCGCCGACGAAGTTTGACAAATTTTCGCCATGGGTGTCGTTTTATAGATTTCGGGGTAGATGATTGCGAATATGAACCCAAAATCAACAACTTACTAAGATATCTACCTGCCTAGCGTCGACGAAATTAGAAACTTTTCGTCATGTGTGTCATTTTCATGGTTTTCGGGGTGGCTGATTACGAATATGGGCTCAAAATCAAAAACCAAGATGGCGCCGGTGAAGTTTGTCAACTTTTCGTCGTGGGTGTCGTTTTGTGGTTGTAGGAGTACCTAGCTAATTACGAATAAGGACACAAAATCAACATCTAAGATGGCGCCGACGAATTTTTCGTCATTGGTGTCATTTTCATGGTTTTTGGGGTGGCAGTCCATTACGAATATGAACTCAAAATCAACATCCAAGATGGCGCCGCCGAATTTGTCAACTTTTCGTCGTGAGTGTCGTTTTCATTGTTTTTGGGGTAGCTGATTACGACATAAATATATAAATCAACATCCAAGATAGCGCCGACAAATTTTCTGTCGTGTTTATAATCATCTTCATGGTTTTCGGAGTGGCGGATTACGAATATGAACCAAGTGAAAAAGGCGCCGAGAAATTCATGTAAAAAAACCCTTCAATCCTTACATGGACATTATTGATCATAGTGTTTATGTAGGCGATAGAAAATAGTGAGGTCCATTAATCCGAATGTTACATGCATCTTGATTGATATCACAGTCATGACTGTGATATTCTCATATACTTTTCAGCTGGATTGGTACTCCATTCAAGGAGTCACGACATGACTCCTTAGAAGTACGTTACTCCAGCTGGAAAGTGGCTCCTAGAGTGATATGAGCGGAACGCATAATTAGTAATTAATATCTAATAGTACATATAATTAATCATTAATAATAATATTAGTACCTACGTATAATTAGTATAGGTACCTACTTAGAAAAAAATGGTTTGTCTTGTCGTTTTAGAAAAAAAACGGAAAAAACGGTTCCAGCGTAAGAGTAGGTAACGTTGTTTCAGCAGAATAATTCTAAACGAATGATCGGAGAGAGAAATATAAGCTCACTGCCCATCAGTGAGCTTATATTTGTGCGAAAACGTGCGGCGAAAATGCAATTTGTGCGTCTTCAGGTTTTCCAGATACCTATAACATTTCCTGCTGGAGGAACTATTTCCAGACTCGTGTATCTACCTACCTTTAAAACCATTGCATGTGTGCCTGTAGAATAAACCTATCTTTATTTGTGCGTAGGTAGGTACCTATTTGTGACAGAATTCGATTTGAGAAAATATTATCTAAGGTTAGATGGGGTAAGTGGAACATAGTTTATTTTTCAAATTCTATGTTCAGTTCTTGCTACTAAATGTAATGTCCTATCGTAACTTTGATATAGGTAGGTACTTACACAACATATACCTACGTGTGTTAGTTTTTCACCGTTGGACGACTTAAACTAATTTCAATGCTAATACTTAACCAAAAAATGGCAAATCGTTAGATTAGTGCTATGGTTCCTCTTTTCCTGGTTTTTGGGGTTAGAAGAACAGTCGACATAACTCCGTAAACACCGTAGATTCTGCAACGTAGGTACGTTCCACTCGTATCCCTCTAGTGATATTAGTGGAACGTACCTACCTACTCACTTCATAGGCATGCGACCACCGTGCCGCCTGCCTGTGGTATCATTAACTCCACTAAGTTTAGTAGCTATAATAAGGTACAGTGAACGGAAAATTAGTTGTAAATACTTGCACTAACTAGGTATTAATAGCCGCACGTGTCGATCTTCAAGATGAAGCTTGAAGTTCGAACCGTGCCGAGGTGTGTCCTTCACCACACAATCCTCACCTTTGAAAACTTGGAAATCAATTTTGAGTACGCCAAAAAATAGTCAAGAAATAGTCATAAATTGATAGTCACCAAGTTTAAAAAAATAGTCGCACTACGATTCCGAAGTTATAGCTATATGTTGGTGAGGATTGTGTGGTGAACGTCTCCACACAATCCTCACCTCAGTGCAAGCAAACGGCTAGGAGTATCGACTTTGTTTCAATGCCAAAAAATAGTCAATAAATAGTCAAAAAGCTGTGCCAAATCTCATTCAGGGATTCCAGAGTTATAAAGGTGTCTTGGTGAGGATTACGTGGTGAGCCTTTCTCTACACACAATCCTCACCTCAGTACAAGCAAACCGCTAGGAGTATCGACTTGGTTTCAATTCCAAAAAATAGTCAAGAAATAGTCGTCTTCAACCATGCTAATTTTGATCTTGTAAACCATGTAGAAGTAATGTTAAACTTCCATGTAAACTTCTACATACATTTTCGAGTCGAGTACAGCCGAGCACAAAATTATTAAGTACGTATATTTAACGGTCACCTTATTTTTTGTTAAGTTTCCATATAAGAAACAAAACGGAGCTTAGTGGCCACAATTGTCCGTTTTGTTTCTTATATGGAAACTTACTATGTAAAACTAGTTTGTAATAATAATAACGTATTTAGTCTTGTGGACCACAACTTGGCCGTTTTATTTTCTGCATTTTGATTCTAAAATAAAAGAAATAGCCAAAAACGCGATGAGGGCGCCACTGTGCACTCGGTGCAGTCTTAAGAAAGATTTGACACCCCTTAACAATAAAAGAAAAATATGTTTCCAAATTTTTCTTACCTAGTTTTTATAGTTTATAGTTTTTATACAAAAAAACTATTTCACAAAAAAAAGGAAACCGACTTCGAAATTTGTAGTGTTTTTTGGAAGTCGGTTTCCTTTTTTTGTTAAAAAGTTTTTTATTTTTCACTTTTTAGTGGTACCCCACACCTAACAACACCACTGGAAAGTCACAGGAAAGCAAAAATACGCAATTTCGTATACATGGATGATTTCTCCACATATTTTTTCCAGCTATTTGGATTTAATAACCAAACTACTTATCCGATTTTGATGAAATTTCAATGGGACCATTTGGGACGTATCTATACCCTTTCCTACAAAAAAAGATTTTTTCAAATCGGTTGGTAGGTTATGCCCGAACAAACATAAAAATAAAAAATACAAACATCCGAGTTGAGAACCTCCTCCTTTTTTAAAACTCGGTTAATTAGTCCATGTACAAAGGTCTTATTTTGTTTTAGAACGTCTGTCAGTGCGGTGTCAGTGTATGGCATGTTTAGGTAGGTATAGTACGACAGCGATATTCTTGCGTGTGGCCAAAAAAGGTTAGTAAACACGTTAGTTACGTGTCGTGATGCTGGGATAGGAGAAATACAAAAAGTTTTATTCGTCATTTCACATCTATGCAACTATAATGTACCACAGCGAAGCGTGGCAGGGACAGCTAGTAATAAAATAAATATTAAATAAAATAAATTTGCAACTTTCGTGTTCGCGACTGTACTAAAACATAATGTATGTAGAAGTTTACATGGAAGTTTAACATAGCTCTACATGGTTTACCAGATCGAAATTAGCTTGGTTGGAGACGACTATTTCTTGACTATTTTTTGGAATTGAAACCAAGTCGATACTCCTAGCCGTTTACTTGCACTGAGGTGAGGATTGTGTGGAGAAAGGCTCACCACGTAATCCTCACCAAGACACCTTTATAACTCTGGAATCCCTGAATGACTATTTTCGAGATTTGGCACAGCGTTTTACTACTTATTGACTATTTTTTGGAATTGAAATCAAGTCGATACTCCTAGCCGTTTGCTTGCACTGAAGTGAGAATTGTGTGGAGACGTTCACCACACAATCCTCACCAACATATAGCTATAACTTCTGAATCGTAGTGCGACTATTTTTGGCGTACTCAAAATTGATTTTCATGAAGTTATCGAAGGTGAGGATTGTGTGGTGAAGGACACGCCGAGGTCGGTTTGTGGATAAACATACCGAGACTTCTCCGCCCGTGGCTCGGAAAGCCCGTTAAGCCAAGTCCCGCTGTCATTTGTAGATCATTTGAAGTTATTACCTATTGTCAGAAGCCAGCACAATCTGATACCAGTATTGCCAAGAAATAGGAACCCAGTCACTGGGTTGTGGTGTTGAAAAATACTGATATTCAGCTGAATCTGGTTTGACTAGAAGCCGACCCCAACTTAGTTGGAAAAAGGTTAGGAAGATGACATTTATGATTGCGTGATGTGGCGGGGTAGACCAGAGTCAAGAACCTGCTGAGTTACCCGGTACATCTGAAAATGTTCACAACCAGCTTTACGGCGCGGATGATGCCTTCGTGAGTCACCTTTCAGTGCTTTTTTGGCCAGACAGAATTACAGTAAAACCAAATAACACCACAACCCGGTCTGGGAATCGAACACGGTGCATCTCGCTGGCAGTCGCGCTTGCTAGGTTGATACCACAAGACGAACGGGCCGTTAGTAGTAATACAGTCAGTCTTCTTCTTTTCGAGTCGATGGCGACCCTTAAACATTTTGTGCCCAGTACGTGGCCACGCCCATTAGGTCCTTAATGGTGCATGTGTCAGGGCACTCCAACAGGTGGGTCATGTTTTGGACGGGAGTTCCGCACTCACATTTGGTGTCTAGTGGGTCAGTGAAACCCCGTTTTGCCAAGTTGTATTTGCAGCGGCCTACTACGGTGCGCAAGCGACTCAGTGCTTTTTCGTGCCTTCCGTACGGCCACTGCAGTTCATGTCAGTACAGTACAGTTCAGTCAGTAACAAGTAGGTACCTAACCAGGTTTTTTCCTACACAATAATTTTACTTGCTGAAGTGATTTAATTTTTTACCGACATCAAAAAAAGCAGGAGGTTCTTAATTCGGTGTATTTTTATTTCTACACTAATATTATAAAGAGAAAAGATTTGTTTGTTGATTTGTTTGAAATGAATAGGCTCTGAAACTACTAGACCGATTTGAATAATTCTTCTCTCACCATTAGAATCCTGATGGACATAGGCTATAGAATATTTTCAAAAAGTTAGGGATCCGTATGAAAACTTCGATGATGTAGGTAACACAAGGTGTGAAAAAATATTTAAAAAATCCTTGTATCGCGTACGTTGCGGAAAATATTGACAATAGAGCAAAGTGATGTACTACAGTTTTATAGAAGACTTCAATATCTACAAAAAAGTCCGTAATACCTACTATATATCTAACTATTATGGTTAAGTCACCATGACCGCTTTTTGTTCAATATGTTCAATCAAACCCCGGGTGCAATGCAAAAACGGTGATTTTGGTATCATCATATTAATCCTTATCCATTTAAATGGTTTAATAATTAAGGTTGATTATGTCCGCGTAAATTACACTTTAAATTATTTAAATCGGACCTTTCGTTTAAAAGTTACGACGAGTATAAACATGCTCTAATTAAGATAAATGTCGCAGCTTGAGCGAACTAGAGAAAATCTTATCTTAAGCTTGGTCCGATGAAGTTGAAACACGGCATTTCGATTTCGATAAAAAAATAAGAATAACAAAAGTTTTGGATTTGGGGTGATAAAGTTTTTAGGGGAGGATTATTACATTATTACTTGCTTCAATTTACGTCGGAAGAACCAACTATGCTATGAACAAACTAAAAGTGGGATAATTAAAACTGATGTAAAAAAATTTGCATAATCAACCCCTGACGGGCTGAACGGAGTGGACAGTTGCGCTGATCCTGGGCACGAGACAAGTGAGATTCTGTCAACGGTAGCGTGGCGAGGGCGATTGTCAATACTTACGTCAAAAATGTATGGGATTGACAAATCCTATCGAAATGTCACGTGATCGAATTCCTACATTTTGGCATTTCGACAGTCGCATTCGTTAATTGAATGGCACATTGTCTAGCTAGGGCCTCCTGAGACCACAAATAAGCAGAATAGGTAATTAATAAAAATCATTCTGGTTAATGTTCCAAAACTAACATTTAAAAGTGGTAAAGGTGTTGAAGTTTGTGGAGTACCTACCTACTAAATCCGCGCGGACGAAGTCGCGGGCGAAGTGCTAGTCGTAAATAAACTTGAGAAACCAACCAGCTTCTAGCTGAATAGAAAGTTAAATGTCATTAACTCATTATTCAAATTAGGCTGAGAGCCAGCACTTTTTGAACGTCAAAAGAGTGAAGGCCAGATTCCACCATATGACGGATTCGTCATATGGTGGAATCTGGCCTTCACTCTTCAGTCATTTGATGATGTTTTTGGTGGTCAGTGATGTTAAGTTCAGGAAGGTAATTGCCGTAGATAACCAATACAAAATAGTCAAAGTACTAGATACCTACAACCTACGCATTTATCTATACCTCGTAGGTGCAAAGTTACACAAGACATCTACGGTAAAAATGCTACAAAAGAATCGAATAAGAATATGTAGGCACTTACCTATAGGAGATATTAAAGAAAATGTTTTCGTCAATAATCATTAATCTTTTACTACTAATAAGTAGCTAGCTACCAACCACAGCCGCAACCCATAACATACTGCCTGCTATTACCTACTCCCCGTACGTAGGTAGGTACGCGTTAACTTAGCACAAAGTCAAAGTATTTATTTCAATTAGACCATTTACAGGCACTTTTGAATTGTCAAGGTCGGTCGGTCCAAAAAGATGAAGCTATTTGCACGTTCCAAAGCGTAGATCTCTATGGAGAAGAACGTGCAAGAAACTCCACAGACACTCTTTTAAAAAATAATATTTTGTTACAAAATTATGGTTACATCATTCATGTTGAAATAATACATATGTGAGAACAATGTAAAAGACGTGCAGGAAAAAAGAGTCCGGAGTAAAAAGAAACAGTTCAAAGAAATAATTAAAATAAACCATGGCAGCCAAGAGATGACCAGTCTCAGCTGACGGCGCCCGTTCACGAACATGACGCATACGCTAGCACCATTCGGCTCAATCATTTTTAAGGGAGCCAAATGATCCAACGCACGCGCCACCATCAGACAGACTTTTCAGTGAGCATGACATTCCCAATCGCCAGGGTACATTCAAGTCAAAGACCTACCCAAAATATCATTATAGTTTAAATTTAAGGTACATAGTACTCACAAATGTGCGTTAATGCATGAAATTATACAATGCTAAATAAATTGACATATCATATCTATACAATGAAAAATATTGCATTCTTACAATCTTCATCCGGTCCAACAATATTTCCAAATGCTAACAGATTACTTTGTGTGCCCTAGTGCCTGGCTCGAATAACGTTTTGACTTTTTAATTTAAAATGTACAATTCGATTTTGTTGAAAATAATGTAAACGCAACGGTAACAGTAATAACAACGCGTTTGTATTGTTTTCATCGAATTCGAATTGTTAAATTTATTTTTCAACGTCATTCGAAATGTGTCGAGGTGCCAAGGTAACGCGTGCAGAAGTACACAACTTTAGTACCTACGTAGACAGGTACCCACCAAATTGGAAAGAAGTCGACAATGCTTGCAAGACATCGGTGCGTTCAGCGACGAGGCCCACACTAAATTCAAACAAGGCGTTGTATGAGAGCTTTTACGGAGAAGCGATTTTACACGCGTTGCACGCAGCGTTGCCCGCGGCACGCCACGCACACGCGACGCGCGACGCACCGTGTCTCCATAAAGGCCTAATATTTTTGTTTTATTTCTATTACACTTAAATCAAAATCATTTATTCAAAATCCGCACTTTTTGAACGTCTAAATTTACATGAAGACAGTCCCCCAAACCGTCACCACTTCGTAGTGTTTTAGCTGGGAAGATCTCATCTGTCTGTTAAGTTTAAAGAACATGAATTTATAGGTACTATTATTTATAAAAAAAAAAACTAAGCAAACTCAAGCATACAAAAGCAATAAAAAATGGTCTAGGCATAAATGGTGTGCCCGCTAACATGTGCAACGCTGGAATTAAACCATAAGTTGCGTGTGACCCAAAGTCACAAGTGATAATCTAGGAGTAACGTAGTTAAATTAATAATCTGTTAATAGTTTATACAGGTATAATAATAGTAGTCCACGGTCAGCAGCGAGACGACCAGTCACCACAAGCAGTACCTACACCCGTTCACGAGCATAACGCAAAGATCAGCCATTACCCTCTTGAATACAATTCCGTGCATCGCGCGGCCGATCGAGAGGGAAGGAGTGACCCGATCCCCAACGCTACCGCAAGTAGCGAATCTAAAGGAGCAATGACGAACTTGTTACCAGTTGCTCAGAGACAACTAACACTGTTACCTACTAATAGACTTCTGTTAATTCTAGTCGAATCCAAACCAGACTAAAGTTTATTCTTTAGTCGATCAAACTGTGTACCTACGACATAAAAAAATTGTGCGTGTTGTCGTATTGGAAAAAACGATTCCTGCTGGGGTACAGCTCTTCCAGCAGGAAAATTCTTAACGAATGATTGGACAGAGAAATATTGTATATGGGCAGAGAGCTTGTATTTGTGCAAAAACGGGCGCCGAAAATATAATTTGTGCTTCTTAAGATTTTTACCTTGAAAATCGGTCCATGCGGCTGTTATAAGAATTTATTACTACTTATGATATAAAATAAAACTTAGGTACTTAACAAAATTACTGCAAACAAGTGACACGACTTACGACTGTGGCCGCAGAAGCGACAAAATTATAGATCGTCGCTCGCAGCTCACTGCACAGAACATGTCCGTGAAACCTCCCGAATGTAGTTTCGGTTTTGGCCGGATGGCAGCCTAGCCGAAATAACCGAAACCTAAAGTTCGGTCGGACACTATATTACAGTACCCACCTACAGTACAGTGTTTCTGTTTCTAGCTTTCTAATCTGAAGACTAGACTAGGATAGAAAGGATCCAAATATGAAGATAGGAACCTACAATTATTTTTGAGTCGTTATTTTTGATAAGTAGGTACCTAACCATTCATTTCAGCGTAAAATTTCGTCTTTATCTAGGTAGGTATGAGTAGGTATTATTTATCAATGTTTATGATAAAACTGCATTAGATATAGTGAGATCAAACTTATACTGAAAAAATGTATTTGTTTCTTCTAGGATCAACTTTATTGAATTCTTGTCATTTGAATTTTTACAGTACGGACGAAGATGCGCGACAAGCGATGATGCTGGACGGAGGCAAGATCAAAGAGATCCAAGTGAAGCTGTTGCTCAGCTCCCGCTCGGAGATGCACAAGGTGATCGAGGCGGCACGGCAAAGTGTGCCTTTACTTCTTGCAGCTCCCGCGCCTGCACCGGCCCCAGCTCCGCCTCCACCCGTGCCCACGCCGGCACCCGTGCCCGCCACCATACCCCCTGTCCAACTACCTCTTACTATCCCCGGGCTCACCCCATTCTCTACCGCACTAGGTAACAATCCCCTCTCAAGCTTCGGCATCCCTGGAATTGGAAATCCACAAGAAATTCCACAACCCGCCGTCATTGAGCCACCCGCGCCTCTCATCAGCCCGACGTCCGTTCATAACACGCCTAACGCTGACGAGGACAAAGATGACGATAAGTCAGAACGAAAGCGTAGCAGGGAGAAGGATAGGCGCCGCGGATCCCGGTCGCGCTCCAGGTCACGCGACAGAGACAGGAAAGATCGCAAGAGAGACCGCCGCGACCGGTCCAGATCTCGTGACCGTCGCCGCCACCGCAGCCGCAGCCGAGACCGGCGCGAGCGCAAGCGAGACAGAAAAGACCGCAGCCGCTCCCGCGACCGCTCACCCTCGCGCCGCTCTCGCGACCGAAGAAACAATGACCGCAGAACTCCTGAAGGCTCCCAGGAAAAAACTCTTATTATGCAGGATGGACCCCCGATGCTCGGCCCTCCTTTTGGAATGGCAAAGAATCCAAACATGCTATTGCCTCCGCAACAGATGATACCTCCAAACAACATCATGCAGAACAACCCCTTAAACCGCGACCCTCAGATGGCCCGCTTCAACGACCCCTCCATAGCCGACACATTCAGCAAGCTGCAAGAGCTCGGCAAAAAGCGTAATCCAAATGCATTTCAGGGTGAGCAGAACGGCAACGGTGGCAGAATGCAGAGTCCTTCAATGCGCGGAGGTATGGGCCGTGGTGGAGGCAACTTCCGGCGCGACGGACGTCAGAGTCGTTTCGCCGACGCTGATCAGCAACGAGACTGCAGCGTCGCTATCAGGAACGCACCAAACCACACGAGTTACGGCGACGTCCGACGCTTTTTTCCATTTTTAATCGACAAGCACGGCATCAAAATGATTAATGATAATACGGGGCGTCGTACAGGAAACATCTTTGTGAGGTTCTGTGACCCTCGGTCGAAACAACTCGCGTTGCAAAACAAGAACAACGAGTTGAAAGGCGCTCCAGTCATCGTAGAAGCGATCGACGATGAAACTTACCAGTCAGCGATGGACTCGTTCCTCCCATACCGCCCAGAAAATGATGAAGAAGGTGCCAATGATCCTATGCCTGCGCCACCAGAAATGCGACGTGAAAACTTGCGCTTCAATGTGCTGAAATTAACAGACCTACCAAACTTTGTCAAAGAACACGATATAGTGAAAGCATTCAGCGAATTTTCTCTGCTTTCTATCATGGTCAACGATTGTCGTATGACTAGATCAAAAATTGCTTACGTGCATTTTGTAAAGCCTGAAGATGCAAAACTAGCATTAGAACGAAAAGAAAAATACATTTTTGGCAGAAGGCAACCAACAATCGTTCCTGTTTCCGAAGAAGAATATGAAAAAGAGAAACAGATGAGTGATAAGCCACCGGAGCAGCCGCTCAATCCTCCGCCACAGGAGACGCCTTCGCCAGACGTGGCACCACCGCGGGACCCGCGCCAGAGGCGCCAGTTCGAAAACGGACCTGGAGGACCTAAATCAGGGCCGCCGATGCAAGCGCAGCCCCAAGGATCACCTTTCTTCACGCCACCGTATGCGCAGCAACAGGGATTCCCAGGTCAGTTCCCCGGTCCACAGTTTGGAGGATTTCCAGCTTCCAGCCCGATGGATCCCCGGACAGCTGCTTCAAACTGGCTAAACCGACAGCAATTTAATAGCCAAATGGATCAGGCCGCTAAGGCCCAAAATAACAACATGTCGACCGACATAGAAGATGAACCTCTCGACTGCGTTTTAATGAAAGGTCTACCGAGAGATGCAACCGACAGAACAATCGTCACCTTCCTATCGGATACGAACGCGGTGCCCGCCCGAATACATCTCATGTTAGACACAAACGGAATGCCATCCGGAGACTGCTTCTGCGAATTTAGATCTACGCAGGAAGCGAGGCTGGCGACCACTAAACACGGACAAAATCTTGATGGATGTCGTGTAACTGTGGACTTGGTGCCGCGTAGTGTGGTCGAGGAAGCTTTAGAAGGACCTAAACAGTCTGAGATAAGGGATGGAATTCTTGGTAATGTTCCACCGCAGCAACAGCAACAACCGTTCTTTGACCAGATGCAAGGCGGGCGGGGGGGAGGTTTCCGCGGAGGATTCAGAGGGCGCGGCGGTTTCGACAGAGGAGGTTTTGATCGAGGTGGTTTTAACCGCGGTGGCTTTGACTCGGGCAGAGGTAATTTTAGAGGTCGCGGCGGCTTCAATGAGAGAGGTCGCGGGTTCGATCGGGGTCGTGGTGGGGGCCGCGGCAGACCCTTCGGGCGCGGCGGCTCAGGCGGCGGCGGCGGATTCGATAACGGACGCATGGAAGACGACCACGACCCGGCTCTCGACGACTTCGGAGCTCCTGGCTGCGTGGTGTCCATGGAGAATGTGCCGTTCCGTGCCTCTATAGATGATATCATGGACTTTTTCTCCGACTTCGAGCTGACTCAGGACGATGTGATCCGGCGCTACAACGAGCGCGGGCAGCCCACCGGCGACGCCCGGGTTGCGTTCCGGACGCCGTTCGACGCGCAGCGCGCCGTCAAGACTCGCCACATGGACATGATCCACGACAGACGGATCAGTTTGTGTATTCTCTAGTATACCGCCGGGAGCCTCTCGGGCTCCGACTCTGACTAGTTTATATCAGTGTAAATAAATTCAATAACTCATTGAGAGTTTTATGTGTGAGAACTTTACCCACCGTGAGAATGGGTTCACTATGGTATTGCGTACACTCGTTAATCCTTGCAATAACGATTGCATATCTGTCGCGACGTAAAGGACATTTGTATAATTATTTAGGTAATTAAATTTAATAATAAAAAATAGTTTTATAATTAAATTCGGAGTTTTTATTTCTCAAACGCAACACAGTATCACTGAAGTTTACAATAATATCATGATTTGTGTACAAAAGAGAGCATTTTATGACAACTGACGGTGTCCAGGAGAGACAATAAAACGCAAATAAAATTAATTCCATCAATTTAATGTATAATTATCGTTTTTGCTTAGGTACATAGTCTTATTTTAGTATCCCTTTGACTAGAACTTTGTTATACAAACTAAAGTTCGACATACCATAGCTCCACCTGGACACGAAACACATTTTATACATTACGTAAACACAATACAAGTATATACACAACGTACATGCAGTTTAATATTTATATTAGTAGTCCAATCTTAGATTCTTGCATTATTAATTCACATGTAAAATAAATACTGAGCTTCAAACAAGTTAAAATAACGCGGTCACTTGTTATAGAATTGTACCGCTATTTATTATTACAAAGAATTTATATGAACGACAAGCGCAATGACAATATCTCTAGAAAGAGATATTTGAATTCTACTTATACAATAGCAAGGCAAAAATATGAAAAGAGCACCGCATGCATTTATATCAGTCGGTCAACTTTCAGTTGGACAAACAAAAGTCAACTTTTGAAAATGTTGCTCTTAGGATAAATTTTCATTCAATTCGGAAAGTTGACCAGTTCAAAGTCGCCTAGTGAGAACGCTGTTATATAATTATTTCAGCTGACACATTCAACATAATTAGGAAGCACAAAAAAATATTAAAACTTTCCGAAAATAAAAGTCCAAAAATAGTTAAAAAATTGATTTAAAAAATATAAAATAAAGTAATATAAAGATAGAATGTAAAAGTAGTATTCATGGAAAGTTGAAGAAATGCGTTCACAGAAGAGATTAAACCGTGAATTGTACATAAATTGAATCTCAGATATCAAACATTGATCAAGAATTATTTCACGTAATTTAGCCGTTTGTAAGTTGCAAGCAAATAAACTACGCGTTACTGTAAAGTGTGAGTCAATCAAATCAACACTCAATCAACTTCAATGTTAAAAATATATTACAACTGTCCCTTTCCTTAGCCGAACTCGACAATATTCAACCGAATAGCAAAACTAAAACAATATTGTGATGCGATAAACTTAATAGATACAGTGACGAACTCCGTGTAGACAATCATTTGTAAAGAGATACTCTTTACAGACGAATTATAAATTAAATGGGTTAATTTCAACAAAACTGTATTGCATCCCTTACTGAAAATATGGTGCATTATTATATGCACATGTCTTTTTATGAAAATAATAAATTTACCAAATTAAATGAATACAGTACGTGATTCATCGATCGTTAGAAGACACGATAGTCAGTCCCACAAAAGTGAGAGACTACGCTTTACAAAGCCGAACTTTTTCTAAAACTCGACATTCCATTCGAGGCAAGGTAGTGTAATTCTACCAAAATCTTCCAAAGCAAGTAAGAATGTGTCTTAAAGCTACAATTTTGTTAAAAACAACCCGAGCGCATATAGCAGAGTGCAGGTAGCTCTTAAAACATAACATAACTAAGATATAAAATTAAAAACAATAAGTTACACAAATGTGTCAGATATTTGGATGTAAACCGGCACAACTGACGGATTAACTAGGCTTGTTTCGTTAAATCATTATTTTTAAAATTAAGTACCTGTTCAACCACTGCCCAAAACGGTATTCATGGAAGTATTAAGGGGAAGTACACTGAATCGGGGGTACAGCCAGGATAAGGGTAAAAGCGTCCCCATCATCTTGTTATCGAGTTTGAGTCACACGGTGCGATCGCCTGTGGCATACCATAAGTCGAAGCAACACGGCATAGGCATACGTGTAAATAGGGCTTTATGGAATTCATTTAGAGAGGAAGTGATTACATTACACATTTTTCATGGAAGATTTAAGGGAAGTTCTACGAGCTTGTATGGCTTTAATATAAGGAAGATCTATAGATTTGTAATGCATTAAGAAAATGGCTCATTCATCATTCATACACAATTTAATTATAAGATAACAAGGAACAAATATTATTAAGTAACTAATAGTTTTTCCTTAAAGGCAGTGGTGACACCGGTATGCTCATAAATACTTAAACAACTATTAAATACTATTATATTCTGCAATATTTATTTATAATATCCATAAATATAAGTTATAGTATGGAATTGTTCGGAAGCTGAGACATATCAATAGACCATAAAAGAATATTTGAATGTCTGAAACGTTCTTAACGTTTTTAAAGACACTTGAATTATTAATTAATGACTATTTTCATGATTTTCTCCAAAATTTGTCCTTTTAATCCATTTTATTGATATTATTCACATTCATTATCATTTAAATTCATAAATAGACATACAAAATATATTATTTGTAGTGCTACAAGAAGAAAGTTAACATTTTAACTGACACAAGATAACAAAAAGTTTATTTCCTAGATTCTAATAAATACATACACAGACATTACCATTATAATAAATGTAGAGTAACAGTAAAGACTTCCAAAACTGCCGTAGTTAAATATATTTTTTTTGGGCTGGCAATACCACGCCGTGTTTTCAAAAATTAAAAAAGACCATAATTGAAATCTGAAAGTTATTCTGCTGTATGTTCAAATCAGTCCAAATCAAAACTTTATGAATAGAGTATTGTTTTAATAATTAATAGAAACGTAAGGAATGCAGTAATTATAATCACAATTAAAAAATATATTGTGAAGGTACGGCGTTAATACTTTTATAGAAAAATAACGATATCATGGATGAAACCTGACTGCATAGTTGAGGTGTACTGATCCGAAAAAAAAATCCCCTTTTTGTGTTAAGGCAGGTACACCGCCATGTTCCGCACGCAGTTAGGCTCCAGTTAATACAGTTTGAAAAAATCTAGTCCAACTACGTGGTCCCTGTTATAAGTCGTGGGCCGAATATAAGAGGTTTCACTGCTTTAAAAAAGTCTTTTCTCATTGAAGCGCAACTAATCGAAAATTACGCTATTACAGCTGTAATTATATCGTATATTATATCGGCTGATTTAATTGGCTATTTTACAAGTATCCTGTAATCCAACCTAGTTTGTACCAATTCCATTTTTACGACCGACCAAAGCGTTTTTTTTGTTTTTCTTTGTGACTCTAGTACTCTTATACCGACCGGCCCACAAGTATTCTTGAACTACAAACAGCTACAATTTGGCTTATCAAACGAACCTAAGCTTGGTCCGACGAACTGTAGAACAACTTACAACTACACATTGAGCTTACGCTACATATTTAAAAACATTAATTTAATTAAACATCGATTTAGAGACTATTCCTAAATAGCGTCATATGAGACAAGGCGAATAAATGAAATCATAATGGCAGATTTCAACTCTCTGCCTAGAGTGGAGAGTTAAAAATCTAAGTGTTCTTTTATTTTTTATTTAGTGTTCATGAAAAAAAACTAAATCATATTTAATTTGATAGAAAATGCCCCATTATATGTAGCTCCTTTGAGATGTGACGCCATTTACGAACGGTCCAATAAAAGGAGTGCATTTGACCGCTAGATGGAGCTAGTGGCAACTAACAATAGTTTGCAGGAATAGACATAAGCAGTTTAGTTTCCATTATGCAATATAAATCAGGTTCAATGAAGTTTTAATAAATTCTACCATATTTTCTACTATATTTCCCTTTTATATATTATCTTTGTGCTCATGTTATTAACGCTAATTTTGGTATTTTCTTTGAGTTAGGTCCACCGGGTCCACTAGCGCCATTCGCGGCAGTTTCTACAACTAATGCCTCCGTATTGTTCTAGGTGCTACAAGCCTTGAGACCTCACTATCCGATATTCCGTTTAATCTCGATTTCTTCATAAAATTTAATCGTTAAATATGACACCGAAGATTGTGGCATTGTATTAAAAATGTTCCTATTGATTGATGTAATTGATTTTTAAACAACCGGAAAATTGTATTTTTAATACAACCACACAAGGCATATCTAATGATTTAAATCAATGACTGACAACAAATACTGGCGTTTGATGAGAATTGCTATCAATATTATCAAAAGTTTTTGCAACGTGAGTGCTTGCACGGCGAAAAAACTGTTTAAATGGTAGTTTTGTTTGTTAGCATTGTGTCGAAATAAATCCTGAACAAAATGCGTAAAGTAGAAACCCAGCGACATTAAAAATCTTTTCTATGGGATCTGTACCAGTCATACATAAAACCCCAAATAAAATCTAACTTCAAACCCCGTGCAAGCACCTACGATGCCCAGCCTGCGGACGAGGGTCAGCGACGCAATAATATCAATCGGTTCTCTTGATAAAATATCCTATACATTATTTTTCCTACACATTACATATGATGCGATCGAATTGAGAACGGCTTTGCCCTTTTTTGATTTGATTTTTCGTTTTATTGTACTTTAACGTACTTATTTCCTACTTTTACATTACTTATTTATTTACCTATTTTTTTTTATTGAAAATGTCTTGGATTTGAGACATAGTAAGTAAATTATACGTTTATACAACGGCGTATTTCAAATTGTCAAATCAGGACCCCATCTCTATTTTGCTCGATCAATATTATATCGATAGCGATTCCCATCTTCCCTGCCGACCCACCCTATCCCTTAGCGTGAAGCCTCACCATCCCGAAGTGAAACCTCACAAATACAATAATATAATACAAACTAAGCTAAAGACTGCAACAAAACTGAACTAAGTAATCCATTCGCGTTCCATTGCGTGGTTTAACCGTTAAGTTCGGTGGCGGTGGTTGGTGTTTTCCTAGGTAAGGCGCAATGGATGGTGTGCACGGAAAATGTTAGTTTCCTGCGCGTAGTGTGATGGAACACAGACCTCAACTGTGTGTGGTGTTGTTGTGAGACTCTGCTGTTGTTCTGAAAATGAACGTCTCTACGTGTCCCTGAAAACAAAAATGGGTTAGTTGGTTTAATGTTCAAGTTTTTAAAATAATTTTCTGCGTATCTAAAGACTAAAATAACACAGAAATAATTGGCTACAACCATCGGGCAGTTGGCCACCACTCACGACATTCGCCAGGTCAGAAGATCCTGGAACAGAATTTTTTTTTCCAAGGATCTTGCGGGAGTTTTCACCTTGTTCCTCATATCTATTTTATCAATTCATTAAAAAACAGTATTTTTAATGAATTAATAAAATAGATATGAAGGGAAACATGCACTTAATACGTTGTGCTAGGCATTCTCGACCAGTCAACCAAGAGTGGCGGTAACATACCACGAGCATTTATTCGGTGTTAAAAAAAATCTTTTTAAATTTAACTCTTATTAAAAAGATAAGAATTAATACGACAAGATAAATTCGACATACTTTCTACTCTTCGACCTAGTTGGTGAGTTATGATTAGAGTTGAGTGGACTGTCGCTCAGGTCGGAGCTCGAGCTTCTGATATCGCCGTCCATCTGCAAATGAGGGATTAAATAGTCAATAAATGAGCCTGTTTCTCAGCTAGTACTCTTGGGCAAAAGATAAGACCGATCGAGGGCATAATCGATACACTCGACTGAAAGGATTGGTATGGTAAAACGAGTATGCCATATATTAGACAAACTCAAAGACCATTAATGCAGAGTTATTTTAAAGAAAAAGCTTGTTATTATTTTATATAAAACCATTATTTTATTTATTTCTACTAGACCAGCTTTAACTTGCGACTTCACTGGGACTGCGAGGGATCGGGGTACGACAATATTTATTTTAAGCGTGACTGACTAACAAATACGCAAATTCACAAAAAAATAAGTAAAGGACAAAGACATAACATGGACAAAGACATAACATGACCGCTGACCGCATCAGCGCGCGTCTAGCATACAATATTCAAAAAATTAGCATTACTGTCGCTTGCGTGGTGGAAAACTATTAATTTAAATTTTATTGCCAAAAAAGCCCATAAAGTTGTATACTTATATAGCAACAAATTGCGTATAAGATTTCACAACAGTAAACTATAAAACGTTCCCATTCTAGCGATTACAGATTGTTAAGTACAACGTAAACCTAAATAACCACAGTATTAAGGCTCCGTTCACATAGGAATGATCTTTATTGGGCATATATTTGAAAAATCTTATACCCAATAACAGTTCTAATTTTCACATGTTGACATCCTGTTGTATAAGAGTGTGGTTATCGTACTGACCGGCTTGTGAAAGTTCTTACACACATCAGTCACTTCAACGGAGGCTTGACCTCCGATCAGTCTCATCATTTCATCAAACAATATAGTTTAGTACAAGTCGTAGGACATCGTCACACGTCCTACACGTCACGACTGGCGCATCTCTAATTATGTCCCGTGACTGATCGACGACTTGACGGTGACGTGACGGATGTGTATGTATGAACCACGTAAGGAAAGTGCAGAACGTTTTATAGGCTATGTTTATAGGTAGTAAATATACGATAACGACGTTATAATGGCTACACAATCTTATTGGTAAGTTACGTGCCTACACCGAAGCCGGACGAGCAAGGAACGAGTCCATACGAGAGGCCGACTCAACAGTAGAATTGCTTATTAGAAGGGTTTGTAAAATTACTTATACAGGGTGTTCCAGAAATGCGTGGTCATATAAGGGTGGTGTTCTGTAGCTGCTATAGAGTGAAGAAACAAAGCAAAAAAAGAAGACTTTTAAAAAAAACGACGTCGAAAAACTTCAACAAAGTTCCAAAAAAATTTTTTTTGGAACTGTAGTCTTAGTAGTATTGATTTTTTCTTAAGTTTTTTCGCTGTCGGTTATTTTTTAAAAGTAAAAAAATTGTTTCGATAATTTTTTCTAATGTATAGCTGATACAGATTACCACCCTTAAATATGACCACGTACTTTGTGAACACCCTGTATAGATCTTATATCTCATATATATGCCCAAATTTTTATTTAAGTGTTTAGTAAGCAAATCTAAAAAATTTTAGAGAATTCCTTAAGCAAATAGTGGTAAGTAGAAGAAAACGATATGACGTCGCCGGGAGTTTAAGCCACGTAATGGTGAAAAAAAAACTACACGAAAGAAATACTGTGCCACGCACGAGATTTTCAAAAGTTGGATCGGCAGGCACATCATATTGTTGGTAGTGAAAAATAAATCTTAAATAAAGATTAAAAAATAAGCCCAGTCACGTCTGGCGAAGATTGACGAGTATAGCCGACCACAAATAATAGGAGAAGGATATTATGTAAAGAGCTCTTTAAGAATGGAAGAGATAAGAATAAAAATAATAACCAACACCACCCTGTTTTATTTTTCTGAATTTCGAAGTGTAATAATTGAAACAACTGAAGTCTTAACTTTTATATACATAAAAAAAATACAAATGGCTAGAGAATGTTACATACATACATTCTAGAACAGCATCTTTTAAGTTTAAAGAATCTATTATTCTCATATGATACAGTTCACTTACTCATGTAAGTTTTATATTTACATTTTGGTGCAATACTGGTTTCTTGACGATACCCGATTTGTTGTTCACTATGTTGAGTTCAGTAATTTCAATTACACCATATACACCTGTCACCCGATTATTGTAAACTTCGTAAAATTGTAATAAATCTTGATTAGATTATAAACTCTAGACATTTATTAGCGAAGCAAAGATTCTAACCAGCGCCTCTACTGTCAAATTGTGAAGCTGTCTAAGAACGACACTTTGACCGTTTTCGTACAGTGTTGCCAACGTGTGGGGAATTCCCCATTCTGCAGGAAATCTCAAGTTGAATGTCGTTTGTCTAGGCCCAGTCAGAACACTTTTTCAAGAAATCTAAATACTTATCTTATCCATTTTGTTAGGTTACTCATGGATATCGAATGACTCCCATTTTCTAAATTGATTTATATCGCTCGACCCATGCATTCAAAATATATCTATCTATTATCTAGCCTATTTTGTCCCACTGCTGGGCAAAAGCCTCCCTCTCCCTTTTCCACACAACTCTGTCATTTTCTATGTCGAACTAAAGGAGATTTTTTGGGATATCAGTCATTTTTGTCCTCAAATTCAGAAATTTGACTTACATACCAAGTGTCCTTCTTAGGCAACTTCTAAATTTCGCCGCTAGAGGTGCGCGCGTAATCTTTGCATAGCCAATTGTGAACAGATAATTTCGAATTCAATAAATCCCATCCAAATTCGATAGTTTATGAAATAACATACAATTTGAAAAATAGGTGTTTACAATCTGCCGCGATTTATTTAACTTACGTCGTTCGCAGTAATCCGATGGCACACCCAATCATGTTTCTCAGTATAAAACCTTAGTACACAGTTGAACACACGGAAAAATAAAAACATTTTCAACAATAACACTTTATTTATTTAATCTCTATGAGTTCGCTCACCTGGCCCGCCTTGATGGCCACGTAGGCTATCTGCAGGATCAGCCACGTCCACACGATGTGCAGCAGCAGCAGCAGGCACAGCAGCGAGTTGAAGATGTAGTACGCGGGGAACATGGGCAGCAGCATGGGCGCGCGGATTGATGTGCTGGAAATTAAAGACATTGGAGTTTACTTTGTGGTGGTTTTCTTTCTATTTCATTTGGCCTTAGCATCGGTGTTTAAGATCATTAAATTTTCCCAGTATTTGGTATAAAAGTTTACATCAACATGAATCTAATGCCCGAATTGCATGAGTAACCAAATTTTTTTGAAGATAGTTAGTTTTTTTGATGAAAGGATAGCAAGAATAATAATACATATAAAACTCTTCCTTTACTAGGTGATTGAGTGACTGACAGACAACGCTAAGCCGAAATGTGGGAGCACTAAGAGAGGACTTTCCGAAATGAAAGTGAGGGAGTTCCGAAAGTGACTGAATGAATGTGAAATGAATGAACCGATTTGAATGAAACATCCTACGCATATGCAGGAAACAGTGTTATTAAAAAAAAACATTGGAAATCTGTTTCTATGGAAACATTAAAGTCGGTCGGATTTATCAGTAACACTAATTTTCGAAAAGGTTCTCTGACTACTTTTTAGTCCTTAGGCCCTAGACAATATGCCATTCAATTAGCGAATGCGACTGTCGAAATGCCAAAATGTAAGAATTTTGATCACGTGACATTTCGATAGCATCTGTCAATCCCATTCATTTTTGACGTATTGACAATCGCCTTCGCCACGCTACCGTTGATAGAATGTCACTTGTCTAGAGCCCCTGGTATCCTGCTTATATGTAGGAAGTTTAATTCAAATTGGTTCATTAATTTCGAAAAATCAGGACATGAAAGTTTGTATGAAATGCCGTACGTCGTAAATGCTCTTATGATATCGTCATAACATGGCACAGTAACGGTATGCCTCACCTCCATATGAGGTAGAAGGGGTAGATGCCGACGCGGGTGCCGATCCACACCACGATCAGCATCAGGAACAGAGTGTCACACAGCTTCTGGTACTTCGCGTACTTTGATGCTTTCACTGACTGTAATAAAAACATTTGTACAATTTAGTCAATAGTGTCTATAATAAATCAATTTAGGAGTTGCCAATAACTGGAGCATTGATTGACTAGGCCCATCGAACGGTTGCATTTTTTAAATCGTTTTTTTTAGTTTTAATTTAACGCTATATAGAGATTGATAAAAATACATAGAACTTTGTACACCCTACAAAGGTCATGTCTATTTAATTATTCTTCATGGCAATCAGTCGTCATTTCAGAAGGTATCTTGCACCATTCTGAAGCAGCAGTGCTATTCTGTAAACATGTCGAAGTGAACACTTGGGCGGGGTGCACGACGGATGAGTTGTCAAACCATACAAATGAGATGGAATGACAACTCACTTGTCGTTCACTCCGCCTAGGTGTACACCGTGAGATGTCTACAGAATCAACCGGCTGGATACAAATTGAGGTGTGAGTAGGGCATGCTATCTGAATATCCGTCTATCCGGATACTAAATTTAGACCATGTATATAATATTTTTTAACAACGTTATGTAATTACCCATATTAGCAAATAAATGATTATGATTATAATATCTGGATATCCGAATACTTAGTCCCATCCACTTGGGAGTGGTCCATGACAGCAATTCGCACTGGAAAAGTTATATCGACTAAAACCTCAATAAAAACACAATCATACTTTAACAATGCATCAAATGTTAGGCAAAACATGTTGTCTCTCCCCAAAGATTACGTTATGGCTACAAAGCCGCGATCAGGACAATGCTGGCCTATGTCGCTCTAATTTAGTCGATGACGGCACACTCACAAGACTAGCCTGCCGATTTCACTGGCTGCTTGATAACTCCCCTTCATTTATACATTCAGCAGGAGGCAGCACTAGCTGCTGCCACCAAGCCAATGTACCAAGGCATTTGGGGTAAGAACCATACTAGCGCCTACGCTGGCTATACAGAATGTAGATATAGCTAATCCCTGATCCACTAAAACGAACTGAATGTCGCTATAACTATTACTAACATGTTCGGACATCTTATTTTCTTACGTTTTAATATCCAAAAATTCATTTAATTCATCTTGGATATAATGTTTTCCAAAATTAAAAAAAAAAAAACATGAAAACATCGTGATAATTATATGAATTTATTCGTATCATCAATAATTTAAATGAAAATGATTTACTGATTATATTCATTTACTTTACTTATCATGATGATATCCGAAAAATCCGGTTAATCCGGATAGTGTTTTGGTTATATCCGGATTATCCGGATATTAAAATGGGCGGGATAATTGCATGCTCAAGTTGTGAGCTAAACGCGCTTCAGAAATATTATGCTTGACGAATGGTAGTTTTAAACTCTACATCATTTTACTGGGAGATAACATATTAGGCCATAGTAATAGTGTCATATCAGTTTAAGATCTGGGCATTTTATCCTTTATACGTGTAACGTATGTACTAGAAATACAAACCTCAACAAAAATATCAGCACAGTCATGTAGCAGCAGAACAAGGGTTCCAATCCTGTGCAGATTGCAGACCCAGCTGAAGGACAGCAGCAGTATGGTGGCGATGTGGTGCACGAACATCTGCCAGAAGTCCTTGCGGCGCACGTCCCAGAACTGAGAGATGGTGAGCGACCAGTAGAACGCCGCCGATATCATGTAGTACCACCAGACGTCGTTTGTGAGGCCCTGGAACCGAAATAAATTAAGATTACGTAATGTATCCAAAATAATGCGAGAGGGGTTCGCAGTCGCGGAATTTGTTCGACGTCACCGCGGCCCTGGAACGCAAAGGGCATTAGGAGGAATGGGGGAGGAAAGGGCACGGATGGTTTTACGGCCGCTTTCTATAACATATCTCAATCCCAATCTTGATCCCGATCCTTGTCTGTAACCAATCAACGGCCGAGTTTGTGTCCTTCACCACACAATCCTCACCTTTGATTGGTTACAGACGGATCGGGATCAAGATTGGGATTGAGATATATTATAGAAAACGGCCGTAAGTCAGTAAGAGTCTGACACTCCCTGCCGCTCCACCCACAGCAGAAGAAGTCATTTGATGATTTCCCATTCATAAAAAAGGGTTCGTTTGCAAAGGTTTCCAAACGAATCATAATTTTTTTAAATATTATTTTAAAACCATAGACTTCTTATGTTCTCCTATGATGATGATGATGATGTGATCCGACCGATGTCGGCCAAGTCATGCTTCAGCTCCGCTGAAGTTATCGTTCGTGAGCTCACATATGGCTTATGCAACCAATCTCCTTTGAGAAGATCCTCGCACATTGCGGGCACGTGAGCACACCATCTATGCAATTATAGTTAATTGCATCTCTCGTTCTCCTATAATCTATAAATAAAGACCTATTTTCCGAATTTTTTAGGCTTAGAGATAAGGAAATCAGTGCATTGGTGGCCAAATGGTATTGTCGTGCGTTCGAACATAGGTAGGCACTTGAGCTCCCAAAAGAGAGTCATGGAAAATTTCGTGCAGAAAACAGCGATGCCAAAGAACAAAAAAATCTAAGGCGTAGGACATTCATCAAACCGCACTGGACTCGCGTGGAAAATCACAGCCCACTCTCCCTCCCGGACAGGAGGCCTACATACCAGAACTAAGAATAGTAAAGGCATGTATTTAACGCGGCGACAAACTAACCTGTTATAGGGTTTTAAAAATAATTAAGATGGGTAGCAAAAATAATAGGTTGGCAGCTACAGTGAAGTAACATTTTAAGTATAAAGTAGCAGCTTTATATAGAGTTGCGAGCTCTGTTTAAATTTAAATTGGCAGTGATTCTAGTATAAATAAATAAATATTTTTGGGTGGTTTAAAAAAAAATATCCACGAAGGGGATAGCGGGGTCTGTTCGCTCGCTTCGCTCGCTCACTTGACCCCGCCATTCCCTTCTAACCTAACCTGTCCGAGTCAGGGTGCCCCAAGTCACGAGCTCGCTTCGCTCGCTCTTACACCAATTAAAACACATATACGTATGACATCCCACTGTTAATATTAGCCGCCAAGTCATTATTTTTTGTAACCAATTAGTTAGTCGCCTAATAAATTGTTATTCGCCTCAAAAATAATTAGCCAATAGTAAATAGGCTGATTACGTGAATGAATGCACTCAGTAAGGGATTTTTGTTGCAGGGAGATTCTCCGCCCAAAGCAGGACGAGTCATATGATAATTTTCTATCCACAAAAAAGGGGTTTTTTTGTTTATACTTATTGATCAGTTGAATTTCCTTTTCCCAATTAAGCATAACGTAGTGTCAATACACTTTTAAACTAAGCAGCACACAATCTGTCTCAATCGAAATATCAAAATTAAGCTGTCAAAAACTCACTCATTAGAGTACAGTGAGCACAATAATTCTACAACTAGTGCTACAATGTAATTAGTGGACCAATTATTTTAATTTACAACAGCTGTCAGTTTTTACGTGTACTAATTGCATCGATTTTTTGACCGTCTGAGGAGTAATTATGCGTTATAAATAGAGCAGTTTTGGAAGTATTGATTGTACTTTTGTACCAGAAAATAAATGTAAAGAAAAAAACATTTAGTAGGTATTTGACGACCAAAAAAACACAAAATAAAATAAAAAAGTGGTCCTGTTATTAAAAATACATAGTGTGTGTGACTATGGTTACATCTGTAAGTTCAATAAATCTGGACTTTTTCACGAATATATGTTTTTTTTTTCCACTGCCTGCAGTTAAAGGCACCTTCTTCTGAGTTTTCAAGTACAGGATGTAGGTACTTGAAAAACTATAGTGTAAAATTTAAAAACCAAAATAATCAGACTTTTTACAAGCATCCAGCGTTTGATTAGCATTTTTCAGGTGAACTCTTCGAATAATAATTGTAGGGTGAACTGATTTCAATGTTCGATAGACTTCAAATGTTTTACAATCTGCTCTACTAGCCACAACTTTGAACCGTACAAAGTTAAATGAAGGACGACGGTAAAAGTACCTTTTTTAATCAAGTAAACCATCAATCATCTTATGTAGCAGTTATGCAACAGCTCAAGGCATTTAGCATGTATGTTATATAAAGATGATTCACGACATAACAACAGAATGAGGTAAAACAAAAAATTAATTCGAAATAAATTATTCATTAACCTTATATCACTGACAAAATCAGACTGAGTATCTGTTTATCATTTAATCTTCATATCGAAAGATTTTTATCGAAATAGCTGATGAATCTATAGTAAACATCGTTAGAAGTTCCTTTAGTTCAAAATACCGATTTTAATCATTTAAATTTCCACTTAAAAGGTCAGTGCACACGATACCAGATTTGCCTTGAACTTGATACTAACAAGCTTACGGCTATGCGATGGTATTATACTGATATTTCCATACTAACAAATTGGCTTAATCAACCTTAAGACAACTTAATTTTGTTCCAAGTTTTTAGTTGCATGATGGTTCGTCAATCGTTTTCATGTATGCCTTATGTCAATGTCCATTAAGTCCACTAACTTATAATATAATATGTTTTCAGAAGCGCGCATCAATCATTTGAATATTCAACCTTATGTCAACGTTTACAACAATCACTTTAGAAACTCACCTGATGAGGATACCCGATGTAACACTGGTCGATGTTCCACAGCCATTCCTTGTCCCACAGAGTGTACAAGCCGAAGGTGAAGTTGCAGATATAGAAGAGGACCTTCCAGGCATTCTCGGAGAACTTGACGAGGGTGGAGGGTTTGTCCTGGCCGCGACGGAGGCGCCACCAGCGTTGGACCTCGCGCTCGGATAGTTCGAGCTTCTTGGCTAAGAGTGCCGGCTGGAAAAGATGGAAAGAGGAAATTAGCATTTTTTTTTATAACATAAAGTTATGCCTGTATTCCCAGTAAGTTTGGCCAGCGTATGTGTCTTAACCAGGGCTCGAAATTCTTAACACTCACAATTCATCTTTTTTTATTTTATTATCTAAATAGAACTGTGCACCATGGGTAAATGGTTTTTTGGAAGGCCTTAGCCCAGTATTGAACGTCTTCAGCAGATAATTAGTGATGGATAAAATGAAACTAATTTCATATTGCTGGTAGCGACACGACATAAGAAGTGTCCACGCATTCCTGCGAAAAATATGGACAGCTGATTGTTCCTATACCTTGCGTCGTTCTGAAATTAATCATAAATCATAAAGACTCCCAATAAAGATGTTTGTTCATTTCCAAGGATAGAGTCCATTACCCTTGGCGCAAAAAGGCAATGCGCTTGTATTACTTTGTCCTTCATTTATCCAACCTTGTAACCAATCGATATGAATGTCTGTAGACAAATAACGTGAAATATTTATGACCTTAGCGTGAGCCACATAATTTGCCCCATACATTTCAGTATGCATAAAGAGTGGTTTGCTACAAAGTGTTGGTTATCGTTATACGATCTTACGTGTCTGTAATGTGATGTGAAACTACTCGCTTCGAGTGAATCAATATGTAGATAGGTATTGCTTTTACTTGTGTGTGTAGACTACGAGCGGATTTCACCAATGAAACTGAACGCGATCAGTACATCTAAACTGCGTTCAAGATCTGTCAGCGTCAATATTTCATAGAAAAATAGTGACACTGACAGCTCATAAACGTGTTCTACACGCTGATCGCGATCAGTTTTGCTTGGTGAAAATGGCCCTTAGAGACGCTTACGTTAAACACGGACAATTTGGAGTCGAGATTTTCAGCAGATTTTTAATATTCACATCATCAATCAAAATCACCGACAGCTGGCCAAAGTCCTCTCTTTGTTTGCGCCATCCCCACGCTCTTTAATTATATTTCAGGGGGAAATCCTTTTCGATTTCCTTCGACCGGAGGGAAAACAACTCATTTATAAAAACAAAATACCTTTCTATAGAGAATTTGTATTTAGAATCTGCTAATCAGTATTTAAACTAATCACATGGATAGAAATCTAGCCGCGTGATTCTTAATTTAAACCGCCTCCATATCAAAACGTCCTATTCTCAAAACATTATATTAGCAAATCGTCGTATGAGCAGAACGTCCTACTGTCAAAGTAAAGTTAGGTATGCTGAAAAAAACTATCGGTTTTTAATCATGATGGCTCATTATTTAGTTTATTTTCAAATTACAAATTAAACGATACGGAGATAATATTCCTCTGGTGTGGACACAACTTGTATCGACCGACACCCTTTTCCAATCTCATATTTCAAGTACAAAAGCTTACGAAGACTGTGGTAGAAGCAGAGTTCAGCGCTCGAGCACTGCCGGCACACCTGTGCTATTACGTAAGATAATTTTTTTTGGGAATTTTCACATGTCAGTGCTCGAGCGGGGGCTGAAATCTAGAGCGGCAAAGATTAAAAAACTATAAGGAGACCAGAATCTTGAATACGTATTTCCGGGGCTGGAACCGTCGTGAGTGGTAAAGACTCACAAACCACCACGAGATCAGAATCATAGAAAATAATTTCCGGAAGGGGCCGCTGGCAAGATTTCACTCTGAACCCAATTCTAAAGAAATCTACTCTGACGAAGTCGCGGGCAAAAGTTAGTCTTTACAAATAACAACGCTGAAGAGTTTGTTTGTTTGTTTGTTTGTCTGTCTGAACGCGCTAATCTCTGGAACTACCAGTCGAATTTGGAACATTATTTTTGTATAATAGCCACATTCATGGGGAAGGCTTATAATACGGGAACGGGGAAAATGGGACATACGCGTACGAAGTCGCGGGCAAAAGCTAGTTTTATTTTATTTTTCTATGAATAAGCCTGTCTACACGGCTATGTGTCTTAGTACAACAGAGGACACCTGCGAAGTTACGTACATATGGTAAACCTAGTCTTTACGTGATTCACGATTCACGACCGCGGTAAATAGCAATCAAAGTAAATAAATTGCTAGGAACCAAGTCATAACCAACTTTACGCCTATAAAAAATGCTGGACACCACTCGTGAGTTGTAAACAGATATGATATGCTATCGAACGTATTATGTAAAACTATTGATAGTAAATATTACGCTTTGCTAACGCCGTTATTGTATTGGTCGAATTATCTAGCATTATGTATGATTCACTTGATTAAAGCTTAATGTGACAAATTCGTAATTAGTTAATTTTGTGAAATGGGAATTCCTGGCTCACTGTGCATAGGCGTCAGCCTAGTACAAAGCGATCGTAGCGCGAATATGCAATCGTCGCTTTCGACAAACTCGATTACGTCGTTTGTTGATGCGTGAATACGCGTTGCGTTCGTCGCTTCGTACTAGGACTATGCCTAATGATGGAAATGGGAATTCCCAACTACGTACATGATCCTACCCATCAACACGTATGTGGTGATAGTACTTGAATCTGTATAATAGTCTCACAATAGGTATAAAGCTTCTTTTGATTAAGATAAATGAAGCGTTATCACCGAACAAACTTACCGCGTGTTAACTATTTCAGATCATTAACGGAGTTGACTCATACGGCTTTTATAATTGCTTTCTAACGATATAATGGGCTGATTTAGTAAGGGGTGGCTATTTTTAATAAGTACAATAGTATTTAGGAATGCATTAACAATAATAATTTATTGCAAACAAGGCACGTGCCTGTGGAATATAATAATTTTAATAATATACAAAAGATAATATAATACATACTATTTTGTATTATTATACGTGTATATATTTAGAGATATATTTGTAATTTTGTTTTTATTATAGTTACATTTTTTCCTACTCCTCCGCTGTTATTTTTTGATTAATTTCGTTGCGGGATCCAAGACAGTTGAATCATTTCTCCGGGACTTTTCGAGCTTCATTGACTCGGCGTTTTTCTGGTGGTCGCCACTGTTGATTCTGGCTTTCAGGAGTTGCAGTGGTTTGGGAATGTGTGGCGGGCTTGTCCCATTAATACAAGAGATATGTTTTTGGTTTATGTACGAACCCTTTGTGCGAAGGCGATCGCTGACTGTGGCGAAGCTTAGGTTTTTAAAGATAAAACATCAAAAACAGAATGGTACAGTAAGCATAATAATTTTAGCTAATGTCGCCTACAATTTGAATGTCGTTATCATCACCGGTCGACAATCCTCAAGTACTGTTCACATATTTACCTATGATAGCACAAGATTACACGGTTTACCGAGTATTCGGGGACCACTTGATAATAATGACATTAATTTTTCCATCAAGCAAATAATACCTCCACAATAAAATTTATTAGAGGCCTGTCCGTGAAACAATTACATTATCTCTGATATTTTTATGTCCAAGGTTGCAAACTGACAAGGAAATGTGTTATCTGTAGTTTCATATTACTTTTGAATAGAAATTAAAATTCCACCAAAATTATAGCCTAGTCCGGTAGTGACTGTGATCGAAGAATCAAATTACATTTAACAACGAAAGTCGATAATTAAAACACACTTGACTACATGAAACACTGCAAATTGAATTTAGATCATTTCAAATACAATAAAACTCATTCTATTTCGACAGTATACTACGCAGTGTGAATTTTTCAAAAATCTAATGATCCAGTTGTAATATTTTCATCAAATTGTGCTCGAGACTCCTTTTAGTGTTTTTCGATATTCCTCATAGTTTCTGATTTTAAAAATAATTATATATTTATGTATAATTAATAACTATGTAAGTATTATCGAGAAAAAAGGTTTACAATCTAAAATCTTACTGTGTTTGCAACAATCCGGTGTCAGACGTATGTTATAAAAGTAACCAAATTTAGTTTCCGACCGTACCTCGCAATGAAAAATCAATGCATCAACTTCAGTGCTGTGATAATAAAAAAAAAATCTCATGATTTTATATTATTTTGGTTCATTATGTTATGTTTTTGTGACATGAATGACGTTAACAGCTGATAAAGCAACGTGTGATTATTTATTTTTAGAACAAAACGCAGTAAAACATGTCGATATTTACCTGTTTCAGTTTAGGTGAAGCCTTGTAGATTTTTTCTAGTTTGGGATTGTTGGGTGCTCGTCGTGGCTTCGTGTTCTTTATGCCTAAGTATGTACCGAACGGAGCGATGGCAAATCTGCAAAAAAAGTACGGCGTGATTATGTTTTTGCTTGACTAGTTTCTTGGGTACAAGGAAGCTCCTTGACCCAGTAGTTTCAGCCATTTTGAGGCGATAAAGCCGCCCATTGTGTCACCGTATGTAATGTTAGCTTCATCTATCTTTTCTGTAACTTATGTATGGTGTGCATAATTAACAATATACTAACTATTTTACGTAAGATATTCAAACGAAAAGTAACTTCGTTTTATTCAATTGTCACAATCATCATCATCATATCAGCTGAAAGACGTCCACAGTTGGGCATAGGCCTCAATAGCAGAACCAAAAGGGTGATATACTCGTAACCACAGGGGGGGAGTGCATCCATCGCAAAAAGTCTCAAGGTTTCTTAAAGATAAGTTGTAGTCTTTTAAAGCTGATAACACACATGGTGCTACTTTAAACCGGTGCAGAGGCTCTTATCAGATATCTCGGCAGTTCTTTTTAGGATCATAGATAAGACACACTTCCAGTGTTTGCTGAGGCTGCATCATTTGACTACCATAAACATACACAAACATGGCGCTACGATAAAGAAAAGAGGAGCTTTAACGTTGTGTGTGGGTAGTTTTATGATAATGAGTCTAGATGTCTGTCAAAATGTAGGGAATTTAGAGGTGTCTTTGACAGATTGTGAATAAGATGCGAATACGGACTTCTGCTTAAAAGTTTTTAGAATTGGCCCTCCTGTCTGATATCTAAATCGATAGTCAATAGATATTTATTTGTCAAAGATAATCTTTGGAAGGACTGGTACGATTACAAAAATTCTATCACTGACATAAAGCTACACTATAATGCCGGGCGCCATGGGCTACTATTTTGCCACAAAATGGCCACGGGAAAGCAACTGGAAGAAAAGCTGGTTAACTATGATAGGGATTAGCTATGTCCATAAATGGGCATCGAAATGGATTTCCCTGAAGATGAACTGTACCTGAAGAAAAGACAGAAATCTCGGTAGTAGAATGGAAAGACGAACTTGATACAGACATGAGACATGCTGGCATTCATCAATCTCATTTCAAGACCTAAGTGTCGATCGATACACGATACATAACAGTCAACTTATTTTAATGTTGTCGTTGATCGTCTGCGGATCGATAAATTATAAAGTTTGGCTTTTGTTGATTTTTGATTGTCTATAGCCATTTCAGTTTATGACGTTACACGTGTTTTAGATAGTTACAAATAGTTGCAGTCATCTATGATCCTGAGATGAGATTTGCATTTCTGGGTGTAAAAGGTCAATTGATTCATTGAGGATCTAATGAATGCCACTTATGAAAATAAACGTGGCCACTTAACGGCCACAATTTTTTTAAGGTTCATTTAAAACTCGAAAAGAAAAAAAAAAGAATACGTAAATAAGAAACACCCTCATTGATTTATGGACACGAAGTGCCAATCACCAGTAAGGTCATAGCTATACATTGTCAGAAGAGACATAAAATTAATTAATATTGCGGTTTTCAATGACAAACTATCAGTCCATAAACTAATAACCCTTTCGCCAGATGATAAGAGGCTGATATTTACTGTTTTTATTTTATTCTCTGATATCAGAGGCAATATCCGAGTCTGGGAGGTGTACCTGCAGTCATTTATGTTAGTGGCTTGTGCCGTTAATCTAGGATAATTTATTTTTAAAAAATGTGTCGTACCTGTAGTCGTACTGGGACGTCTGATACTGGACTGAAGTTAAAAAGTTTGTAATTCATATGAGAAACCAAGCTTTCGTGTCCTAAAATGTGACGCTTGGTATGATGAAGTCTTGAGGCTTTAGACTTCAAAAATATATAAGAGGTCCTTACAGACTCACAGAGTAACCAGGAGTGATTATGTAATTACAAAGTACATAAGTTTTTGGATCTAGAACAAGTGAGCATCCACTCGAAACCAACTTGACACGATTTTGTGTATTGTTATGTTTTTCTATGTGTATAGGTAGAACAAAACGATCTTTCGTTATGCACAAATGGCAAGGTGAGGTCGCCTACCGAAGCTGTCCGTGAACGGAGATTAGCACATTTTGAAGGCACGTCAAAATGTCTAGCAGAAATTATCACACGCTAATGAACAAACAATGAAAAGGAAAGTATTATTTGGGTTACTTTCTCGTGTAAAAGAGATTCTTACAGTATTTTACACGAACATAGGTTCTCGGAGTTGACTAAAATTTGCGGGTAACTTTTACGGCTTCTGTCAGCAGGAGTTACTTAACACTTTCAATTATTGAGGGTTGAGGGGAAGCCATTAACGTGTTCTCAAGTGCTTCCAATAGAATCAAAACCTTTTCGATTAAACGAACATTCCTAAGGCATTGGGATAATTATACGACAGACATGCATGGCTCAAGAATAAAAAAATGTCTCATACTAATTTGGCTGATTGTTTTGGCCTTGTATGAGACTGAGACATACTTTGGATTTGCCCCTTGAATATTTTACATGGTCGTCAGAGACATCTAATTACGGAACGAAGTTTTTAACTTACACCATAATCTCGTAAATATCCATATTGCTGCCAGCAATATAATCTTATTCCTATGAGATTTTTTGTTTCGCTTTTACTCATAATTCGCTGTACCAATTGTGATGATTTTTAGGGTTCCGTACCCAAAGGGTAAAAACGGGACCGTATTACTAAGACTTCGCTGTCCGTCTGTCTGCCACCAGGCTGTATCTCATGAACCGTAATAGCTAGACAGTTGAAATTATCACAGATGATGTATTTCTGTTGCCGCTATAAAATAAATATTAAGTGTGGCTCCCATACAACAAACGTTTTTGCCGTTTTTTATAGATAATGGTACGAACCCTTCGCGCGCGAGTCCGACTCGCACTTGGCCGGTTTTTTCTATACAAAGATGGGACCCTGGAGATATACAGGCTTCTTTCTACATAATATATAGTGACAATCTATATTAATTATTGAGAGTGAAGTCTCTCACAAAACCCAGACAACCTAGTAGAAAATATTTGTGCATTTTCTGTAACATATTATACATAATTATGATTGAAATAACATCTCAACAGAGGGCCTAGCACGAATGTTTTGACGTATGGTAACGTTACAGTATCGTTAACGTAAGTTAATTTTGAATATAAAAAAACGATAGCTAACCCCATTGTATTTTGGTTTAATTTTATGCGACATACACAATTTGTATCATACAAAAATATGAATATATTATCTAATTCAAATAAATATTATGTGGGAAACGAGTACCTACCTATTATAGTTATAGCAAAATTTTACGTTACTTCAATATACGTCAAAACATTGTGCTAGACCCTCTGCTGTTCACTTCCTCCTACATGCTTTACAATTTGTACACTAAACGAAGATAGACAAGTTCCAGCTACAGGTTACCAGGGGCATGACCAAGTCAACTCAATTTGATCCAGCCAATCAATAATACGAGTCTCTCTGACAAATAGCCATAATAAATAGATAAGAGTGGCATACGTAACACACTTGATGTTATCACAATCAATGTGCTGAATCTATATCGTTGTGAGTCATATACTCACAAATTGTGACTCAATTTGTTTAGGAAATTCTAGGTACTGTTAGTGGAACTGCTGTTAGTCACAGGTCAAAGCCTCTCGCGTGTGTTTTGTTTTCTTTTAGGCAAGCGTACTCCATCGTCGACAACATTACCGCTTGAGGACCAATTCTATTACTCTGGTACTCTGGTGAGATTGTGCTCAAACCGGAGCCAATCAATAATAGAGTAGATGACAAAAAATAGTAGTTTATGCAACGACCATATAAAAAGGGTTATTAAAACACGAGTGTGGGTTTATCACACGAGGCGTAGCCGAGTGTGATAATAGCACCACACGAGTGTTTTAATACCTAATTATATGCCGTTGCATACACTATTTTATCTGCACTCATACAGTTGAAATAAAATAAGTGGAAAAATAGTTAATTCCAATATGGCGGATATTCTCATTGCGTATTCGAATGACTGCGCAGCGCGCTCAAACATAGACAAAGATAAAAGCTGGCTCATTGACTTAAGTCAATGAGCCCGCGCCAAAAATTAAAAAGAAAAAGTGTGCTATAAAAATTAAAAAGTTATTTTATGATGCAGTTGTTTAAAAATCGAAGGAAAATGTTGAACTGTAATGGTTTTTTTTTTAAATTTTACCTATCCACGAAAAAAAAGTATGTATTTATGCATTCGTTTTTGAACTCATATTTAGAACATTACGTTGTGAGTGTAGATAAAAATCTAATTAGTCCGTCAGATAGATTTCCAAAACGTATTAGACACGTATTTTTTATTTTTTTGTATGTCAATAAAAAATGAAAACGATACAGTGCGTTGAAAACTCGTGTGACGTCACGAGCCCCCACTCCTGATCTTTCGATACGTTTTATCTTCATCATTTTTTATTGATTTGATTAAGCAAAAAATACGTGTCCAATATTTTTCGATAATCTAACTGACGAACTAAATAGAATCATATTTTTTTTTAACCAGGAATCATCCCTATTAATAAAATAGGTAAGTGCTTTTAAATATCTATTTTGGCGTGCCTAGCCGTAAAAATCGTGAACCAGATGAGCTGAATACCAGTACTTTAAATGGAGGGACTGCCTGACCACCTAAACCCAGTTACTAATCAACAGGACACCCCTAAGACTGGTAGTTTTACTTTCGAGGTTCTGACTACCCGTAGTTAAGCTGGCGAAAAAATTCGTAGACGAAGCCCATACTTGAAGCTTGGAAAAATTGAGGTCCCCATAAAATTAAAAGAACGTAGAGTAGAAAAAATTCAAACGCCGTAAAATTGTCAAATATCGCGTGAAATTGTACAAATACATTGAAAACTACTGAATTTGGATGGGATCTATTGAAATCAAAACGATTTTTTCACCTTAAATCGAGAAAATAAATCTTGATTAGATTATAATTTAACTATAAGTAATCTAATCAAGATTTATTACAATCTTATGGATTCTGCATTTTCCGGTGACATTCATAAATAAAAATCTAATCATATGATTAGTTTACCAACTAATCCTAACCATTATGATTACATAAAAATTTAAAACTAATCATATGGTTAGATTTTTTTCGCTAATCAGTAGATTTGCAGTTCTAATTTCAAATTCTCTATAGAAAATTTGAATCTAGAACCTGCTTATTAGTATTTAAATTAAGCATGTGGTACCTATTGTTTTTTTATGATAAACCTATTTGATGTCCGGTAGGTACAGATACTTTTTCACATCCATTCAGTTTCTGAGGTTGCCCTTGACACAAAAATTATCTATTTGGCTAAACTATTCGTCATTTCTATGACAGTACTATGAATACAAGCTGCTCTAGTACATATTCATGTGAATTGATTTGTGATTGGGGAAATCCTTGTAACAAGTTTTCTCTTTTCCTTCCAAGTTTTCCTTTTCCTCTATAATACAGAATATTATGGAGAATATGGATCATGGATATCAATATAAATGAAGAATGAGAATGAGTGCTTTATCATTTGAAACAATTTATGCCGTGCGTCCTTCTTTAGGTCTTCTGAGTCTAGTCTTGCCAAGATGTACTGTGTTAACCAGTGTTAATGGGTTTTGGAGGTCTGGTAGGCAGCCGCTCTACCTTAAGATACTGGTATTCAGCTGAATCTGGTTTGACTGGAAGCCAACCCCAATATAGTTGGGAAAAGGCTAGGCAAGCAGGCAGTCCTTCTTTAGGTCACAGAAGTTCGTTTCGTTTGTACCGGTAGTAGTAGTTTTGGAGCAAATATACTTTAAAAGACTGACACAAGTAATCCTTATAAGGTCTGAATTTTGCATTTGGACCTCGAAATTTTTTTTTATTTTTTTTTTTATTATTGATAGGCACACGCTTGACCACTATATCACCTGATGGTAAACAATGATGTGGATCATAATTATAAGTTGTTGGTGTCAAAAATTCATAAGATTTCAAATTATGAGTTACTGTTTGTTTTAGTACTGTAGTACCGATGATGTGGATCATTATTTACAAGTTGTTGTGGTCATAAATTCATAAGATTTCAAATTATGAGTTACTATTTGTTTTAGTAGTGTAGTACCATTTTACGATGTATTGTTTATCAATATTTATACTACCACTTTGTACCTCATATGATCCCACTCATCATTCTGAGTCAAGGAAAAGGCATGGAGCAAAAACGAATTCTTATGAAATATCAAAACTAAAATATTAAAAAATCTTTCCTTAGCAACAGTAAGGTGTTTTAACCATAAAATGTAATGACTATAAACATTTTAATAGGTATTGTAGATGTATTGTTTATCAATATTTATACTACCACTTTGTACCTTATATGATCCCACTCATAATACTAAGTCAAGGAAAAGGCATGGAGCAAAAATGAATTCTTATGAAATATCAAAACTAAAATATTAAGGAAAATCTTTACTTAGGTTAAAACACCTTACTGTTGTGTTTTAACCATAAAATGTAATGACTATAAACATTTTAATAGGTATTGTATAAGAAGTTAAGAACCCTTACAGAGTAAGAGATAAGAAAAAATATAGCCACGGAGCCAGGGAACAAATCATGTTAAGAAATACAATATACTTGGTACAAGTCCAAACAAAATAATTATAAAATGCGAAACTGGACTGTATATTTGTTACACCTCAATCACCAAACCGATATGATGAATTTTAGTACAAATAAATGGCACCCTGAAGTTGGTTATAGGCTATTTTATTGTGAGTGAAGCCACAGGCAAATACTAGTTTGCCATAAAATAATAAAGAGAACAGAAAGTTACATTAAAACACTGGTCTATAAAAGCTTTGACAAGAGGCCAGACATTCTGCATTCAGTAGTCAAAAATTACAAGTTACTGTTATCATTACAAGGCTATGCTAGTTTCACACGTTAAGCACTATTGTTACAAAGCTGGAATCGCATGCTATAAAATCCATTTTTAGATTTGAAGTGAACGGCTTTAGATAGCCTTACATTGACATGTAGTATAGTGCAGGCGCCAGAGAGAGTTATCATGTGTGAAATCTGAGGACAGTATTCTGCCAAACGATTATTCATAAGAAAGGCACCTTGCGCACTACACGGCCACATCCACAACCACTGGCCGCAATAACCAGATTAACTAAGGCAACGAGATGGCCATGACGACGGCTAGTGCCTGCAACAACCATATTAACTAAAGAATCTGGTTGAGTGGCCACTGGTCGTGGCTGTCTAGTGCATGAGGTGCCTTAGTCTGAATATCGAATTTTTTTTTTAACAAAGCTTTACTAGCCTGTAGCCTCATTAGTAGGTATTTATATTTACAGCCTTTTGTAAATATATTTATACTGTCACCTCAATCAACATCGAGGAGGAGTTATCCATCAACTCCAAAAGACGAAGATTCATCAGTTAAAGAATTTTTAATAGAATTTAACATTGTTTGTTGTGGAAAAAAATTAGTTTGAAAAGTTCTTAGATAGTTTAGATGTTTTAAGGTTTTAAGTAAGACAACCATACTTTAATGCTCATTGTTTTTAGGTGTATGAGGTCATACTTCCTGTATAGCAAGGACTAAACATAATTATGAACACCTACATCAATCGGCAGTGTCTAGTACTACCTACTTACTTTTAATGTGCAGTCTGGCTTTCTTCTTAAAATGCGATTAAGATAATTCTATTAATGTATCTATGATAAATATTGGTAGGTACCTTGCAAAAATAGACAAGTTTACTTTTTTTGCTAATGACATGCTCACAAACTGGCCATTATTTTTATTTATCATTATTTACTGGCAGGTGTAATTTATTTTATAAGCAACGTAATGTGCGTGCCAATTACGATAAGGAAATTATTCTAATGGCAAATAAGAATTCGATTCTTCAAAATTTGAATTGCTACGGTAAGTAGGTATATTTTTTCTTAGCTGCAATTATGTGGACGAACTGAAATTTTGAAAGCGATATTTATTCATGCCTCATTGAGTTTCGTGAAAATTCATAAAAAGAACGTCAATTTTTTTACTCGTCACACGGTAATATGCCTCACGCGATAGAGCGCGATTAGGTTATCACACTTGCTGTTTTTATATCACAATTTCTTTAACATAATAAAATATTTGCGGTAACTTACTTCTCTAACACGTAGCGCAGGAATATAAACACGAATGCTAACGGTATAGGATAGAAAACGTGCGTATGATCGGTGTAAACCACCGCCTTATCGGGACCAGGAGCGATGTCTGCCCATGTCGTATTCGGCGGTAACCACACGTCTTCATTCCAAAACTTGTCGAGGAAATACCTCAACATATTTGGCACTGTATTCTGTTTTGATTACTATTTAAATAAATCCAATTCAATTTTTACAATGTGTACGAGCACCTCACAGCTTCATTGAGTAAAAAGTGACAGATAATTGTAGCGAAGTTGCCATATATAACCTGATAAATGAGTGGATTTTTGATGTAAGTCCGTTTATTTATATTTAAAAAAAAAGTATTGTGTAAATGCAATTAAAAGTAAAATAAATAATGATGATGCATGATTAACTGCAATGACGTGGTCCGTGGTTAGTGATTATTATATAGTCCTTTTGCTTGATGGTAGCACTGAGAAATTTGAGGGAATCGGACATCGGTTTATTTGAAGCCACCTGTCTACAAGTAGCACTTTGAGTGAAAAAAATATCATGTCTATAACGTACTTAATTACTGTTTTATTTTAATAATAACTGTAAGTATATTAAAATAATGACAAATCAAATAGTTGAGGCTACCCACTGACCGTTGTAAGTACATAACAAGATTACTTTCATCAAAAATAATAAAATCCTCTTAGCAATTAGCATCGTAACTTTTCGTATTGAATCGTCTTTATTTCAGATAAGTAGGTCATCTACCAATCGAGTTAGTTGCCGTCACTTAAGATTTTGCACAAGAAAAAAGTTAGGTACTTTTACACAATTTAAACCACTGCACGCGCGACTTTGTCAAATTTACATCAACGACATCGGATGTCCGAAGTTGCAAAATTCCAATGCGCACACGCGCTATGTTGCCATCTTTGTTTTATTTGTCTTATCTATCTCTGAAGTTACTATTATTATTTTTGTAATTGTAATACCTATCTAGTTTAACCATAGGTACTTTAAATGTAGTTTAGTTATTAAACTTTTTGAGGGTATCTAAGTTTGAGGGAACTTTTAGAGTCACCCGAGTCGTAACCTAAAAATATTTGGAAAATAAAAAGACAAACAAAAGTTTTAGGGACTATTTATTTATGTCAATAAGACATGATATTCGATATCTTATGTCTGTTTATTTATGTCCTCGCGTCAACGAATTTCGTTCCAGAAACCGGGTGTTATAATAGGTCTACGAAGGTAAGCCGTTAAAAAGCGGTTAGGCCGTTTGTTCTGATCTAAATTATTTTCACTTTTACTGCAATCTGTAAGTGGCCCATCATCAGATACTTCAGAGCTAGAACTTCGGATGTCGTGTACAATCTAAAAATAAAGAATACGATAGTTAACTTTAGAACCTACTGTAACATAACATAGGTTAGGTACCTAACTAAACCCTGTATTCTCTCGAAAGCATAGTTAGCTACTAGTATCACTAACATTTCCCCAGTTATGTTCAAGTCCAATGTAATCGAAGCCGTGCCTTTTTTTAGGACTAGCCCGCCATACCTACTATTCCAAACATCATCAACACAATGGCGACCATCAGAAAAACTGCGAGACAATGAAGCCCGCCAAGTCCCGGAGAATCGATTTAAATTTATTGGATCCCCGATCCCGCAACGAAATTAATCTAAAAAAGTACAGCGGAACGATAGGATACAAATAAATTCAACTTCCCTCATAATAATATCAGTATTAAGCAGGAGGGCCTTGGGTCCAGAACTATAATGCAATGACATATTGCCCGGTCTGGGAATCGAACCCTAGACATCCTAATTTAAACCTGCGAAGTCATGGGCGTACCTAATTTTTTTGCAGTACGTACTTAGGATGGAAAGGCGTTGGGAAACTAAGAGTATTACGCGGTGTCCTGCGTGAGCGACGAACTCGACGCGACGCGACGCTGCGAACGCGACGAACGCGATCAACTCAACGGCATACCCTACATGCGGCCTATATGACAGTCTGCGGCGAGACGCGACGTAACGCGCACTTGTTTTGAGGGCGACCAGATGCGACAACACGAACTATAACATTTTTCGCCCTAATATTAAAATTAAAATCGCCCTAAATATTATATTTGTTTTCTTTCTGTTCTTTTTACAATATTTTTTTAAAAGTCTGTACTTTAAATATGAACTTTCAAGCAAAATTGTAGTACAGTACAATTTTGCTTGAAAGTTCATATTTAAAGTATCATATTCTCCATGATTCGAGAAGTAATGACCAAAATCACGTAGGACATTTGTCGCGTATAGCATCGCGTCGCATTACGTCGCGCCGTGTTGCGTCGCGTCGCGTCGCGTTCATCACTCACGCAGGACACCGCGTTAGATATCTTCATCAAGATTCTTGTCAAACTTACCCCAAAAGCGATGGAGTTGTATGCAACCCTCAGAATCAGAAGGGACCAGTATATCGACAGGAACTGAAGTAAATACAGCATAATGTTCAGTACATATCCAGCGAAGTAAGTTTCAACAATTGTTGGCGCTCGAACTGATGTGCTGAAACCGAGAAAGTACCAGTCAATCGAAGGCCATTGTTGCTTACTAGCGTCCCTTCCAAGGTCTAGGAAGAGTAAGAAGTAGAAGAAGAAGCAGAAGTCAAGATCACCTTTATTTATTGAAAGTAACCCCCCGGGTGTGCAAGAGCAACTCTTCAGCCAATGCTGGACACTGGCCTCTCTCAAGCATCACTACATTAACAATAGTCTTATAAAGCATGTACTTTGAGAAGAATGCGAACACCCTGGAAACTTTTACCTTCGTTGAGGTCGAGACACTCCAGCCGGTCGATTCTGTCGACATGTCACGGTGTTCACCTAGGCGGAGTGAACGACAATAGAGCTGTCATTCTATCTTATTTGTATGGTTTGACAACTCACCCGTCATACATCCCGCCCAAGTGTTCACTTCGACATGTTTACAGAATCGCACTGCTGAACTTTTCGGCCCCACGAATCCGTCCTGCGAGCTACGTGTGCTGTTATATGGCACTTTTCAGCAATTTTTAGACTGTTTCAGTGACTACCGAAGGGTTACTCTAAAAGGGGGTACGAGTAAATACCTAAATATATTGACCTAAACAAAGGGGAATAAATTGAAATTCAGCAACAAAATCCCTACTAATATTTTAAATGCGAAAGTAACTCTGTCTGTATGTCTGTCTGTGTGTTACGCTTGAATTCACTCTAAAACGGCCGTTTGTATAGCCTAGGATATGGAGAAGGACATCTACTTTTTTAAGCGATAACCGACATCCACGCGGGTTGAGCCGGGGGCGCAAAGCTAGATGGCATAAATTAAACAAACACTGTGAAATGATAATAATTACCTGTATATATGTAGCGGAAACAGGCACAGCCTTGTGTAGAACCAAATCGGCATGGAGGCAAAAAATATCAGCTTAGTGAGGAGGTCGAACTTAGCCCTCTTGCATGCCTTGCAGAGCTTAAACGAGAAAATTATTGATTTAAATTAAAATAGTATGGAGGTTCTTTCTTAGGTTACAACTAACCTAATGTGATATTATAAAATCAAAGGACCACATACGACTTCAGAAAAGGGGTTCGAATACATCGGATTGCTTACGTGGTTTACAGGGTTACGATATATTTTACACTGGTCGGTCACCCACCGCTTTTGGACATCAGCAATATCAAAGGCATTGCAGATGGGTTCCATCACCATTCTTCTGACCCAATTGATTTGGGTCAGTCTTCTTTTATCTTCATTATTATAGCCATGTCTTAATAAAGTGTAGCCAAAGAGTAGGTACAGTGATTAATATCTAAACATTAATGAGAGCGAGTGTGACCACCACTCATCACAGCATACAGCAAACAGTTCTCAAAAGAACTTTTTAACACAGTTCTCTAAAGAACTAGAACTCTGTTAAAGAAATACTGCAGGCACTGCTAAACACACACGCCGCCGTCGTATTCTTTGGTCATCGGTCACCGCGCACGTGGACAATAGTTAGTTACTTTTCTTTATCTGCTGCAGTGCGATTCCGTAAACATGTCGAAGTGAACACTTGGGCGGGGTGCACGACGGGTGAGTTGTCAAACCATACAAATAATATGGAATGACAGCTTACTTGTCGTTCACTCCGCCGGGGTTACACCGTGAGATGTCAATAGAATTGACCGGCTGCATCTTCTCTCGACGAGGGCCGCGCGACGAAAAGGCCGCGAACGGCGCGCACTACGCGTCACCCTAATTGCAAAATTATACATTCAGGTGTTAGGTTAGGTTAGGTTAGCCCTTTTTGTGTATGAAAGCTATCAAGCGCTGTTTTCTGCAGAATGCACCCATTAATAAGTTTGCAAATAAACCCGCGGTGGCGCACCATGCCCGCGCACCGCGTGCCGCGACACAAGCGTCTTTAACGACAGCGCACGGATTAAATGCAGTCAGCAAAGTGCTGTGATGTGATTGGTTAGGATTCCTGTGTTATTTAGGTAGTATTTTTTATTGGAAGGTCATATTGTAACTATTGTAAATTGTATAAAAACAGACACAGTTTAAAATAAACGCGGCGGACATTCATTTTACATTATTCGTGACTTTTCTACAACTCGGAGTTATAATTCTAAAATGGGTCACCTTCCTACCTCAATCACAGTCTCAGCGCTATCCAGCATCGGCATCAACACAGCCCCGGTTCTGTACATGCTGATCTGCCAGCTACAGCACAGCAGGAACGCGGTCAGGACATGGTGGACCAACATCTGGACGTCGTCCTTGCGCTTCACGTCCCGGAAGAAAATGAGCATTGACGCCAAGATGTGGGCTGTGGATATCATGTAGTACCACCATACGTCGTTGGTTATGCCCTGAAAAAAGAATAGGAGCTTAGTTAAGAGTTTAAGACATCATCATCATCATCCCGGTAATTGTTGGCCAAAGGCGTCTCTGCTAATGTCCACGTTTCTGCGCTAGTCTCATCCAGGGTTTACCCACAAAATCAAAACTACCGACAGTCTCGCTGCCAGAAACAGAGCACATAGACATCTCGTTGCCAGACTACTGATGCTTCTAGCATAAAGTTTTTAGACGCCACTCAGTTACTAACATACCATCAATAGCTGTCATCAGCACGATTTGAAGGTTCCATACGGACTCCATTTAAGTTCCATAAATTTATTGACAAACATCTGTGAAGTTTCGCCGGTTCATTCTATTAAATCCCGCAAAGATAGTTGCAGTTATCCACATTTGGAATGCTGACCCAATAACGACGAAACGACTTGAAACTAGAAAATGAGGATGTAGGTAATAGATATCCATTTCAATATTAACTTTACCTGATGCGGATATCCAATAAAACACTTATCGAGATCCCAAAACCAGTCTTTGTCCCAAAGCATGTAGAATCCGTAAGAAGTGCTACTGGCGAGGTAGAAGCTGTTCCAGCAGTGTTCGCAGAACTTAGCGAGGTTCGAGACCTTATCCTGATTACGGCGGAGACGCCACCAGCGTTCCACTTCGCGTTCTGTCATGTCCAGTTGTTTGGCCAGGGCAGTTACCTGGAAAGATGTACGTTATCTGGATTATCCCATTACAGGTAGTCTCATAAGATCATGTGGCGACATATACAGCTACATGGGAACTAAAAAAATAAGACCTGACGTCACATAAATTAAAAACTACCTACAACATAGGGCAGTTGCCAATCAAACTAAACAACCATTTCGCCGGGCATTCTACCATGCCTATGTAGAAACCCAGTCCTTGCAAGTATTAGGCACATTTTATAGAAACTACAGGCGATAAGTTGCAATAGAGGCTACACAAGCTACAGGCATGCGTTTTGGGCATGAAGGAGCCTTCTCGTGTGGTGCAATTTGTTCCATCAGGCACTCAACTGAACCGAGCGCTTGGCGCATCCTGGACAATCTCACCTAATACCATCTGAGACTGGCTAATCCTTCCCTTACGGTGGTAGGGCTAACGCCCGCCTGGTTCGCGACCACCCTCCTATGGGAGTCCGGCGTCAAGTAGCCTGCTGTTTTTCGTCAACGCGTGGGAGTACTAGTGCCTCAAGGCATCTACTGGGCACGCTCGCTCCATCACTGACCTCATCCATCGCTTTTCATAAGGCGTGATCGAGGTCAAGAGCTAGCCCATTAATCAATAAAAGGCTGTAATAGAGGGAATACCCTAATACGACAAATTTCAATAGAAGTTTGTCGTAAAGCTATCTTCTGGCCGATATGGCAGAATGTTTAGTCGACCGAAAACCCGCGCGTTAGAGGACAACGTCATCAACTGATTTAATGAACTCCATTCATGACGTTGTTACCGTGGTACGTCCACGGTAACAACATCATGATTACGTTTGATTTGTCGTGCCGGTTTGGTAAGGTTTTTGATAAGGTACTCACATCTTTATTCAGGGTAGACCGGCGATACGCTGATTCCAATAAAGGTATGTGTTTTAACTTCCTCTTCTTTTTCTCAGTAATACCTAAAGCTCTACTTATCGGTCTGAAGCAGTACCTGCAAATTCACAAAAGAAAAACGCGTTTGTGTAAGTGTGTCCAAAACTCTAAACACATAATTATAAGGGCTAACCACTCACACATCAACTCAACACTGGTAAAGTCTGGCAAACGAAAGCGTGACCTGAGAAAACGCGGCAAATTAAAAAAATCTTAATAGCCAAGTCTTGAATCCTCCATAAGTGTGCTAAGTGCTAAGGATTAGAACTAAGCAAAACCAAACTGTCGTCCTGAAATATTCCCCGTTTATTCTATACAGGCTCATCGTTCCCCTGCACAGCCTGGATAGTGAAGGACTGTTTTCCATTGCCTCATGCATGACTCAAGGAAGGTGCGTAGAGTAATGCATCTATTTTGTACAACTCTAACACCTTCATGAGCCATGTATGTGGCACAGAGTCATCTTAAGCCTTCTTATAATCTGTCCAACATGTCGACAGATCCTTGCGGGAGTGACGGACCTGTTGGCTTATGGCCATGTCTATGAGGAGTAGCTCCTTAGTGCCAAGGGACCTCTTCCTACATCCATTCTGAGAGGCCGACATTATCGAGTTGTTCTCTATGTGTTCATTAATTTTCACTCTCAGGATTACATCCACCCTGAGAGTGAAAATTAATGAACACATTAGAAGAAGAAGTTTATAGACCTTATTATTATTAAAAAGTAATTCTTTACTAGGAAGAATTCTCCTGCGGCTGTCGCAGTGGAAGCGGCGCGGGTGGCGGCACCGGCGGTGACGGTGGGGCTGCGGCTGCGGCGGAAGCGGTGGAGGAGGAGGGCTTCCTCTTGGCCCCCGACCTTGGCGGGTGGAGCGGGTAGGTGCAGAAGCAGGCTTTGCCCCCAACCCAGAGATAAAATGTCCCCTTTAACTTCTGCAATTCGTAGTTCTGCATTTCTTAGGCTCACTATTATAACTGCTCCATTAGTCTCGCGGTCGCAAAAGCAAGTGCCGAGTGTGGGCCGTGGAGTCTTTGGGTTTTTCCACTAGGAATATCTCTGTGATAGCCCGTGTTTGGATGTTGGTGGTGTGACACCCTGCTGGCTGGCCTCAACGAATATTCCCAGTCTAGATAAGTAGCTTTTGTTAGGTACCTATGTACTTTAATTATTGTAAATAAGTACTTTAATTAATTATCTGTGATACGAATTTACACCAGCTTTTTATGATTAATAAGTGCTTAAAAGCACTACGATCAAGAAAATTTTGTTTGTACTTATGTCCCTGATAATATCACTTATCTACTAGTAAAACCAAATTGGAAAAGTCTGACCGCCAACCCCCTCATCGCAGACGTAAGACAGACAGCCCGGGAGTTGGCGATCCACGCCGCAATGAAAGTACAGCGAATTGAAGTGGGGGCAATAGCTTCCCAGTCGCCACCCGGTGGCAACTGGGAATTTTATTCCCGATTGCCACCTGGGGGCAATCCATGCCCCACATGGATTGCCCCCCCAGCAACTGGGAATATTCGGGTCTCCGTTGCGAAAAGCCGCCATGGCCCCGAAATCGGTTAAGAGAACTATATTATAGATAATTAGATCTATGTTTCAATTTTACTACTTACTGGGATATGAACGCTACAGTTAGTGTAGTTCTTAACTCAGTGAGTAACAAAACTCAGAAAGTAAAAAAGTACTTAAAATTAGTAAAAGTACTTCGGCCCTTAACACTTTGAAAAATGAATATAATTTTTGAGAGTGCGAACAAATCGAGCTCTTTCCCTATTCGAGCCAAAAGATAAGATAAGAACAATGCGCGGGCCTTTCAAGTAGGTACCCCAGGGTCAAAAAGTACCTTGGTAGGTACTCAGTAAATAAAATAGATTGGTAAGAAGAAGGAAACAGAAAAATTGGTACAAAAGTGATGCTTTTGCGTTATAGTAGGTAGGTATTATTAGAGTTCTTAAAACGCGTAAATCAGGCGACACACAGATGTGCTTGAGCGGTTAAATAAAAAAAAAATCTTAATTGGTTCAGGACTTTCTGAAATAACTTCCTACAAACAAGCAAAACAATTTGTGTAACTAAGTAAAAAAATACAGTGTACCTACTTACTTGTCCAGCAAATATCTCAATACTAGTAGCCCCACGACCAGCGGTACTTGATAATAGAAGTCTCTGGATTCTGGGTACAGCACTTTCTTGTCAGGCCCGTTCGTCACATCTGTCCATTTGATGCCAGGAGCCAGCCACAAGCTATCAGTCCAGAAAATGTCTGATAGCCACTTCAGCATGGTAACTTTTCCAACCCCTTCGGGATTTTGGAAGAGATCGAGGTGGAAAAGAGATCCGCCCCTAAGACGACCCACTGACCGAGCTTTCAGACCAGTAGTTATAATGCAAAAATATCAGACTTTTTATTCAAAGTTAAGTATTCACCTGGTTTATTTTTGTAATTTATGATGGTACCTACAATACAATGATCAATATTTGTTGGGTTTTCTTTATTTTTATTTTATTTCTTTAGGTTGGGTTGCAATTAGATGAATGGTTCCCTTTATGTCGAGTCCTAGGCTTTTACGTCGAGCCGAGAACCTTCTATGAAAAAATCGTTTTTTATACAATAAATCCCAACCAAATTCATTAGTTACCAATATCTCTGTCTCTTATTATGTTATGGAAAAATAGTTTAAAATTTCACGCGATATTTTCAATTTTCGATATTTTAAAAGGCGTTTGCAATTTTCCGATGACAGATTAAGAAAGATAGGTCGGCCGGGTTGGGCCGCTCGGTAGGGCCTACTTATTTGAGAAGAACTAATACAACAAATTATACTGACTTTTAATTTATATCCTGACTGAAACTGTTTTGTTTTTTTTTTCTTTACGGATGAAAAACCATCGTAATTATGACTTCATCCTTCATACTGACTAAAACCCATCCGTTTTCCTCCTCATGCGCTTTGCCTTAGCGCTCCAGGGCCGCGGTGACTCTTTAGAAGAAATTCCGCAACCCTGGATCCTGGGATGTACCTAACGGTATTAGAAAGCGTAAAATAGCAACATTTTGCAAGACCATTAAATAGACTCTCAGATTCGACGTAAATAGACTCAACATAGAGGGAACCAATCAAAGAATTAATATGAAAAGTTTGTGATAAATTAAGCAACTACTACTTACGTACCAAAATCAATTTAAGACTAATTATTGTCCGAGCAGAGTAAACGTACCCACTTCACTTAACATTTTTTTCAAAATTTTTCATTTTAAAAATACTTATGTAGAACTTATTACTTAAATAAAATAGGTAGGTACGTTCGATATGGTAGGTACTCTTCGCGTTTTTAACTGAATGGGCTTAATTGAAACCTGTATTTATGTAGGTACCTGCCCTTATAAACTCACTGATCTGGTGTGCTCTTGTCACAGTTTACTGATTCTACATTTTATTTAGATTTAAAAAAAAACCGGCCAAGGGCGAGTCGGACTCTTCAAGGTTCTGTAGTTTCGGAGATAATGGGGGAGGGAGAATGCTCAAAGGGGTTCGAACATTTTTCTATGGGCCTCCCATCACCATTTTGATATTTTTTCAAAATCGCGGGGCACGATGATACAAGTATTATATTGTATGGGTAGAGGACACTTAAAAACGGTGCTTAAAGTGTCCCGTTCCCAAATAAAAAATAAATCTTATGTAATAGGTAAATTCGCGATTAATTCTGGACACACCGATGTGTCGCCGGTGCTTGAGCGAAGATTATCCTGATATCACTAATAATAAAATATGAAATTATTTCCATTCAGTTCCAGGACCGAAATAGATACATAGGATCCTATACCAGGATATACATGTCAAACAAGATAATATTGATTGATGGGATTGCTATGACGATCTTCGTAATCATGTAACAAAAAGCTCTAAATGTATGATTGCAGAATGTGTCATTTAAAATCATGTCTGTAATAAACATTGGCGAACAGTGCAATAATAGATAATACAGGACCGAAGATGTTTTACTTATTTACTAGTCTAATTTAATATACTTGTATTAGTTTTGTAACAAATAATTAGGCCGAGTTAAATGCACATGGAATCCATACGTTATTCTTAATAATCATTACTTATTTTGTTACCATTCAAATTAATTAAAAAACTCTTGTTTCATTTTGATTCTGGAAACAGTAACAAACATCCTAATTCTATAAACCCTTCACAATAGGCAAAATGTTGTTTGTTTTTCTAATAGGTTTTTTAATATTCAACTTTTAATTTATTGATTTTTATTAAAAAAAATAACGACGTCAAAGAATCGTATTTTTACTTTTCGCAGCAACCTTTGTATTTTTTTGCGATTTCGGTGCGTTACTATGCAAGTTCTTAATAAAGTGGTTTACTTTCTTCCAATAAGTGCTTGAACTAAGCTGGGAACTATTATTTGATGATTTAAAATGCATCTATGTACGAAATAAATATTTTTTTATTGATAAGCCCAATTTACATTACGAAACAAGTTTCATGCATGATGAAATTAATTTCATAACACTACTTTCAGTAGGTACCTGTGAAACTAGTTTCATTAAAAATAATAGTGTCGTGAAATCCACAGTATGTCTGTGTTCATGGCTCCGCCAACATCAAAGCTTTATTTTGCATTGCAAAATGTTGTCATACAAATGTTACTTATAGTAAAAAATTAAGAAAACTTATCTGGAAAGAAAAGATGTTGGTGGATTCGAGGCTGGCTAGCAAGAAACCAAGCTCGACTAATAAACACACGTCCTCTCAGCGCAGGCGCTTTCGCGACACTAGTTTCGCGTCGCGTTTATACGATGAGATTAGTTACATGACACTAGTTTTATCCAAAAATCGCGCGCAACACGAAACTGTTTCAGTGTCGTGAAATCGATGCATGCATTGTAAAACTTGACGTTTACATGTGAAATTTCTGGTAAAATTAATGTTACGGAACTACTTTCATGCCACTAGTTTCGTAATGTAAATCCGGCTTTACTTAGTCATTGTTCGCACATGGCGACTTTACCTCCAAATATATCGGCAACGTGACACTTTAAAGCACCGTTTTTAACTGTCCTCTACCCATACAATATAATACTTCTTTCATCGTGCCCCGCGATTTTGAAAAAATATCAAAATGGTGATATATCGGAACCCTTCATTAGGCAGGTAAGAAATAAGTTTCGCCTTCTGTAAACTTCTTAACTGGTTGCAGCTGAAGCTGTATAGATATGGCCCTATCAAATAAGGTTTGTATAGACAACAACACACAACACCACCCGTTAGCACTATAAATGCGGAACCTTAAAAAGGATTGATAAACAGTAAAAAATCTTTGTTTTTAGGTAGGTATATACCAACCTTAAATAATTAATATGTTCCGCTAAATAACCACAAGATTTTAAACACTATTAGGAATAGGTAATCTACTTAGGTTCATCGACAGCGGCGGATTCGTGATTGTTGTTTGGGGGGCTTGACACACTAAGGGTAGGTTTGGGGGGGGGGGGGGGCTTGAGCCCTCTGGATCCGCAAATGTTTATCGGGGTGCAGGCGAGTTACAAATACAAGTGCACTCTCTGTTCCTTAACTCTCATAGTCCGATGAGACGGCAATCCGACACACCGACAGATAAGGCGCAGGAGCAACGGCTTTACGTGCTTTTCGAGTCATGGGGGAATGTTTTGAACCTTATACCACACACATACACACTTTCAGAATATAAAATTATAGACGACACGGTTAGCGCAGTGGTTGAGCGATTGGCTGCGGCGCTGCGTGTCACGGTTTCGATTCCCGCACGGAACAAATATTTGTATGGCCTACAGATAAGACGTTCCGGGTCTGGCTGTTTGTGTATGTGAGCTTGTATGTTTGTAAACGCACCCACGATACAGGAGAAATTCCTAGTGTGGGGCAACGTTTAAAAAAGAGAAAAAAAAAATGATTGCAGTTATTCAAAAATTAAGTAAGTACTATTATTTAAGCCAATGTGTATCCGATGACAGAAGGTCTCACAATACAAATATATTGTAATCGTAATTAAACTTTATGCTCGAGCACTCAGAATACAGCAGTGCGATTCTGTAAACATGACGAAGTGAACACTTGGGCGGAGTGCACGACAGGTGAGCTGTCAAACCATACAAATAAGATGGAATGACAGCTCACTGAGCATTACGGTTTATGATCAAGTTAGGTTAGAAATTCTCTAATGAAAAGATCCAATAACTGCCTAATCGGGGAATCGAGCGTGAGGTATTGGGTTCGATTCCCGGGCATCGAACCGAAACCCTCACGCTCAGTAGGTGCGGTTTGCGACTAGACCAACGAGGCAAATAAAAAGGTTATTGTGTCGTTGACGGCATCGCAATCTTTTTATTTACATATAATACAGCATGAATTAAGTACTTAAAATGCAGATTTGTACAAAGATAATGTAATGTTGCAAAATTTAATGAGCATAACACAAAAACACCAAATAAATAATAAATTAATTTATGTAGTGGCGTACATCGATTTTTAGTTTTGTTTCTTAGATCTTTTATTTGCGCACGTGTCTGAATAATGAATATCAAAGTAACGAAACCTAAGTTCAGGGTCATGCAAGTTAATGAAAAACAGTTTTAATTTCATATCATTTTATTATTGTTTCATCGCATACAAAAGAGACTATCTTGCAAATCATTTTTATCTCGCAGAAGTTGTCACACACATTCATCTAGTACAACGACCCACTCATAATTTTATCATTATACCTTTGAATAAAAAATAGGCTTATTCCGAACAAAGTTAGTCACTGCTGCCTCGGTTGTGTCTTAGCACAAGTTCAATCAACGCTGCCAATTTATAAGGCAACATCCAATCGCTACTTTAAAAAAAAACAGACGCCAGTTTAGAATAAACTGGCATTAGTTTTAACCTAAATAAAAGTACATTGTTGAATATTCAAAGCTCGGCTCAAAGCCGGGAATTGAAAATGGAACAGTGCAATAATAAATTGGGCATCAATAATAATATCTTTATTCCTTAGTAACAATGACTCATTTGTGTTAGGCATTGTCTAAGGATGTGTGGCGTTTTCTTTAACATCAGGAAATGTTAAAGAAAACAGGCATAGCAGTGTGGGACTGACAGTTGTGAAGTAGAAATACATGAATCATTCTAAATTTAGATCCACTTGCACCGTTTTAAATCACTAAATGCATACTTGAATTAATAATTCTTGATAATTTGAATCTAACGAAACCAACTCAAATATACACGTTAAAGTTGTGTTTTTAAGTTGATTTTTATATATTCATTTGAATTAGAAAGGCCCAAAAAAAATGGGTTGCAATGAAATTTGAACTTTGTGTTGTCCACCAAAGAGTTTCTTGTTAAAAAAATCATCAAATATCTTAATTTCAAGTAAATATAAACTTATTTATAACATCATTCTGACTTTGTCATAAAAAAAAACAGAAATATAACAGTTTAGGTACACCATACAGCGTTAAATACATTCTATGATTTGTGGAGCAAGTTTGCCAACCGAGCTAAACCTAGGCAACAGGGACTATATTTGCGAATCAAACAAAAAAAATTAACTTACCTACACCAAAACAACAACCATAAGATACGCACATTTTCCTTTTAATTTATTAAAAATATAACCGTGATAATAAAAATAAAACTTTGATGACAAATGCAAATAGGACAGAGATCAACACATACAATACAAATTATTATTATTTCACATACACGTTTTTCTACAATATTTCTCACATCCATTGTTTTAAACTTTACCTATTGTGTATATTAACAACATTTAAAATATAGTGAAAGGCACCAACGTATCATGATAATATTTTATTTGTACATTATTTAGTTTTGAAGAGTAACAGTACAGTTATATAGACAAGGAATTCGCTACAGGAATGACTAAATAAATTGAAGTAAAAGGCAGCGGCCTAATTGTGTAACACATATATGCTTTCATTGTCACATTGCAACCATACTAATTGCATGTTTAACGTTGTTGAGCATCGAATTTTTAAATATATGAATCAACAATGCATATGGAATTCCATTCGATTGTGAATGAATATAATTATGAGTTACACAATTAGGGTGCAGATGTGTAATTGCGTAGCACACAAACAATTGCCTTTTGACAATACAACATCATTTATTGCGTTATTAACGGTGTCGAGCGGCCTGAATTTTTTAAACAATAATATAATAATAATAATAATAATTTATTTCAAATAATCAGATAACAGAGATCCGTAATGGAAGTTCTTCAACTTTAAAAACTTCGGATTACGATAGAAAGTGCTAAGGCAGAAACCCTGACTGCAATATCGGGGTGCTGCTTTAACAGATAAATTAGAAAATTGAACAGACTTTTTTAAGTAAGTAAGTAAGTGCTAGATTAATAAATCAGAACATATCCGTAGGCTATTAATTTTAGCGTTTCCTATAACTAAAAGAGAATATTAATTGCCAGAATCAATTAAGTCTTTTAGTCGTAGGAAACGCTTGTATTTCTTTAGCCCACTCACAAATATAACGGAATAATAAAATTTACTTTTTTATTCCGAGTTAATAAGGGGTAATATTATATATTTCTTTATTATTCTTATTTTATTCATAAGAGCACTGTCTATATTCCTATACATGCTAGATTATATATATCTTAGCAACCAATTCATAAGTACCATTTGTTATGTAAAATAAATACTATGAAACATACTGGTATCTTTATAAAACTATAACAACACTTATATGCACCATTTAATTAAGTTTATCCTTACAATATAAACTTTGAAATAAATATTTTGGTGTACTCGTATAACATAATTTAAATGATAAACTGGGTTACAGTTACAAATCTTATAAAATTAACTAAGTGCGTACCCTTATACTTAAATACTCGTCCATTTTAATACACAAAGAACACAGTAGCAAATATCCATTTCAAATCATTAACCTGAACCGAAACAAAAAAAACAAAAGAAGAGTTTGATAGGGCCAAAAGAGAGCATAGACAATTTCGCATTCTGTCGGCGATAAGGATTGCTAAAAAGTAAAAATTGTATGGGTTGACAAGCCGAAATGTCACGTGCTCATATCCATTTTACACTTTGCAGTCATTATCGAATGATAGAATGCTACTTTGCCTAGAGAATAAAGTCGTTTTTCTGGTGGAACTGACATTGGGATTGGGACACCAACAGGGATTTTCATTTTGATAACACAAAGAATTGGTCGCTAATTAGTCAAAATTAGTCGCCAAATATCAGAATCTGTCGGTCACTGGTTCAATAGTTATAAGCGTTTCTAGGTGGCTGACCTGGGGAGAATCTCCAACCTTGGCCACATTAAAATATTCACAAATGTAGTCAAGCTGAGGAGATTTTCTGACAGATTCACGACTAATTTATTGTGTCATCAAAACTAAATTCCCTGATGGTGGCCATTCCAGTGTCAGTCACACGTTTTTCTGTTAACAATACAATTTATACCTATTTTATTGTTAATGTACTTGCACCATTTTGATCACATCGTGAGTTTTACAACAAATGAGTGTGTCAAATCGACTCTTACGCACACTAAGAGAAGGATCAGAATAAAATGAGCTTTAATGCACGTTTAATTCTACAACAACCATAATATGTACTTATATGTATTTCCAGGCAAAAAAAATGAACAATTCCCTTAAACATCTGAACAAAAATAACAAAGTTATAAATTAAATGGTAGTCGTACAAATACTACGCTTGTAAATAAAATTATTACTTACTCCTTATTACTATTAAATTTTATTATTTTTATAAGCTTTGTAAAGCGTCTTTGGGTGTATTCGATAGTATCGCTTTTTAAATATTACTTAACATTACTTGTGTCTCGAATATGAACTATAGTGCGACTACAGCTGTACAAGAATATTTTGGCGCGAAAGCAAAATCGGATCGAATGACGCCATCTTGTTTTTTGATGCGTTAAGGAATAGGCATAGAGATTCGTTGTCTTATCTGTTTATTGATTTGATTAATGTACAAAAAAAGATAACAGTGAAAACGTATCATAATTTTATTGTGTTATTTTATTCGTTAATGATCGGCCCTCTCTCGAAAACACAAACAAAACACTTCATAAAGTTAAAAAACATGCTTATTGTACCCTAATTTCTTATATTATTTTCACAAAATGTTTATTTACCCTGATAGTGTCATTCACGCGCCAAAAGACCTTGTAGCACTGCAATAGTCATAGTGCGATTCGACCATCGACTAAATAACAGTCGGCATAGTTGATAACTATTTCACTAACTAACAATGTGCATATACATTATGTCAAATGATATGGTTAATATTTGTTCGTTATTATTATTTCCTATTACATATTAAGACAACATTAGGCCACCAAGCGGAATCGGCGGGAAATTTTATAACAGTTTTATGTTTAGAATCGATTTGGACTTTCCTAGTTAATACCGCATTTGAGGTGAACAAGACTCGATATATTCCTCACTGATGCTCAATATACCACCTGTACCAGAATAAACGCAATACCTCTTATGGGGTCATTGTACACGGCGCGTTGTGTTCCACGCGCGCCTCAAAGAGATGTCAGCATAGTAGACGGGGCCGTTAGGGGCAGAGCCTGCCAGAGTACAGCAGTGCGATTCTGTAAACATGTCGAGTGAACACCAGGGCGAGGCGCACGGCGGGTGAGTTGTCAAACCATACAAATAAGATGTAATGACAGCTCAGTTGTCGTTCACTCCGCCTAGTTGAACACCGTGAGATGTCGACAGAATCGACCGGCAGGATTCTGTTCGAAAGACTCACCGCGGAGGAGCACGTATGGGTTTTAGTCAGTAAGAGTCTGACACTCCCTTCCGCTCCGCCCAGAGCGGGAGGAGTCATTTGATGATTTCCCATCCATAAAAAAGGCGTAATCGTACTCATCATTTTGAATAACTTTCACTATGGCATCCACACTGAAATCGCGAAAGAAATATCAACTGTCCCATACATGTGCGCATAACTCGACAAAATCACGGACAGCTGTTTTTTTTTTCACGATTTCGGAATTGGTCCCATAGTAAAAGTTGTTCATGATGATGATTACAATGATCCTTTCAAAGGTATAGCGTTTATTCTGTTACACGTTGTATACAAGGTCCAATTAAATAAGTTGAAACTTCTCATCTGCCTAGAAACATGACATCAGAGGGCTTAGTGTGAGTTTTTTAACGTACTCCGTCTACGTTAACGTTCACTTAAGTCATATTGTATGGAAATAAAAAGGTTTTCCGTTATTGTCACCAGACGGCGCTTATTCACTTTCAATACAAATTGACGTTTACGCTAACACGATCGAGAACGTTACAAACTCGCACTAAGACCACAGACCTATTTCCCGATATATATAATTATATATATATATTCTCGAAGGCTAAGACAGAGCTGTACCTACCAATAGTACACCGACATTTCGCCAGGTACGTTAAGTCCTAAATAATAAGTAATAATGGGCGAGCCTATTGCCATCAGCCGCCAAGCGCAATACAAAAACATTGAAATTCCAGACAAATAAACGTAAATAACTCTTTGCCCGACCCGAGAATCAAACACAGGACCTCAAGCTAAGCAGTTGCGCTTGCAACAATTTGTGAAGGTCTATCAGGTTATTTATTATGACCTTGCAAAATTTCATGTATCTTCAGTTAGACATACCGGGGTCTTGTTCACCCATAAACTCTAAATAGCTCTTAAGCTTAAGAAAATCTTGTGAAATAGGAACAGGCAGAAAAGTTAATAACATCCTCCGAACGAGTTGAGGTAAAATATACTTATTTGAAAGCCTATTTTCACTTGAGTAACTAAGGTTTTTGATTTTAACGTTGTATTTTTATTGCGTTCTGTACAAAACATTTCCTTTGTGGCGATTTTTGTAAGTAATACGTCCTAAACCTGACATAAGCCGCGAACTAAGGGCGATTATTTTGATCCGTAGTTAACTCAATTAATGTTTAAAAATTGTGGGTAACGTTGAAAAGCGTTTTCCGATCAATTGTTAGTAATTAAAAAATAGTTAACTAATTCTTATTTATTTGACAATTGCTCAAGCTAAATATTAACGAAATTTACCCACAATATTTACCCATTGGTTGAGTTAATTACGAATCAAAAACCCCGCCCTAAGTCAAACTTCTGTTGAAGTCACCTTGGACACTTGGTGTTTATTAGAGAAGACTCTCCCAAGCCCTCACCTCACATATATTGGGTTGTTTGACTCGTTGAAACAGCTCGGGGCTCATTGCCATACATCCCTATACTAATCACCACCATATCTTAGTGAAGCGATCTATTAACGCAATAATATTTATCGTTTTGAACCTAAATATAAAGACATGCGCGCTTTTATTTCAGGCACTAATTTTATCTATTAGATTTTACCCTATCTAAGAGAAGATTAGAACATGACGTGGATGATAGACATTATTTTGAAAATAAAACTGAAACAAAAAAAAGTAAACATTTTGAAGAAAAATGTTGCAATTACTTATTTTTTTTTTTTTTGAGTTGCATAAATAATAACAACAGTGTTGTAAATATGTAACAGTAAGACATCTAATTTCTAAAACTGGGTATCCATATATTTTAGGTATTATTTTATTATAATATGATTACAAAATGAATAAGATGTTGCATTTACAATTTTTGTTTAGTTTTGACAGAGTTGAGCGCAAAATGTGCCCTATTCATCTCTCTTTTGAATTCAGTTTTATTTGAACGTGTGACAAGTTAATTCTAACACAATATTATAATTTCTATCATCCAGAATATTTCACCATGATTTTATTAATATAATTTTAACAGGGGAACTCCTTTATATTCACTATGATTACTAAGATTTATTTGCTTAACTAGCTTCAGTCAGACTAAGATATTTGATCCAAAATATTTCCATAACAAATACGATTGTAAATAATACTTTAAAATTTCCTTGATTATGTATTATTTGGAACGAATAACAAAGAAACTAAATACTCTAGCCAACACGCCAGAGCGCGCCCAGCTGAATACGCCCAGCTAGAGTTAATAATTATTTAGGCAAAGTGGATACAGTTCATATAATAAATCAATATGATCCAACTGCATGGTCCCCCAATAAATAGCATACTTACAGTTAATATATGTATCTTCAATGTATACTAAGCTTAACCAAGAATTATTTATATTAATTAGCTATTTTAAACAATCACCTTTCGCTTGCCAAAAGCACGAAGTTACACGATTTAAGTGTTCTTAAATATCGTAAAAATAGTACCATAAATTCTTCATTATTAGTTACCTAAATAAGTATTGTGACTTTGAGAATGGCAACAAAGGATAATAAATGTTATCCCATTAAGATAAATACGTCTTTTGAATGTAATGTAAAAAAAATGTAAAATAACAACCTTAGGTTTAAAATAATAGCCCAAACAGCAAGAACACAAATTATTCAGACCGTTTTTATGAAAAAATGGGGTCTAAATTAATTTTCAAGCACAAAATCAATGCAACGTGATTTTTATATTGCTACCTAACGCCTGGAAAATTTGGACGGTGATATAAAAACAAGCAGTACAATCGATTTTGATTTAAATCAATGTCACCTTGACTATTAATCGAATCAAATTGGATTCGATTCAGAACAGTGACCTTATACGACAAAGTTGCACGCTGCTTTTATAGTTATAATAACACCTATAACCAACGAAAAAAATAATGGAATTATTTCTTTGAAAAAAACAAAATTTATATCGCAGAGTACCATTTTTTATTACAAGTACGTAATATAACTGAAATACTTTAAATAAACTATTTTAAAGTTCACAGTAGTTTTTAGAAATTTGTGATATTTAAATTTCAGCACCATCATATTTTTGGTATGAATTATAAAATATTTATATACTTACCATTTTATTTTTCGGTAAGTCAAGTACACAAGTACTTTTTTGCGTATCATACTTGTTTTAAATAAATGTAAGTTCACAACAAGAAGTCTTCTAAATTAAAATATCAAATTCACAGAATGATGTTAAAAATATTCTGTTTGCATTTTCTTTCTGGTAAGTATTGCTTATTAATTAAAATAACTTTTTGATCAACATTTTGTAAATAGCGGTAGCAATAAATCATTGATTTTATGAATTTATTAGGAATCTTAATTAGACTTAATACTTTTAATAAGAACGTTCTGGTTAGTAAATAAAAATCTAACTTAGACATAAGTCAATCGAATTTATGTTCGTTTTAAACATGAGTCATAATAATAATTATGAACTTTTTTTTCCTAGGGATGTCCCCATACCTACTTATCGACAGTTTATAGTGCCATCACTGCATCAAATAAATAATATCGATTAACTGACGATAATAATTACGGGAACATCCTTTACCCGAGAAACTTTAAGTCTATCAATACTTAGAAATCTCACGTGTTTATTATAATACGGACTTAGACATACGAGTAGTTCCATTCACTCACGAATGAACAAACAACACAAGAGGACGAAGATTATGGGGCCACACTACTGAACTATTTTGTGCTTGTTTACTTGATCAATCCCGTTCCTGTTCTTGTGCAGCCTTTTGAATATAATCTTCAGCCACATAATAAAATATGTAATTAATTATTTGAGTCATATTTTTTTCTTGATATTATGTAATAATATGCTATGCAGTTACAATACCAAACCCAGGCTTATATAGGGTAAAGAGATACCCGTACGCGTTAACTTGGCACCTGGCTCGACAAATTTCAAATGACGTTTTGAGGTTTTAATTTAAATTGAACAATTCGATTTCGATGAAAACAACATAAACGCGTTAGCTATTCAATAGTTCAATTCAAATTAAAACGTCAAAAAGTAATTCGAGCCAGGTGCCAAGTTAACGCGTAAGGATAGTTTAAGCAGATGGCGTAGTAAATCTATCGAACTGTTTCAACATCTCTGGGAAGGTATAAAAACTAAATATTGTAATTGCATAAAATAATATTGTCACGAAATTTCACTAAGTAAAGGCTGGTTCCATAACTTTTCTTGATACATTATACGCGGTAAATTGCCTGACGAGAAACTACCGTGGTAGTTAAAGACTTACAATCAAAGGGCCTAGTGTGAGTACCTATTTTAACATTCTCGATCCCGATAATGTCAACGTTCGTTTACGTCAAATCTTGTGGAATAAAGAGGTTCCCTGATACTATCACCAGACGGCGTTTACTCATCGACGTTTAAATTAACGCGATCGAGTACGTTTAAAAACTACTCGACAGTAGGAAAGAAAGAATTTACTCTTGCCTTGACGTGTAAAAGAGTAACTTGTTACCTATTTGCAAAAATAAATATCATTTATCATTCACTTGCGGGGTAAAAGTTTGTCTAAATTCGCATAAGACGCTTGGAACTATAGACATTTCCTGAGACGCAATCCAACAACTTCCATAATTCTAACCGAAAAGGCATCGGCTTAGCTTGCATATACACTAACTAAAGCGTAAATGTGGCCCCGTATATTAACATTAGTGATATATCTAGTTACAACCTTGTAACGTGGAGTGTAGTCAGTGTGGCCGCCCGGGGGCGCCACGGACGCGGAGATGGCCTGGGCGGTCCGCCCGACCCTATGTCTCTCTGGAAAGATGGAGTTAGGTGTTAGTTAAGTGATGATGAATTCTGGTTAAGTGGTTAAGAGCCAGTTTCGCCGTATTCGGTTTGTTATTAAATTCCTCAATCTATGAATATGCTTTATATTTACAAGCTTATTCATAAAAAGATTAACAACATATTCCTTTAAATACTATTTTTGCAGATTCTTTATTCAAACTGTGTCATAGAGAACTTAAATTGCAGTTTTTTTTATGAATATAATAGAAACTGGCGTGGCGAAGTGACGTTCAGTATGACGAAACTGGTTCAAAGCCACAGAGGGGTTAATAAATGGAGTGTTAAAAGTAAACTGGCATTTTCGTCACCCATAATGAGTAGTATGTAATAATTTATTATGTTTGAGATTTGCATTTACAATTCTTTCACGAAAGCCATGGAATGTAATTTCAACTACGCATTTTGGGCGGCGCAAATGGCGCTAGGTAACGTAAGTCTGGCCCCACCCTTGATGAATGTCAGTGCTGTGTTGTCGACGCAAAAACTGCTGTTGCCCCAACAACAGGTTTCCAAAGTTTTTTTATCTAAAAAGCATAATTACTCCAAACACCCGAATCAAAAAGTCATGCTTATGATTTCAGAATCTAAATCATCAAAATCCAAACGCAAAGCCCGCAAAAAAACTCCATCTTTCATCGCAATGGCTTAAAAGTAGCACGCATTAGTAAGAGCCGGATTTAAAACTGAAAACCTGAATTCAGTTGTATTATTCCGTTTTAGAACTTGCTGCAATCAATGCAAGTTTGTAAGCGCAAAGCCTTCACCGATGGAAAATTAAGTAATTATTATAAAAAAAGAGAATCGGGCAAACGCCGTTAATTTTAACCGCAGTCAGAATGCGCCCAAATGAAAGATGCCACACGGGAATCACAGCCGTTAAAATAGCGTCATGCAGGTTCGGGAAAACAATATTTACGGTCACTTGACCGTGAACCGGGCAAACCTTAGAGCATTACCCGGCTAGACCGGGCATTTAAACATGTTCAAGTGACTTGCTCGGCTATCACCGGGCATAGAGACCGTTCCCTAAGACTGGGTGGTCGTCGAATGAGTAATGTTCCGTCTGCGTTTCTTGTGTATCGGCCCAGTCTTCTTCTGAGGAGAAATGTGTGTGTTAGCTTTCCTAGCATTCCATTTGTTCATTAC